>OZ017739.1:202934244-203311744 GCA_963969285.1 Odontomyia ornata
GGGGATTACTGTATATATATGTATGTATGTATCTATATACATATGTGAGTGTATATGTATGTATATGTATACGTATATAACCAAGCAGTGAACTCCGCAAGCAATCTAAAAAAATTTACTTAAAAATATCTTTCATAACCGTTTCACTCGTTCACGTTTATTTGATATCCATCGCTTCCATTTTCAGTTAATTATGGTCTATAACTTTCATGATTTCATATTCAGCATTAAAGTTATAATCAGCTAGAAAGGGTTTTCCATTGAGGACATAACAATTTTGTGTATTAATATATATATATATATATATATATATATATATATATATATATATATATATATATATATATATATATATATATTTATATATATATATATATATATATACATATATATATATATATATATATATATATATATATATATAGATATATAGATATATATATATATATATATATATATATATATATATATATATATATATATATATATATATATATATATATGTCTATATATATATATATATATATATATATATATATATATATATATATATATATATTTATATTTATATATATATATATATATATATATATATATATATATATATATATATATATATATATATATTTATATATATATATATATATATATATATATATATATATATATATATATATATCTATATATATATATATATTGTTGGTGTAGTACTAGCATTATATTTTATGAATAACATCAATTTCAGTATTTTGACCACTGCAAGCCCGTTTGCAGCAGTCAATTCTTGGGACCCAATTTTCCACCACTCTCCCACACATTTTGACGGGAACGTTGGAAATTTGCGGTGGATGTTGTCTTTGAGCTCGTCCAAATTTGCTGGCTTGTTGGCATAGACCAGTGACTTGATATCTCAGATGAATAACAACTGGATGGACTAAGCCCATATCGACTGCATAGGAGAGCATGCAACCGAACCAAGGGATCAGTCTGTCATCTCCTCTCCGTCTGCCTTTTGCCGGTAACTTTCTTGTTCCAGAAACTCACTGGATTCGATCTGTCTGCTAAGATGACTGATGCAAATTGGACGCCGAATTGTAAGTCTTGTCGCAAATTTCATCCGGTATAAAAAATGTGGAAAGTGTTTGTGATCTGAATTTGTTCCAAGTGTTTAAACATTCTATTGTGCTTTGTGATTCGAATAACTTTAACGGGTGACATGTGTAATTAATTTACAATTTCAAAATTCAATGTGCAAATAAATTTCAATAAATCGATTGTGAGGCGTTCTATGTGGCTAGCGGCTTCCTCCTGTTGAAACTACATATCGTTGATGTCAAATTCATCTTATTCTGGCCACAAATAATCTTCCAACATTACACGAAAGCATTCTCCATTGATAGTAACACGACGGTCGTTTTCGCCCAGTCGCACCTCCAGCATGAAAGCCGCACTAAACAGTAACGGTATCTTAAGGAGCACATGTGGGTTTTTGCTGAAAAATAACGCATATTTTGCTTATTAACAAAGCCATTGAGTCAGAAATGAGCTTCATTGCTGAAATGAAATTCTTCATTTTCTTCAAGTTTTGCCAGAGCCCAATTGGAGAAATTTCGGCGTTTTGAATGATCAAGTCGCCTTAGTTCTCAAGTCAATTTGATCTTGTAGTCATTTAGGCTAAAATCTTTGCGCGAAATATGCCACAGTGTTGTTTGAGCGATACCAAGTTCTTGAGAACGACGTGGAATCAATTGATTTGGTTCATTTTGAATTGATGTGCTTACGGCTGCAATATTTCCTTCGCTTCGAGCGATACGAAATCTTTTTGGCACCGTAATGCCCAATAGATAAAAATTTGTACTTGCAGTTATTCACTATAGCACGCACAGTGTAGTGTTGAGTAAAGTTCGAAAAGCCTGTGAAGGACTACAGCGATGGTCTGCTGCCTCGGTGTTAATTGAGCTAATTGTGTAGTGTACCCTTCAGGATCCACCCGGCCTCTTCCGGGGTGTCCTGATTTTATCCGGCAAACACTTTCTAACCACGCCACCTGTAGCTTACCTTTCTACCTCAAACCCCTGGAATCGTCAAAAAGAAACACCTGGTTATAGGTTGATTGTTGTTTATTTAGCCTTTTTAACTACAGGTGTACTAGTTTGTTTGGCCGCACGTAAGCGGTCCTTGATGTTGGTCTTGATTTGACGCCGCAGCTCCGAAACCTTCCGTTGGAAGTTGGTCCTCTCTGCTTCGGTGACCGATATGCGCGCTAGCCGCCTGAACTCGTAGAGCTGCTGCCTCAACTGCTCCCAACGTCCTCCACACCGTCGCTCGGGCTTATTCTCGTGGACTGAGGTGTCAAGCGGTACCTTCAACCTGGCAAGGTACTCCTCGCGGGAGATGGGTCGAGAACCCGCCTTGGGGTTTTCCCGGAGTGCTTCTTCTAGGCTCCCCGGGGGTGTCCTAGGGGGGCGTGCACCTGGGCTCCGCGTTGATGTCGCTCTGGCTACCACTCGGTAAACTGGGATGCGCAGGCTGGCGAGCGGGGGCCTCGTTGGGACGCTGTCGCAGACCTGGCTCCTGCTCCACTCCAAGGGGCTTGCTGGGCACGAACCCCTCGTGCGGCTGACCGCAACTTTCTCTTGCGAAGATGTCATCTAACTAATCTTAGGACTGGAACCACTGCAACAGCTTTACGACAACTTATACACGCACTACTGCCCTGATGACTCGATCTGAACTTATTTATTACTGAATTCTCTGGATCCGGATACGGTGGTAGTATCGTACCAATACTGACTGCTACTGGCTCGTTCGGCTGGTTTTAAATGGTTCTCCAGCAAGCTTTCGGCCTCGATTCACTCTTAAAATGCTGAGTAACCGAAACGTGTTGCTCTCAATTTAGAAAAGCTCTTTCCTCCCCGCTCTGTCTCACTTGTTCGGATGGTAAATCTCTTGCGGCGAATTGGTGAGTGAGAGCTTTTCTTTAAAGCTTTTCTTTCGGCTCTCTCTCTCCAGCTTTACCCCGCTGGTAGCATTCTCCAAAGCTTAACGTGTGCGTCTTCGTCGATTCAATCACTTATGTAAAGCAATTTGCGAAGTCTTTACGCTTCTTCAATGGTCATCCGGTATACAGGTATGATTCGACGACCATGGTGTTATCTACTTGGTTGGCGGAGCGCGAACGTATATGTACAACGTCGTAGATCGCTTGTAACAGTTGTGATTGCTTATGTAAAGCGATCTGCGAAGTCTTTTCGCTTGCTTATTGGTCGTCAGGTATATGATTTGACGACAATGGAGGTGTGTGCTTGGTTGGTTTATTGCATATCGCTCGTAACATTTCTTCCGGGGGTTGAAAATGGGATTTAGTGTACTTGGAGAGTACAATAAATGGTTGCTCTGTTCCCATGATGCGAATTACTTAGTGTATCTGCTGCTGCTGCTTATTGTTGATTGTTCTGCGTAATTTACTGGGTGCTACGTAATTCCATCGCTTAATTTCGTGTATTAATGCTTTTAATTGACGATACTTAATGTGTTATTTTACACGTCAACGTTGTAATAGTAAATTTCCACATTTTAAAATTTGTAAATCAATATCTGGTTTAATTCCATACTATTTTTTGTTCGATTCAAACATAAATTAATATAATAATATTTCGGTTGGTACCATAAGTTAATGTTCATACTAATTATTATGTATTACAGGTCAATGTTGCATGAATCGCTACAATAAAAATATAATTTGAGATTTGATTCGTTGCCATATTTTGTTTGATTCAATCTTAAATTAATATAATCATATTTTAATATTTCCTTGGGTACCATAAGTTAATGTTTCGTTTGACACAGATGTTGAACCGTAGGCTAAATACAATTTTCCGGTCTTAAATCATTTTCTCTTGAGGTTAAACTATTACTTTTTACGTTTGGATAACACCGGTATTCAATTTTCTTTGCAATAGGTATATAATCGGCTTTACTTAATAATACAGTACATTTTCTTTTAACATGCATATTCAATGCCGATTTTTCTTTTAATCAAAGGTATACATTTCCTACAAATTCGTGCATTCCCTCTAGGAAATATAGTAACTGGTTACATAGGTAATCAATGGGAGAACTAGTTCCAGATTCAATCATTACCAACAAAAAGGAACTACTTCCTTATTGCATTACAATTTTTTCAAATGTAATGCAATAGGTAATGGGTTCGAATGTGCCATATGCTACGCACACGGGACTCTGCAGATTTTGTAGGAATATTTTTCTTTTTGTTTACAAGTACATAAATGACGCACGCCTTGCACTAATTAATAAGCAAATAGAAAAATGCAACATCTGTACGCGTCATTTTTCTGTTTGCTTATTAATTAGTGCAAAGCATGCATCATATACTTGTATACGAACAGAAAAATACACATAGTTCTTAGAAAATCTGCAGAGTCCCGTGTGCGTAGCATAGATGCAACTGATAAAAATGCAACATCTGTAGGCGTCATTTTTATCAGTTGCATCGATGCTACGCCGACTCTGCAGATTTTCTAAGAACTATGTGTATTTTTTGTTCGTATACTAGTATATGATGCACGTCTTGCACTAAGCAAACAGAAAAATGCAACATCTGTACGCGTCTTTTGTATCAGTTGCATCGATCAGTCAAATGTCGCGAGTCTTTTGAAGTGAATTGAATTAGTTAGTGAAAGCTGTTAGAAACATTGGTTTGAAAAAGATTTTTGGTTAGTGAATTATACTGTTAAGAACATTTATTAAAAAAAATTTTTGTACGTGTGAATTAACATTTTAAAAACATTTGTGTGGAAAAGTTTTGTGAACGTAGTGTCAAACTCTTAAAAACGTTTATGTGAAAAAAAGTTTTGTACGTAGTGAATTGAATGGTTAAAAACATAATTGTGAAAAACTTTGTACGAGTACGTACCACGTAGTGAAGATTGGTAAAACTGTCGAAAACATTTTTTAGTGAAAATATCTGCAGTGGCATATATTTCAATTCCACTTCAAATAAATTACATGTAAGTACCGATTTTACTTTTAAGGGTTTTGTAAACCGAAATTTACAATACCCTATTGCTTTCGAACTATGTTTGTTCGTCTGTTACAGCAGTTTTTCTCAGAAACTAAAGAAACTGCTGCCACCAAACTGCCAAAACGTAGAAAATGATGAAACATCGAGGTGACTTTCAAATTTCAAAAACAGTTTTTTAATTTGCATGATTATAAAAAATGTACAACCTGATTTGAAAAGTACTATTCAAGACCTTTCGTTTGACACCCTACTTGAAAACATTTGGTGAAAAATAAGTTTTGGCCTTTTTTTTCCTTATAGGCGAAACATACAAATCAAACCATAGGGTATCTAATACTAGTTTTAAATTGTTTTTAATTTAATTTAAATTGAAAACTAGGATTAAATACCCCATTATTTGATTTGTATGTTACCCCTATAGGGAAAAAAGGCAAAAACTTGTTTTTCACCAAATATTTTCGAGTAGGGTGTCGAATGAAAGGTCTTGAATAGTACTTTTCAAATCGGGTTATACATTTTTTTATATTCATGGCACGAGGAGCAGGAGAGGGGGAAACGTACGAAAATAGGATGCCTTCCCCTCCTTCGCGAAAATCTGGAAAAAGCATCAAATGCATGAGAAAAATTTGGGCAACAAATGCATGAGAAATGAAAATTCACTCAACTCAGGCAGTGGGTCGTGAGAATTATGAAGTGCAGATAAAGAATGCGTTCAAAAGAAGTAAAAATAATATTTTCAAGAAAGTCTGCAAAAGCAAATCCAGCAAGCCGAGCACCGCTACAACCAGCGCTACGACCAGCGATTTGTAGCGGGATTAGGGCAAACAACAACTCTACTGAGTATATTGTTGCAAAGTTACGCCATTAAAGTTACGCTTAAAATTCAATTCTAATTTCAATTTTTTTATATTAAAATTTAAGTTTTCTACCGTATTATAGCTAAAATATAATGTTTATCTTAGGCTAAATAAAATATTATATTCTTTGTTAGGCTAGTTTGTACAGTAAAAATAAGTAAAATTAGGATTCGAATATTTGGCATTATTTTATTAGATTTTAACTTGACATTTAATTACATTTACTTTTAGTGATTTCGGCCAAATTTCAATCTATTTGTATTAGAATTTAGTATTAGAACTAGTATTACAATATTAGAATTTCCAAATTTTTAAGAGTATTATTTTAATTGAATTTTTTTCGTTTTCGCAAGAAATGTTTTATCGCTGTTAATATTTTTTTTGTACTTGAAATAATAAGAATTGACACAGCGACCTGTTGAATTTGGAGGTGAAAAATATTGGAAATTATTTTGCAATTTCGTTTGGAAATTCTGCTTTTCAAAGTATTCGTTGGAATATTTGTAGCCGCTGATGAAACAAGTCGAGTATGCAGCAGACGCTGCCAACAGGAGGGTTTTGTAACCGACCTTGGGAAAACAAAAGCTCTTCTTATCAGCTCAAAGGCGCGAAATTGTTGCCTTTATTTGATACTTTAAGAAACAAAACTCTCATGATGAATGTTTACTCCTCAAAACTGTTTGAAACTTATGACCATTAGGACTTTCTGGACCTATGGCAAGCAACTCAAAATATTGCAATAACGTTTAACTTTTCCGCATTTAATTGGGTTTCCAACAAACGATGCTTCGAAATTAAGAATCCTGTTAATAAAGTCTCATAGTAGCAATGAATCTCCATAAGCTTGATTCCAGTGCCTGCAATACAAACCTTTGCAAAACATAGGTTAATAGAGGCTTTTAGGGTTCAAATCATTCTCACCGTGAAATATATATTGTTCTGTTATGCTGAAAACCATCCCTAATTAAAATGATTCATATTTGATTGGCGTATCCTGAACTTTAATCAAAACACGCATTTTATTATGTAAAAATGATCTTTGTTATAAGATTGCAGGATTTTGATGATTTTTGTTTGGAAAAGTCCATATAAATGAAAAGTATACTGAAACCGTGTGTTATAGAGTATATAAGACGCTGTTCTATGTATAATCAAAGGAAATTAAAAGTACTGTAACTTCTACATTATTTGAACGAAATAAAATGGACTTTAAGGGTACTATCACAATTTAATAGCAGAAATTTAAAATTTCATAAATTATACCATCACTGACGAAGTTGAGTTAGTTTTGACTTCTAAGGTATTTGTTGTCCAAGCGCTCATAAAGGCCCACGTTTGTGAATTTTATGAGAATTTCCTGACCATAGGTTTCGAAACGCAAGGGGCGGGGACAAAATTTTTTCGAATTATTTTCCTTCCCGTTCGCTATTACGCTGCTTAATTGAAGTTTTTGAAACGGATCTGTAAAGTACTAGTCAAGACCTTTTGTTTGATACCCCACATGACTTCCTTCAAGCAAAAAAAAAATTTTAAGGGTCACGTCCTTGTGAGGAGAGGTTGGCCTAAAAATCCTTTCGATTTGTTTTCAATATCTAAACATTAAATTTCGTAAGAAAACCTTTCATTTGATACCTTATTCATCCATATTTGAGAAAAAAATGTTTTGAGGGGCCATGTCCTTGCTACTAGAGGCCCCTTATAGGATCCTTGAAAACGTGGTTTAACACTGGATATTTGGATCGGGTGTCTGGTTACATCATTTCACAAAGTTCCACGCTGATAGCTGTAGCCGTTTCTGAGAAAAACGGCTATAAGTAAATAAGACAGGCGGACAGACGGTCGGACAGGGCGCGATTTCAATAGGGTATTGTGAAAGCTCGGTTTACAAAACCCTAAAAATATTTGGTTGAAATGAGTTGATGAACTGATTCCCAAATTAATTACATTTTTCACTATGTAACCAGTGCGAAAAATGTCTCTTGGTAATTGATTCCTGAATGCGTTCCCTGGTAATCGTGGCTGGAGCGATTGATTACCGCCTATGACAACTAATGTTAAAGGTAATGCATGAAAAACATTGGAAGATCCAAATAGGAACTACTTTCTGATTCCAAAGAATTAGTTCTGTAACTAGTTACGCACTAGTTCCATTTCCTAGTGGGACGATATCCAGATATACTTTATCAAATGGTTTCTCCGCTATGTCCGTGACAACCATTGGCATGCGATGTTGGGAAGAAGCCTTCATAACTTGACATTTCTTACACGTCCTCACATATTTTTTAATGTCTGATAGCATATTCTTCCATTTATACTTCTTGCGAATCTTCCTGTAGGTTTTTGCAACCCCCTGATTCCCTCCAAAAGGAGAGTCGTGAAACTCTAATAAGGCCACCCTTTCCTCCACTGGTGAACCGAGGGTCAGGATATCAGGTTATAACGCGGGTTGCGGAGAGACAATCTTAATTGTTTCATCCCTATCAGCTGCGTAGTTACCAATGTCCTCCTGGGGCCCTTCTAGTATCGGGCCTGTACAGGGATCCTCGAAAAATAAGTCAGATAAATTCTGTTGCTCCGGCGAGGATTGTGGGAGCGACCCCTCCGTACCGTCAGTGGTAATACCATTGTCTTTCCGGCCACCTCCCGGTGCCGGTTCTGCTGAAGAGTCTTCTGGAGATCGATCAGGTAGTTTTCGCCGCTTTTGTGCTCTAGTGAGGACATTACACTGATATTTATTACCTGCCTCCCCGGCAGAATCCTGGGAAATCCTACTCAAAGCGTCGGCATTAGTATTGTACTTGCCCGGTTTGTACTCAATGTGGTAATTGAACTCCGACAACTTATGGTGAAACCTTACCAACCGTGTCGTAGGATCTTTTACGTTAAACACCCCCTTTAGGGGTTTATGATCCGTGTAGATGGTGAAACGTCGCCCATGTAAATAACACCTGAAATTTTTAGCGGCCCAAACCATCGCAAGTAGCTCCTTTTCAATTGTAGTGTAATTCCGCTCCGCTCTATTCAGAGTCCGACTTGCATAGGCTATGGGGTGATCCTTGCCAATTTCTCCCTGAGATAAGACGGCCCCCAAGGCCTCGTTACTTGCATCGGTGGTGAGATTAAATGGCTAGGAAAAATCAGGATACGCCAGCAATGGTGGTTCTACTAGCGAATTTTTCAGCCATTGAAATGCTTCCATACACTTATCCGTCCATGTAAACCGAACATCCTTCCGCAATAAATTTGTAAGAGGCTTGGCTATCTTCGAGAAATTGGGAATAAACTTCCGTTAATAATTGACTAGTCCTAAAAAGGACTGTAGTCTGCGCACCGTTGTAGGCACGGGAAAATCCCGCACGCAGCTAGTCTTACTTGGATCTGGCCGCGCACCCGTTTGGGAGCAAATATGTCCTAAATATACCACTTCGGGTCGTAAGAACTGACATTTCTCCGGTTGGAATTTCAGGTTGTTTAATCTCAGCCTAACAAAGATTTTCCGTAGTTTATCGATGTGATCACTCAAGTTTTTCCCATAAACCACTATGTCATCCAATTACACAAAACAGTCAAAACCTTGTAAACCCATTAGTATGTAGTTCATTAGCCTCTGAACAGTGGCTGGTGCCCCCTTCAAACCAAAAGGCATTCGCTTAAATTCATAGTGTCCATAACTGGTGCTAAATGCAGTTTTTGGCCGATCTTTCGGCTGCACCAGGACTTGATGATACCCACTGGCCAAATCTAACGTGCTGAAATACCGTGAATGCCCCAACTGATCTAAACTATCTTCTATACGGGGTAATGGAAATGCGTCTCCTATGGTTTCCTCGTTCAGTCTCCTGAAGTAAACAACTACTCTCCATTTCTTTGCTCCATTGGCTCCGGCCTTCTTGGGCACAACCAAGAGGGGGGAGTTCCAGGGGCTCTTGCTCGGCTGGACAATGTCGCTGTCTAACATTACCTTGAGCTGCTCGTTAATAATATCCTTCTGAGGCTGACTCAAACGGTACATTTTCTTATTTATAGGTGCTTGATCTGTCACCAGTGGAATCTCATGTGTGATCGCCTCCATGTAACTCAACTTATCCCCTGGCAGGAAAAAAAATGTCACTAAACTCCTGACATAGCTGAGCAATAGCAGCCCTCTCCTCAGAGTTAATATGCTCATATAGCGTAAGTTCTTGTTTTAGTAATGCATTGCGTATAATGCTGGTCGGCAGGCCCTGATTCATTGGTCTAGGTTCGTTTTCCAACCGACCGTTACTTATCAGTTGTGACCCTTCGGCAGTTGTCGATATACCCGTCGTTGTTGATATACCACCTAGATGCTTCACTGGGGAGTTAATGCAAGAGGTTTTCTGGAGCTGCACCCTCTTATTCGTAGCCTCCAGATTATCTACCAAATATTCATCCAATCTCTCGAGTTCTAAATCAATCCGCTCAAGTGTGACCGGTGGCTCACTCGAATTCATTATACCTATTACAGGGTGAACCGGATCTAGAAGAGCATTGGCTAGAAACACGCCATCCGCTATTGAACTTGCGGTAAAAAGCATTTCCTGATCCAATTGAATCGGTACCTCTACTAGATGTTGTGTCCGTGGCAACAACGTGACGACCTTCTTGAAATCGACTCGGTAGGTTCCCTTGCAACCACTTTGGCTGATAGTGTGTCCTTTGACAGAACCACAATTCACACCCTCAGCTTGGTCTGGTAAACCCGCCGCGTTTCGCGCCATTCCTTTTGGACAACTTGTATACGCTATTCGGCGCCTGAACCGAAGACTGACGTGAATCTACTGATCCCTCATGGTACTCTAGAGGGACCTTGAATTCATTACTATTTGCTTCCGTGCGAGGAAACACTAGTGACTGAACAGGACCTTCTATATTACAATTTTTCGCTAGAAAGTCGTTTCCGAGAAGACCATCATTGAACGCCCCCTGAATTGTGTCTACTACGTGGGAGGTACAAGGAAGCTTGGTGGAGAGCTCGAAGTTGCCTTGCGTAGAACCAAGGGTTTCTCCCTCGCCAAAAGGGCTTGACAAAGTAAGCTTATGACTCACATCTATTGGACACGAATCACGTATTGCTGATTTGCTAATTATGCTAACCTCTGCACCTGTATCAATGGTAAATTTTGTTTTCTGCTGTTTCCCAATATCCAAAGGCAATGAAGCGGTCATGGGGCTGGATTTTCTGTAACTGTTATCTACCGTGTTTCGCCGTGTCACCCTAGATTCAACCTCCTTACTGAGAGGTTGGCTTCCTGATTGCACCGTCTTCAATGTAGCCGAGCCGGGGATTTTCGACTCAACTGCGCCTCGTTTCCCTGTTGCTTGGCTTCCCATCTTTTCTTTTGGAAACACGTGTCAACGCCATGGCCCCTTTGGCCACAGAAATCACATCTTACTTGAATACTGAAAACTCTTGGACCCTCGCTAATAACTGGAGTTGCCGATGCTGGCCTCGCCTTATAATCCTTCTGATGGTGACCATACTCCTTACATGCTGGACAATAAGGAGTATTTTTGCGACTGTTGCAGTCTGCATAAGTGTGACCTCGCTTATGACAAAAGATACAGGTGATTTTCGGACTCTTTGTAAATTCAGATGGCTTTGAGCCTGAGCTTGGGTCTGGTCCCCTTACTACCTGTGGCTGGAAAGATCCGGCGCACGGATTAGGTGTAAAGCTAACTTGTTGAGGCGTAAACGCATGTTGGCTAGGTAACCAAGTACTGAAAGTGGGTTGTACCTGTGGTATCTGTGGCACCGAATTGCCTTGAAGGAGGAAAACCGCTTGTTGTAATTTTTCCATGTTCTGACCCTAAGTGACTAGATCCTCAAACGTAGACGTTTCCAGCGTCAACAAATACTGACAAAGGTGGGGGCTACTAACGCCACTTTTAAAGGCACCTCTGCACCTGTATCAATGGTAAATTTTGTTTTCTGCTGTTTCCCAATATCCAAAGGCAATGAAGCGGTCATGGGGCTGGATTTTCTGTAACTGTTATCTACCGTGTTTCGCCGTGTCACCCTAGATTCAACCTCCTTACTGAGAGGTTGGCTTCCTGATTGCACCGTCTTCAATGTAGCCGAGCCGGGGATTTTCGACTCAACTGCGCCTCGTTTCCCTGTTGCTTGGCTTCCCATCTTTTCTTTTGGAAACACGTGTCAACGCCATGGCCCCTTTGGCCACAGAAATCACATCTTACTTGAATACTGAAAACTCTTGGACCCTCGCTAATAACTGGAGTTGCCGATGCTGGCCTCGCCTTATAATCCTTCTGATGGTGACCATACTCCTTACATGCTGGACAATAAGGAGTATTTTTGCGACTGTTGCAGTCTGCATAAGTGTGACCTCGCTTATGACAAAAGATACAGGTGATTTTCGGACTCTTTGTAAATTCAGATGGCTTTGAGCCTGAGCTTGGGTCTGGTCCCCTTACTACCTGTGGCTGGAAAGATCCGGCGCACGGATTAGGTGTAAAGCTAACTTGTTGAGGCGTAAACGCATGTTGGCTAGGTAACCAAGTACTGAAAGTGGGTTGTACCTGTGGTATCTGTGGCACCGAATTGCCTTGAAGGAGGAAAACCCCTTGTTGTAATTTTTCCATGTTCTGACCCTAAGTGACTAGATCCTCAAACGTAGACGTTTCCAGCGTCAACAAATACTGACAAAGGTGGGGGTTACTAACGCCACTTTTAAAGGCATTCTTAGCAAAATCCTCCAGCTGTGCGTTCGCGATTTTACTTGCCTCTGGTCCATATTTAACAACAGCAGCCTCCTGGCATCGCTTAAGTATTTGCCTCAGACGTGATGTGTAGGACAATACTGACTCTGTGGGGCCTTGTTTGGCTGAGATGAGTCCACTCACCAATTCCTGGTAGGTTTCCCTTGGCAAGTAGACCCGATTTAAAAGTTCCTCAGCTGCGCCTAGAGTTGACGGAAACTGCGACGATATCAGCTGGTAAGCTTCTCCTCGAAGGCGAGTTGAAAAAATCTGCATAAAGGCGACCTTCTCCTGGCTATCCAGACACTTCCAAACTTGCCTGCTGCAGCCAATAAATGTCTGTAGTTCTAAAACTATTGAGGAGCTTGGAGCTCCTGAAAATAAAGGAATCATCTGCCCCATCAACTTAGCTACTTTAGCATACTCGGCCATATTGCCTGCAACGTTCTTAACCTCTGCTTCCTTAGCAGTCATACAAACAGGACTAGAATGAGTGGTCTGATCAATGGACGCGTTTGTAGATTCGCTTGCCTCAAACGATATATTCCAATCATGGGACGTAATCAGTGTTTTTAATGATTGCGATAAATCGAAAGAACTGGTCAGGTTTAGCGAGACACCCCCGAAGTGTTTAATTTCTTCTTTAAATTGCTTTGTTTGCTCGCGGAACTGCCTAATTCACTCTACGCGATGTGGATGCAACCTATCAACCGTATCAGCTAATTCAAGGACTGTGTCCAATTCAACGGGTTCGGTTTCTCGCTTCACCTGTTGGTTTGAGCTGTAACAAGAAGGTTCAGACTTACTTTTTGGGGTTGAGAGTGCTTTACCGCTTCGTAATAAGAGCCCGTTGCTTTCCTCTGGAGTTAATTGATGAATTCCTCCTGTTGACTGGTTCTTATTATTCATCCGCGCAAATTAAACAGCAATATTATCTTTTTTTTTAAGTCAATGTACCGGACTTTAATAATAATGCATCTCTCTCTTTGAAAATGAGCTAAAGTCCCTATAGCGCTAACTAGGTAGTTTTGGCTACAATTCCAAGAGTATGAAGCTCGAGCTATCAGGATGCGTGGATGAGTGTGCTTATGTTGAGAGTGTAAGGAAAAGATTCCAGTTCCAAACAATTTAGTAAGTACTATATTGATTACCCCACAGCAAATCGCCGTTCTAGAGCTGTTTGGAAACTGAAACTGGCTGCGCCAATGTTAATTGAGTTAATTGTGTAGTGTACCCTTCAGGATCCACCCGGCCTCTTCCGGGGTGTCCTGATTTTATCCTGCAAACACTTTCCAACCACGCCACCTGTAGCTTACCTTTCTACCTCAAACCCCTGGAATCGTCAAAAAGAAACACCTGATTATAGGTTAATTGTTGTTTATTTAGCCTTTTTAATTACAGGTGTACCAGTTTGTTTGGCCGCACGTAAGCGGTCCTTGATGTCGGTCTTGATTTGACGCCGCAGCTCCGAAACCTTCCGTTGAAAGTTGGTCCTCTCTGCTTCGGTGACCGATATGCGCGCTAGCTGCCTGAACTTGTAGAGCTGCTGCCTCAACTGCTCCCAACGTCCTCCACGCCGTCGCTTGGGCTTATTCTCGTGGACTGAGGTGTCAAGCGGTGCCTTCAACCTGGCAAGGTACTCCTCACGGGAGATGGGTCGAGGACCCGCCTTGGGGTTTTCCCGGAGTGCTTCTTCTAGGCTCCCCGGGGGTGTCCTAGGGGGGCGTGCACCTGGGCTCCGCGTTGATGTCGCTCTGGCTACCACTCGGTAAACTGGGATGCACACGCTGGCGAGCGGAGGCCTCGTTGGGACGCTGTCGCAGACCTGGCTCCTGCTCCACTCCAAGGGGCTTGCTGGGCACGAACCCCTCGTGCGGCTGACCGCAACTTTCTCTTGCGAAGATGTCATCTAACTAATCTTAGGACTGGAACCACTGCAACAGCTTTACGACAACTTATACACGCACTACTGCCCTGATGACTCGATCTGAATTTATTTATTACTGAACTCTCTGAATCCGGATACGGTGGTAGTATCGTACCAATACTAACTGCTACTGGCTTGTTCGGCTGGTTTTAAATGGTTCTCCAGCAAGCTTTCGGCCTCGATTCACTCTTAAAATGCTGAGTAACCGAAACGTGTTGCTCTCAATTTAGAAAAGCTCTTTCCTCCCCGCTCCGTCTCACTTGTTCGGATGGTGAATCTCTTGCGGCGAATTGGTGAGTGAGGGAGAGCTTTTCTTTAAAGCTTTTCTTTCGGCTCTCTCTCCAGCTTTACCCCGCTTGTAGCATTCTCCAAAGCTTAACATGTGCGTCTTCATCGCCTTCCGCAATAAATTTGTAAGAGGCTTGGCTATCTTCAAGAAATTGGGAATAAACTTCCGGTAATAATTGACTAGTCCTAAAAAGGACTGTAGTCTGCGCACCGTTGTAGGCACGGGAAAATCCCGCACGCAGCTAGTCTTACTTGGATCTGGCCGCGCACCCGTTTGGGAGCAAATATGTCCTAAATATACCACTTCGGGTCGTAAGAACTGACATTTCTCCGGTTGGAGTTTCAGGTTGTTTAATCTCAGCCTAACAAAGATTTTCCGTAGTTTATCGATCTGATCCCTCAAGTTTTTCCCATAAACCACTTTGTCATCCAAGTACACAAAACAGTCAAAACCTTGTAAGCCCATTAGTATGTAGTTCATTAGCCTCTGAAAAGTGGCTGGTGCCCCCTTCAAACCAAAAGGCATTCGCTTAAATTCATAGTGTTCATAACTGGTGCTAAATGCAGTTTTTGACCGATCTTTCGGCTGCACCAGGACTTGATGATACCCACTGGCCAAATCTAACGTGCTGAAATACCGTGAATGCCCCAACTGATCTAAACTATCTTCTATACGGGGTAATGGAAATGCGTCTCCTATGGTTTCCTCGTTCAGTCTCCTGAAGTAAACAACTACTCTCCATTTCTTTGCTCCATTGGCTCCGGCCTTCTTGGGCACAACCAAGAGGGGGGAGTTCCAGGGGCTCTTGCTCGGCTGGACAATGTCGCTGTCTAACATTACCTTGAGCTGCTCGTTAATAATATCCTTCTGAGGCTGACTCAAACGGTACATTTTCTTATTTATAGGTGCTTGATCTGTCACCAGTGGAATCTCATGTGTGATCGCCTCCGTGTAACTCAACTTATCCCCTGGCAGGAAAAAAAATGTCACTAAACTCCTGACATAGCTGAGCAATAGCAGCCCTCTCCTCAGAGTTAATATGCTCATATAGCGTAAGTTCTTGTTTTAGTAATGCATTGCGTATAATGCTGGTCGGCAGGCCCTGATTCATTGATCTAGGTTCGTTTTCCAACCGACCGTTACTTATCAATTGTGACCCTTCGGCAGTTGTCGATATACCCGTCGTTGTTGATATACCACCTAGATGCTTCACTGGGGAGTTAATGCAAGAGGTTTTCTGGAGCTGCACCCTCTTATTCGTAGCCTCCAGATTATCCACCAAATATTCATCCAATCTCTCGAGTTCTAAATCAATCCGCTCAAGTGTGACCGGTGGCTCACTCGAATTCATTATACCTGTTACAGGGTGAACCGGATCTAGAAGAGCATTGGCTAGAAACACGCCATCCGCTATTGAACTTGCGGTACAAAGCATTTCCTGATCCAACTGAATCGGTACCTCTACTAGATGTTGTGTCCGTGGCAACAACGTGACGACCTTCTTGAAATCGACTCGGTAGGTTCCCTTGCAACCACTTTGGCTGATAGTGTGTCCTTTGACAGAACCACAATTCACACCCTCAGCTTGGTCTGGTAAACCCGCCGTGTTTCGCGCCACCCTTTTGGACAACTTGTATACGCTATTCGGCGCCTGAACCGAAGACTGACGCGAATCTACTGATCCCTCATGGCACTCTAGAGGGACCTTGAATTCATTACTATTTGCTTCCGTGCGAGGAAACACTAGTGACTGAACAGGACCTTCTATATTACAATTTTTCGCCACAAATCCGCCGGAGTTCTTTCCCCGGGAGCCTTGATGTTGTATATAGGATACGCATCAAGTTGAGCTCCCAGTTCTTACCAGTATACATAGGGTATACTGGTTTGTAACAAAACTGGCGCAGCCGGTAGGATATCGGTTTTGCAGAGACCACAGTGTAGTGCACTATGTAGCAAATTTAAATGGGCTGAAAAATCTATTCACCCAGCCGATATCTCACACCATTCAACTCCTGTAAGACACCATTGCTACTCATACTGTCCATCAAACTAGATCAGCTCGTTTAAAAAAAAAAAAAAATCAAATAATAATTGCAATCATTTAAAAAACAAAAATATAATATCAGTACCTAAATACAATATTGTACCTAAATACAATATTGTTACTACTAATAGAGTATATAAAACTAGTTTAAACTTCTCAAAAAAGAAAATAAAAATAATATTGATTGTTCAAATAATAAATGTATAATATCAATATTCAAATATAAAATTAAGGTTACTCATACTTTCCAACAGACTAGATCAATTTCCTTAAATAAATCATCAAAAAAATATTTCAATTAATTAAATAACAAAAAGAAAGTACGAATATCCAAACATAATATTATTGAACAAACTGAATCAGTCTTCCTTTAAAATAAACTCAGATAATTATATTGATCATTCTAATAATCAAAATATGATAACAATATTCAAATGCAATATTAATCCTACTCATAATGTCCATCAAACTAGATCAGCCTTCCTAAAAAAATCAAATAATAATTTCAATCATTTGAAAAACAAAAATATAATATCAATATCCCCACATCATTATAATGCTACTCATACAGTGCATAAAACTAAATCAACCTTCTTAAAACAAAAAAAATCAAATAATTATTTGAATCATTTAAATAACAAAAAGAAAGTATGAATATCCAAACATAATATTGTTGATCAAACTAAACTAGTTTCCTTTAAAAAAAAAATAATCATGTTAATCGTTTAACTAACAAAAATATAATATTAGTTTAACGCTACCCATACTGGTCATCTACCCAGATCAGCCTTTAATCGAAACAAATAATTATATTGATGATTTTAATAACTAAAACATAATATCAACATTCAAATATAATATTATTTCTACTCATAATATCCATCAAATGAGACCAGTCCCAAAATCAAATAGTCATCTTGAACATTTAATTTTTCATTCATTTACTCCCCCATTCATATATCTTAAATCTCATCTTTCTTATCTGAAGATCATTCAAACTAACTCCTAACTCATTCAAACCCAACGTACAATTTATAGAAGATATAAAGTTTCAATAAACTAACATGCAAAACACAAAACATTACAAGTAAATACTAAACGCAAATAAGCAAAACGAAAACTTAAAAGCGAGCAAACAAACGCGTGCCTATTGTTATCGAAATATGATACCATTTATCACTCCAACCACTTAAACAATAACAATAGCAATAACGCGTACCTAACATACATGCATATTAAAGTCTTATCTTTTGAATTGAATAAGCATTCGGATAGCCTGAGATGTAATTAAAAGAGCAAAGAAAAACAAACATTTAATTAAATAATTGAATACATGGACATCTGGGCAATAATTTTTAAATGCAATGACATTAAAGGGCAAACGGAATAAATAAACTGCGCTGAACAAGTATAAAAAATAATTTACATGAGAACGGCAATTTTCCAACGCAAATCAACATGAAACTAATTTAATTTCCAGTTACACTGAAACAATTTAAGTATGGAATCTTTGAACCAACAGAATTTTAGTTATTAGAACAGTACAACAATGTACACGACTTTACCCCAAAACCAATTATCTCTTCAAGTTCCACTGCAATTCACTCTCAAACCAAATTTACATCTAGCACTAAATGTGCCATTTCATAATGTAAAGGAAAGTGGCAGTCAAGTCGGTTAAACCCCGGCAAAACTATCAGCAGACACGCTTTGTCGATGTCTGAATTGCACGATCACTAGAATGAAAACCAGTTGATTACACAACAGCCTCTGATCCGCCGACGTAAACTGTCGGCGGACACGCTATTTTTAGTTATAAGTCCTCAAAAAAAAAAAAAACAAATAATAGCCTCTGAGCTGCCCGATTTCAACTTCCGGCAGACACGCTACATTTAGTATTGTCATATGCAGAAGAGACATCAATTTACCATCCAGTCATAGCCTCTGAGCTGTTGATCGAAAATGGTTTAAAATATGCTATTGACCAAGTATTTTTTAAACAAGCCACTACGTTTCCTTTTACAATAAATACATTATAACTGCCAACTACTGAAAAAATCACTAATAAATCTCCTGTGGAAAGCGCAAGACAATTCAAAACCCACTCATTTCCCACCCTTTTACTTTACATATGACAACGCTATCAAATTGCGTCTTAGAATGCTATAATATATACTTTAAGATTCTTTAAACAATCGTTTTCTCAAGATCGATATCAAAAATTTTATAAACGGCTTATGAAGTGACCTCGCATGGCACTGCACTGTCTTCCAGCAAGGCCTAGGACAGCATTATGCCAAACTAAGCAGACGCGCACTAGGGAAAAACTAGACGGAACACATGTAGGGTCTTGAATGAAGGCCGAAACTATATGTTCCCAAGCCCATATAGTGATAGTGTCGCTTCGATCATAATCTCTCTCGCAAGATATTTTCAACGGAGTATATCTGTTTAACAGTTCACTAAAATCATTAAAAGTATATACCAGAACAATTAAGCTTACAATCTCTCTTTTTAATTTCAATTTAATGAAACAGATCATCATCATTCACAACTCATACAAAATTTCTATACTTAACAAAAAACCTTCATAATAAATGGTAGATTCCAACTTATAAATAATCCACAACTATTTACACATACTCCTGAATACATTTCTAATAACCCTCCCTTTTTAGGGTTTTGTAAAGTAATTTTACCAAACCCTACTAGTTTCGCGACAAGTCTGTCCGTCTGTCCGTGTGTCACAGCAGTTTTTCTCGGAAACTACTTGAGCTAGAAACATCAAATTTTGTGTGTAGGTGTAAAGTGGTGATCTCTTCAAAGTTCAACTACAAAAAAAAATTTCTAAGGTATTTAAGGGGGGTCTCCCCATATAGGAGAGTGACCCCCCGAAAAAAAAATTTCATTGAAAGTAGCCGACATGGGTATCAAATGAAAGGCCTTGATGATAACTTTTCAAAACAGGTCTTAATTTGACAAAATTCGCTTCGAGGGGCGCACAGGGAGGGGAAATACATGAAAAATTTGTGTCCCCCCCCTCGCGATTGGACACCTGTCATCCGAAAAATCTGAAAAAAATCACGATTGTAGGCCTTGGTGAGTGAAACAACAACAAACACGTCAGAAGTCGCAATTCACTCAACTTTGTTAGTAATAGTATGATCTATCGATTTTATGTTTTCTTGAATAAAATCTTAACGGTACCCTTAAATTTAATGAAATTCAGTATGTAGATGTCTCTTTATAAGATTAATCTATCCTGAAAGTTTCATAAAGATTGAATTATATTTAGCAAAGTTATAGCGGTTTGAATTTTCCTGTATTACTATGGAACAATATGCGCTGTATTTATTACTATGGCAACATATGGCTATGGAACAACATGCGCTTTTTACCGACTCAGACACTACAGTCTTGCTCGGATTTGCATGAAAATTTCAGGAATGATAGGTGTCATATATATCTTTGAGAATCGGTTCAGCTAGTGGTATCAGTAATCGCAAAACAAAATAGTGGCTGTTTCAAATGCGACGATTGAATAATTTTGAGTTATTTTCCCCAACTTCACCGTTTAATGTGCATGCTTCGAACACTTGATTCAATTTAATGAATGATTGAAGATGAGTACCTACATTTAATGCTCATAAGTGAAACAAGCCAAGGAGGTGGGAGGGAGCTCCTAGCAAAGGGGTTTTGTAACCATTCTAGGATTCGAAAAAATTGGCCATTAATCGATGATAACAGTACAGGAGAGTGGCCCCTGAAAAAAAAAAAATTCATCAAACGTAGCCGATATGAGTATGAAATAAAAGTTTTCACGGGAGCTCTTCAAAGC
This sequence comes from Odontomyia ornata, assembly GCA_963969285.1. NCBI lineage: Eukaryota > Metazoa > Arthropoda > Insecta > Diptera > Stratiomyidae > Odontomyia > Odontomyia ornata. Next base: position 202,954,985 of record OZ017739.1, read on the forward strand.
AGTTGTTAAACTGTCAGTTTTTGCTTCAGTGGGGGCACAGGGGGAAAATACATGAAAAATGTGTTTCCTCCGTCGCGGATGGACATCTGAAATAATTATCAGGGAAGATTTCTATGACCAAATACCTCAGAAGTCAAAATTCGTTCAACTTTGTTAATTATAGTATGATCTTCGTATTTCATATTTTCTCCAATAAAATCGTCTTTGACATGTTTCTTGATTTGATTCGATCTGGTGACTGCATTTTGTAAATTGAGTACAAAACCCTTCTGACATGAGCGTAGGTCTGTTTACCCAACTTGTTATTCATTTGTAGTTGTAACAAGTTGGGTAAACAGACCTACGCTCATGTCAGAAGGGTTTTGTACTCAATTTACAAAATGCAGTCACCAGATCGAATCAAATCAAGAAACATGTCAAAGACGATTTTATTGGAGAAAATATGAAATACGAAGATCATACTATAATTAACAAAGTTGAACGAATTTTGACTTCTGAGGTATTTGGTCATAAAAATCTCCCCTGATAATTATTTCAGATGTCCATCCGCGACGGAGGAAACATATTTTTCATGTATTTTCCCCCTGTGCCCCCACTGAAGCAAAAACTGACAGTTTAACAACTGCTTTGAAGAGCTCCCGTGAAAACTTTTATTTCATACTCATATCGGCTACGTTTGATGAATTTTTTTTTTTCAGGGGCCACTCTCCTGTACTGTTATCATCGATTAATGGCCAATTTTTTCGAATCCTAGAATGGTTACAAAACCCCTTTGCTAGGAGCTCTCCCCCACTTCCTTGACTTGTTTCACTTATGAGCATTAATTGTAGGTACTCATCTTCAATCATTCATTAAATTGAATCAAGTGTTCAAAGCATGCACATTAAACGGTGAAGTTGGGAAAAATAACTCAAAATTATTCAATCGTCGCATTTAAAACAGCCACTATTTTGTTTTACGATTACTGATACCACTAGCTGAACCGATTCTCAAAGATATATATGACACCTATCATTCCTGAAATTTTCATGCAAATCCGAGCAAGACTGTAGTGTCTGAGTCGGTAAAAAGCGCATTTTGTTCCATAGCCATATGTTGCCATAGTAATAAATACAGCGCATATTGTTCCATAGTAATACAGGAAAATTCAAACAGCTATAACTTTGCTAAATATGATTCAATCTTTATGAAACTTTCAGAATAGATTAATCTTATAAAGAGGCATCTACGTACTGAATTTCATTAAATTTAAGGGTACCGTTAAGATTTTATTCAAGAAAACATAAAATCGATAGATCATACTATTACTAGCAAAGTTGAGTGAATTGCAACTTCTGACGTATTTGTTGTTGTTGTACTCATCAAGGCCTACAATCGTGATTTTTTTCAGATTTTTCGGATCACAGGTGTCTAATCGCAAGGGGGGACACAAATTTTTCATGTATTTCCCCTCCCTGTGCGCCCCTCGAAGCGAATTTTGCCAAATTAAGACCTGTTTTGAAAAGTTATCATCAAGACCTTTCATTTGATACCCATGTCGGCTACCTTCAATGAAATTTTTTTTTCGGGGGGTCACTCTCCTATATGGGGAGACCCCCCTTAAATACCTTATAAAATTTTTTTGTAGTTGAACTTTGAAGAGATCACCACTTTACACCTACACACAAAATTTGATGTTTTCTAGCTCAAGTAGTTTCCGAGAAAACTGCTGTGACACACGGACGGACGAACGGACGGACAGACGGACAGACTGGTCGCGAAACTAGTAGGGTTTTGTAAAATTATTTTACAAAACCCTAAAAATATTACAGAAAAAATAATAAATAATATAAACAAACAAGACGCTGGTACGAAAAAAAAGAAGAAGGAAAAAACGAATTTCAGTCAAAGAATGCTATAACTTTGTAGAATCCGATAATAAACATCCGACTAACTAGCAATTACTAATCAGGTAACAGCTATGCACTGATTTGTTTTCCTGCACCTCGCACACGATAGGCATAAAGCCATAATTACGGCGACGAAGCTAATGCCTTCAGAAAGATACAATTGACTAGCAGTGAATTTACCTATGGTCTCTTGCGACGACTCGCCAGATCCAATTCGCACATATGTGGTGATAAGCGCAGTACGTTATTCCCTGATAACGAACTTCAATGATCGTGCGAACTGTTCAGCCCAAAGCTTAATCATTATCACACCATATGAAGCAAGTAAGCGAGCGTACCCGACAAAATTCCCAATCCCGATGGAAACCCATGCGGAAGCTTTGATAAGGTAGCATTCGCCGCCACCACAATGAAGGCTTTTCGCACGGCTGAAATAAGTCCGAAGCTAATTAAGCGATTGGTGTGAATAATCTTATCAACCATATGAGTATGAGCGAATAGAATGCCGTCAAGCTTGACGTTCTATCCCTACTCAATATCCACACATTCCATCCCATTAAAAATTAATTCATAACGTTCCGCCTACATACTAACAAAAAATTCCCACTAAACTATTGGCACAATAATTAATATGTAGGACTTTAAGAATGCTTAGTTATCGTATTAAATAAAATTAATTAAAAACAATAGTAATGTTAAAAGCAATAAGAAACAATTATGTAAACAATTATTATTAAAGTTAATAAGTAGAATCTGAAATATTCAAAGTAAAACAAAAAGAAGAAACAGTAAAAATAATGATAATAGTAGAAATATAAGAACGTTAATCGAATAGAAATTGAAAGTAGCAATGAATATAAAAACAAAACCAAAACAAAGAAAAGGAAAAGAAGAAAATAATGAGTGCTATTGCACCTGCACCGTTCACACTACATCCTCACTAACGCTAACAGGTTAATTTGCTAACACCTGTACTACAGCCTAGTAATGCACAAATAGGTAAACCAATAATTTACAATTCTGATTTAAAGAAAAATCGGCAGTAAATATGGAAGTTAAAGGAAAATGTACTGTCTCATAATGTAAAGCCAATTAAAAGAAATATTGAATTCCGGCATCCCTCTAATGAAAAATAGTTTTATATAAATAATAGTTTTATTCTCAAGAAAAAACGATTTAGGACCGGAAGAAATGTTCGGTATATTCTTCAACATTAGAATCAAACGTAACATTATTCCATTATTGTACACAATCAAATGAAATATTGAGTTATTAATATATGTTTGTATAGAATCAAACCAAGCACGAACCTGCTTGGCTCAAAGTTGTATCAAACAAAGACCTTTGTGAATAATTATACCGATAAACAATCAAAAAAAATATATATACATTATCAATCCACGATTATGTAGAACCAAAAGCGATCTTAGCTCACTGTATCAAAAGAAATACTAAGTATCAAACAAAACGTCAATTCATAATTAACTTATTATGTTAGTCTCAAGTATAAATTGATGGGCGACTCAGACAAACAAATCATGAATCCGTAATGATATAAAATCAAAAATGTAGTGATTTACAATTGTAACGTTGAATCTTGCCATAACATATTAAGTAGCGTAAATTAGGAGTTAAAAATACACGAAATTAATCGGTAGAATTAAGTTAGCATCCAGTATGTCAATCACGAACCAGCAGCAGAACAACAATCAACAATAGGCAGTGAGAAGTACAGCGGACAATAGTAATGGCCTTAACAGCGCAAAATATAAGTACAACTGACGCATTAAGTAATTCGCATCATTGGAACGAAACAACGATTTACTTCACTCTCCAAGTACGTAAATCATTCAAATACGCCGGAGAAAATGTTATGCTATATAGAAATGTCGACAATCGTTTAAGCATTCGCACTCCGCCAAGTGTTATACGGTCAAGCACATACGCCCATTGTCATCAAAACATGTACTTGTCGACCAACGGCAAGCAAAAAGACTTCATAATTCGCTTTACATAAGCCATTACACTAGCGACGACGACGACTATGTACATGAGAAGCTTCGGGGTGTGCTTCCAGCGGAGTGACACTGTGAAGAGAACAGAAAAGCTAAACAAAAGCTTTTCCTCGCCTGATTTCTCCAATTCCGCCAATTCGCCGCAAAGTTTCACCATGCGAGCAAGTGAGACGGACCGCGGAAGAAGAAGCTTTCGTGGGACGAGAGCGCACGTTTCGACTACTCAGCGAATTTAGGGCGAATTGAGGCCGCAGAATCGTTTGAAAGCAATTGATCGAGCGAGAAGCGGCGAGTAGTGATAACAACAGAAAAGGAATTGTTCGGGCCAGTCGGTGTGTCATCCGTTCTTACTTTCGAAAGTTTAGTTCCGGTGCAACTGCGCAATATCTCCGCTAATTAGTTAGATGGTGAGGTGTAGGCTTGATCCGCGAGCCTCCTTCGGCTTGATTACGTATTACGCTGCGTAGCCACCATCAGCTAACCCTTCTCTATTGTTTTTATTTCCCAGACATCTTCGCAAGAGAAAGTTGCGGTCAGCCGCACGAGGGATTCGTGCGTGAGTAACCGAAACGTGTTGCTCTCAATTTAGAAAAGCTCTTTCCTCCCCGCTCCGTCTCACTTGTTCGGATGGTGCATCTCTTGCGGCGAGTCGGTGAGTGAGTGAGAGCTTTTCTTTAAAGCTTTTCTTTCGGCTTTCTCTCCAGCTTTACCCCACTGGTAGCATTCTCCAAAGCTTAACGTGTGCGTCTTCATCGATTCAATCACTTATGTAAAGCAATTTGCGAAGTCTTTTCGCTTCTTCAATGGTCATCCGGTATACAGGTATGATTCGAAGACCATGGTGTAATCTATTTGGTTGGCGGAGCGCGAACGTATATGTACAACGTTGTAGATCGCTTGTAACAGTTGTGATTGCTTATGTAAAGCGATCTGCGAAGTCTTTTCGCTTGCTCATTGGTCGTCAGGCATATGATTCGACGACAATGGAGGTGTGTGCTTGGTTGGCTTATTGCATATCGCCCGTAACATCGGCAGAAGAAGGTGTCGGTATTTGCCGAGAATGCCCTTGTCTGGGGACGCATGAATGCGCTGGCAGGCTAGCATTGCGGTGTCGTGGGGCGGGTTCATTCCCCCAGCACAAGGACCCACTACAAAGAATTTCGCACTCACGAATTTCTTGTGGTCAAACATAAACAAGGCGACCGAAGTCGCAAAAAGTGTAGGTAACTACACAAGGGACAACTGACTTGTTCGTGGAACAAGAGTAACAAGTAAAAAGAAGTGGAAGCAGGGTGACCTCGTCCTTACCCGGAAAGGCTCATGGCCCACACATGAGAGAAGTGCAACCGGGTGGTGATGGAGCCCTTGCGCACCCATCCAACCGGATTAAAATCCATATTTGTTGCAGTGGCCAGGTACTCCTCTTCTGAGTGGAAAACTCATACAACTTAACTTGCATAAGCTTTCCCAACAGAAGAGAAGTATCCCGGTAACCAATTTATGCCATAGAATTATGCAATTCGATTACATAACTCTATGCCATAAAGAGGCACTCTGCTTGGGCCACTCAACCCGCGAAGTCACCTGAAACAAAGAAGGATTATCACGTACCCGGCGGCTGGCTCATATTTTTAGGGGGCAGCCTGCCACCGTATCGGGTCCTATACCCGGCCAGAATTATGGGAAAGGAAAGACCGAATTAATAATTTAACTTTCCATTTTTTTTTATTCCTTTTCGCTCTTACAAAAGTACTATTTCAACTGCACTTTAAAAAAAATATTTCCAAAAATAAGAATTTCTTCCGAACTATGTTTATGCACCAAATTCACTGTTATTTACGTTACAATTGCGAGTGCTGCGGTACTGGAATTTGCGATCGAGTTCTAAATTTTTTTGTTGCTAACAAATTTAAAGGAATTTCCTAAATCCGGGTTTGTAATACCTTAATTCTTCACGCCATTTGGTTTCCAGTTGGGAAGTTGGAACTGTAACCACCGCAAATTCTCCACTTCCCGATCAGTCTATGATTCGCAACGTATTCATGAACCAAAACGATTGAACTTTACAGATAATTTTTCAACACAACTGTAATTATTTCACGTCAATATTTTTCTTCACTTTTCTCTCAACAAACGGTTTTTCACCAAATGTATCGCAATTAATGCATAAAATATTTTCCTTCGCAGGATAGGGACAAACTACCGTTAATTTTTCTCACGCTGAACTACTTTCTAATTAAAATTTCCACTCAAAAACTTGGCCATATGTAACAACCACGGAAGTCACCGCAGTTGCAGACATTATGTAATTAGCAGAGGGGTGTGTAGCCCGGGGTGACATACTGAGGCCGGCTAGCGCTCAGTCGTGTCGTGGATCTTCCGGGACATCCTCTGCTCGTGCTGAGCCACCTTACATATAAATACTAGCACATAGGGAAAAGGACGGGAAAGGGAAGGTCATATTGAGAAATGAAAGTTTGTTGTCTTAACGAGACATGGCCGTTTTATTTAATTAAAAAAAGTAATTTACACAGCAAATTCAACAATTAAGAGATAACAATCAAAAACAAACAAACCCCTAAATATTTTTATTATGCAAATATATTAAATAAGATATTAATAAAAGAATAGCAAATTACAATAAACTGGGAAAAAAGGTAATAGATAACAGAATGTCCAAAAAAAAAAAACAAGGAAAAATATTAATCATTGTATTTACTTACTCTCTTCTTTTTCTGTGGATCCTCGAGCGCTCGACGAAGGACACCGAAAACAAGAGGTGGGGTCACTGCAAATTTAATTGATTTTAACTTAAAACTCATTAGTTACAGATAAGCTTCATCCTAATATTTAATCCGCCCATGTATTTCCGTTAATTACCGCCTTAGTTTATATCGATAATTTCATTTACTTTTTCTTCCCCGTAAGTTATTCAATATTTCCGTTGGTTGTTAAATTTAAATCCACTAAGGGATTCTCACTTATTGCAAGAACAATCTTTTCTTGATACAAACTTTTGATTCCACACGTGAAAATTCACAATTCCTATCTTCACTGTAAGATCAGAAGGTGATCAACTCAATCACTTGGTACAATTCACACGATTTAATGATTTTTTTTAGTTTTTTTTCCTCCACTTTTCGTACCCACTAATTAATTTTTCTTCTGTACAACATACACTAGGCCAAAACCGTTTTGCTACACAAATCTTTCATTCACTCTTCATCTTGTATCCAACGCAACTATTTTTTTTCCACTCTCAAAATTCAACTTTAGCTTAATTTGTTTAATTACTTCACTAAACTCCAAACAACTTTTATTCGCCGAATTTTCACAAAAAAACTTTCTCCGAAACTGCCAAAGAATTCCACTCTCCTTCACAAGCCAAATATTCACTTCAATCCCTTTTCTATCCAAGTCCAATCTCCACTCCCCAGTTCCTCACAACTTTTTACAAGCTTTGTGGCGATAGAAAGTACAATAGCAAGAAATAGCTCGTCACTATAATTTTCCACGAAACCGCTTATCAATTTCACTTTATGTTCTTCTCTCTACGCGGCGTCCGCGCTGTGTGGCAGTTTCTCGCAGACTCCTTTAAATCTCCCGGCAACAACACCAGCAACAACAACCGGTCCTACTTCCGCTACCGCCACTCATACCTCATCGACACCATTCGTGTTACATCTAATTCAATGTGAACAATCGTACACCATCTCATTTTTCTCGTTCAATGAAATGCTGTCGCACAACAGGCTGTTGGGCGGATTACACTGCATCTTTGTGATGAGGTCTGCATAATAAAGTGCAAGATATAAAAAGCAAGATCATCTTCAATTGCACGCCGCGGTCGGTCACTGTCTAGTATTGTCTGCAGTTTATTTCTATTTAATCGTATTTTATCTGTATTTCTTTATTCCTCACTTTGCTAACGCTTTCTCGTTATTTTCGCTGAATTTATGTTTGCGCGCGTCGCGATTTCAGGGCTAATTATAATTCCAATATTGTCGGCAGGCGGGTGAATCGACACTTTACAACTTGAACTCGTCCTCGCCTCCAAATTGAGTATTGTCGCGTATGCAAACATATTTAAATTCTCACTTTTTATGCATACATGTAAACACACAAATCACGCTGGCACCCACACGCGGTGAACAAACGAACGTCGCACCAGGGAAGACACCGCGCGGCTCCCGCTACTTGGCAAACTTGACACGATCACTTGCATGAGCACTTGAACATCTATCGCGGTCAGTAAGAACGGAAGGAGTCGCCGAGTGACTTTGGGGCAACTACTGTTGCGCGACGCCGTCGATTTTCTTTTGTTTTCGCACCTCTTCCCCTTTCTGTTTTTGTTTTCGCGGAATTCTCGTATTTGCAATGTCTGTTACGTTTTGTTTATTCTTTTGCCAGGGAACTGGACGCAGAACACGGAGCAAAGGAAGTCGGCGAACGAGCGCGAATCCTAAGGGGATAATCCAGGAATAGTTTCCTTGACTCCGTTCATGACAGTCACGTGGTGCGCTGCGATCGCTAGTTTCTGGCAGAATCTCAACATCGAATCAACGGCGAGCGGATCTGGTCTTGCACTCCGTGATTCCGAAATGCGCTGCTGACTCGTACCGCAATCAGCGGAGATCTTCGCAGCAATCTGGGCCGTTGGTTCCCAGAACGCGGTCGTTCAGAAGATGTACCGCTACTCGCGTTCCTATTTTGTTACTTCACTCGGCTCAGACGCGAGCTCCCAGCGCACAATGTACTCGCACTCGAGTAATGCCCGATCGGGTTGACCGTCGGTCCGTGTGCGGTGCCGTTGACCAGTGGATGAGAATCTCCCAACGGATTACAGCATGAAAAAATTCGAATAACAAATACTTGCAACGCAGCGAGCAATGAAATGTGTGGCCACGAACGAGCAGAGGAAGCAGAAAAAAGAATCTGGTGCTTTTTTTGTCACGAGAACGATGGGTCTGGTGGAAGCAGTGGATCTGTAGGGTCTGGGCGCACAATTCATACATGAAGGTCACACGCTGAGTCCGCGCTTGCGATCGGGTAGCGGATTACTATAGGGCAGCTAATTTTCTCGCGATCCCAAGGCGACGCGGATTGCGAAAAAGGGGCTGAAGGTTGTCTTCGGCGTCGGAGCAAGGAGTGACGAACAATAAAATAAAATTGACAGACGGATGGACTGAGACGTATGTTTATGTTTTGCCGGAAGTATGCCAACCTTGCGCGTTTTTGAAAATGTATGCGGACGGACAAAACATACGTGGCTAGGTCTTTTGCGTGGTATATCCCAACTTTTTTTTTCCGATGGGTCCGTTATCAGATAACGGTTAGGTCCCATTACCTGCTTTATGCGGCTTTTCAAGAAGCGCCGGTCCAGTTTGGCGTTGTAGTGCCCCGGGGCGCCGGAAAACTTCATCTCCTTCCCTAAAATTGCCAGATTGTGACCTGAGATTGTACTGCGCCTCATTTGCACGTCCCGCGGCCTTAATCTTCCGTCCTTTTTATTGGCGAAGGTCTCCTAAACGTTCGTGGGGCTCCAGCGCAACGACGGGGTCTCCCAAACACTTTAATTGGCGTAACAGCCGGTATGATTTACCGTGGCAAATCATGTGCTGTCCGAATGCGGCAAAGTAAGGTGCGACACCGGTGACCGAATGATACGATGACCGCAGGGCGCATGTGATGGCGGACAATCGGCGATCCCAATCTTTTTGAGATGGGTGGACGTAGGAACGGGTCGCGGCCAATAGGGTGCGATTCAACCGTTCGGAGGCGTTAGACTGAGGAGAGTATATAGGCGTCAGTTGGTGTTCAACGCCATACTGGTCGAGTAGGCCCTTAAGCTGCCGAGACCGGAACTGTACTCCGTTGTCCGAGTACACACTCTCTGGAACCCCGAACACATGGAATACCCGGCTCTCTAGGAATTTCACGATAGATGGAGTTGTGAATTTACGCATAGGCTCCACCAGTGGGAATTGTGAGAGCTCGTCTAGAACGACTATAGCTCCGATGTGTCCCATGGATGATCGAGGATATGGACCGAGTAGATCTATGTATAGACGTTGGAATACGCGTTCTGGGGCGTTGAGTTGACCCATAGGAGGTAGAAGGGACTGGTTGGGCGCTTTAGTGCCTTTACAGGTCTCACAGGCGCTCACGTAGTCTTTGACCTGGGATGCCATTTTAGGCCAAAAGAAGTATTTCTTGAGCCGCCGTAACGTCCTATAATGTTTCGTCCTCGTGGGTGTCTTCTTGCTTAATAGGAAACTAGCGTAGAACTTACCCTTCTAATAAAATATTACTTTTAATTGAAAATACCTATCCAAGCGGCAGAGCCGCAGAGATTTCTGGCGTGGAATCTTGAACTCCATTAGCGCCATGGTTACTAATGTGAAACAGTACTTTAACTCGCTACGAGCCGCAGCGGTTCCGCAGAAATAGAAAATAACTTTCTCTACCAGCGATTTCAATATACTGATTGTATTTCCTTATTAATTTTGAGTATTTATACAATTTCTTTACTTACAAACCAAATGTAACAAAGGAATCTATGATTCATAAATTTCTTTCTTACAATTTCAAAATGTCCTAATTTCTCATTTATTACTCATAAATTTAACATGCAGAAAAATACCACACACATGAACTCATATGATTCATCGTCGTGCACTTGATCGACATGCAGCCAATATTGACCCATATCTATAAACTCGAGTGTCGCGCGTCATCATCGATGAAAAAGGAAAAATAGCTCTTAGTTCACACATTTGTTGTGAATAGGTTTTACTAATGAGTCTTCATATGAGATTCATATTACATGTGTGAATGAAATGGGTTTCATATTCATTTCATATTCAATTTATTTACGATCATAAATAAAAGCAGAAAATTAGGAATGTGAATATGAATATGATACATGCATATATAAAGAATGAAATGCATTGAGAATATATGCATCATAGCGTAAATCGATTGAACGATATGTACTTTTAAATTATTAAATGATATGTATTGTTACATCATTAATATGATATTATGATATGTATTGTATTGATGATGTAATGATATGATTCATAAATTTCTTTCTTACAATTTCAAAATGTCCTAATTTCTCATTTATTACTCATAAATTTAACATGCAGAAAAATACCACACACATGAACTCATATGATTCATCGTCGTGCACTTGATCGACATGCAGCCAATATTGACCCATATCTATAAACTCGAGTGTCGCGTGTCATCAGCGATGAAAAAGGAAAAATAGCTCTTAGTTCACACATTTGTTGTGAATAGGTTTTACTAATGAGTCTTCATATGAGATTCATATTACATGTGTGAATGAAATGGGTTTCATATTCATTTCATATTCAATTTATTTACGATATTTAATTATTAAATGATATGTATTGTTACATCATTAATATGATATTATGATATGTATTGTATTGATGATGTAATGATATGTATTGTTATTGATTGAATAGTCTGTATTGTTACATCATTACACCCTAAACCTCAAGATGAGTGTTAATATATTGAGTTTAGTTCAATATCTTAATACGAATCTAAAAAAAAAAAAATTATTAACTACATATTGTTCAATGTTTATATATATTCTTATATTAAAAACTATGATGATTCGTCAAGTGTTCTTATTATCCTTATAAGTCATATAATGTTTTTATTATGATACAACGTTATATGCTTTTATTCTATCCTTATGTATTGCTTTATGGAGCCCATTAATATCAACTATTACGTTACTATTTTCAATGTTTATGACTTTGAAAGGACCTTTGTAAGGAGGCTGATGTCTCTTTCTATTCTCATTTCTGATTAATACCAAATCTCCAATGTTTATATGTATAGAACTTGTATAAATTTGATTTTGAACTCTTTTGGATTTGACATTCTGTATTATGTTCCTATTTAATCTTTTAACAACATAATTCTTATTGTGTTTGTTATAAAAGTAAAATACAATTAATCCTATTGTAAATGCACCCGTCGTCACCAACGATTGTTGATATTGCTCCACAAACGTACTTTGAACAGAACAGCTATTACCCATTTTGGTCCCAATATCTTCGTTCTGGTTTGAGGTCTAATAGCTTTTGCTGTAACCGTTGTTTCTGCTCTCCAACCGATATCTGGATGATTCTGTGTAACTCCGCTCGTTCGCGCTTCAGCTTTGTTCTTCTACCTCCTCTTGGTCGACGTTTCTTCGGTATAGTTGCTTCGATATCCTGTTCCTTGCTAACCTTCTTCCGCTTATAGTGCTCAATGTTGCGTGGCTTATGTCCTCTGAAGTCTGGTGTACCTATCTTCGTAGGTACATAAGGTGGTGCAGGATGCTCGATTTTCCTTATGGGCACAGGCTTGTATTCCTCAGCCTGCCTTACCAATTTTTCGAACGCCTCATTAACAATTCGTTTATCTTCTTCGGTTAATCCTGCGCTAACCGTATCCTCGTATTCAATTAATTCCTTGTCCGGTAGGCCAGGATCGCCATATAATGTTTCGTCCTCGTGGGTGTCCTTCTTGCTTAATAGGAAACTAGCGTAGAATTTACCCTTCTAATAAAATATTACTTTTAATTGAAAATACCTATCCAAGCGGCAGAGCCGCAGAGATTTCTGGCGTGGAATCTTGAACTCTATTAGCGCCATGGTTACTAATGTGAAACAGTACTATAACTCGCTACGAGTCGCAGCGGTTCCGCAGAAATAGAAAATAACTTTCTCTACCAGCGATTTCAATATACTGATTGTATTTCCTTATTAATTTTGAGTATTTATACAATTTCTTTACTTACAAACCAAATGTAACAAAGGAATTTATGATTCATAAATTTCTTTCTTACAATTTCAAAATGTCCTAATTTCTCATTTATTACTCATAAATTTAACATGCAGAAAAATACCACACACATGAACTCATATGATTCATCGTCGTGCACTTGATCGACATGCAGCCAATATTGACCCATATCTATAAACTCGAGTGTCGCGTGTCATCAGCGATGAAAAAGGGAAAATAGCTCTTAGTTCACACATTTGTTGTGAATAGGTTTTACTAATGAGTCTTCATATGAGATTCATATTACATGTGTGAATGAAATGGGTTTCATATTCATTTCATATTCAATTTATTTACGATCGTAAATAAAAGCAGAAAATTAGGAATGTGAATATGAATATGATACATGCAAATATTAAGAATGAAATGCATAAATCGATTGAACGATATGTACTATTTAATTATTAAAGCGTGGTCCGTGATGATCTCGAATTGGTGGCCCTCGATATAAGCTCGGAATTTCTTCACAGCCATTACCGCTGCCAAACATTCCTGCTCGGACACGGTATAGTTCCTTTGGGCTGAGTTCAGCTTATTGGACATGAAGGCGATGGGAGCTTCCTCTCCCTCTTCGGTCAATCGCACCAGCACGACTCCAACTCCATGTTGACTTGCGTCACAATGAATGGAGAAGGGCTTTGTGAAGTCGGGGCTGTGCAAGACCGGAGCTGATGTGAGGGCTTGTCTTAGCTCTTCTTCTAGCAGTCTCCCTAGTATTCCATCGATGAGTGGAAGAGGGTACGCGTCCTTGATGGTGACCGTATTTACCTCACGGGCATCTAGACAAAGGCGGACTTTACCTGGGTTCACCACCAAGGTTACCGGTGAGGACCAGGCACTTTGGGACTCCTCTATAACCTCCAACTCGAGCATCCTATCCAGTTCAGCATACACCAACTTCTCCATGGCCGGTGAGATGGCATAGTGTCTCTGCTTAATTGGCTTACTATTGCCAACGTCTATGACGTGTGAGACTATGGTGGTGCTTGCCAATGCAGCTTAGGGGAGCAGCACTTGAGTCATATTGGCGAATACATTCGGCCCCACCATCAATACGCTGGTCCCGGTTGAAGGAGGTACTCCGCATGGAGTACCCTACAATAGATATGAACGAATTGGTCCTGGACAAGATTCATGCCAGATGGCAGCGTCTGGACGAGCCTTTTCATCAATATTGAGCCTATATCCTTCGGCTGAATGACCAGTTGTCAGAGCCGATGCCTTCCACCCAATTGCTGCGGGTGCTAAAGCGTAATCTAAGGCCGGAGCTTCGTTTCCATATCGTGGACTCCGGTCCGCAGAGTATGGAGGCACTGCTGAGGACTGTGCGTTGCCTGGAGGGGTTTGAGGAAGACCTCCGGGACCGGCCCTACTTACTAGCTAGGACGGGTCCTCGGCGCGGAATCACGGGAGTGGCCCCATATCATACCGCCATGAATCCGGAGGAAGATATGGACCGGGACCAGCTTGCTGTAGCAGTGGTGGGAAGCCTCACGACCTGCTGGAACTGCAATCAAACCGGACACAGGTTTATTTCATGTCGAGCAGAGCGTAAGGTTTTCTACTACGGTTGCGGTAAGCCAGACACTTACTTCCCGGATTGCCCTGAATGTGCCGCGCAAAAAAACGGCCGAAAGAGTACCCGACCACTTCATTGATGAAAAGGCTCGTCCAGACGCTGCCATCTGGCATGGATCTTGTCCAGTACTCATTCGTCCATGTCTATTGTAGGGTACTCCATGCGGAGTACCTCCTTCAACCGGGACCAGCGTATTGATGGTGGGGCCGAATGTATTCGCCAATATGACTCAAGTGCTGCTCCCCTAAGCTGCATTGGCAAGTATCCTGCCAGCGCCGTGTGGTCTCCTGCTAACATTTGCTCAATCAGCGACTCCACCCGACCAATGATAACCTCCATAGTTATGGTGCTGGGTTCCCCGCTGAAATGCAGATTCCAGCCCTGGATGATGCTGGGAATCTGCGTCGGCTTCAGCCGATACTTAGCGTGTGGATGGATGCGTTGGTCCGGCGGAGCCACTGGAGCCTGAGTTATTGGCGGTGCTTGGCTCAGTCGGGGCCGGCATACTGGAGCCAACGGATTCATTGCCACACCGGGCCGGATTCGTTCGTGATCGCGCCGCGAATCTACCGGAAAATCCCATGGATTTAGGTCCGCATCCCACATCAGAGGTGTTCTTAGACGAGGTGGTATTGGGTCTTCCTTCAGGCTTTCCAGCGCGGCTACCCGGGTGGTCACGTCTTGCATAAGCGCCATCAAATCTTGTAGGACGGTCGCCTTCACAGCCACGGTGCGTCTCGGCCCTTCCGCAGGCGGCACTGCTTTGGCTCTGTAGTCTTCACCTCGTGCACCCATTGTCGTGGATGGAGAGGGTCCACCTTTGGGGATTGCTCCACTTGCGCTGGAGGACTGAGGTCGTTCTGTTGCTGGCTGTGTGGATTCTAAAGGCTGACGACGGAGCGGGCACGTGGATGAGGTTTGCCTTAGCTGGCTTAAGCACAACTGGTGTAACCGGTGGCCGCACGGCAGAGTGTGGCTGGCCGACTCGTCCAGGTCCTCGTGGCAAATAGAACACAGGAGCGTTTGTCCCGCATCAGACCGCAACTTTCTCCTTTCGGGCGTGCGTTTGGTGGGCATGCTAAACAAAATTTATTTTTAAAATTTAAACTATGAATATCTTTAAAGAATACCTAAATGAATATATATGTATAAGAAAAAAATGTGGAAATGATTTACTAAATAATTGTCAAGTGGCCGTCAGTGGCAAACTATTCAAACTCCTCAAAAAATAGACAAAAGCTATGAAAAAAGTTTACCAATTTACGTTATTCAAAAACAAAATAATCGGTCTTTCCACTCTGTCCTTCTTCCCAAGTATGGACACCAATGGCACATTCCTTCTGTCGCGTTGCAAGGACTACTCTCTTGCGGCACCATGAGAATCACGGTTCAGAAGTGCTCCCTCATCCGCAAGTTTTTACAAGTTACAACTTGTCAGCCCAAAGTTGAATTCTGATCCACAAGCAGCGCGTGTCTTGTTATGGAGAGTCATGGATTAGCTAATCAGCCAATCACATGAAATCAAAATCCATGTAGTGTAAGACACTCAGGCACTGCTGGTTTAGGGAGCGGATCAGAATCCTCCGCAAAATGGATGTTGAAATAATAACTTCCGAATACAAATAGGGACTCTAATATCATTAGGCTTTACCAGTCATACAATGGTGGTAAACCGCCAAAGTATAAATCAAAAGCAGGACCAAACGATATTGATGTCCAAAGACAACACACGTCCGGAAGTTATTAAAGTTGCTGGGGCACGATTAGTGCAAAAGCCCTCGGGAGTTACCTACCCATCAATAGTCTTGACACCTTGTAGGGACACCTAGAGACGATGGATTGTCTCGTGCTCACGACTGATGATACAGCCGGACTTTTCGGGCCCCACGTTGGGCACCATTTGTAGTGTTGAGTAAAGTTCAAAAAGTCCGCGAAGGACTGCAGCGATGGTCTGCTGCCTCGGCAAAAGAAGGTGTCGGTATCTGCCGAGAATGCCCTTGTCTGGGGACGCGTGAATGCGCTAGCACGCTAGCATTGCGGGTGGCGGGTTCATTCCCCCAGCACAAGGACCCACTACAAAGAATTTCGCACTCACGAATTTCTTGTGGTCAAACATAAACAAGGTGACCGAAGTCGCAAAAAGTGTAGGTAACTACACAAGGGACAACTGACTTATTCGTGGAACAAGAGTAACAAGTAAAAAGAAGTGGAAGCAGGGTGACCTCGTCCTTACCCGGTGAGGCTCATGGCCCACAAATGATAGAAGTGCAACCGGGTGGTGATGGAGCCCCTGCGCACCCACCCAACCGGATTAAAATCCATATTTGTTGCAGTGGCCAGGTACTCCTCTTCTGAGTGGAAAACTCATACAACTTAACTTGCATAAGCTTTCCCAACAGAAGAGAAGTACCCCGGTAACCAATTTATGCCATAGAATTATGCAATTCGATTACATAACTCTATGCCATAAAGAGGCACCCTGCTTGGGCCACTCAACCCGCGAAGTCACCTGAAACAAAGAAGGATTATCACGTACCCGGCGGCTGGCTCATTTTTTAGGGGGCAGCCTGCCACCGTATCGGGTCCTATACCCGGCCAGAATTATGGGAAAGGAAAGACCGAATTAATAATTTAACTTTCCATTTTTTTTTTATTCCTTTTTGCTCTTACAAAAGTACTATTTCAACTGCACTTTAAAAAAAATATTTCCAAAAATAAGAATTTCTTCCGTAACTGGCACTTCTTTCAAATACAATAAACGTATGTTATTTTGAATTTGGATTGCTTAAATACAACGATTAGAGATTAAAGATCAACTTCTCTCGCATTTCTTGTTCGGAATGTACTCATATGTATTAAAACCCAAGTCTCTTCTCTCTTGGATGTAAAACGATTATACTTGTATGTTAAATATTGATTTCTATTCACATCAAGTGCAAATGTTATATGCCAATATCAGCTTGCTCAATGCGTATGCGATCTTCCTCTAGCGTGTCGTATGTTATGTTATACATTAAATATTGGATGCATAAAAATCTCATCGCTATTTAATGTCAGAGGACTTCAATGTTTTTTTTTTCTTTTTTTCAAATTTACATATTTCTTAATTTATTTCGAAGTTTCGTAGAACATTTTTTTGCGAAAGAGTAGAATTTACATGAATATTTTGTAATTAATTTAAATAATTTAAGTATAAATATTGTTATAAAATTTTTCTTTTTAAAAGTGAAAAAACATGCAGAAAAAATTCGAAAACAAAAGGATACTCACCCGCATGGTCCTCCGAGCACTCGACGACGATGCAGGTATCCTCAACAATGACGTTTTGGGCAATTATTAAATCCTATGTAGTTTCGCTTAAGTGTAAATAACTTCGTTAAGTACAAATATAAAATTTCTTTTCGACAAATTAAAGCTCCTTTTTACACGAAAATTGCACAATGCTTTCAAATGTCTTGAATAACGACCGTTTACGTATAATTAGGACAACAAGTTAGTTACAATGTTCTACGTGAGCTAAAATTAAGGTTGATTGAAAGATATCTGTTTGCTGTTCCGAACTCCGCTTTGCACCGATTTGATTTCCGATACGTGATTTGCTTCCGAGATTTGCATGAATTTGCCTCAGTATTTTTTTTTCGATTGTCGAGGAATAGAGGATGATACGAAAGACACATAGGCGGATTGATTCGCGCTTCCAAATTAGATATCTCGCACTTTGCTGCTCACACGGAAAAGTGATTTTCGTCGATGGGAAATTGAAAGGGAACGAGAGAAAATTTATTGTAAGATGAACGGAGCTAACTATGTTTATGCACCAAATTCACTGTTATTTACGTTACAATTGCGAGTGCTGCGGTACTGAAACATGCGATCGAGTTCTAAATTTTTTTGTTGCTAACAAATTTAAAGGAATTTCCACAATCACGGTTTGTAATATCTTAATTCTTCACGCCATTTGATTTCCAGTTGGGAAGTTGGAACTGTAACCACCGCAAATTCTCCACTTCCCGATCACTCTATGATTTGCAACGTATTCATGAACCAAAACGATTGAACTTTACAGATAATTTTTCAACACAACTGTAATTATTTCACGTCAATATTTTTCTTCACTTTTCTCTCAACTAACGGTTTTTTACCAAATGTATCGCAATTAATGCATAAAATATTTTCCTTCGCAGGATAGGGACAAACTACCGTTAATTTTTCTCACGCTGAACTACTTTCTAATTAAAATTTTTAAAACCAAAGAGAATTTAACGGCACAGGATCCTCGAAGAGGCACTTCAACAGTTGCGAATATTTTCCACTCAAAAACTTTTCCATTTTTACAAGTCTTGTGGCGATAGAAAGTACAATAGCAAGAAATAGCTCGTCACTATAATTTTCCACGAAACCGCTTATCAATTTCACTTTATGTTCTTCTCTTTACGTGGCGTCCGCGCTGTGTGGCGGTTTCTCGCAGACTCCTTTAAATCTCCCGGCAACAGCACCAGCAACAACAACCGGTCCTACTCCCGCTACCGCCACTCATACCTCATCGACACCATTCGTGTTACATCTAATTCAATGTGAACAATCGTACACCATCTCATTTTTCTCGTTCAATGAAATGCTGTCGCACAACAGGCTGTTGGGCGGATTGCACTGCATCTTTGTGATGAGGTCTGCATAATAAAGTGCAAGATATAAAAAGCAAGATCATCTTCAATTGCACGCCGCGGTCGGTCACTGTCTAGTATTGTCTGCAGTTTATTTCTATTTAATCGTATTTTATCTGTATTTCTTTATTCCTCACTTTGCCAACGCTTTCTCGTTATTTTTGCTGAATTTATGTTTGCGCGCGTCGTGATTTCGGGGCTAATTATAATTCCAATATTGTCGGCAGGCGGGTGAATCGACACTTTACAACTTGAACTCGTCCTCGCCTCCAAATTGAGTATTGTCGCGTATGCAAACATATTTAAATTCTCACTTTTTATGCATGCATGTAAACACACAAATCACGCTGGCACCCACAAGCGGCGAACAAACGAACGTCGCACCAGGGAAGACACCACGTGGCTCCCGCTACTTGGCAAACTTGACACGATCACTTGCATGAGCACTTGAACATCTGATCGCGGTCAACAAGAACGAAAGGTGTCGCCGAGTGACTTTGGGGCAACTACTGTTGCGCGACGCCGTCGATTTTCTTTTGTTTCACTTTTCTGGTTTTGTTTTCGCGGAATTCTGGTATTTGCAATGTCTGTTATGTTTTGTTTATTCTTTTGCCAGGGAACTGGACGCAGAACACGGAGCAAAGGAAGTCGGCGAACGAGCGCGAATCCTAAGGCGATAATCCAGGAATAGTTTCCTTGACTCCGTTCATGACAGTCACGTGGTGCTCTGCGATCGCTAGTTACTTGCGGAATCCCAACATCGAATCAATGGCGGGCGGATGTGGTCTCGCACTCCGTGATTCCGAAATGCGCTGCTGACTCGTACCGCAACCAGCGGAGATCTTCGCAGCAATCTAGCCCGTTGGTTCCCAGAACGCGGTCACGCAGAAGATGCACCGCTGCTCGCGTTCCTGTATTGTTACTTCACTCGGCTCGGACGCGTGCTCCCAGCGCACAATATACTCACACTCGAGTAATGCCCGATCGGGTTGACCGTCGGTCCGTGTGCGGTGCCGTTGACCGGTGGATGAGAATCTCCCAACGGATTACATCATGAAAAAATTCGAATAACGAATACTTCGAACGCAGCGAGCAATGAAATGTGTGGCCACGAGCGAGCAGAGGAAGCAGAAGAAAGAATCTGGTGCTTTTGTTGTCACGGGAACGGTGGGTCTGGTGGAAGCAGTGGATCTGTAGGGTCTAGGCGCACAATTCATACATGAAGGTCACACGCCGAGTCCGCGCTTGCGATTGGGTAGCGGATTACTACAACAGGTTGTCGTGTGGGACAATTATTATGGCTGAAAACTGGAGTCAGCGCTCTTAAAGTTTCGACCACCAAACCAGAATTTCGGTATTGATTTTTCATAATTTTCAAGCGTTGCCGGTTTCAGAACTTTACAATTATAAAAATGCCGACTTTCACTAACGCATTGACATTAAAAGTTCTTTAAAAAAGTTTAAGGGTGCGTTCATATAAAGATACATAATTGTTATTTTTCTGAACATAATACTCATACATACAATTTTAACTAGAAAGTAACGAAACAAATTTCAAGAGCCGATTAACTCTATAATTTGCCATCACTCAATCATTATTATTTTGGGGAACGTCAATCAAGTTCAAATCTTCAATCTCCGGCCTCAAAAAGTCGGTTCTCATGTCTCTGCAGCACTCCTCGTTGACTAACACACCATTTCCAGCCTCATTTTCAAAGAAAAACGCTCCAATGTAGCCACCACTCCAGAATCTACACCACACTGTCACTCGCTGTCTATGCATTGGCTTTTTGACAATCACATGTGTAGTTTCCAAGCCCCAGATGTGGCTGTTTTGCTTGTTCACATGGCTGCCGAGATGAAAATGTGCCTCATCAGAAAAGATGATTTTTTGAGAAAAAACGGCATCCTGTCCGGTTTTAATATTTAAGCGTAAATCGATTCATTTATTTCCGCGTAAAGTAAATACCGGCTCACCAACAAAATTTTGAGCAGGAAACAGCTGTCAGTATTAAAATGACATGTGATTTAAAAACAACATATATATATATATATATATATATATATATATATATATATATATATATATATATATATATATATATATATATATATATATATATACATGTACATATATATATATATATATATATATATATATATATATATATATATATATATATATATATATATACATGTACATATGTATATATATATATATATATATATATATATATATATATATATATATATACATGTACATATGTATATATATATATATATATATATATATATATATATATATATATATATATATATATATACATATACACATACATATACGAGGTGTGTTCAAAAAATATCGCGAATTTTGTTGTTTTTCAAATTATTTATTTATTCATGAATATCTATTTTGTCCCCTTCAAAGTAATCCCCATGAGATATTATACACTTGTGCCAACGGTTTTTCCAATCTTTTCGAAGCACTTCAAAAAATCATTTTTTAGGGTTTTGTAAAATAATTTTACAAAACCCTACTAGTTTCGCGACCAGTCTGTCCGTCTGTCCGTCTGTCCGTCCGTCCGTCCGTCCGTCCGTCCGTCCGTCCGTCCGTCCGTCCGTCCGTCCGTCCGTCCGTGTGTCACAGCAGTTTTTCTCGGAAACTACTTAAGCTAGAAACATCAAATTTTGTGTGTAGGTGTAAAGTGGTGATCTCTTCAAAGTTCAACTACAAAAAAATTTTATAAGGTATTTAAGGGGGGTCTCCGCATATAGGAGAGTGACCCCCGAAAAAAAAATTTCATTGAAGGTAGCCGATATGTGTATCAAATGAAAGGTCTTGATGATAACTTTTCAAAACAGGTCTTAATTTGGCAAAATTCGCTTCGAGGGGCGCACAGGGAGGGGAAATACATGAAAAATTTGTGTCCCCCCCCCCCCTCTCGATTGGACACCTGTGATCCGAAAAATCTGAAAAAAATCACGATTGTAGGCCTTGGTGAGTACAACAACAACAAATACGTCAGAAGTCGCAATTCACTCAACTTTGTTAGTAATAGTATGATCTATCGATTTTATGTTTTCTTGAATAAAATCTTAATGGTACCCTTAAATTTAATGAAATTCAGTATGTAGATGTCTCTTTATAAGATAAATCTATCCTGAAAGTTTCATAAAGATTGAATCATATTTAGCAAAGTTATAGCGGTTTGAATTTTCCTGTATTACTATGGAACAATATGCGCTGTATTTATTACTATGGCAACATATGGCTATGGAACAACATGCGCTTTTTATCGACTCAGACACTACAGTCTTGCTCGGATTTGCATGAAAATTTCAGGAGTGATAGGTGTCATATATATCTTTGAGAATCGGTTCAGCTAGTGGTATCAGTAATCGTAAAACAAAATAGTGGCAGTTTTAAATGCGACGATTGAATAATTTTGAGTTATTTTTCCCAACTTCACCGTTTAATGTGCATGCTTTGAACAATTGATTCAATTTAATGAATGATTGAAGATGAGTACCTACAATTAATGCTCATAAGTGAAACAAGTCAAGGAGGTGGGAGAGAGCTCTTAGCAAAGAGGTTTTGTAACCATTCTAGGATTCGAAAAAATTGGCCATTAATCGA
The DNA here is from genome assembly GCA_963969285.1 of Odontomyia ornata. NCBI lineage: Eukaryota > Metazoa > Arthropoda > Insecta > Diptera > Stratiomyidae > Odontomyia > Odontomyia ornata. The sequence continues at coordinate 202,977,640 of OZ017739.1, forward strand.
TGATAACAGTACAGGAGAGTGGCCCATGAAAAAAAAAATTCATCAAACGTAGCCGATATGAGTATGAAATAAAAGTTTTCACGGGAGCTCTTCAAAGCAGTTGTTAAACTGTCAGTTTTTGCTTCAGTGGGGGCACAGGGGGAAAATACATGAAAAATGTGTTTCCTCCGTCGCGGATGGACATCTGAAATAATTATCAGGGGAGATTTTTATGACCAAATACCTCAGAAGTCAAAATTCGTCCAACTTTGTTAATTATAGTATGATATTCGTATTTCATATTTTCTCCAATAAAATCGTCTTTGACATGTTTCTTGATTTGATTCGATCTGGTGACTGCATTTTGTAAATTGAGTACAAAACCCTTCTGACATGAGGGTAGGTCTGTTTACCCAACTTGTTTATAATTTAATAAACGCGACATCTGATACTTTAAATCTTGTGATTTCTATATCGCACTTGATTTTACTTCCACCACAATGTGGGTGGTTAGCTTTCAAAAGTGTATTTAAATTTTAGTTAAAGGTTTTTAATTTCGTTCTCACTTCACGCCTTTCTTTTAGTTCTATTTTTTTTTTATCACTTCCAAAGTTCCAACACTAAGAATTCAATTCAAAACGTTCGTCCATTCACGATTCCACTTTCGTCTTCCAACCCAAATCAAGACTTTTTGTTCCCGCAATCCTCATCATCCAGCTGCATAATCATTGCAAATCATTAAGAGAAATCGCTCGTATTTTTGGAAGACTTAAATCTAGCATAAAAAGCATTTTTGATAGGTTTTCAGAACGAAAAACAGTTGAAAACAAACATCGGAGTGGCCGTCCTCGTATTTTAAATTATCACAACCGGCGTAAAATCGTTCGAAAAGTCAGGGATAACCCGAAAGTAAGTGCACCGCAAAATCCTGCTGAGCTTCTAGAAGCTACAGGTATGGATTTGTTGGCGAGTACCGTAAGGAATGTCTTGCGATCGGCTGGATACCATAGTCATACAGCTAGGCGAAAATATTTCATTACTGAGGCCAATAGGAGGAAGCGCTTGGAGTTTGCTAAAATGTACATACATGAGCCCGTAGAGTTCTGTGAATGAGTGATCTTCACAGATAAAAGTAAATACAATATTTTTAACCCCGACGAAAAATGTATGGTGTGGAGAAAACCAAAACCAGAGCTGGAAAAGGAAAATTTATGTCTAACCGTAAAACATGGAGGAGGTTCTGTTTTAGTGTGGGGGTGCAGAGTGCGTCTGGGGCTGGAAATTTAGTATTTATTGAAAGCATAATGGACCACAAACACTATATTAATATCCGGAAAGATAATTTGGGTCCGAGCGTGGAGAAAATGGGGATATTGAACAATTTTATCTTCATGCGCGATGATGACCCAAAGCATACTGCAGAGAATACGCGCCTTTGGCTCTTATATAATACACCCAGCGTGTTGAAAACATATATTAATTCTATAGAGCATCTGTGGGACGTTTTAGACAAGCGGGTTCGAAAAAGGAATGTCACAAGGAAGGCAGGAGGAAGCGCTTGGAGTTTGCTAAAATGTACATAAATGAGCCCGTAGAGTTCTGCGAATGAGTGATCTTCACAGATAAAAGTAAATACAATATTTTTAACCCTGACGGAAAATGTATGGTGTGGAGAAAACCAAAACCAGAGCTGGAAAAGGAATATTTATGTCCAACAGTAAAACATGGAGGCGGTTCTGTTTTAGTGTGGGGGTGCATGAGTGCGTCTGGGGTTGGAAATTTAGTATTTATTGAAAGCATCATGGACCACAAACACTATATTAATATCCGGAAGGATAATTTGGGTCCAAGCGTGAAGAAAATGGGGATCTTCATGCGCGATGATGACCCAAAGCATACTGCAGAGACTACGCACCTTTGGCTCTTATATAATACACCCAGCGTGTTGAAAACAGATATTAGTTCTATAGAGCATCTGTGGGACGTTTTAGACAAGCGTGTTCGAAAAAGGAATGACACAAGGAAGGCAGCTCTAAAATCAGCACTACAGGGAGTGTGGAATTTGATACCGGAGACTGTGACCAGGAACCACTTACTCGTAAGACAATAATTAAAGCGAGAGTATATCCCACCAAGTATTGAGTGAAAGTTATAACACTCTATTCCTCTTCTTAAATACAATTTGGTAATTTTTACTTTTTCATAGGAGCGATCGTACGGCGACTTTTTGCGCATGTTAAAGAGAGTATTTGCAATTCGAGGAGCTCTTCTCCGTTTATGAGTTTTCGAAGCTTTTTCTTTTGATTGATTTTTGTTCCTTTGACTTAAGATGATCATATCGTCTAATTAATTCCTGAAGAAATTAAAACTTTTCGGCGAAATATTGATTTTTAATTGAAAATTTCTGGTCGTACGTACAATTTTTACGTATATAAATGTATACATTATATATATATATACATATACATATCTATATATATATATATATATATATATATATATATATATATATATATATATATATATAAATATATATGTACATATATATATATATATATATATATATATATATATATATACATATATTTATATATATATACATATATGTACATGTATATATATATATATATATATATATACATATATATATATATATATATATATATATATATATATATATATATATATACATATATATGTATTATATATATATATATATATATATATATATATATATATATATATATATATATATATATATATATATATATATATATATATATATATATATATATATATATATATATATATATATATATGTATATTATATATATATATATATATATATATATATATATATATATATATATATAGATATATATATATATGTATAGTAGATAAATACATATATATAGTATATATATATATATATATCTTTATATATATATATATACATCTACATATATATATATATATATATATATATATATATATATATCTATATATATATATATATATATATATATATATGTATATATATATATAAATACATATATATATATATATATATATATATATATATATATATATATATATATATATATATATATATATTTATATATATATATATATATATATATATATATATATATATATATATATATATATATATATATATACTTCTGTGACCAAAAAGGATTTAGAGAATTATTTTGGTTGGTAGCACTGTCAGTGACATCTATGTCAAATTTACATGTCAAAATATTCATTGGTGTTTGTGATAAACGTCGTTTCCTGGGTGGCTTTCAGTTCCGTCTTCGCTGCGGCTTGAATCTCCTCTATCGTATCAAACCGGTATCCCTGGAGCGGTCTTTTGAGCTTGCTGAACAGCCAGAAGTCGCACGGCGCCCGATCAGGTGAATACGGTGGTTGCGGAACGATATGGGTTGAGTTATTGGCGAAATGATCACGAATTACGAGTGCAGTATGGGATGGTGCATTATCGTGGTGTAAAAACCAAAAATTGTCTTTCCACGATTCCGGCCTTTTTAGGCGGATAGCATTATGCAAACAACGCATAACGTTCAAATAATATGCCTTGTTGACTGTTCGGCCCGACGGAAGGAATTCATAATGCACAACATCACGATAATCGAAGAAGAGAAGAGGTTGATGGACGCCCAGAACGCTCTTCGTCTTCGACACGTTCACGGCCGGCTTGGAACTCACTATACCACTTGTAAACATTTTTTGAGACATAACCTCTTCACCAAAGGTTTTCTGCACCATCCTCAATGTATCCGCAGCAGAAAATTGATTCCGCAAACAAAATTTAATGCAAATTCAACAAATATCGACATCGCAAAAAACGAAAAACTCACTTTTAGCAGCTCACAAAACGACGCGTATCTCAAACACTAATGAATAGTTCTCTGAAACCTTTTATTTTATTTACAATCAACATCGTGCGTTTTGGTTGAACCCCACTTTATATATATGTATATATATATATATATATATATATATATATATATATATATATATATACATATATATATATATATATATATATATATATATATATATATATATATATATATTGTCGCGTGTTTTTGGTTCGCGGCCAATAATTTAAATGTTCCGGGAAAGTGAAAACGCAATGTCTTTTAATTTAAGTTAAAAGAGTTTATTTAATTACAAAAATGCAAAATAATCAATTTGACACTTTCACTAATTTTAATTTTCACTATTAAAAGTCTAACACTTGTCCATAAATTTCTTATCGCAATTGTCTTCTAAATCACTTCACTATTACGAAAATCACTTTTCTATTACTCGAACAATATCACTTCCCACACACTATTGCAGTTCTTATCGCGGTCGAATGAATGATTCCCCCCATTCATTCAGCTCGCCTTTATATAGGGTCTCTAATCATTCAACTCAGTTCTCGTACATTGATGAATTAGCGGGAACATTCCAGCAGCGTAATGAATGGAGCATGCTTGTTGGGCTCTCGTGGTTTCGAGTAAATTCGTTTGTTGATGTTCTTAATGGTTGTGAAAACAATTGCGACAGTAGCTCGCAGAATTATTTGTACATGTAACACTGCCCTCACCTCAGTTCTTTTCGCCCCGAAAAGATGTGTCGCCATTTGTAGTCAATTCTTCCTGGATGTAATATGGGGCAAGACGGTCCAGAAGCACGATTTTCATTTTGGCTCTCGGCTTTCGGCGTTCCTGTATGCGATATACGACGTCGTTGATTCGCTTTGTGACCCGGTATGGTCCCTCCCAATTATGTTGCAACTTTGGGGACCAACCCTTTCGCCGCTGCGGGTTATATAGCCAGACTAAGTCATCTTGCTGGAAGCCAGTAGAATTAGCCTTTAGATCATACCTGGTCTTCATGCGGCCAGTAGCCGATTCGAGGTGTTTTCGCACTGTCCGATGTATCTGGTCCAACCGTTGTCTTAGCTCACTTGCGTACTCCGAGATCGTTTGGGGTTTCTCAGGGGGTGTCCCGAACTTTATATCAGCTGGCAGATGAATAGTCTTTCCAAAAATGACTTTGGCTGGGGCTTGGCCCATCGATGCATGTTCGGCAGCTCTGTACGCCATCAAAAAAAGTGGAATGTGTCGGTCCCAGTCCCTTTGGTTCTCGTCAACTATCTTGGCCAGGTGTTTATTGAGCGTGCCGTTGAAACGTTCGACTATTCCATTGGATTGGGGATGCAGCGGTGTTGTCCTCGTTTTCCGTATTCCGAGCAGCTCACACATTTCGCCAAAAACTACTGACCCAATTTAACACTAGCTGTTCGGCTACAGTAGTTGCTTCCTGGTTGGGAATGGGGTAGACCTCGGGTCACTTGCTGAAATAATCGGCTACAACCAGCGTGTATCGATTTCCCCATTCAGATTCTGGAAAGGGTCCTGCGATGTCAACAGCAATCCTTTCAAACGGTACCCCCACCTTATAGGTTTGCGTTTGTCCTCGCAGTCGTTGCTTTGTGCCTTTGATGGAAGCGCAAATCGTGCATCTGCGACACCAGTCCTCTACGTCTTCTCGAGCGTGGAGCCAGTAGAATCTTTTTCGCAATTTTGCTAAGGTCTTGTTAACATCAAGGTAGCCTCCCGAGGATCCTTCATGCATTTCCTTAACCACATCGTGGATTCGGCTTTTGGGTAGTAAAGTTTGCATCCTATAGGAGCCGCCATCCGCTGTTTCCCATTTTCGCTTGAGTATGCCACCCTCCGCCTGAAGGGAGTTCAATTGTGCCCAATAGCTTTTCAGGGTTGCGCCATGCATTGAAACGTCCTTCCACTCAGGCCGCCCAGTCGTCTCCTTCCATACGAGCAATGGTCCGATGTCTTCATCGGCTAACTGGGCATTCCGAATCTCTTCCAGTGACCAACCTTCATCGAATTCAGCCGTTATTAATCGCAGATCAACGGGCGGTTCCTTTTCCTCAATCCGTCAGCAATGCTTGCAGTTAGCTGGACATGGACGGCGGGATAGGGCGTCAGCATTTGCATGAACTCCGCCCTTCCGATGAACAATTTCGTAGTCGTATGACTGCAATCTTTCGATCCATCTTGCAACTTGTCCCTCCGGGTTTTTGAAGTTGAGCAGCCATCTCAGTGATGCATGGTCCGTTCGAAGAACAAATTTCTGGCCATATAGGTACTTGTGGAACTGCTTGGTGGCCTCCATTATAGCCAATAGCTCCTTCCTGGTCACGCAGTAGTACTTCTCACTTTTTGAAAGAACTCGACTGTAATACGAGAGGACTCTTTCTTCGCCATCGATCTGCTGGGAAAGTACAGCTCCAATACCGCCGTTGCTCGCATTGGTGTCAACTACAAACATTTTTCCGGGTTTCGGATATGCCAGCACGGGTGATTCACACAGCTTCTCCTTCAAGTTCTCAAAGGCCTCCTGGCACTGTTCATTCCAGACATACGGGCGATTTTTCTCGGTTAACTGATGGAGACACTTAGCTATTTTGGCAAAGTCTTTGACGAATCTTCGATAGTAGGTTGCCAGACCCAGAAAGCTTCGTAGTTGGCGCTTGTTGTTTGGTGTTGGCCAGCTTTTCACGGCTTCAATTTTCTCAGGGTCCGTTTTCACCCCTTCTGCTGATACGACGTGTCCCAAGTATTTTACTTCAGCTGCGAAAAGGGTACACTTGTCGGGACTAAGTTTCAAATTTGCCAGTCGCAATTGGGAGAAAACTTCTTCTAACTTCCGCACATGCTCATCGAACGTTCTCCCGATGACGATGATGTCATCTAGGTACACCAAGCAAGTTTTCCAGGTGAGGCCACGTAGCATGTACTCCATCAGGCGTTCGAAAGTGGCTGGAGCATTGCAAAGCCCAAATGGCATCACCACAAATTGCCACAATCCGGTCCCAACTAAAAATGCGGTTTTCTCTAGGTCCTTCTTGTCGATTTCTACCTGCCAGTAGCCACTCTCGAGATCGAGTGTAGAAAACCATTTTGCGTCGGCTAAAGTGTCCATGATGTCATCGATGCGTGGGAGTGGGTAACTATCTTTCTTAGTGGCGTCGTTAAGCTGCCTATAGTTGACACAAAAACGAGTGCTACCATCCTTTTTCTTTACTAGAAATACTGGCGCGGCCCATGGACTGACAGAAGGTTCAATAACGCCTTGTTTTTCCATGTCCAAGATCAGCGCGCTCACTTCTCCTTGTTTGGCTACAGGGAGGCGTCTCGGTGCTTGTCGAATCGGCTTGGCTCCCTGTGTATCTATGACGTGAGTTACCAGACTCGTTCGGCCTTGGTCATCCGGGCTTGTTGAGAAGATGTCACTGTACTTGGTGACCAGGTCAGAGGCTCGTTTGAATAGCTGCACTGGCAATTCGACCTGCTTCAATATTACAGATGTGGATTCCCGGGCTTTGTCTGTGTCTTGCCTCCTTTTCCAATGATGGTCGTGAGTAGCTTCCAAAGAGGTAATGGTGGAAACAGGCTGGCAGCTGCCGATGACTCCTCCCGCTTTGATGCTCGTGGTTGAGTCTGCGGTGTTAAGGACTCTAACCGGCACATATCCGTTCCTTAAAGATCTTACAAGGCTTCGTCCTACAATCAAACTGCGCAATGCGGATGTCTTCGTTGGCTCTATCAGATAAGATCGGTGGTCTCCAGAATCACCATCAAGCTTGGCCCATACAATGCTTTCGGAAAAATTCGGTACATCAGTGTCCGTACATACCACTACATTCATCTTGGGAATTTGGACGCTGTGATCCTCCATCAGTACTTCGACATTTTGCCATTTCAATACACGTTTGCCCAAATCCAACGTGATTCCATGTGGTCGCAGAAAATCCATTCCGAGAATGCAGTCATCCATAATGTTCGCGACAAGAAAATTATGTCGGAACACAAGGTCTCCCAACTGTATCTGGAGGTTGACCTCTCCATGAACAGGTGCAGTTTCTCCCGTAGCTGTCCGTAGTGAGAAAATTCTGCCCTTGTGAAGTTGTTGCTGTCTAACTAGGTCTGGTCGGATAATCGATCGGGTTGCACCAGTCTCGATTCTTATGGTGCAGTGTTCTCCGTCAACTTGACCCGGAAGGCATAAGTCCGCTACTCCACGATGTAGTCTTGACACGGTGATGGTGGTGCTGGGGACGTCGATCCTCCGAGCCAACCTCTGCCCCACGAAGTTGGCTCTTACATGTTTCCCGACCCCTCTGTTTGAAGGGCTTCCGTTCTGGGCTCCTGACTCGGTCTGGATCTCCTCCTAGCTGCACACCCTGGACAAAAGCTCGGTTTTCTTCGCTTCTTGCAGTCTCTTTGCAGGTACCCCTTCTCTTCGCAATTCCAGCATTTAGGTGCACCATTTACATGCGGGTCTCGCTCAATTTCCACGCGCTCACACCTGCACTCGTCTGTCACTACCTCACGAACCCGGGCAGTGGTACGAGTCACATTTTTCGCTGCCTCAAAGTTCAGACTGTAAGCCAATGCGTCCTTAACCGTTTGCTTTTGAGTTAAACGCACGGCTTGTTGCGATTCCGGGTCCTTTAGTGCGCTGATGAATGCTTCTGTCACTGCATCATCTCGATGTTCTGGGTCGTAGGCTGGGTAAGCCAAAAGTGCTAGTCGCTCAATGTCTTGGGCTAGCTGCTGTAGGGTTTCACCAGACTTCTGCACCCGATGCCTTAGCTGTGACCGATAAATCTGCTTTAGATGATCGTCTCCATAACACATGTCGAGCGCATTCATTATAGCAGCTGGGTTTGAGTGCAACTCGACGGGGATAGTCTGCAAAGGCTCGGCAGCTGGGCTTTTTAGAGCAAGAATCAATGCAGTTGCTTGTTCCTGCACATTCCAGTGATTTATGCGAGCGGCTGCTTCAAACTGGGTTTTGTAAATAGGCCAGACCGTTTGCCCGTCGAATATTGGTGCTTGCACATTTCTAGATGAGCCTTTTTCACTTTTTCCATCTCGTGGTTGATTTCTCTTCGACCTGGCTGATCTCAAGGTTGATTCTCTCCTCGACCTGGTATACCTTTTCCTCGACGCATTTAATTTGGCTGTTAAGACTACTGAGCTCCGCTTTTATTTCGGTTGACTGTTTTTTCAGCTTCTGTGTGATGTCTGCCTTGATTTCGAACGCTTGTTGGTCTAGCTTCGCTGATTGTTCATTAAGCTTCACAGCTAAACTGGATGTCTATTCATTTAGCTGCGCTGATTGTTCATCTAGCTTCGTAGTTAAATTGGACGACTGTTCATTGAGCTTCGCAGTTAAATTGGATGACTGTTGTTGCTGCTCTTGTTGCATCAGCATCAACATTTGCATCAGCTCATTTTCTGGTTCCTTTGGTTTTGGTGTTTCGGCTTCACCACCTTCTGCGCCTTTTTCTGCATCGGTAGGCTCACCCGACCTTAGATACGCACCTTCCGATTCAATCGCGTCACGCAAGCGTGCAATCAGTATGGCCTTTGTACCTTGCGTGGCCAGATTTCGGTGTTCCAACTCCGCTTTGAGCTCCGATATGCTCAATTGATTGATTTTCAGATGTAAGTTTCCCGGCATTTTTTTTTATTGTTTCGGTAATTTTTCCACCAGTTTCCACATGAATACTCACTATTGTGCACTTCAAAAATGTTTAATCGTTTTCACTTCCAAAATTTTCTTTCTTACTTCTTGACACCACTGTCACGTGTTTTTGGTTCGCGGCCAATAATTTAAATCTTCCGGGAAAGTGAAAACGCAATGTCTTTTAATTTAAGTTAAAAGAGTTTATTTAATTACAAAAATGCACAATAATCAATTTAACACTTTCACTAATTTTAATTTTCACTATTAAAAGTCTAACACTTGTCCATAAATTTCTTATCGCAATTGTCTTCTAAATCACTTCACTATTACGAAAATCACTTTTCTATTACTCGAACAATATCGCTTCCCACACACACAGTTCTTATCGCGGTCGAATGAATGATTCCCCCATTCATTCAGCTCGCCTTTATATAGGGTCTCTAATCATTCAACTCAGTTCTCGTACATTGGTGAATTAGCGGGAACATTCCAGCAGCGTAATGAATGGAGCATGCTTGTTGGGTTCTCGTGGTTTCGAGTAAATTCGTTTGTTGATGTTCTTAATGGTTGTGAAAAATATTGCGACAGTAGCTCGCAGAATTATTTGTACACGTAACAATATATATATATATATATATATATATATATATATATATATATATATATATATATATATATAGATCTATATATATATATATATATATATATATATATATATATATATCTATATATATATATATATATATATATATATATATATATATATATATATATATATATAGACATACATACGTATATATTTAGTATATCTATGTATATATATATATATATATATATATATATATATATATATATATATATATACATGTATACATATATATATATATATATATATATATATATATATATATATGTATATATATATATATATATATATATATTGTATATATATATATATATATATATATATATATATATATATATATATATATATATATGTATATATATATATATATATATATATACTACTGTGTCCAAAAAATAAGGTGATATTTTAATCTAAACTGCGCGCGTCAAAGAATTCGGAGGATTTTGCTTTTAGGTTGGTAGTACTGTCACTGACACCTATATCAAATTAACATGTCAAAATATTCATTAGTGTTTGAGATACGCGTCGTTTTGTGAGCTGCTAAAAGTGAGTTTTTCGTTTTTTGCGATGTCGATATTTGTTGAATTTGTATTAAATTTTGTTTGCGGAATCAATTTTCTGCTGCGGATACATTGAGGATGGTGCAGAAAACCTTTGGTGAAGAGGTTATGTCTCAAAAAATGTTTACAAGTGGTATAGTGAGTTCCAAGCCGGCCGTGAACGTGTCGAAGACGAAGAGCGTTCTGGGCGTCCATCAACCTCTTCTCTTCTTCGATTATCGTGATGTTGTGCATTATGAATTCCTTCCGCCGGGCCGAACAGTCAACAAGGCATATTATTTGAACGTTATGCGTTGTTTGCATAATGCTATCCGCCTAAAAAGGCCGGAATCGTGGAAAGACAATTCTTGGTTTTTACACCACGATAATGCACCATCCCATACTGCACTCGTAATTCGTGATCATTTCGCCAATAACTCAACCCATATCGTTCCGCAACCACTGTATTCACCTGATCGGGCGCCGTGCGACTTCTGGCTGTTCAGCAAGCTCAAAAGACCGCTCCAGGGATATCGGTTTGATACGATAGAGGAGATTCAAGCCGCAGCGAAGACGGAACTGAAGGCCATCCCGGAAACGACGTTTATCAAAAACACCAATGAGTATTTTGACATGTAAATTTGACATAGATGTCACTGACAGTGCTACCAACCAAAATAATTCTCTAAATCCTTTTTGGTCACAGTAGTATATATATATATATATATATATATATATATATATATATATATATATAAATATATATATATATATATATATATATATATATATATATATATATATATATATATGTATTTATATATATATATATACATATATATATATATATATATATATATATATATATATATATATATATATATATATATACATATATGAACATGTATATATACATATATATATATATACATATATGAACATGTAAATCTATATATATATGTATATATATATATATATATATATATATATATATATATATATATATATATATATATATATATCCTCAACGTATCCGCAGCAGAAAATTGATTCCGCAAACAAAATTTAATGCAAATTCAACAAATATCGACATCGCAAAAAACGAAAAACTCACTTTTAGCAGCTCACAAAACGACGCGTATCTCAAACACTAATGAATATTTTGACATGTTAATTTGATATAGGTGTCAGTGACAGTACTACCAACCTAAAAGAAAAATTCTCCGAATTCTTTGACGCGCGCAGTTTAGATTAAAATATCACCTTATTTTTTGGACACAGTAGTATACATATATATATATATATATATATATATATATATATATATATATATATATATATATATATATATATGTATACATGTTTATATATATATATATATATATATATATATATATATATATATATATATATATATATATATATATATATATATATATATATATATATATATATATATATATACATAAATATAATTGTATATATATATATATATATATATATATATATATATATATATATATATATATAAATATATATATATATATATATATATATATATATATATATGTATACATGTGTATATATATATATATATAAATATATATATATATATATATATATATATATATATATATATATATATATATATATATCTATCTATATATATATATATATATTTATATATATATATATATATATATATATATATATATATATATATATATATATATATATATATTGTTTCGTGTACAAATAATTCTGCGAGCTACTGTCATAATTGTTTTCACAACCATTAAGAACATCAACAAACGAATTTACTCGAAGCCACGAGAACCCAACAAGCATGCTCCATTCATTACGCTGCTGGAATGTTCCCGCTAATTCACCAATGTACGAGAACTGAGTTGAATGATTAGAGACCCTATATAAAGGCGAGCTGAATGAAAGGGGGGAATCATTCATTCGACCGCGATAAGAACTGCGATAGTGTGTGGGAAGCGATATTGTTCGAGTAATAGAAAAGTGATTTTCGTAATAGTGAAGTGATTTAGAAGACAATTGCGATAAGAAATTATGGACAAGTGTTAGACTTTTAATAGTGAAAATTAAAATTAGTGAAAGTGTTAAATTGATTATTGTGCATTTTTGTAATTAAATAAACTCTTTTAACTTAAATTAAAAGACATTGCGTTTTCACTTTCCCGGAAGATTTAAATTGTTGGCCGCGAACCAAAAACACGCGACAGTGGTGTCAAGAAGTAAGAAAGAAAATTTTGGAAGTGAAAACGATTAAACATTTTTGAAGTGCACAATAGTGAGTATTCATGTGGAAACTGGTGGAAAAATTGCCGAAACAAAAAAAAAAAAAAATTCCAGGAAACTTACATCTGAAAATCAATCAATTGAGCATATCGGAGCTCAAAGCGGAGTTGGAACACCGAAATCTGGCCACACAAGGTACAAAGGCCATACTGATTGCACGCTTGCGTGACGCGATTGAATCGGAAGGTGCGTATCTAAGGTCGGGTGAGCCTACCGATGCAGAAAAAGGCGCAGAAGGTGGTGAAGCCGAAACACCAAAACCAAAGGAACCAGAAAATGAGCTGATGCAAATGTTGATGCTGATGCAACAAGAGCAGCAACAACAGTCATCCAATTTAACTGCGAAGCTCAATGAACAGTCGTCCAATTTAACTACGAAGCTAGATGAACAATCAGCGCAGCTAAATGAATAGACATCCAGTTTAGCTGTGAAGCTTAATGAACAATCAGCGAAGCTAGACCAACAAGCGTTCGAAATCAAGGCAGACATCACACAGAAGCTGAAAAAACAGTCAACCGAAATAAAAGCGGAGCTCAGTAGTCTTAACAGCCAAATTAAATGCGTCGAGGAAAAGGTATACCAGGTCGAGGAGAGAATCAACCTTGAGATCAGCCAGGTCGAAGAGAAAATCAACCACGAGATGGAAAAAGTGAAAAAGGCTCATCTAGAAATGTGCAAGCACCAATATTCGACGGGCAAACGGTCTGGCCTATTTACAAAACCCAGTTTGAAGCAGCCGCTCGCATAAATCACTGGAATGTGCAGGAACAAGCAACTGCATTGATTCTTGCTCTAAGAGGCCTAGCTGCCGAGCCTTTGCAGACTATCCCCGTCGAGTTGCACTCAAACCCAGCTGCTATAATGAATGCGCTCGACATGTGTTATGGAGACGATCATCTAAAGCAGATTTATCGGTCACAGCTAAGGCATCGGGTGCAGAAGTCTGGTGAAACCCTACAGCAGCTAGCCCAAGACATTGAGCGACTAGCACTTTTGGCTTACCCAGCCTACGACCCAGAACATCGAGATGATGCAGTGACAGAAGCATTCATCAGCGCACTAAAGGACCCGGAATTGCAACAAGCCGTGCATTTAGCTCAAAAGCAAACGGTTAAGGACGCATTGGCTTACAGTCTGAACTTTGAGGCAGCGAAAAATGTGACTCGTACCACTGCCCGGGTTCGTGAGGTAGTGACAGACGAGTGCAGGTGTGAGCGCGTGGAAATTGAGCGAGACCCGCATGTAAATGGTGCGCCTAAATGCTGGAATTGCGAAGAGAAGGGGTACCTGCAAAGAGACTGCAAGAAGCGAAGAAAACCGAGCTTTTGTCCAGGGTGTGCAGCTAGGGGGAGATCCAGACCGAGTCAGGAGCCCAGAACGGAAGCCCTTCAAACAGAGGGGTCGGGAAACATGTAAGAGCCAACTTCGTGGGGCAGAGGTTGGCTCGGAGGATCGACGTCCCCAGCACCACCATCACCGTGTCAAGACTACATCGTGGAGAAGCGGACTTATGCCTTCCGGGTCAAGTTGACGGAGAACACTGCACCATAAAAATCGAGACTGGTGCAACCCGATCGATTATCCGGCCAGACCTAGTTAGACAGCAACAACTTCAACAAGGGCAGAATTTTCTCACTACGGACAGCTACGGGAGAAACTGCACCTGTTCATGGAGAGGTCAACCTCCAGATACAGTTGGGAGACCTTGTGTTCCGACATAATTTTCTTGTCGCGAACATTATGGATGACTGCATTCTCGGAATGGATTTTCTGCGACCACATGGAATCACGTTGGATTTGGGCAAACGTGTATTGAAATGGCAAAATGTCGAAGTACTGATGGAGGATCCCAGCGTCCAAATTCCCAAGATGAATGTAGTGGTATGTACGGACACTGATGTACCGAATTTTTCCGAAAGCATTGTATGGGCCAAGCTTGATGGTGATTCTGGAGACCACCGATCTTATCTGATAGAGCCAACGAAGACATCCGCATTGCGCAGTTTGATTGTAGCACGAAGCCTTGTAAGATCCTTAAGGAACGGATATGTGCCGGTTAGAGTCCTTAACACCGCAGACTCAACCATGTGCATCAAAGCGGTAGAAGTCATCGGCAGCTGCCAGCCTGTTTCCACCATCACCTCTGTGGAAGCTACTCACGACCATCATTGGAAAAGGAGGCAAGACACAGACAAAGCCCGGGAATCCACGTCTGTAATATTGAAGCAGGTCGAATTGCCAGTGCAGCTATTCAAACGAGCCTCTGACCTGGTCACCAAGTACAGTAACATCTTCTCAACAAGCCCGGATGACCAAGGCCGAACGAGTCTGGTAACTCACGTCATAGATACACAGGGAGCCAAGCCGATTCGACAAGCACCGAGACGCCTCCTTGTAGCCAAACAAGGAGAAGTGAGCGCGCTGATCTTAGACATGGAAAAACAAGGCATTATTGAACCTTCTGTAAGTCCATGGGCTGCGCCTGTAGTTCTAGCAAAGAAAAAGGATGGTAGCACTCGTTTTTGTGTCAACTATAGGCAGCTTAACGACGCCACTAAGAAAGATAGTTACCCACTCCCACGCATCGATGACATCATGGACACTTTAGCCGACGCAAAATGGTTTTCTACACTCGATCTCGAGAGTGGCTACTGGCAGGTAGAAATTGACAAGAAGGACCGAGAGAAGACCGCATTTTTAGTTGGGACCGGATTGTGGCAATTTGTGGTGATGCCATTTGGGCTTTGCAATGCTCCAGCCACTTTCGAACGCCTGATGGAGTACATGCTACGTGGCCTCACCTGGAAAACTTGCTTGGTGTACCTAGATGACATCATCGTCATCGGGAGAACGTCCGATGAGCATGTGCGGAAATTAGAAGAAGTTTTCTCCCAATTGCGACTGGCAAATTTGAAACTTAGTCCCGACAAGTGTACCCTTTTCGCAGCTGAAGTAAAATACTTGGGACACGTCGTATCAGCAGAAGGGGTGAAAACGGACCCTGAGAAAATTGAAGCCGTGAAAAGCTGGCCAACACCAAACAACAAGCGCCAACTACGAAGCTTTCTGGGTCTGGCAACCTACTATCGAAGATTCGTCAAAGACTTTGCCAAAATAGCTAAGTGTCTCCATCAGTTAACCGAGAAAAATCGCCCGTATGTGTAGAATGAACAGTGCCAGGAGGTCTTTGAGAACTTGAAGGAGAAGCTGTGTGAATCACCCGTGCTGGCATATCCGAAACCCGGAAAAATGTTTGTAGTTGACACCAATGCGAGCAACGGCGGTATTGGAGCTGTACTTTCCCAGCAGATCGATGGCGAAGAAAGAGTCCTCTCGTATTACAGTCGAGTTCTTTCAAAAAGTGAGAAGTACTACTGCGTGACCAGGAAGGAGCTATTGGCTATAATGGAGGCCACCAAGCAGTTCCACAAGTACCTATATGGCCAGAAATTTGTTCTTCGAACGGACCATGCATCACTGAGATGGCTGCTCAACTTCAAAAACCCGGAGGGACAAGTTGCAAGATGGATCGAAAGATTGCAGTCATACGACTACGAAATTGTTCATCGGAAGGGCGGAGTTCATGCAAATGCTGACGCCCTATCCCGCCGTCCATGTCCAGCTAACTGCAAGCATTGCTGACGGATTGAGGAAAAGGAACCGCCCGTTGATCTGCGATTAATAACGGCTGAATTCGATGAAGGTTGGTCACTGGAAGAGATTCGGAATGCCCAGTTAGCCGATGAAGACATCGGACCATTGCTCGTATGGAAGGAGACGACTGGGCGGCCTGAGTGGAAGGACGTTTCAATGCATGGCGCAACCCTGAAAAGCTATTGGGCACAATTGAACTCCCTTCAGGCGGAGGGTGGCATACTCAAGCGGAAATGGGAAACAGCGGATGGCAGCTCCTATAGGATACAAACTTTACTACCCAAAAGCCGAATCCACGATGTGGTTAAGGAAATGCATGAAGGATCCTCGAGAGGCCACCTTGATGTTAACAAGACCTTAGCAAAATTGCGAAAAAGATTCTACTGGCTCCACGCTCGAGAAGACGTAGAGGACTGGTGTCGCAGATGCACCATTTGCGCTTTCGTCAAAGGCCCAAAGCGACGACTGCGAGGCCAAACGCAAACTTATAAGGTGGGGGTACCGTTTGAAAGGATTGCTGTTGACATCGCAGGACCCTTTCCAGAATCTGAATGGGGAAATCGATACACGCTGGTTGTAGCCGATTATTTCAGCAAATGGCCCGAGGTCTACCCCATTCCCAACCAGGAAGCAACTACCGTAGCTGAACAGCTAGTGGTAAATTGGGTCAGTAGGTACGGCGTACCTTGCGAATTACATTCGGATCAAGGCCGAAACTTTGAGTCACTAGTTTTTGGCGAAATGTGCGAGCTGCTCGGAATACGGAAAACGAGGACAACACCGCTGCATCCCCAATCCGATGGAATGGTCGAACGTTTCAACGGCACGCTCAATAAACACCTTGCCAAGATGGTTGACGAGAACCAAAGGGACTGGGACCGACATATCCCACTATTTTTGATGGCGTACAGAGCTGCCGAACATGCATCGACGGGCCAAGCCCCAGCCAAAGTCATTTTTGGAAAGACTATTCATCTGCCAGCTGATATAAAGTTCGGGACACCCGCTGAGAAACCCCAAACGATCTCGGAGTACGCAAGTGAGCTAAGACAACGGTTGGACCAGATACATCGGACAGTGCGAAAACACCTCGAATCGGCTACTGACCGCATGAAGACCAGGTATGATCTAAAGGCTAATTCTACTGGCTTCCAGCAAGATGACTTAGTCTGGCTATATAACCCGCAACGGCGAAAGGGTAGGTCCCCAAAGTTGCAACATAATTGGGAGGGACCATACCGGGTCACAAAGCGAATCAACGACGTCGTATATCGCATACAGGAACGCCGAAAGCCGAGAGCCAAAATGAAAATCGTGCTTCTGGACCGTCTTGCCCCATATTACATCCAGGAAGAATTGACTACAAATGGCGACACATCTTTTCGGGGCGAAAAGAACTGAGGTGAGGGCAGTGTTACATGTACAAATAATTCTGCGAGCTACTGTCGCAATTGTTTTCACAACCATTAAGAACATCAACAAACGAATTTACTCGAAACCACGAGAGCCCAACAAGCATGCTCCATTCACTACGCTGCTGGAATGTTCCCACTAATTCACCAATGTGCGAGAACTGAGTTGAATGATTAGAGACCCTATATAAAGGCGAGCTGAATGAATGGGGGGAATCATTCATTCGACCGCGATAAGAACTGCGATAGTGTGTGGGAAGTGATATTGTTCGAGTAATAGAAAAGTGATTTTCGTAATAGTGAAGTGATTTAGAAGACAATTGCGATAAGAAATTTATGGACAAGTGTTAGACTTTTAATAGTGAAAATTAAAATTAGTGAAAGTGTTAAATTGATTACTGTGCATTTTTGTAATTAAATAAACTCTTTTAACTTAAATTAAAATACATTGCGTTTTCACTTTCCCGGAACATTTAAATTATTGGCCGCGAACCAAAAACACGCGACAATATTTATATATATATATATATATATATATATATATATATATATATATATATATATATATATATATATATATATATATATATATATATATGTATATATATATATATATATATATATATATATATATATATATATATATATATATATATATATATATATATATATATAGATATATATATATAAAGTGGGGTTCAACCAAAACGCACGATGTTGATTGTAAATAAAATAAAAGGTTTCAGAGAACTATATCAATATTCTTCATTATGATAGAAGAATCGAAGACAATTATGTGTATGATAAAATGTTGCCCAAATACTCGCCACGCTTACGGTGGCATTCTTCTATCCGACTGTCCATACTTTCAATGACTCTGAGACATAATTGAGGTTTAATATCGTTAATGTGCTGAATTATCTCATCATCTAGCTCTTGAATTGTTCTTGGCTCTTTGGGATACACTTTTTCCTTTAAATATCCCCAGAGAAAGAAGTCGAACGGTGTCAAATCACATGATCGTGGCGGCCAACTAACATCACCACAACGAAAGAAAACACGGCCATTGAATTTCTCACGCAAAAGAGCCATTGTTTCGTTGGCACAATTGGTCGCTTATCGGATTTCAAAACAGCCATCCAGCTAGAGCTCGATTATATTGACTGGAATTCATTGCTACAGTAGCTAGATGTCAATACAGTGTTATCTACTTTCTACCAAAATCTCAGTAGCTTAATTATAAATCATGCATCTATCTGCCGTTCCCCTCAAAAAAGAGCTCCAGCTGGTTTTCAGCCAAAGTCTCAGACGCTTTTTATTTGAAGGATCAAATTTCAGTATTCCAACTCTAACACAGACCTCGCTAACTACTGCCTTATTCGCAACGAAGCGAAAAAAGTGGTTAAGAACGCAATGCGATCTTCTTATTATATTATTGAAATATCACTGCAATCTAATAGGCCTAAGCCCTTGTAGTTATACATCTGTCCTCGTAAAACAACATCCCAAAACCCTAATATATTTTCATGGCATAACTGCCAAGCTTCTGATGGGCAAGCTATCTGTGACCTTGTTGTTCAATTTTTTCCTTCACATTGTAGGTTGGAAACCCCACTAAATACTTATTGTGTCCTTCTTCTTCCCGTATTTTGCACTTCATCGGAAATTGATAGTGTACTGCTTACTTTTGACATTCATGATGGTCCGGGTCCTGAAAGAATATCAAATCTGTTCACAAAGTCATTATCTTTTTTATTATCTACCCCACCATCAATTATTTTCAACATTTGCCCTTCTTCCAGCTGCTTTCTTGACGTCTGGAAGCACGACATCATGATGAAATCCCGAACTGTCGTCAGATTTTTTCACGGTCTTGTTTTGGCAAGCTCCTTGAGCGAATTGTACATGACAGAATATACGATGCCATAATTATCCTATTTGCAAATCAACAACATGGCTTCATTAAAGGCCGTTCGACAATAACTAATTTTTTAGAACTTACGAATACCATCTTTCTTGCTTTTGACAAGAGCCAACAAGTTAATGTCATATACACCAATTTTGCAATCCTTTGACAGTGTTGATCGTGGCCTTCTAGCTAACAAACTCTAATCGTTCCCCATTTTTGACTCAATCCTCACTTGGATCTTTTCCTTCTTATCCCATTGCTCCTGCACAGTTGGATGGAATAATTTTTTTCGTCAGCCTCATTTACTCCGGAATCCGGTGTTCCTCAAGGATCAATTTGAGACCCTTTATCATTTAACATTTTCATTAATTACCTTCTCCAATGCCTGTCCTCTAATTATCTTCTTTACGCTGATGATTTAAAAATTAATCGTTCCATTAGCTCTAGCGAAGACTGAACATACCTTCAAAATAATCTTGACAGTCTCCAAGATTGGTGCCAAGGCAATTTACTTCCTCTTAATATTTCAAAAAGTTGTCACATGAGATTCGCCTACAAAATTCATACAGTATTATATGAATACAGGATTGATGGATCGCTGCTCGTACTTGTGGACAAATCTAAGCCAGGTGTGATATTTGACATCTATATTTCGTGCATGACCACAAAAGCTTCGCGTGTCACTAGTTTTATTTTACAATCTTCCTATTATTCTATTTATCTATTTGTATTCTTGGCCTGGTTAATCCTTGAGTACGCCTCCCAAGTATCGTCTCGACACTATACCTGTTTTGTTTATTTAAAATATATTAAGGTATTCTTTCATCCAACCTTCGGGAAAGGCTTTACATACGTCCCACCTCAAATAGCGTTCGGCTGATATATTCATATTGCCCTTTGCTTGAACTGATATTTATTTTTATTCGGTTCTAGTACGCGTATCACGTCCCTAAAATGAGCTCCAGCTGGGTCCGCTGCCACATTCCTTAATTGCTTTTAAAAGCATATTACATAACATTCTCCCTAGCTCCTGTTGCAATATACCAGTACACCCCATGTATACTGGCACGCACTGGGAGCTTAATATGATGTGGATCCTATATACACATCAAGGCTCCCGGCGGCAGAAAGAAATCACTGTACTCGTATAATACCTACATGCTACAGGCTAATCTAAGATTTGAAGAATTATTTCACTTCAGCTAATTAATACATCAGAGAATAAGTTAATGAAGTCTTATATTTGCAAATTTATAAATTTAGAGTGCTGATGGAGCAGTTAATTTGCACAATTTATGTCCATTTCAATTATATTTTTTAGTAGTTAAGAGAAAAAATAGAATTTGAATATACCAATCTATTCAAGCTTCAGCTGTTGCTCGGGCTGACGCCTTGAGCACGCAGTTATATTAACAAATCAATTGATTATAATCCAACTGCTAGCCCCGGGCACTAAAGTCTTGGGACGCTAAAACTCGGGCTGATGCCTTGAGTACGCAGTCAGATTGATAAATCAATCAATTACTAGTTCAACTGCAGGCCCCGGGCATAACTGCCTTGGGGCGCTGATACTCGGGTGGATGCCTTGAGTACGCAATTGAACGTATCCTAAATTCACTTATTCTGGGCTAAGTGCCTTGGGATAGAATAAGCTCGGGCAAACGCCTTGAGCCAGTGAATGGAGAAATACTTCTCGATTTTCTTACTTCTATAATTTTCTTTTATACTATAATTTTGCTGACTTTATTGCTTACCAACTAAACTTATGAAGACAATTTACCATTTAAAAAGATCAAAGTTCAACAACAAAAACAGTTTAACGTATTCAGTGCCATCTCTCTGTGACTGGTGCAACCACAAAGCTAAAGCTTTCGCTCGATTTGCAATGCATGTAACCAATTCGTTCCGCTGGGCGGTACGTTCGATTGCAAAGTCTTGTGTGTATATGTTTGATACTTAATACGAGTATGGATACACACCCACTTCTGCTAATCCATGATACACCACCGCGCCCACAGATGCATTGATTACAATTCGCAGCTTTTCGTATATGTATGTTGTCATTTACAGTACACAGAGAGGAACGACGGAACACAAACCGAGCAATATTTGGACTGTGGTTCCCGTAACATTGCCTCCCCGCTGAAACGAAAAGTTCACGACTGGCTTGAAGAGCCTTGTCGTGGAAGATATTCATTTTTGCTATATTGTTTTAATTGGTAAACTTGGAATGTTGATTTGAAAATTACTACTTTATACGATTTTAATCGAATTTTTTTTTCTTGCTTATCGTTTCATAAAAAGTCATGTTAGGCTCCTTTCAATATTCATTTCTGATTACAATATTTGTTTCTTATTGAAATATAATGCGTAATTTTTTCATTAGCTTCATTTGAGTGGCCTTGATTTGAATTTTTTAACTAATTGTTTTCTTTGCCTTATTAGGTATTTTCATTTGTTTTTGTTTTGATCCATTTACATACTAGAAGATGAATTATACTTAATTACACATTTATACACTGTTTCGATATTTTTCTTCTACAATATTTTTTTTGTTTTTCTTTAAAGCTTCTGCATTGCTATAATTTATGCAACATATAATTTCTCTTTTTTTTCTCTTTATTTCCTTGTTTTGCTTTACTTACATATTAGAATATTACTGCACATGAAGATATAATCAATTTTTGTTTATCCCAAATATATACAGTTTGGGGTTTTAAAATATGCTTATTTTCTTTACTTGAATTAGCTTACTGCATTATGCTTTCGCATTGCTATGATTTATCTACTTAACATCTAATAATAAGTTTTTTTTGGTCTTTTGTTTTAATTTAGTTGTATCGGTTTACTTTTATATAAAAAAAGCACATGAAGATATAATCCATTTTTATTTTACGATGAACTATGTTGAATTTCACATTTATACACTGTTTCGCCTATTTGTCTTCAACAATATGTTTTTTATTTTGAGCTCATTGATTTTTATCATTTTACATGAAAGGCTTTCTGTTAAAACTTTTTTTTGGGTTTTTTTTTGTGCTTATGTATCTATTTACTATTGTTTCTTTTTAGCTTTATTTCATTCAATTCTATTTATTGTTACATTCATTCGGTTTTTTTTTTCAAGATTTAAACTGTATTATGTATATAGTTTGTTTGGTATTGCGTTAGCTTCGTTACACTAATTTTTGTTTGTTTTCAGTTTTCAGACTTTAGTTTTAGTGATGGTTGGTAGCAACAATAATGTTTACAAAACAAAAAAAAATAAAAAAAAAATTGTTTTCTTTTGTTTTTACGTAATTTACATTTACATTTTTCAAGAGTTTCTATGATTTTAAATTTGAAAAATAAATTCCTTTATTCGTTTCATTTTTCTTCATAATTAAATTTCCATAGACTATAACCAAAAGCTTGCTAAATAAGCTTTTGGTTATGTACTTTGCAATTAAAATGTTAAGACGTTAGTACGGAAATTTGCTAGTTAGTATATGAAGCTCTAGATGCTCTTTTGTTTTGGGAACAACCCAATTAAATTGTACATGATCGTTTTTGTTCGGGAAATTTTAGCTTTGCAAGAGAATAGATTGCGAGTTGTTGTTGCTTCATTGCTAAAGCTTTAATTGGTTTTATGTAGTGTGGGGTAATGAGTGTGGGACCTAAATTTTTCTCTTAATGTGGATCGTTAACGTTGTCAGTGGGAAACAAAGATTGATAATTTACATGAAGGTGCTCAATGAGGTTTGAAGATAAGATGATAAGGAGGATAGCTTTGTCTCTGCAATTACGAATGAGCAAATTATATGGTTTTTTGTTTTGTTTTCATAGCTTTCACATGCGCCAATTGCTCGGAATTCTATGCGATGTACATTATACATGCTAATTTGTGATTGGCGGATAATCGTAATCAAGATGATTTGTTTCTATTACGTTAGCTTTATGTAGTTTGTAGTGGGTAGGGCTTGCTGTGGGATTATGTAGCTTTTAAGGTATATACCTTTAATCGTTATTTAATTGGTTCAAATTGTTTATTGCAACTCCTGATTTTATATGAGATAGTAAAAGGGGAACTTTACTTGGATTATACCGCTCTTTCTTTTAATTGTGTGTAAAGCTGGAGATTATTGATAAATCGAAGACAACGTGTTATTTTGAAGTATTTTTATTGAATATAGAAACGTTGGGTATGTTATAATGAATGTTATTAAGGAAATAAAATTAGAAGGAAATATCTTAAGCTTGAAAGTTATGATATAAACTTTGAATGATTTCAGCAAACTGTTAAGTTAAAAATATCTTGCGAGAAGGAGTAAAAACAAAATTATCACTATATGTTGGGCAGAGGAGCATATAGTTTCGGCCTTCATTTAAGACCCTATATGTTCCGACGAATTTCTCCCTAGTGAGTGTCTGTTTGGTTTAGCGTAACGCTGTCCCAGACTTTGCTGGAAGACAGTACAGTGCCGTACGATCTCGAAGATGCGTGTAAAGTGGAAGGGTGGGTATTCAGCAGAAATATTATGTTAAAAATATCTTGCGAGAAAGAGTCATAGCAAAACTATCATTATATGTTGGGCATGGAAGCATATAGTTTTGGCCTTCATTTAAGACCCTATATGTTCCGTCGAGTTTCCCCCTAGTGAGTGTCTGTTGAGTTTAGTGTAACGCTGTCCTCTACTATGCTGGAGGACAGTACAGTGCCGTGCTAGGTCACTTCATTAGCCGTTCGTTAAAATTGTTGATCTCTATCTCGAGGATACGTGTAAAGTGGAAGGGTTGGATATGGGTGGGCTGTTAAGCAGAAATATTACATCAAAAATATCCTGCGAGAAAGAGTCGAAACAAAACTATCACTATATGCTGGGCAAAGGAGCATATAGTTTCGGCCTTCATTTAAGACCCTATATGTTCCGTCGAATTTCTCCCTAGTGAGTGTCTGTTTGGTTTAGTGTAACGCTGTCTCAGACTTCGCTGGAAGACAGTACAGGGCCGTGCAAGGTCACTTCGTTCTATCTCGAGGAAACGTGTAATTTGGAAGGGTGGATAACGGGTGGGTTCTTAAATTTTTCGCGTTTTCCACAGGGGTTTGATGGTAAGTTATTTAGTAGTTAGCAGTTAAAATGTATTTATTGACCGAGGAAACGTAGTGACTAGTGGAAGCGTGACTGTAAACCAGTTTAGTTCAATAGCACAGAAGCTCTGATTGGTTGGTATATTGTCTTAATATTAAATGTAGCGTGTCTGCCGACAGTTGAAGTCGGGCAGCTCAGAGGCTTTTGTTTATTTCTATAGTGACTTACAACCAAAAACAGCGTGTCCGCTAACAACTAGGCCCCACGGCTCAGAGGCTATTGTCGGTTTCCTTACCGACTTGTATTTAAAATTAGCGTGTCCACCGACAGCTTCGGCCGATGGCTTAGAGGCTATTATGAATTTCTGTTGTGCCTTAAAACTAAAAATAGCGTGTTCGCTGACAACTGAGGACATCGGCTCAGATGCTATTGTGGGTTTCCTTACCGACTTGGAACTAAAAATAGCGTATCCACTGACAGAATCGGTCAATGGCTCAGAGGCTTTCTTCTTTTTTCTTGGACTAAAGGCGGAGTGGCTGCTGACAGTGGGTTTTTGGGGGACCAACTAACTTCTAAGTTTTTGCCATTAATTTATAAAATCTTGCTGGGATTGATTGGCTTAACTGCCACTAGTTTCCATTTTATCGCTGCTAATACTATGAAATTGCAAATTGAGTGCTGAATTCGTATTTTGTCATTCGCGGGAAAAAACGGGAATTGAAAGAGATAATAGGTTTAAGGCTAAATTTGTTTGCATTGAGTTAGCCTATATTGTATTGTATAATAATTAAAAGTCATTTGTTTCACAGTTCCTCTACTTGGATTATTTCAGTGAAACTTGAAATTATTTTAGTTTCTTCTTTAGAATTTGAATTGAAAAATTTTCTCTTGTATGTTAATTTTTAAATTCGTTTCACGCGGTTGGTTTATTTATTTGCACTTTAATTTAACTGCATTAAAAATTATTCTTCAAACGTCTATCTGGGTGCGCATTATTGTTATTATTATTGTTTCAGTTGTTTGAGCGATAAAAGATGTTATGTTGATATAACGATGGACACGAGTTTGTTTACTCGTTATTTATGTTTTCATTATGCTTGCTTGTGTTTGATGTTTACTTGTACTGTTGATTGTTTTGCATGTAAGTCAACTGAAACATTATCTCTCGATAAGTTGTACGTGAAATTAAGTTTGAATCATTTGGAAGTTTATTTAATTGATTTTAAAATAGACTAGATTGGGTTTTGGAATATTGTGGATTTTTTCTGCATAAAATATTGGATATGAATATTATATGCTTGTTATTTAGATGATCAATGAGATTGAATTTTTTTTTTTTTTAATTTGAGAAAACTGATCTAGTTTCATTGACAATGTAAGTAGCAATGATAATATACAGGAATTGAGTGGTTTTGGATATCGGCTGCGAGGAAAGACTTACATCACATTTAATTTTACTACACAATGCGCTACATTGTAATGTTTGCAAAACCGATATCCTACCAACTGCGCCAATTGTTGCAATATACCAGTACACCCCATGTATACTGGCACGCACTGGGAGCTTAATATGATGTGTATTCTATATACACATCAAGACTCCCGGCGGCAGAAAGAACTCACTGTATAATACCTACATGCTACAGGCTAATCTAAGATTTGAAGAATTATTTCACTTCAGCTAATTAATACATCAGAGAATAAGTTAATGAAGTCTTATATTTGCAAATTCATAAATTTAGAGTGCTGATGGAGCAGTTAATTTGCACAATTTATGTCCATTTCAATTATATTTTTTAGTAGTTGAGAGGAAAAATAGAATTTGAATATACCAATCTATTCAAGCTTCAGCTGTTGCTCGGGCTGACGCCTTGAACACGCAGTTATATTAACGAATCAATTGATTATAATCCAACTGCTAGCCCCGGGCACTAAATTCTTGGGATGCTAAAACTCGGGCTGATGCCTTGAGTACGCAGTCAGATTGATAAATCAATCAATTACTAGTTCAACTGCAGGCTCCGGGCATAACTGCCTTGGGGCGCTGATACTCGGGTGGATGCCTTGAGTACGCAGTTGAACGTATCCTAAATTCACTTATTCTGGGCTAAGTGCCTTGGGATAGAATAAGCTCGGGCAAACGCCTTGAGCCAGTGAATGGAGAAATACTTCTCGATTTTCTTACTTCTATAATTTTCTTTTATACTATAATTTTGCTGACTTTATTGCTTACCAACTAAACTTATGAAGACAATTTACCATTTAAAAAGATCAAAGTTCAACAACAAAAACAGTTTAACGTTTTCAGTGCCATCTCTCTGTGACTGGTGCAACCACAAAGCTAAAGCTTTCGCTCGATTTGCAATGCATGTAACCAATTTGTTTCGCTGGGCGGTACGTTCGATTGCGAAGTCTTGTGTGTATATGTTTGATACTTAATACGAGTATGGATGCACACCCACTTCTACTAATCCATGATACGACACCGCGCCCACAGATGCATTGATTACAATTCGCAGCTTTTCGTATATGTATGTTGTCATTTACAGTACACAAAGAGGAATGACGGAACACGAACCGAGCAATATTTGGACTGCGGTTCCCGTAACACTCCTAATATTTATTAGTATTTTATACTCTTGTTTGTATTTCTATTCAATTATTATATTCCATTACCTATTTTGTAATTAGATCCATGGATCTGTTAAATAGCGTAAATAAATAAAATAAAAAATAAAATTAAAGGAGGTAGTCAATGGGCTAAGACAGTTAGAGGCACTTGTTGCAGGAAGCTAAGGCCCAAAAGGGGCTGAGTGTTATGATGAAAAAGAAAGCCAACCATTACTTCATATCAAAAATTTCCATTAACATCGCGTTCTTGTAACTTTATCGTTCTCGTATCTCACAGCGTAGCAAAAAGAAACCTAGCCCTAAGTATATATCAAACTAGTCCAGATTAGGCTTTTAACTTGACAGGGGCGGTGCTAAGTGGGTAGCCCGGAAATCTTGCACATCTGGAAGCTCAACATTTAGAGCTTAAAAAGCCTTCACGTCTCTACCACAACAAAAAATCAGCATCAAAAATTCAAACCAGAGAAGTTTTCAGGAACGCTAAAAATGACGCTACCCTGTATGATCTAACAAATAAAATTTTATTTCACTCACAGTCTCATGGAAAAGTCCAAAACAACCATTTATTTCCTAGTATTAAGTCTCTCTGTCGGAATTAAATGCTTCGAAGTGACTTAATGACTGAACGGCATACCCGTTTACATCGTTTCTACTTTCAAAAAACCATCTGAGTCCGTCAGCTTGATTCGCTGCTTCAGGGTTCTAGTCCACTGTTCAATTGGCATCCTCAGCGGATGTATTGTTGCCATCTTGATAGCCTTGCCAAGTATCTCAGCGATGATGCCCGCTTCAGTAAGCACACCACCCACTGCAACATCTTCGCCTACAAGAAGGATGTCCTCATAGGAGACGGTAGGATCAACTGAAAGCACAGGTTCAATCAAAGTTTGGTTGGCACTTTCTCCTTTACAAAACCAGCTTTCTTGAAACAATTCTTAATTGTTTCTTGTGACCCAAGATCCCAAACTTGCTTACATATACGTGAAATCTCTGGTGAGAATATTCTCAATCACTAAACGCCAGTAAAAATAAAAAGAAAGATCTTCCGTTTTTGTTTTCCAAATTTTTCATTGATTTTCAGGAGCTACATCTCAAAAAGAGCCCCCGTCATCCACGCTCTTGCACTAGACTCATACTCCGCTAATTTAGATTTTACGTTTTTGAAACAACGGGGCCTAGCAGATTTTCCTATCATTAACAAAGACAGTTTTCAAGTGCCATCCGTGTTTACTCCCACCAAAAGTGTTACTCTTTCCTTGCTGAGTTTTCTTCCGTGACATTTCTTGTCTTTAAAGGCGAAAGTTTTATCAGGGATGCAATTGAAAAGTAGATCCGTCTTGTCAATATTTTTGGGCTCCCTATCCTGGATTATCTCTTCTTATGCTATCTTTCACTTTCCTGCTTTATGCTGATCAACAACAACACTTTGATTACAAATAGATTTTAGTGAAAACTTGTTTTACTATGGAAACTGTCTAGCCATACTGTGCTTGCTTTGAAATAGGTTTTCTCCAATTCAGTGGCAAACTGTTCAGTTTTGCTTTTTGCAAGAGGACCACTCGGTGAAATTTTTTTACCTCGTGTAGCTTAAACCCTTTTTAATATACAGTTGTCTGCATTGCGATTATCTAGTGCTCTGCATCTTTTCCGGTCATTTTTGTTCTCAAATTCACTGTTTGAAACCTTTTCTTTTCGCCGATGTGCTAGGAGAGATTCCAAAGACCCGAGCAATTTTCCGATTACTTCTGTACTTTTTCCACTTCCCTGATTGTGGCTACCCTTTCATTTAGTATTAGCGATTTATAGGCTAGCAATATCTAAAGAAAATGAAATTATCAAGCTTACAACAAAAAACAAGTTGGGTAGACAGACCTACTCTCATGTCAAAAGTGTTTTGTACTCAACCTACAAAATGCAGTCACCAGCCACGAATTAAAATCAAGAAACATATCAAAGACGATTTTATTGCAGAAAATATGAAATTCGAAGATCATACTATTATTAACAAAGTTGAACAAATTTTGACTTCTGAGGTATTTTTTAATTGTTTTACTCATAAATATCTCCCTTGATAATTTTTTCAGACTTTTTAGATCACAGGTGTCCATTCACAAGGAAGGAAACACGTTTTTCATGTATTTCCCCACCTGTGCCCCCACTGAAGCAAAAACTGTCAGTTTAAGAACTGTTTTGAAAAGCTCTCATAAAGAACTTTCATATGATAATCATATCGGTTACCTTTGATGAAATTTTTTTTTCAGGGGCCACTCCACTATACTGTAATCATCGAGTCATGGCTAATTTTTCGAATCGTAGAATGACTTCAAAGCTTTTTTGCTAGGAGCTCTCTCCTGCCTCTTCGACTTGTGTCACCTATGAGGATTAATCGTAGGTATTCATCTTCAGTCATTCATTAAATTGGGAAAAAATAACTCAAAATTATTCAATCTTCACATTTAAAACAGCCACTATTTCGTTTTACGATTACTGATACCGATTCTCAAAGATATCCATGATACCAATCATTCCTGAAATTTCCATGCAAATCGTAGCAAAGCTGTAGTGTCTCAGTCGGTAAAAGGCGCATATTGTTCCATAGGCATATGTTTCCATAGTAATGCAGCGCATATTGTTCCATACTAATACAGGAAAACTCAAATCGCTACTACTTCGTTAAATACCTTTCGATTTTTACGGAACTTTCAGAACTGATTAATCTTCTAAAATAGTCACTTGTA
The DNA here is from genome assembly GCA_963969285.1 of Odontomyia ornata. Lineage (NCBI taxonomy): Eukaryota > Metazoa > Arthropoda > Insecta > Diptera > Stratiomyidae > Odontomyia > Odontomyia ornata. The sequence goes on from OZ017739.1 coordinate 203,008,122, forward strand.
CACTAAATTTTATTGAATTTAAGGGTGACGTTAAGATTTTATTCAAGAAAACATAAAATCGATAAATCGTACTTGTACAATTACATCACTTACAACTTAACAATCCATCAAAATTTATACTTAAAAATCATACAATGTATCATTTGATACATTGTTACATTTACCAATTCATCAAAAGTCATCCTAAAATTCATACAGTGTATCATTTGATACATTGTAACATTTGTTTGTTTGAAAAGTTCAAGTTTGGTATCGAAATGTAATGCATGGATCCCACATAGACGCATCATCAGCACTTTTACCCGCGATTAGACCATATCAAGTATCGCTTGATATTCTTTTCATCCACAAGCGTCAACACTTTTGTAGCATACAAAATGCACGTGCGTCTATGTGGGAATAGTGCAATCAGCAATTCTAATTTTGTTAAACGTTAGATATTAATTGAATAAAAGTCATTCTAGTTTGGACCACCAGTGGAAGCGTTTGTGTTATTTCTTGTAGTTGAATTGTATTGTGAATAGCTGAGAGAGACCAGCCAGTGTTTGTGGTACTTGTGGCTTTGTGGATTACAGCCTTCCCCCTTTTTTGTGGATTACCAGTGCTTAAGTGCTTAGTGCTGAGTGCATTTTGTGCAATTCATAAAAATCCATTTAGACAGTGAGTAAAAAAAACATTATCGTTGGAGCACTGGTTAAAGTGCCCGAGCACCAAACAATTAATTTGCGAAGTTTGATGAGTTTATGTGCTCATCAAACTAAATATATTGACTCAAATAGTATTCCCTCAAATAGAAGTGGCAAGTCTAATTATACATCGTTGGTGCACTGGTTAAAGTGCATGAGTACCACACAGTTGCACATCGCAGTTTGATGTGTTTATGTGCTCATCAAACTGCCCAAGAACAACACTGCTTTCGTGTTGCAAGCCAGTTTGCAACATTTTTTGGTGACCCTGACGTGATCCATATTCACGCCACCTCGAGTAGTACGACTGGTGATCATTCAAGATCCTTCGAGTGAACTTCCATTCGGTGAATCTGCCACACCATATCAATCAACATGGACCAGCTCGCCACAGAGCAACAGAAAACTGGAGAGGAAATTCAAACACTGATCCGTAACTACAACAAAGATAGTGCACAAAGGAAAACAAGCTCCTACTTTGAAAGGCGCTTTCGAGAGCTGTCAGCTGCATGGGAAAGATTTGAAGAAACGGACAACGAAATCCGTGCATTGGATCCAGTTCCCACTGAACATTCCTACTTCCACACGGATTACTACAACCAGGTCGCAAACTTGGTGGAAAAATACCAGGAGATTTTCCAAAGTGAACTTCACAGCATTCAGGGCACTGAGCTGAAAGATGACAAGGACCATGGTGTGAAGGATCATAACCCCAAGCCAACTAAACACCAATCCGCACAACCAGTGGACAATATTCAGAGCACTGAGCTGAAAGATAAAAGGGATTGTGGTATGAAGGATCACAAACCAATTCCAATTAACCGCCACTCCGCTCAACCAGTGGAGATAACCACGTTAATACGCCGCCAAAAGGCTATCAATGCGACTGCTCATCGCCATTTAACGAGATTATCAACAGAAATGAGCCCTCAGTTTATGAGCTTGGTGTACAATCTGGTGAAGAGGTTGTGTCGCCAAATTGAGGACCTTCACTACTCTATCCTCGAACTTGATGATGATCCTACAGATTACGACATGGAGGCATACATAAGGCTGGAAGACATCGTTAGGGAGAGTTTGATAACGACAGAAACATCACAACCAATATTCATGAACCAGGTTGCTGCCAACACAGGTGCCTTATCAATACGCCTTCCCAAGGTCACTATTCCAACGGTTGATGGTGATTACTTCAGATGGGGTCAATTCTGTGACATGTTGACGCAGATGATACACGTACAATCAATACCTGTAATACAAAAAATGTGGAACTTGAAGAACCATCTTACTGGCGAGGCAGAAAAGCTCATACGACACCTTCCATTGAAGGAAGCGAATTACACTTCAGCCTGGGACGTTATTCAAGGCCGATATAATAACAAAAGGCTTTTAACGTCAGCGATCATTTCGAAGATTATGAGCTCGCCGGCCATTACCACTGACACGCCAACATCATCAATAGTAAAAAACCTTCATGATACCGTCCATGAAGGCCTTCTCGCACTGAGCAATCTTGGGGTGGAGGTTTCGACTTGGGATTCAATGCTTCTCCACTTTTTTGTTAAAAAATTGGATAAGCAGAGCCACACACTGCACGAGCAATCCATCACCAAGCCAAAGGAGAATCAGTCAATACGGGCATTCTTGGATTTTTTGGAGTTTTGGTTCCAGTCACTTGAATCCATCGGTAACAGGGATAAACCGAGCTTTTCAAGATCCCTCACAACAACCACTGTCCCCGACAAAAGAAATACAATCTGCATTGTGTGCAAGCAATCAGCACATGCAATGTTTTCTTGCAAGCAGCTCTTGCAAATGCCAGTTGCAACCAGGCTCCAGTGTATCCAGAAGAACAAATTGTGTGTCAATTGTTTTCGACCAGGGCACAAGGCCAATGCATGCGCCTTACGAGCCTGCACCAGATGCAACCATAAGCACAATACTCTCCTGCATCTCCACACAATTCGGCAACCCAAAACAGGGCAAGAAAACAACAAGGGTACTCAAAAGGATATCCAACCATCCAGTTCATCGTCCCTTGCAGCCTCGTCCCTTCATGATCGCCACACATATGTTCTCCTTGGCACCGCAAAAGTTCTGGTGAAATCGCACAATGGATTGGAATTGGTGTCATACAAAGCGGATTTGTAAATTGAAGGAATTGGTGGAGCTACAAAGAACTCTAGACGAAGAATCGAGTTAGAAGTTTTCTCCCGAGTCACAAATTACTCGACCAGACTTGAAGCATTTGTACTTCCAGAGATTGTGTCCAAACAACCATCAAGGCATGTTGATATCAATTCATGGTCAATACCAGCAACAGTTTCCTTGGCCGACCCCACTTTCAATCAACCTGAACATGTAGACATCCTCTTAAGGGCTGAATTTCATCATCATTTCCTAAGATCAGGCCAAATAAGACTAGCCAAAAGCTTGCCAATTCTCCAAAATACCTTCCTTGGTTGGGTGATGTCCGGGGGGATCAACGTAGCCAATTCATCTCATGTTACGTGTGGTGTATTCACGCCAGAGGAGCAAAGTATCAACGAACTTGGCGAGAGATTCTGGAGAATTGATGAGGTTGCAGACAATCAACCATCCCTGTCGTTGGCCGAGAAGCGTTGCGAGAGCCACTTTGTGGAACACACTAGGAAGGTGCAGAATGGTCATTTCATGGTGCGATTGCCTTTTTTGGATGGAGCCGCCGCGTTGGGAGAGTCAAAGAAAACGGCATTAAATCGACTCTGTTCTCTTGAGAAACAATTGGCAAAGGACTCATCCTTACGCGAACAATACAACGATTTCATGAGGGAGTATGAATCATTGGGCCACATGCCCAGAATAAGTACCTCCGAATTACCAGACAATCATTACGTCATACCACACCACTACGTGCTGAAGCCCGAGAGTTCAACCACATAGCTTCGAGTGGTTTTTGATGCATCATCAAAAACCACGTCCGGCATGTCACTTAATGACATACTACACACTGGACCAACAGTTCAACCGGAGTTGTTCACCATTCTGCTCCGTTTCCGCCTTCCAACCTACGACTTTACTGCCGACATCCAAGATGTATCGTCAGATTTTGATGCATCCAGAAGATAGAAGATACCAGCTTATCCTGTGGCGTGATAATCCTATGCAGCCCGCTAAATACTATCAACTGAATACTGTCACATATGGCACCCGTGCTGCACCCTATCTGGCAACCAAGTGCCTCCTGAACTCGCACAGGATAACCACCTGAGATATCCATTAGGATCTGTCGCCCTGAAGGAACATTTCTACGTGGATGATGGATTGGTGGGCTCCAACTCATTAATCGAGACTATCGAGATGCAAAAACAATTGTCCGAATTACTGGGACTCGCTGGTTTTAATTTGCGCAAATGGTGCACAAACAATCAGAGACTTCTGGATTGCAAACCAGTTAAGCATCAAGAGGTTGACTTGGATCTGGAAGGACTTCAAGCAAATACCATCAAGAGATTGGGGCTAATGTGGCGACCAAACATCGACCAATTCCTCATAAGAGTCAACCAATCTGCTGAGCAAGCAATCACACGGCGCACCGTTACTTCAGAACTGGCTAGGATATTCGACCCCTTAGGGCTACTCTCACCAATAGTAGTGACCGCAAAGATGTTCATTCAAGAGCTATGGCAACTAAATGGCTCTTGTGATGACCCATTATCTTCAGACTTGGAAGCATCGTGGAGATCATTCCGTGACGACATCAAGTGTTTGCAGGACATACGTTTCCCACGGCACATGTTCTCCCAGCAGACGCCCAGATCAGTGCAGGTTCATGTTTTTGTGGATGCTTCCCAGAAGGCTTATGGAGCGGCAGTTTACCTCCGATCTATTCATCAGGGTGGGAAGGTGATTTTTCAGCTTCTGTGCGCAAAATCTCGAGTGGTACCTTTCAAAACACAACCAATAACAAGCCTGGAGCTGTGCGTGGCTCTTTTGGGAGTAGAGCTTGCCACAAGAGTGAAGAAGGATCTGAACTACGAAGAACGTCCAATGTTTTTCTGGAGCGATTCGGAAGTGGTTCTCGCATAGATCAGTACACCATCATCATCATTTGAAACCTTCGTGGCCAACAGAGTGGCTAGAATCCAGGAGGGATCATTATCCGATCAGTGGCGTCATGTGAGATCCGCTGATAATCCAGCTGACATAGTTTCCCGCGGAATGTTGGCTCGCAGGCTGGCATCATCAAACATTTGGTTCTATAGTCCCTTGTTTCTGCATGGCAGTTAGGCTTCGTGGCCAGGCCCTTTCCACAAAAATATCCAGCAGTTCAACAGAACTCAAACAGAAGAAACCAGAAGTGACTGTCGCTGCTGTCGCAACACTAGTCGATATCATGTATCTTATCAACCACCACAACTCCTTCACAACCTTGCAGAGGATAGTGGCATATATGCATCGTTTTAGCCGTCACGCCAGACAACCACGATCTAACAGAGCTGAACATATTTCATTAGCACCGGAAGAATTGCAAAACCCTGATTTCCATCGTTCGCACCATACAAGCAAACGACTTCAAGGATGACCTGAGCCACCTCAAGAAACACAACATGGTAAAAAAGGGAAGCCATCTTTCGTCAAGCTCATATGATGCCAAACATCCTATGCTGCTTCCTCACAATGACCCGTTGGTCAAATTGCTCATGAGGAGCATTCATGATCAAAACTTTCACTGCGGCCCACAAACGCTGCTTAACAAAACCCAGCAGAGATTCTGGCCCATTAAGGGAAAAATCATGGCGAAATCAATTGTGCACCATTGCGTAACCTGCTCCAAGGCAAAACCAGCTCTCATGAGTCAAACTATGGGAAATCTGCCAAGAACTAGAGTCCAGCCTGCTCGACCGTTCATAAACGCGGAAGTGGACTTTTGTGGCCCATTTTGGGTGCACTATAAGGTCCGAGGTAAAAAACCTCAGAAGGTCTACATTGTAGTATTTTGCTGATTTGCCACCAAGGCCGTCCACCTGGAGCTGGCAACTGATCTGTCTACTGATGCGTTCATTGGCTCCCTTATACGATTCTTAGGAAGGAGAGGTCATTGCGAAAAGCTCTACTGCGACAATGCAACAAATTTTGTTGGCACAAGGAATAAGTTGGCTGAACTTGAGTCAGTGATATACTCACAACCAGCTCAGGAGTCCATCATCAAGGCATGCAGCACAAGAGGAATCCAGTTCAAATTCATTCCTCCAAGAACACCACACTTTGGTGGCCTGTGGGAGGCAGCTGTTAAATCATCGAAGCATCTCTTGGTGCGCAGTGTTTCATCGGCCTCACTTACGTATAAGGAACTGGAGACCGTTGTGGTTGGGGTAGAGGCAGTATTGAACTCTAGACCAATCACTACCATGTCAACAGACCCAAGAGATTTAGAAGCTTTAACACCAGGTCACTTTGTAATCGATGAGCCCTTAACAGCACAAGTTGACATCAATGCAGGGCCCAATACCTCCGGTTTATTGCGTCAATGGGATCTTGTAAAACGGCTAAGAATGGAGTTCTAGAAACACTGGTGACAGGATTATCTAAATCAGCTACAGGCCAAGCAAAAATGGCGTCATCGATCTGCCAACATTGAACCAGGAATGATGGTGGTCATAAAAGAGGACAACTGCCCTATACAAAATTGGCCACTTGGCCGAATTTCAAAGGTCATCAAGGGTGATGATGGAATGGTGCAAGTTGTGGAAGTCAAAACAGCACAGGGGATGCGAACACGATCAATCCATCGATTAGCTCCATTACCCACTGAAGATTTCTTCAGTCTACAGCGGTCAACTCCCACCATTCCTGAGGACTCTAAGAATGCGTCTGGACCATCCCATTCAGGCAGGCCTTCTTCCCAGCAAAATGTACAAGATGAATCAGGGCCATCACACCCTAGCTACGAAAGCCTATCTAGCTCCAGCGATGATTCAGACAATCAAGCCACTCCAAAAAAACGACAAATGATGACTATGGCTCCAGGAATGTTGACTATCTTGATAGCAATGCTTGCGCTACCACTTGTTCTGGCGTCTCCAGTTGTTATAACACAATTTAACCAAGCACCAGGTATCCATTTTGAGCGAATGGCAACCATCCAACCAATGGCAGGCAAATGGAACCTAATAATTTATTATGACGTCGAACCCATTTGGAGGGGCTTAACAGCAATGCACGGGCTACAACACCTATGTGGTCTGATAAAACCTAATGCCACATGTAACTCCCTAGTCAAGCAATTCGATTATATAATTGCCGAATTGGAGCTAAACGAAGGGCGCCATTGACATGGTGGGTAACATCGCCCATTCACTCTTTGGGATCCTGGACTCAGAATATGCGCAAGAAATGGCCAGAACTATTGACCACGTCAAGGCAAATGAAAGTCATCTCCTTAAACTCATAAAAAACCAGACGTCAATTCTCGATGCCACACTAAATATTAACAAGAAGGATCAGGCACAAGTTAATGAGACTTTCGGAGACGTGGAAAAGCAGATCCAAGAACTAATTAACAGGATCCAAGAATTCGATGCTCAGGAGAATCAGCAACGCATGACTCAATTAATTACCACGATTGCCATCCAGCTGACACTAAGAGCATCCAGCTTACAAAGAGTCCAAGCACTATTGATAGATGTCCTTGTTGATACACATCATGGAAGACTCAGCCCAATGCTATTGCCATTCAGCCAGATCCAACACGAAATACACAAAATAAAATCTCATTTGGCACCACCGCTTCAAATACCTATTCAGGATGACGATCCAGCCGCATTTTACAAATTGATGACCATTCAAAATGCCGCCACCCAGGACTTGTTTATCTTCAACGTAAGGTTGCCACTCACAACCCAGGAACAATTTCATCTGCTTCGGATTACGCCTATACCAATTATAATCAACAACACCATAGTTGCCATTGAACCGAAGTTTTCATTATTAGCGGTGAAGAACCATGGGGACAATTACTTACCCATCACCTCCGAAATACTCGGAACATGCATGGAGAGTAAGACGAACCACCTCATTTGTCCCAGGCTACAAACAATATATACGTCAGCTTCCAGCTATCTAGCGTGCAAAATCGAGCTTTTCAACAACATAAGCAGCACACTATGCCCCTTAGCACGAGTGATCGATCAATATGTGTGCGTGAAGCTGCAAACCATGAATCAATGGATATTCGCATTTAAGGAACCCGTCAAACTTAACGCAGTATGTGGCACAAACACATTCCAAATCACATTGGAACATGCAGGGCTCCTTGAAATTTGTCATGAGTGTTCCTTAGGAAATGCTCAACTTAATCTGTACAGCTACAGCGCCTTCAATACAACCACGCATCTAACCTATACAGCTATCACAATCTTCAACATATCTAAGGATTTACCGGCCCTAGGCTCGTTGATGTACCATGCTGCAACACCATACGCTACCGATATCGATGAACTCACCGCACTACAGCGACTTCTAGAAGATCAACGGAACTCCGAGCTACCCAATGATGCCCAACAAACAACACACCACCCCTTGATAGTCAGTTACACCACCTTGGGGATACTGATTGTAGTTGCTGTCATAATTTGCAGTAAGGGACAATGCTGACGGCAGAGACACGACCATTCCGATAACTTGAAACCGACACCAGCACCACGACGGCACTCCAATGCAGATTTCACTATCAATGTGTAAACCAGCGGTTGAGGAACCCCTCAACGGGGGGGAGGAATGTACAATTACATCACTTAAAACTTAACAACCCATCAAATTTATACTAAAAATCATACAATGTATCATTTGATACATTGTAACATTTACCAATTCATCAAAAGTCATCCTAAAATTCATACAGTGTATCATTTGATACATTGTAACATTTGTTTGTTTAAAAGTTTAAAGTTTGGTATCGAAATGTAATGCATGGATCCCACATAGACGCATCATCAGCACTTTTACGCGCGATTAGACCATATCAAGTATCGCTTGATATTCTTTTCATCCACAAGCGTCAACACTTTTGTAGCATACAAAATGCACGTGCGTCTATGTGGGAATAGTGCAATCAGCAATTCTAATTTTGTTAAACGTTAGATATTAATTGAATAAAAGTCATTCTAGTTTGGACCACCAGTGGAAGCGTTTGTGTTATTTCTTGTAGTTGAATTGTATTGTGAATAGCTGAGAGAGACCAGCCAGTGTTTGTGGTACTTGTGGCTTTGTGGATTACAGCCTTCCCCCTTTTTTGTGGATTACCAGTGCTTAAGTGCTTAGTGCTGAGTGCATTTTGTGCAATTCATAAAAATCCATTTAGACAGTGAGTAAAAAAAACATTATCGTTGGAGCACTGGTTAAAGTGCCTGAGCACCAAACAATTAATCGCGAAGTTTGATGAGTTTATGTGCTCATCAAACTGAATATATTGACTCAAATAGAAGTTGCAAGTGTAATTATACATCGTTGGTGCACTGGTTAAAGTGGCTGAGTACCACAAAGTTGCACATCGAAGTTTGGTGAGTTTATGCGCTCATCAAACTGCCCAAGAACAACACTGCTTTCGTGTTGCAAGCCAGTTTGCAACAATCCTATTACTAACAAAGTTGAGTGAATTTCGACTTCGAATGTATTTTTTTATTATTGTACTCATTAATGCCTACATTCATGATTTTTTCCAGATTTTTAGGATGAAAGGTGTCCAATCACGAAGCAGGGGGGGGGGTTCTGCTTGCTCCGCTCGGTACCGATAAGGTAATTTTAAGACTTATTTTGAAAAGATCTCATTGAGACCTTTTCAATGACACGCTACTCTACTACCAATGTTTAAAATTTTTTTTTGGAGGGTCATCTCCCTATATGGAGAGACCCCCCCCCCCCTGAACCCTTTGGAAAAATTTACCATCCCAAAATTTTCAAGAAGTCGCCATCTCTGACCTTTCTACCAAGTTTCATTGCTGTAGCTTTTATAGTTTCAGAGAAAAAGTGTTGTGACGGACGGACATACGGCCATATGTAGGTCGTGATTGCAATAGAGTTTTGTTTTTTAGTACAAAACCCTAATAACCAATAAGATTAAATTCAGTCTCACAGCAAACTGAAACACTAGGCGCATTATCAGTTTATAGGCGTTTGCAAAGACTGATCCTTCACTACTGCAAACCTAAGCTCAGGTGGTCGAAAGTAGAGTAATTGAGGATACTCAATTTGCATAAAAGTGACGTCGTAAAGATGGGAGGGTTTGACTTGACCATAATGACACAATTGTGTCCCGTGTCAACGTCAACAAGCCCACGCAGCTCTTCGGAAGTTCCATTAGATAGGCTTTCACATGCCTATCTTCGGGGATTACATTTATAACTGGTTCATATGTAGATGCTTTTGGCGAGTATTTTGTTGAAATTATCCAAAATAATACCGAATTAGCCACGATTTTGTGACAGGAAATTCATATCAAATGTTAGGGACTAGTAGAAAATCTTTGTATAATTAATGCTATACGAGTATTCTAAGCGATTTTTGGACACCTAACATATTGCACTATGCTAAAGTGGAGCCAAAAACGAGAACTATATATATAAACATATATATATAGATATATATATATATATATATATATATATATATATATGCGTATATATATATATATATATATATATATATATATATATATATAATATATATATATATATATATATATATATATATATATATATATATATATATATATGTATATATATATATATATATATATATATATATATATATATATATATCCTTGTATGCATGTATATATATATATATATATCGTATATATATATCCTTGTATGCATGTATATATATATATATATATATATATATATATATATATATATATATATATATATATATATATTATATAGGAACATAAAATCGATAAACCGTACTGTTACTAACAAAGTTATACAGTCTTCCACAAAAGTCAAGGTACAGTGATAAATATCATGAAAATTGTTTGATATTTTTATTTAAAAAACCTAGAGTGATAAAATTTTTTTTGGTATTACTTCAACTATAATCATTACACTTTAAATTCATGTAAAACAAAACGAAAATTCTGTCGTATTAATACATTATTACATATGATGTGTTGGAAAGTCAATGAATGAAGTCCACAAAAGTCATGGTACACCTAAAGAAAAATGAAACAAATAGTAATTATAGTCTTGCATAGTTATTTGAATTATACTTTTCTTAATATTTTGTCGGATATCCTTTCATCTGATTTACTGACTTCAGTCTTTTAGGCATAGAATATTGCAATTTTTTAGTAAATTTGCTGCTGATTCTGGCCCACTCCTCCAATATAACATCCTTAAGCTGTGCCTTGCTTGATATCAGTCTTTTTCGGATTTTTGTCTCAAGCTCATTCCAAAGATGCTCTATAGGGTTCAAATCAGGGCTTTGAGGCGGTGTAGCAAGCATGCGAGTATTGTACAATAGCCACATTCGAACTTTATGCGCAGTGTGCTTAGGGTCATTGTCCTGTTGAAACAAGAAATCTTCTCGCATACCTAATTTGGCTGCACTTTGTTTCATGTTGTTTCGTAGAATCTCTAAATAAGAGTTCTGATCCATAGTATTTTCGATGAATGTCAGATTTCCAACTCCAGCAGCAGCCATGCAACCCCAAACCATAACACCACCGCCTCCATGTTTTACTGTTTTAATAGTGTTCTTGGGATTAAATGCTTCTCCTACTTTTCGCCAGACCCTCTTATGCCCATTTACACCAAATATACAAAATTTAGACTCATCCGAAAATAAAACATTATCCCAAAACGTTATTGGTTTGTCAATATATGCTTTTGCAAATGTTATTCTTTTTTGTTTGTTTATGGAAATTACAAGAGGTTTTCTTCTAGGCGTACGAGATGAAAATCCAGCTTCTACGACAGCTCTACGCACAGTTTCTGCGCTAACCTCCTTCTTATCATTAATTCCAAGAACATCGCAGATTTTTCTACAGCTTAGAAATGGATCCTGTTTTACCATTCGCGAAATTTTTCTCTTGTCCTTTGCACTTAGTTTAGATGGACGACCTGTTCGGGGCACATTTTCCACTCTATTTTCCTTCTTAAATCGATTTATCACTTTTTGAATGGTTGACCGACTTCGCAACACTAGTTCAGCTATTTCAGAATATGATTTGCTCTGATTTGAATGCAGATTAATAATTATTTCACGCTCCTTAATACTCAACTCCTTTCGACTCATTTTTTAAAAATTTTATTAAATAAAAGATACACCACGAATACGGACGCGATATTAAAGACAGCGGCCTACGGTTGTTAACTCACTCTGATAATATGAACATGGGGGATTTCCCTTTTTACAAATAACAGGGCATTTTCTGCAACTGTACCAAGACTTTTGTGGAATAGAAAAGAGACATTGTCAACAAAAAATTATTGTCTTCAATGATCATTATTGCCGAATCCCTTTAAATTTATGAAAACTTAAATTCAACAGAACTCGTATTATTACCATTTCATAACTTTTGGTTTTCAAATAAAAATATTGATTCAGTAATACAATTTTCAGTTACCGATTCTCTGTACCTTGACTTTTGTGGAAGACTGTATATATATATATATATATATATATATATATATATATATATATATATATATATATATATATATATATATATGTATCTGTATATATATATATATATATATATATATATATATATATATATATATATATATATATATGTCTGTATATACTCGTATACATATATATCTTTGTATGCATGTGTATATATATATATATATATATATATATATATATATATATATATATATATATATATATATATATATATATATATAGGGTTATCCATTTTACGCTTGGGAAAGTAAAGCTAAAGAAAATACTCAGATGGAAACAAAATTTATTATTCAATATAAACATTGAATCTTGCCATTATACGTGTTATACAACATTATTCAAATGTTCTCCACGGGACCTCTTACAGGCCCCAATCTTTTTGAGGTAATTTTCAATGAATTTTCGGCACATTTCCGGCAATATCTCGGCCATAACTTCACGAATATTGGTTTTCAATTGCTCAAGATTTTGACGATTGTTCGCGTAAACACGATCTTTCACATAGCTCCATATAAAGAAATCCAAAGGTGTTAGGTCGCAGGATCTTGCGGGTCAATTGACATCACTGAATCTCGAAACTACGCGTCCTAGAAATTTCTCTTGCAAAAGTTCTCGATTAGCCTGTGTTGTGCGGTTTGTGGCTCCGTCCTTTTGGAACAACATATTCTCCAGATCTTATGATCTTCAAGTTATCTCCAAAAATAATCGGTTAACATCCGTCCATAGCGGTCAGAATTGACTATAATGGCTCTTCCTTGATAGTTTTCAAAAAATACGGGCCAATAACACCACCAGACCATAATGCACACCAAACGGTCACTTTTTCCGGATGCAAAGGCCTTTCTGCGATCACCTGAGGATTTTGAGAGCCCCAAATGCGGCAATTCTGTTCATTTACAATAACCACTGAGCGAAAAATGAGCCTCATCACTAAAGAAAATTTTGTTCGAAAAATCGTTATCAATGACTTGTTATTCAATCACCCAATTTGCATACATTCTGCGTTGTGTATGGTCTTGAGGCTTAAGTTCTTGAGTGAGTTGGATTTTGTACGGATGGAGATGCAAATCCAAATGTTCACCACAATGAGCCGTAAGACAAGCCCAAATGTTGAGCACGTCGAGGAATCGACAAACTCGGGTCTTCCTCCACACTTTGAACAACGACAGCGATATTTTCAGCAGAACGAATGTTGCGATGATGCACAGGCCTTGCAATATCAATAACCGATCCAGTCTCTTCAAATTTTCTCACTGTGTTCGCAATTGTTTGCTGTGTAGGTCGATTATGTCGACCACAATCGGCTCGTAAAGCCCTAAATCTTGATACTGTAGAATCACCATTTTTATAATCAAATAAACGATCCATATTTCTAAATGGCATACCTTCAACTAAAAAAAGACGCTTTGGATGACATTTAATTCTGACAGATGTCAAATGGCAGGGTTATACTTTCCTACCACGAAATGGATAGCCCTGTATGTGTATGTATATATTTATATGTATATACATATGTAGCATAAAGTGTGGTCCAACCATAATGCACGATTTCAATTGTGAGTCACGCCTTAACGTCATGTTTTTCGCCCAACTTAATATGACATTTCTTGGTTTCAGTGTTTGATAAATTCAATAAAGGAGCGATACACAATTAAGCAGCGCGTTAAGGTTGTTGAAGCCTTTTTCAAAAATTTGCGTTCAAATCAAAATCTTTATTCAAAATCCCCACCAGTGATGTTCGTGAGATGTTCAATTATTGGGCACGACGACGAGTCAAGGTTGATGGCTCTTCTGCCACACTATCGCGAACAACAGCAATGTTTTCCGCAAAATGAACTGGGCCAGCAAGCACAGGTGATTTCACATTTCTTACAGACCCGGTTTGCTGAAATTTAGTACGATTCTCCCGATTGTGGACACATTTGGTCGATTATGCTGACCAAGAATACACGAATTGCATGAAATGCATTTTGATATGAACGCCGCTCCCTCGATGATTGAGTTTGTCAAATATTGAAACAAAGAAATGTCAAATTAAGTTGGGCGAAAAACATGACGTTAACGTGTGACACAATTAAAATCGTGCATTATGGTTAGACCACCCTTGGTACTATATATGTATATACATATAAATATATACATACATACATACATATATATATATATATATATATATATATATATATATATATATATATACATATATATTTATATATATATATATATATATATATATATATATATATATATATATACATATATATTTATATATATACACATATATATATATATATATATATATATATATATATATATATATATATATATATTAATATATATATATATATATATATATATATATATATATATATATATATACATATTAATATTAATATATATATATATATATATATATATATGCATATATATATATATATATATATATATATATATATATATATATATATATATATATATATATACATGTATATGTATGTATATACATATATATGTATATATATATATATATATATATATATATATATATGTATATGTATATATATATATGTATATACATATATGTATATATATATATATGCATATATATATACATATGTATATATATACATGTATATATATATATATATATGTATATATATATATATATATTTATATATATATATATATATATATATATATATATATATATATATATATATATATATATATATATATGTATATATATATATATATATATATATATATATATATATGTATATATATATATATATATATGTATATATATATATATTTATATTTATATATATATCTATATATATATATATATATACATATATATATATATATATATATATATATATATATATATATATATATATATATATATATATATATATACCACTTTTAGCATAATGCAATATGTTAGGTGTAGTTCTTAAACTGACAGTTTTTGCTTCAGTGGGGGCACAGGGAGGGGAATACATGAAAAATGTGTTTCCTTCCTCGCGAATGAACACCTGTGATCTAAAAAGTCTGAAAAAATTATCAAGGGAGATATTTATGAGCGAAACAATTAAAAAATACCTCAGAAGTCAAAATTCGTTCTACTTTATTAATAATAGTATGATCTTCGAATTTCATATTTTCTGCAATAAAATCGTCTTTGATATGTTTCTTGATTTTAATTCGTGGCTGGTGACTGCATTTTGTAGGTTGTGTCTTTTGGATCATTGCTTATTTGAGTAAGTGGACGAGAGTTCATACACGCTTCGATCTGAGCTAACAAAGTGTGCATTTCTTCAACGTTTAAGATTTGGTGGCCAATCGTCTTGTACAAGTGTCCTTTCATCGTCTTTACGCCGGCTTCCCAGAGGCCACCGAAATGTGGGCTGCTAGGAGGTATAAATTTCCATTGAATGTTGTGATTTGCAGCTTCTGAACGACATGCTTGTAGAGAGGCTCTGTACACGGCTTGCAACTGTTTGTTGGCTCCTAGAAAGTTTGAACCACAATCGCTATATATTATTTGGCACTTTCCACGTCTTGCAACGAATCGTTTGATGGCTGCAATACATGCACTTGTCGTTAAATCAGACACGAGTTCCAGGTGAAAGGCCTTGGTTGCCATGCATACAAAGACTGCGATGTATGCTTTAGTGGTCTTGGCACCTCTACCTCCGTTCCATTTTATAGTGATAGGCCCTGCGTAATCAATTCCTGTGTGTAGGAATGGTTTCTCAAATCGCACTCTTGGGGCTGGTAAAATTCCCATCTGTTGGGTCATAGGCCTAGCAGTCATTTTGAAACATGTCATACATTGCCGCACGACTGTTTTCACGACTGTTAGTCCTGATATGATCCAATATTTGAGCCGCAATGTCGCCAACGTCAGTTGGCTACCACCATGTAACGTTTGTCCAGGGAGATAAGGATTTAATATGACTGTTCTTCAGAACTGTACCGTTCGTAGATATGGTTTGGATTTCCTTCTTGAATGCAATGCTTTGCGTTATCCTCACACATGTGTTTGACGCTTCTCGAAGCTCAGCTTTTGTCAGGCTTCCCAATCGTTTCATTTTGGGGTGTTTGGAATTGAAGGTGAAACGCTGGCATAGTGCTACGATCCGTTGTAGTTTGTGAAATGACGAGTACCTGGTTAATATATCTGGTTGTTCTTTAGTTGTAGCAACTAGTGATACTGTTTTTGCTTCTTGTTCCCCTTCACCGGTTAGTTGCATTACTGGAGGCATTCGAATGCTGCGTGCGTTCAGCCAAGCTGGTCCATTCCACCACAGATCACAGTTGATGAGTTCCTTTGGATACATGCCCCTTGTCGCGATATCAGCTGGATTGTTATGAGTACTGACATGGTACCAGTGTTCGACTGAGCTATGCTGCTGAATAATACTCACACGATTAGCAACGTATACCTTCCATTTTGCCGCAGGACTCCGAATCCAGGAGAGGACTACTGTTGAGTTTGTCCAGTAAAATCGGGGAGCGTTATTCCAATTGTGTGCTTTAATTACCTCAGCCATAAGTTTAACCAGCAATACTGCTCCGTTAAGCTCCAATCTAGGAATTGACTCTACATTTATTGGAGTGACCTTCGATTTAGCTGCTAGTAAAGTGACCTTGGTTGACGTTGTGGTCACTACGCGAATATAAATAGCGGCAGCATAAGCTGGCTGTTGATGATGAGTCGCAAAACCCGTGAAACTCAAATTGATGGGACGGACTGAACTCTATCCACCTTTTTATTCTTATGGCTTCCAAGTCTGGTAGTTGTTGTCGTAACCGTGTCCACTCCTTAGTTAAATTGTAATCCAGTGGTTCATCCCAGTCCTTTTTTGCAAGCCATAGATCGCGAATTATCGTTTTCCCTATGATGGTGCATGGCTGTAGCCAACCAAGAGGGTCGAACAGCTTAGCAACTTCTGCTAACACAATCCTTTTTGTGAGAACCTTTTCGTCGCTTGGATTCACGATCTTAAATGAAAATTCGTCTGTGGCTGGGTGCCATTGTATGCCCAGGGTTTTGATTTGCTCCGTGGCTGCTATGTTAAATGGGAGTTGTGTTTCTCTCTCTTGAATTGGAATACGCTCTAATAGCCTTGTATGGTTGGAGGACCATTTTCTCAAATGGAACCCACCTTTTCTTAGAAGATTGCGCAGTTCATTTTGAAGCTTGAGCAGGTCGTCTAACTTATCTGCACCCGTTAGCACGTCATCAACATAGAAGTCGGTTGTTAGGGTCTGTGAAGCTTGAGGAAATGACGCTGATTCATCTGCAGCCAATTGGTGTAGTGTTCGAATCGCCAAGTATGGAGCACATGCAGTTCCGTATGTGACTGTCCTCAATTGAAAATGTTGAATTGGTTCTGTTTGGTTGAATCGCCATAAAATCCGTTGGAAGTGCTGGTCTTTCTCATGTACGAATATTTGCCGGTACATCTTTTCAATATCGGCTGCAATTACGTATTTATGCTGCCTCCACCGCATTAAAAGATGGAGTAGGTTTCCTTGAATGATGTGCCCCGTATAAAGAAGATCGTTTAAGGATTTCCCCTTGGAACCTTTTTGGGATGCGTTGAATACCACTCTAAGTTTGGTGGTACTACTGCTTTCTTTCACCACAGCATGGTGTGGCAGATAGTAGGCCGTATCCATCTTCATGCGGTCTGCAGGTACTCTTGACATGTGTCCTAGGGTAATGTATTCCTCCATAAAATTCCGATACTGCTCATATAAAGCTGGGTTACGTGCCAATCGATGTTCTAATTGTCGAAATCGTATGTACGCAACTTTTTGTGTGTCACCAATATCCGAAAAAGGGTCTACGTTGTGCTTGAATGGTATGCTAACAGAGTACCTTCCTGATGGTTGCCGGTAAACGTTCTGCACGAAATGAGCCTCATTGGCTTTCTCTTCGTTTGTGAGGTGTCTTGTTTCTGGAAGTTCCTCTGTTTCCCAAAACTTCCGTACCGATTCCTCCAGTCCTTGATAGGACACAAAAGCACATACTGATGTTGATGGTTTGCATGGAACAGTGCCGAAGAGTACCCATCCTAATTTCGTTTTCTGGGCACATGGCTTACCAGGTAACAGTCCTGGCAATAACAACTGATCGTAAAAGTCCGCTCCGATGAGAATATCTATGGCTGACGGGATGTTGAAATTTGGATCCGCTAGATCATCAATCGTCAATCCCTTTGGAATTGTCAAAGGTATTTTGTTGCATGGTAGCGGTGTAGTAATCGTTGCCAGAATGAGTGGTTTGAAGACAATTACCTCGGTTTGCTCAGATTCAGACTTGACGATAGCGTGTAACTTGGTTTCTCCTTTTGATGTTACATTCTCCATGGCACCAATGCCACTGATTCTGAACTTGGCACTTGTGCGTGTGGCTTGCAAAAGTTGAACAGCTGCTTCGCTTATAAAAGACCGTTGTGCTCCAGAGTCCAGCAATGCTCGAAACGTTACATCTTCTCCATCTGGACGGCGTACTTTTATGTAGGCAGTGGCGAGCAAAATGTACGTCTGCTTCGTGTATACACCGTGGCCTTGTATGGTTGGTGGAGCCGATGGTTTGCTTCGTAACGTGTCTTCTGTAGCAGGTATGTGCAGTAATGTGTTGTGTTTTTTACTGCAAACTTTGCATCCGTGTGTGGACGTGCATTTATTAACTCTGTGTTGTCCGAAACAGTTAAAACACAGATTAGCACTTTTAACAACGTTGCGTCTTACTTGGACATTGGCTTGTTTGAATGAGTTGCATTCAAACAGCTTATGTGTGCTCTTGCACATTGGACAAGAACCCTTTGCGTTTATTTGTGTCGTATTCGCTTTCACTGTTTTTGCTTTCGCGTTTCCGGTGGATAAGGCTTCTAGCATCGAAAACCTCTGTTTTAAGAAGTCCAGAAACTGTTGCAATGATGGAATCTTATTTGAGTCAGAGATGGTTCGTTGCCACTCCTTTCTTGAGTCTTCATCAAGCTTCTGATTGAGCATGAAAATGGTTGATAGCGCGAAGGAATCAGCGTTCAATGTTTTGATTCCTGCGAGTAATTGATTCGTTGTATCAAGCATTTGCCTTAGGCCTGACGGGTCGTTGCGTGTGCAGTTCTCTATGTTGAAGAGTCGCTGCATCATCTCTTGTGCTATGATACGATGGTTATCGTATCGCTCGCAAAGTAATGTCCATGCAGGATCGTAGTTACCTTCTGTAACGCTTAAATGGTTAATGAGTTGTTCCGCTTCTCCACGAAGGGCACTTCTTAAATATTGAAACTTTTGCACATTAGTCAATTGCGTGTTCTGATGAATCATGCTTTTGAACAAATCATGAAATGCGGACCAATCGCTGTATACACCATTGAAAGACGGAGCTCGAATTCTCTCTAGTTTGACTGAATCTGGGAGAACTGATGATGTTGCTCCAGGTGTGTATCCGTTGATTTTAGCCTGGAACAAAGTAAGGTAATCCATTGTTAACTCTTCCAGATGCTCAAACTCCGTGCAGTATTGTTCAAGTTCCTTCTTGTTTTCCTTCAACTGTACTGTGTACTCTGCATCTGCTGTTCCTCACACTTTGCCCATAAACCCTTTAACTTCTCTATCCTCGTTTGGAAATAAGCGAGGCTGTGCCTTGATTCGCTATCCTTCTTGAAGTTCGTGATGAGCCTTTGAACTTGTTTGAAGATAGTATCTTGGCCACTCATAATGACTTTCCCTCAAAGCCAAAGACAACTTCTCTCTGAAGTTTACTGGTAACTCAACGGCAAGTCGCTTGAATTGATGAGATACCAATAGTGTAATTGCCACCACGAGCCCAATGTTACTCTAACCGTCCAATATGCGAGCCAGTTCAGCGCACAATTGACTAACTCTGCCTTTGTGTGTACTCCTTGTACATGTAGTATTTCTTGAATAAACTGCTATCCGTTAACTTCCCTTTGGATTTGGTAATTACGCTCCAAATGAACTTCCAGTGTCCAAGTGCAGTTCCTGGTTGACGTGTAGTTCGCTAATCTCAATGTTGATCGTCCAACTGCCAAGGCGTAGTGTGATTCCCGCTAGCGAAATTTCTCCAAATCCAATGAAGTTATCCGGCTCGACGGACCGATGTTTCCTGCGTAAAGAAACAATGAAAATCAATTAATGACTGTTAAAACAACAATGATTTATTCCTCATTCCTACAAACAATTTATACATATATTTTGCATGGATGCACAATTTCTTTTTATCGCGCGTGTGAAGTAATTAGTGCCATCTCAAGCAAGTCAATGTTCTTCGATTGAACTTTGAGGAATTTGCTTGAGGTAGCAATAATTTTACAATAGGTTTATTGCTATTAATTGGAGCATTTGCATGAACAAGCTAAACAAAGTTCAAATGCTTATTACAGGAAGTTTATTGGACTTGCAATTTGGAGCAATACAATATTGTATGAATAAGCTAAATAAAGTTCAAATGCTTATTACAGTGAGTTTATTGGACTTGCAATTTGGAGCAATACAATATTATATGAATAAGCTAAATAAAGTTCAAATGCTTATTACAGTGAGTTTATTGGACTTGCAATTTGGAGCAATACAATATTGTATGAATAAGCTAAATAAAGTTCAAATGCTCATTACAGTGAGTTTATTGGACTTGCAATTAATTTGGTACAATGCAATACAGCATTAAAATGAAATTGATAATGACTACTTTATGAATAAATTCTTCTAAATTTGTATTGTACAATTTTTTAATCTTAATACCTATAGTTACTCTAACAGGTTGAGTACAAAACACTTTTGACATGAGAGTAGGTCTGTCTACCCAACTTGTTTTTTGTTGTAAGCGTGATAATTTCATTTTCTTTAGATATTGCTAGCCTATAAATCGCTAATACTAACTGAAAGGGTAGCCACAATCAGGGAAGTGGAAAAAGTACAGAAGTAATCGGAAAATTGCTCGGGTCTTTGGAATCTCTCCTAGCACATTGGCGAAAAGAAAAGGTTTCAAACAGTGAATTTGAGAACAAAAATGACCGGAAAAGATGCAGAGCACTAGATAATCGCAATGCAGACAACTGTATATTAAAAAGGGTTTAAGCTACACGAGGTAAAAAAATTTCACCAAGTGGTCCTCTTGCAAAAAGCAAAACTGAACAGTTTGCCACTGAATTGGAGAAAACCTATTTCAAAGCAAGCACAGTATGGCTAGACAGTTTCCATAGTAAAACAAGTTTTCACTAAAATCTATTTGTAATCAAAGTGTTGTTGTTGATCAGCATAAAGCAGGAAAGTGAAAGATAGCATAAGAAGAGATAATCCAGGATAGGGAGCCCAAAAATATTGACAAGACGGATCTACTTTTCAATTGCATCCCTGATAAAACTTTCGCCTTTAAAGACAAGAAATGTCACGGAAGAAAACTCAGCAAGGAAAGAGTAACACTTTTGGTGGGAGTAAACACGGATGGCACTTGAAAACTGTCTTTGTTAATGATAGGAAAATCTGCTAGCCCCCGTTGTTTCCAAAACGTAAAATCTAAATTAGCGGAGTATGAGTCTAGTGCAAGAGCGTGGATGACGGGAGCTCTTTTTGAGATGTAGCTCCTGAAAATCAATGAAAACTTTTGAAAACAAAAATGGAAGATCTTTCTTTTTATTTTTACTGGCGTTTAGTGATTGAGAATATTCTCACCAGAGATTTCACGTATATGTAAGCAAGTTTGGGATCTTGGGTCACAAGAAACAATTAAGAACTGTTTCAAGAAAGCTGGTTTTGTAAAAGAGAAAGTGCCAACCAAACTTTGATTGAACCTATGCTTTCAGTTGATCCTACCGTCTCCTATGAGGACATCCTTCTTGTAGGCGAAGATGTTGCGGTGGGTGGTGTGCTTACTGAAGCGGGCATCGTCGCTGAGATACTTGGCAAGGCTATCAAGATGGCAACAATACATCCGCTGAGGATGCCAATTTAATAGTGGACTAGTAGCCTGAAGCAGCGAACCAAGCTGACGAACGATGTAAATGGGTATGCCGTTCAGTCATTAAGTCACTTCGAAGCATTTAATTCCGACAGAGAGACTTAATTCTAGGAAATAAATGGTTGTTTGGGACTTTTCCATGAGACTGTGAGTGAAATAAAATTTTATTTGTTAGATCATACAGGGTAGCGTCATTTTTAGCATTCCTGAAAACTTCTCTGGTTTGAATTTTTGATGCTGATTTTTTGTTGTGGTAGAGACGTGAAGGCTTTTTAAGCTCTAAATGTTGAGCTTCCAGATGTGCAAGATTTCCGGGCTACCCACTTAGCACCGCCCCTGTCAAGTTAAAAGCCTAATCTGGACTAGTTTGATATATACTTAGGGCTAGGTTTCTTTTTGCTACGCTGTGAGATACGAGAACGATAAAGTTACAAGAACGCGATGTTAATGGAAATTTTTGATATGAAGTAATGGTTGGCTTTCTTTTTCATCATAACACTCAGCCCATTTCGGGCCTTAGCTTCCTGCAACAAGTGCCTCTAACTGTCTTAGCCCATTGACTACCTCCTTTAATTTTATTTTTTATTTTATTTATTTACGCTATTTCACAGATCCATGGATCTAATTACAAAATAGGTAATGAAATATAATAATTGAATAGAAAAACCAACAAGAGTACAAAATACTAATAAATTTTAGGAGCTAGGGAGAATGTTGTGTAATATGCTTTTAAAAGCAATTAAGGAATGTGGCAGCGGACCCAGCTGGAGCTCATTTTAGGGACGTGATACGCGTACTAGAACCGAATAAAAATAAATATCAGTTCAAGCAAAGGGCAATATGAATATATCAGCCGAACGCTATTTGAGGTGGGACGTATGTAAAGCCTTTCCCGAAGGTTGGATGAAAGAATACCTTAATATATTTTAAATAAACAAAACAGGTATAGTGTCGAGACGATACTTGGGAGGCGTACTCAAGGATTAACCAGGCCAAGAATACAAATAGATAAATAGAATAATAGGAAGATTGTAAAATAAAACTACTGACACGCGAAGCTTTTAGGGGTATGCACGAAATATAGATGTCAAATATCACACCTGGCTTAGATTTGTCCACAAGTACGAGCAGCGATCCATCAATCCTATATTCATATAATACTGTATGAATTTTGTAGGCGAATCTCATGTGACAACTTTTTGAAATATTAAGAGGAAGTAAATTGCCTTGGCACCAATCTTGGAGACTGTCAAGATTATTTCGAAGGTATGATCAGTCTTCGCTAGAGCTAATGGAACGATGAATTTTTAAATCATCAGCGTAAAGAAGACAATTAGAGGACAGGCATTGGAGAAGGTAATTAATGAAAATGTTAAATGATAAAGGGTCTCAAATTGATCCTTGAGGAACACCGGATTCCGGAGTAAATGAGGCTGACGAAAAAAATTATTCCGTCCAACTGTGCAGGAGCAATGGGATAAGAAGGAAAAGATCCAAGTGAGGATTGAGTCAAAAATGGGGAACGATTAGAGTTTGTTAGCTAGAAGGCCACGATCAACACTGTCAAAGGATTGCAAAATCGGTGTATATGACATTAATTTGTTGGCTCTTGTCAAAAGCAAGAAAGATGGTATTCGTAAGTTCTAAAAAATTAGTTATTGTCGAACGGCCTTTAATGAAGCCATGTTGTTGATTTGCAAATAGGATAATTATGGCATCGTATATTCTGTCATGTACAATTCGCTCAAGGAGCTTGCCAAAACAAGACCGTGAAAAAATCTGACGACAGTTTGGGATTTCATCATGATGTCGTGCTTCCAGACGTCAAGAAAGCAGCTGGAAGAAGGGCAAATGTTGAAAATAATTGATAGTGGGGTAGATAATAAAAAAGATAATGACTTTGTGAACAGATTTGATATTCTTTCAGGACCCGGACCATCATGAATGTCAAAAGTAAGCAGTACACTATCAATTTCCGATGAAGTGCATAATAAGGGAAGAAGAAGGACACAATAAGTGTTTAGTGGGGTTTCCAACCTTCAATGTGAAGGAAAAAAGTTGAACAAAAAGGTCACAGATAGCTTGTCCATCAGAAGCCATGAAAATATATTAGGGTTTTGGGATGTTGTTTTACGAGGACGGATGTATGACTACACGGGCTTAGGCCTATTAGATTCCAGTGATATTTCAATAATATAATAAGAAGATCGCATTGCGTTCTTAACCACTTTTTTCGCTTCGTTGCGAATAAGGCAGTAGTTAGCGAGGTCTGTGTTAGAGTTGGAATACTGAAATTTGGTCCTTCAAATAAAAAGCGTCTGAGACTTTGGCTGAAATCCAGCTGGAGCTCTTTTTTGAGGGGAACGGCAGATAGATGCATGATTTATAATTAAGCTACTGAGATTTTGGTAGAAAGTAAATAACGCTGTTTTGACATTTAGCTACTGTAGCAATGAATTCCAGTCAATATAATCGAGCTTTAGCTGGATGGCTGTTTTGAAATCCGAGAAGCGATGAACTATCTTCTCCACCCCTCAGTTCTCTCAACGAATGCCTTTTTGGGTATCCATTGTTGATCCATACGATTCACGTGGTCAGACCATTGCAGCTTGCGTAGTCTTACAATCGTTGGGACTTCTGGCTCGTCAAAAATTTCATACAGCTCATGGTTGTATCTTTAGCAAAATCCATGGTTTCTTAAGATTGAAAACTATCATTAAGTGTAATGCCAGTTATAATTTTTTAAGTGTAATGCCAGCTATAATTTTTCAGAAAAGATCATATGTCAAAAGATAACTCAAAGATATAATTTTGAATGGACAAGAATGAAGAATGAATAAAGATTTTAAAAAACGTTTTACAAACTGAAATTGTGGTTTTATAGAAACGTAAAGTAAATCGGTTGAGTGTCGATAATTCGTTACAGTTTCTATTGATCTGAACCGTCTCATTTAGTTATCAGTTAATATAGGAATAATTTGATTAGAAAAAATAAAAACAACGATGTTTGGGTATTTAACGTTTGCAGTCTATATGGGCTACTAAGAAAATTTGCTAGCAGTTTCAGATAAACATGCTTTTAAAGAAAAATACGTACTTTCCAAATCATTATAATTTATTTTTTCATATGCTCTTAATAATAGAATCGTATTTAGTTCAAATTACAGTTCCGGAAAACATCACGATACAAATCAGGGGAGGAGGGCTTCCTGGCACTTTTGCACTTGAGCAATTACACTGGCATTGGTGGTCTGAGCATAAGATGGAAGATTTAAGGTTTGTGGCAAATGGAATACATTTTGATATTAGTTAAGACCATAAAATATTTTAATTTTGCACTAATGTGAACTGTTGTTGCACTAGTGTAAGCTGTGGAATTTCGAACAAGCTTCATAATACAAAACTTACTCATAATTATATACATAAATTTGCATAAGTTTGACGTTTCAAAACTATCTCAAATGGCATATTGGCTTCATATTATGTATATTCAAATTATCTTAAAAACATTAAAATTGCGACAAAGAACATTCAAAACATATTTATTTATAGAATACCGATTCTAATCCACTTTTTCCATACAAACTTCAAATGTTGTCGAAGATGTGTGTTTCTTGGGTGTGTAGGCACGTGTATTAGGGTGGTATAGGTGGGTGCTTGAGATAAGAAGATATTTGTCGGGGATAGGTGTGGATGTCATGGATGGTTGCGGTGAGGATATGTGTCTTGGGTGTATGGGTGCGTTTATTAGGTCAGTAGACGCGGATGCCTGGGATGAGTATGTGCGGGCCTTAGATAAGTACAGATCCGTGTCCTGATAAGGTGTCTTGGCTATGTAGGTGAGATTCCAGGAGTAGGATGCTAGTCACCCATCCAAAGTAAAGAGTTTATCATAGTCTAGGATAGCCCCATATTTTTAATCAATAGATTAGAGCTCTAGATTTGTCAGTGTGTGTTTTTATAGGATCAATACGTGAGCTTTAGATAGGAGCTAGTCTTTGAGTTTATATCGATGGTCGTTTTGATCTATATGAGATTCATGTCTAGGATTGATAGCTTGAAGTATTAGGGTTGATTACCTATCAGGGAAGCTCTGTAGATAGGTGGCGCGCCGGGTAGTTGGTTTCCTGGTTGTAGGGCTTTTGATCTTTTAGCGTGTATCACTTATTGAAGGCGTTTGGGTCGAGCGATTTACTTGATCGTGTTAGGTGTGCTGGACGTTTTTCATGATGCGTGTGGCTGCGTAGTAACGGCGAGTACTGGTATCGCGCTATTGATGGGTGATAGGCTTGCCTTTCGGTGGCTATTCTAAGGCATGTGAATTTGCTTCATGGTTTATCGGTTAAGGAGCGCGTGACTCATCGATTGGTGTTCTTTGCGAAGCATAGATGGAAGCGTTTGGGTAGGGTGATTGACTTGATCACGTTAGGCGTGCTGGACGTTTTTTATGGTGCGAGTGATTGCCTGGTGACGGTGGACAATGCTATAGATGGATTTGCCTATCAGCAGGTGTTCTAAGGCCTGAGAATTTACTTCGGGGGTGCTTGCATAAGGTTCCCGTTGCTCCACAATCGATGTCTGTGGGGTTGTAGGCGAGTAACCGTCATGCATATTGCTTGTTGGAAAATGCAATTTGAGATTTAGGTTTCCGTTGTGGCGGATGTTATGAGCTATAAAAATTCACGTCGTGAGCGCTTGGTTACATTTCCACGATGCTCATCAAAGGGTGCCTGTTCTTAAGGAATGCATCAGACTACGACGATTCGCCGCACTTCTGTCGCAAGTTACACATGGTTAAATGGAAGCCCGCACACTGCGATTTTCGACAATTTTTTCCAGGTAGGCAGTCGCAGAATTTGCGATTTATCCTAAAACCAGTTTCGTAGGTAGATTTTATGATACTCGAGCAGGCGCACATCATTTGGACATTTGACGCTGACGTGCATGGAAGTTTCTTGCATAGCGCACAAATGAGTTAGCGCATGTGTTCCTGGCAAAGACATACCTTCAAATGAGCATATTAGTTCTGCGCATGCCTGAAGCTCCCTCGGAGATCTTGTCGCAGTGTGTTTGTATTTGCGTCTAAAAATCGCTGGTTACGACTGTAAAATCGCAATGTGGCCGAACCCTAAGTCTTGACGGCCTTATTGATGGATAGGACTGATTGCGTTGCTTGTTGGAGGGTCGTGATTGGGGTGTAGATTTATCCGGCGACGAATGCTGTTAGGCATGGAAATTGATGTTCGGGACGCGTGGTATATGTAAGTGACTTTGCTTGTTAAGAGTAGTGTTTCGTGTGCATAGACTTGCCTACCGGTGGAAATTTTAGGTTTTCAGAATCTACATTGTAAGACAAAAGTTGCATGGTATACTTTACATTGTAAAGTGAATTTGCTTATTGGAGGCGATCATGTTTGCGTGGCGAAGATAAGAGTATGCATTGCACGTTGCTTGGCGATGTGAATTATTAGGAGTGGTAGGGTTTTTTTTTGCTGTGTTGGTCATGGGCGGTGGGTAACGTGACGCGTGGCATTGAGATATGTTTTAATAAATGTTCATTCAAATATGCGTCTGTGTAGTGTGTTGATTATTATTCACGTTGATCGTTTTCGGTCTTTCATTGCTCGAGTAGTTGTTTCTTTATTTTCAGAATCATTGCTATCACATTTTATAGCTTTTTCGGTTTCGGGTCAATAGTACTTTAAGAATCGTCTCCAATGTATTTTGTTCAGTTAGACTACTATGCTGATTGCTCAGATCTGTGGATGCAGTGAAAGAGATCTTAAGGCTTGTTGTAATGCGTTCGTGATAGTTAGTCTAGAATTAAATTCTACGTTGCTTGTAGGAGCATTTTGTGTGCTTTCATCATCATCACTTATTTCTGAAAACAGTTTCTATGCTTCATTTTCTGATTTTAATATTATTTAGCACTATGACATTATATTCATTAATTTTTTCTTTATTATAGGATCCTCATTTGTTTTGTTTAAAAATTCTAATAACTGTTTCCAAGACGAGTTATTTTTTCAAACTAATGATCTTGTAGTGCATGAGATGGTGAAAGTTTTATTAATACATCGTATCATTTGTGTATGATTTTTTTCTGTGCATGGTAAGGATGCTTTATTTTCAGACCACTATGTTGCCATGTATGTTTTGGGTATCTATTCTAAATCTGAGATTATTTATTTATTCCGGTTTATGGCTTCTGGAATGCTACTTTTCATGGAATGTATGGATGATGGATATAGGAATCGTCGGAGTGATCCTAATAAGTAGGAATATTTACGCATTTTTATTTATAATTTTTTAGTACGTACTGGAAGGATGAAGCGAATATAGAAAAAAGTGAATGCGGTAGATCATTGACATTAGGGGTTGTTGGTATTATGCTATTATTCATTGTTAATGGCCAGAATGCATGAAAAAATATTTTTAGTCCTGTGTGCTGGCGTTATATGCATGCACTAGATTGAATGAATTTTTATATTTACTTTAAATTAGTGTTGTTATTGTGGGTCTGTATTATTTAGTTTAGCTGTTTTCAAGAGTTTTAATGAAATTTAGAGTATAAGTATTATTTTATGCTTGTCTCATATTTTTCACATCACGGCTTCTAGTATTGAGAAATTATTTATTTATGAATCACTCTTTAGCCATATCATCAATAGGATTTTGTTGATGTTTTGAGTATGAGAGTTTCTATTTTATTATCTCCTTAGGAAAATGATGCATGCTTGCATGATGTCACTAATTAATACTTTTCGGATGCATATTATCGCTTTCAGTGCCTTCATGATTGCATGAGAATTTGCAAACTTCATACTTTGTATACTTGCATTAAGCGTAAAGTCATTGCTGCTATATTTATATACATTTTCAATATTTGATCATTAAGTAAAATACGCATTTACTACATTTCAAATATGCTAGATTGATCATCATAGGGATTTTCGGGTATGCTCATTGACATATTCAAGTATTATTTTAACATAAATAAAATATCTTCTTGTTGAGTTGTTTCTTACCAGAATTTTTTTACTGGATGCTTGGCGTCATATTTCATGGGTTTGAAGAAAATCTAATTAGTTTCCAACAAGGGTATATTTTGAGTTACGAGTAGCACACTGCTACTATAGATCACTTAGGGTAATGATTACTATGTAAGATATTTGTGTATTGATAACGATGTGTGGTAGCGTATATGTTTATGGTAGGCTATTTTTAGATCGATCTCATTGTATCATGTATAGACAAGTAGCATATGTTATAGGGTGTTCTTGATAAGTTGTTATAGGATGTTAAGTGATGATTATTATTTTCAAGAAGTGTTTGTCTGCAAGAAATCAAATAAACAGATGTACGTTTGAGTTGAATGAACTCAAGAAGGATTTTTGTCAATCGTTAGATATTTATGAATGGTAGAGTTCAGTGTTTGATGTTTGGGTAATAAGGATATGCTAGGAATGTTTAGATCATTATGCTTGATTGTTTGAGGTATTTGTTTTCTTAAACCGTGATAGAATAGTTGATAAAATTAAAAACTGTATTTTTTCTAATAAAAATAATTTATTGAGTAATACTATTTTTTGACATATATAAATAAATTTCAAACAGCACATCTAATAAATAACTTAATGTATTTATGAACTCTACAGCATATTGAACAATTTTCAAGTTAAATTAACTTACGTTTATTCAGCTGCACTATTTCTGCCGTAGGCCCGTACTGATGTATAATCACGCCTCCTTTAATGTATACTGTACAATTTGAACTCAATATTCTTGGTATGTCATTTTAGCTTATGTCCCCTTCACTCGAGTGCAATCTGTTGATTTATCAATTCCAATATCGTTTTGGTTGTATGTTTTTAAAGAAGGGCTTAATATGATAAAGCATTGCGTTAGAGATCCATATAGAAGGATAGTTAGCTCCTTGACTAATTACTGATGAGTGTTTCCCGACACAAATTGAATATCGATGATAAACTTTTTCATTCTGATAGCGCTGGCCACCAGTTGGTTTTAGTTTTGCTTGGATTGTTTATACTACCCACCCGGTGCTATGAATTATTACTTTGTCGTATGTAGTCGAGACTGCAGGAGTATGTTCTGTTTTATTAGTCGGAAAATATTTCTTGTATCTCAATCGTATGAATAACAAATGCATGTACAGTTTTTCCAATAAGAGGTGTTATTTTGATATTAAAAGAAAATTGCCATTTTTTAATATAAATGATCAAATGTTTATTTCATTATGTAGAACAAGGTATGTCGTTATTAGTGAAAAATAACATCAGGCAAACGACCACCACGACCACGCTTACAGGACCATATCCTTTCCATGAAATTTACCATAAACAAATCGCAAAGTGGCTGCCCTATATCTTCGATAGCCTCACGAATTTCATCTTTGAGGTATTGAATCGACGCTGGGCTATTGGCGTAGACCCCCTCTTTCACGTGGTTTCCAAGGAAGAAGTCGCAAGGTGTTAAATCACAAGATCTCGGTGGCCAATTGTGATCACCTCTTGGAGAGATAACACGGTCCGGAAACTTTTCCCGTAAAAGATCAATGGTTTCGTTGCTTGAGTGGTACGTAGCGCCGTCTTGTTGAAAGTCAACGTTACCTAGATAAATACCATCCAATTCCAGCCATAAAAAATCATTAATCATCCCTCGATAGTGCAATCCATTCACAGTAACTGTTGCTCTAGCCTCATTTTCGAAAAAGTAAGGTCCAGTGACTCTGCCGGAGCATAAACCACACCAAACAGTCGCACGTTGAGGATAGAAAGGCTTTCAAACAATAACACTTGGGTTTTCTGAGCCCCAGAGGTGACATTTTTACTTGTTGACGAAGCAACCGAGGTAGAAATGGGCCTCATCACTCAAGATGATTTTTTGACGGGATTCCGGATCATTTTCATGCATTTCAAGGATCCAATCAGCAATGACACGACGTTGTTGATGATCAACTGGCTTGAGTTTTTGTATTAACTGAACTTTATAAGCCTTAAGACCCAAATTTTTATGCAAAATACGGTGTAATGACGTTTGTGGAATGACTCATTGCAAAGAACGACGAGGAATGGACAAACCTGGCCATTCTTCAACACTTTCGCCTCCAGCAGCAATATTCTCGGCTGTTCTTGAGTGACGTGCACGGGTTTTATTTTTTACATCACTAAATTGTCCCAACAGCTTGAATTTTTCCACCAATTTCTGTATTGCTTCACGACGCCCCAAAAATGTTCGAGTTTTACGAAACGTCTCTGCCAAATTTTCAACATTTTTATAGTGAATTTTAATAATTTCAATGCATTGTTGAGGCGTGTATCGTTTCATTTTTATCAATAGCGTAGTTTTTACTTGTCAAATGTCTAAAAACGACAGCTTCAAAAGTGACATCTACCGAAATAGCGGGCAATTTAAAATAACACCTCTTATTGGAAAACCCTTTATCAGTGCCTGATGTCGTATAAAACTTGAACATTTCTCATATTTGATGTGTATTCCAAGTTTCTTAGAAATTTTCCCACCCATATTTCCATATTTTAGCATATAATTCTCTATACGTATTTGATGTTCAGGAAAAATATCATGATACTCTTCCAGAAAGTATGGGATGACCATTGCGATAGGTCTTAACGCGTTCAAAGTGTATTAACCTCTGACGTATTAGTTCTCATGAAGTTTTTTGAATGGATGTATTTAGGACCACTTTTTCGTTGAATTTTAAAAGCTTCATAATAATCCCTAGACTAATATGTAGTCTTGTGATAGAAAAAACAACATGATGACATCCTTTAAAACGCTCTTTGGGTTTATGTCAACATACATTCATGTTCTATTTTGTCTAGTGCAACTTAAAAGAGGATCTGTTACTCAATAAACTTCAGTAGTTTATAGACTAAAGAAATTACCAAACCTTTCACAGTAGTATGCAGTTTACCATACCACGATGTAGGATTTTCTAATGAACTATTGCTTTTAGTAAATTAAAGCATTATTTATAGTGTTTGCAGTATTTTATTTCATCACATAGATCGTTACGAAGTACTAGTATTTCATAAAAAGTATGTTTACAAATGATGTTTGAGTTGGAGTGATGAAGTCATTGATATCCAGTTTAAGTACGCTTTTTTCTCTGCATCTTGCACAATATTGGTCATAGTACTGACAAAAATTTTACTTAATTGTTCAATGATAGGGAAAAAATCGCTGCGGCTGTAACAGAATCATCTTCCTGCATATCTCGAATAATTCGAAAGGGTTGGTCATACGTGATACCACCAAGATGGTTCAATATACTTAATAAGTTCCACTTTAAGCCCTTAATACTACGAAGAGTCTCAAGCGTTATTAACTTTAAAACTAATGACGGAGCGCAAGTCCTATGAAGACATGAAAAGACTAGAAAAATGAAATCGAATTGCTGTAGAAAGGGGATCCTATAGATTAAAAAGACAGTGATCAAGAGAAAAACTGATGTACATGAAAAAAGAAGGGTGTATTGACTCAAGCTTACAAAAAATATATCAGTGTGAAATAAGACCAATTAATTCTCGCGCAACTAACAATGGATTCCTCCTAATCAAGATTTGTTTACCAGAACAGCATCCTAGACGTGAATATTATTTTCCGACCCATGTATGCCTACAAATAACTTAAAAGATGATGAACATGCAGTCCTGATAATCAATAGGCTTAAAGTAAATCGTGATGAGCATATAACATTTAAAATAAGGTGTTAAAAATGCTGACTATAACTGTAGGGAAAGTAATGTTGAAGAATACCGGCAAACTATTACCACTTCAACGGTTTTTCTGGCAGCGATAGTTATATTCTATATGTACGATAAATATAATAAGATATATGTGGTTGAGAGAGTTAATAGAAGCGTAAATGTATAGTAATTATAGCTTACAGTTTTTTCTTTCCTAATAAATCCCTGCATTTTATATCCAAGCTATCGTTCTGTTTAATCTGTTTAACTTAGGACAAGATGAAAGATATTTTTGGTGACAACAAAAGGACCTTGAGGAACTTAAAGAAAAACGGGAAGAATTTGTATACTGTAAAAACCAGATATTTAGAAAAAAACAGAGGGAATCATTTAACTATCTATTCTCTGATATTTCAGAGAGTGACTCAAATCTCTAAGATTTAAAATTGAAATTTTAGGCAGAAGCTGCAAATCTAGAGAGAGAACGCAACAAGGATACACTGGTCAGGCTATCAAAATTTCAGACACGGAAGATATTGTAGTACACTTACAAAGTGGCCTCCCGAACTTGGAAGAAAAATTCAAAATGGCAGAATTTTCGTTAGAAACTGCATTAAAAGTTATTCCCGTCTTCGAGGGCAAAAATAAGGAAGTAGAATCATTCCTTAAGATTACAGAGCTTTTAACTTCATCATTAACAGTAGCTGGTAAAGTGTTGTTGATAGATTTTGTAAAAAAACATTAAATTGAGCGCATCTGCCAAATTTCTCATTTGAAAACCTAAAAGATGTTCTGTTGTGTAAATTTAAGAGCAACAAGACTACACCTCAGTTATTTACCCAGCTTAGCAGTACGGTACAAAAGAAATCAACAGGCTCTGTCTATAAAGATAAAATTACTTCCTTAATTTGTGAATTGAAACAACTACAAATTCAGGAATTAGGTAGTTCAGCAACAGCCGCTGAGAAGAAGATTATATCTAACTTGAATGACAGTTATGCACTCACTATATTTAAGAACGGTTTGAATGATCAGTTGAGAAGTACTGTTTTTTCGTCTAGACCAAAGAGCTTTGATGAAGCTATTTCATTGGCCTTGGAATTAGAGAATTCTGAACCGCCATCGGTTACAAGTGTGATGCATTTTAATGCTAATAACCAAAGAAAGGATAGCAAAAAACGTCGAAATAATAGAAATAACTACAGGAACAACGATAACGATACGGTTAATAGGACTGATAATTATAACAGCAGGAATGACTAAAGTCAAGGGAACAATAGTGATAATCAACGGGATAGAAATTACAATAATGGTAGAGGTTATAACAATGGAAATAACAGAGGAAACAATGATTCAGGTAATAGACATAACAATTACAGAAACAACCGGAACCAAAACAACAGGAGATACGTAAATGTTGTCTCCGATCAGGGACACTACCATGTGGCCGGAGAGGTCGAGGATGTACAGGACAACCTCCCGCTGTGAAACACAAAATTTAGAGGATTACAAATACCTGCGCAAATTGTGTTACAATTTATTGCCACAATGCAGGTAGAAACCTCAAGTT
The DNA here is from genome assembly GCA_963969285.1 of Odontomyia ornata. Lineage (NCBI taxonomy): Eukaryota > Metazoa > Arthropoda > Insecta > Diptera > Stratiomyidae > Odontomyia > Odontomyia ornata. Next base: position 203,042,784 of record OZ017739.1, read on the forward strand.
TCTGGTAGATACGGAGGCTGACGTGTCTATTTGTAAATATAACGTTCAAACAAATGTAGAATATGAGATTAGATCTAATGAAAAAATTAAACTCTCAGGGATAATTGAAGAAGTTACTCGTTCATTCGGGACCTTAGACTTAAATTTACTGATTTGGGAACATAAAGTAAAACATTCATTTCATATCGTAACCGAAAAATTTTCGATAATCACGGATGGTATCTTGGGAAAAGATATGCTAGTCAAATATATGTGCAAAATTGACGACGAGACATACACCATTTTGTTTAATATCAGCGATGATGAACTTGTGTTGCCTATGAGCGTAAGAAAACCCAACGGTTACCAGATAAACATATCTGCAAGAACAGAAGCGATAGTTCAGTGAATTTGAAGCTAGATGAAGACTGCATTTTATTCCAGTCAGAAATTCAAAAGGGTATTTTCATTGGGAATACTATCGTACCCGCGGAAGGAGTCCAACATGTGAAAGTTCTGAACACGACAGACAATGATGTTGTCATTAAGAAATTCGAAGCACAAATTGAACCCTTGAGCAACTTCAGTATCCTTGTACTAAATAAGAGTGACTAAAGACACTAGAAAAGTCAGATGTCGGATAGTAAACGTTTCAAAAAATTGCTAGGAATGATAAACAAAGATAATTTAGATAAACCATACATGAAGAATTTATTGAACATAATTCGAGAATTTCAAGATATATTCCATCTAAAGGGAGAGAAATTAACTTTTACAAACAACGTCTGCAAACAACCGACCAAGACTCGGAATATATTATAAATTATAGGTTGCTTCAAGCCCAAAATAAGGAAATTCTGTAACAAATTAAAGACTTGGAATCGAATGACATCATAGAGCCGTCGGTTAGCCCTTATAACTCACCGCTATTGGTAGTGCCAAAGAGGTCAATTGATGGAGAGCAGAAATGGCGATCAGTGGTAGATTTCTTTAGACTTAACGATAAAATCGTTAAGGACAAAGTTCCATTGACAAGAATCGAGGACGTTTTGGACAAGTTTGGAAGAGCAAAGTATTTCTCTACTTTGGAATATGACTAGCTCTTTTCATCAAATCGAACTTGAGAAAGAGTCTAGGCCACTAACAGCATTCTCTTCAAACGATGGTCATTATCAATTTAAAAGATTACCATTTAGTTTGAAAATTTCATCTAACAGTTTTCAACGAATGTTAACTATTACATTAAGTGGTTTGAGTCATGAAGCTTTCTTATATGTTGACGACATTATAGAATTTGGATGCAGTATCAAGCATCACAATGAGAATTTTAGCAAGGTATTAAGTAGGATGCGTAAACACAATTTAAAGTTAAATCCTACAAAATGTCAATTTATGAGATCGGAAGTAGTGTACTTAGGGCATTTAACCACAGATAAAGGCATCAAAAACTACGCGGTACCATGGAACGCGGATGAAGTACGGAGATTTGTAGCTTTCTGTAATTATTACAGGCAATTCATCCCAAATTTAGCGCAAACGGCCAAATGTCTTAACTCTCTGCTAAAGAAAAATGTTACCTTCAGTTGGACTGAAGATTGTCAAAAAGCTTATGAGACCTTAAAAGCAAAACTCATTGAACCACCTTTCTTGCAATACCCGAATTTTGAAAAACCATTTATTCTCACCACTCTAATTATGCATGAGGAGTAGTTCTGTCACAAGGTGAAATAGATAATAACTTATATCAACCAACCAATTATTGAGAAAGAATTACTAGCAACACATTGGGCGATAAATTTCTTTAGACCTTACCTTTACGGTAGAAGATTCGTAGTGGTAACTGACCATAGAACACTTGTATCGCTGTCCAGTCACAAGAATCCATCTTCAAAATTTAATAGAAATAACTACAGGAACAACGATAACGATACGGTCAATAGGACTGATAATTATAACAGCAGGAATGACTAAAGACGAGGGAACAATAGTGATAATCAACGGGATAGAAATTACAATAATGGTAGAGGTTATAACAATGGAAATTACAGAGGAAACAATGATTCAGGTAATAGACATAACAATTACAGAAACAACCGGAACCAAAACAACAGGAGATACGTAAATGTTGTCTCCGATCAGGGACACTACCATGTGGCCGGAGAGTTCGAGGATGTACAGGACAACCTCCTGCTGTGAAACACAAAATTTAGAGGATTACAAATACCTGCGCAAATTGTGTTACACAAGAATCCATCTTCAAAATTTAAGAGGAAGCGTCAAGATTTATCCGACTATGACTTCACGATAGTTGACAAGAAGGGCAGCATGAATACCAATGCGGACGCCTTATCTTAAAACGAATTGGATTCAGACATACTCAAATCAATGATACCCCAAAACACAGATGAAAGTGTTAAACGAAAGTTACTAGCTGTAACCAGGGGCATGGCAAAGAATGCAAAGAATGAAAAAAAAGTCGACAACGGTTGCACCCACACCGATATGGAATCTGATCAACTCTATTGTTGGGATTGCACAAGTCTGTCTGACATTACTGGTATACCAAAACTGAAATTCATAATGTTGCACGGTATGAATAATGGAAATAACATAGTACGTACTAAAAACTATATAAAAGCACATTATAGCGATGAATCTGGTGAGAAACACGTTTCTAACAATGCTAAGCTCATAACGAAAAGTGCTGATAAACGCTCAGAAGAGAGCAATAGCGATAAGTCTAGTTTGGTTTCGTTTCAATATTAGAAAAGCTGTTGGAATTCACCAGACGAGAAAATATCAGTGAACTCTCTTAATCTGAAGATAATAAAATATATAAATCCATGGACAAGAACAAATTTAAAAGTATCTTTAATATGTTACAACAAGGAAGTACGCGTACGAAGTTGAAAATATTAATTTACAAGCCATCCAAAATAATAACAAATGCACAAAAACAAAAGAAATTGATTAAGGAGCATCACTACGCACCTCATGGAGGACATTTTGGAGTACGCAAGACGTTACTCAAGCTAAAACAAAAGTTTTGTTGAAAGACAATGAATAACAAGGTCAAAGAGTATGTAAATGGTTGTAAGACTTGTCGCATGAGCAAGCAAGTTAGACAGACAACTGAAAAAATGCTGAAAACAGATACGCCATCTACGAGTTTTCAAACGATAGAAGTAGACACAGTAGCACCACATGGGTATTTATTAGCATAAAAAGAATCTGTTGACGTTCGTATTTAGATACAGGCGCAACTATTTCGCTAATTAAATTGAGTTGCACACTTCTGGATCACATATTGAAAATCGGTGGATAATAAATTGTTATAAACATGAAAGTACAGGTTTCGTCCTTCTCGAATTTGTTGTTTACACATTTCATAGTGGATACCACACAAAGGTGATAACTTGTCGGCTTAAATAGCTCAAATAGTTAGTTTCAAAAGATTTCCATCAAAGTATAATCAGCGCTTACGTTGCCATTAATATATACATTTTTAATTCTTTTCAAAACCATCAGCCATCAATGTTAAGCTGTAAATTTAATAACTTATAATTTTAAATTTCATGGGAATCTATTGGCAAACTTGGCTGCTGGAGGGCTACAGAAATAAAAAGTCACCGCCCTGTATGGGGAGACCTTCTTAAACACCTTAAAATATTTACTTGCACTGCAAATTTCAAGAGGCACCACTTTTGACGTACGTAGAAAATTTCCTCATTCTAGCTCGTGTGGTTTGCGAGAAAACTTGTTGGGAAGCACAAACAAACGGACGGACGGACAGACAAGTTGTGATTTTATAATTTTTTAGGGTATCGTGAAAAGATTTTAACAATATCCTGAAAATGGTCCGCTTTATAAATACCTCCAAGTTAAGTCATTTAAAACGTTTTCATGAAAAATATTCATAATTTCAGTTGCTACTAAAATAGCGTATTGCACTTGCCTTCTGACCTTTGGGGGCACCATTTTGATTGTATGCGTTTGATTTTGGATTATTTTGAATCGTTTTATGCTAGCATCTCATCAATCAATGTGCCAAATCTCATTCAAATCAAAATTTCACTCTAGACGGGGCAAAAGTATTCATATTTTAGTGAAAATAGCAGCTAAAAATATTATGTTTCAAATTTCCGACTTGCTTATCTTTCAGTCGATTTTAGTAGTTTTTTGCGTAATACAAGAGCTTAGTTCAGAAATCCATAGTCTCATGTTCCATCAAAATACGTTGGAAAATGTGACCGCTAAAGGGCCACAAAATATTGCATATTTGAACCGCCGCCATTTTGAAATTTCCACATGCATGATCACTAAAACGTCAAAGTCTCAATATCTATTTTATTTCTATCTTCATATATGTCAGATCAAAATTGCGACTTTAAGAAGCCTTTGAAATTTTGAGCTTCAACTGGCCATCATTTTGTTTTTTGTGACCTGACCTCCAATTTTTTACATAATTCTTTAGATATTAATAGTTTTTTCAAACTACCGAGTTTCAATAACATTGGTTGAAAGCTTTGGTCACAAATACAACAACAAAATTTTGCACGTTTTTCGATATTTGAGCGGCCGCCATTTTGTTTTAGACGACCCGACTTTGAATTTTTTATTGTGACATTCATCACATATATCAGCAAACCCTTGAACCAAATTTCATCTAAATCGGAGCTATACTTTGGTCTGAACAGAAATCACGATTTTTGTCTTAAATGGCCGCCATTTTGTTTTCGCCTTACCGATATAGCTGGTTCACAAACTAAACTGAGATATTTACTCAATACACCTTTTTTGAAAATTTGGTGAAAATCGGAGCAAGACTGCAACCTCTAGCGTGGTCACAATTTTCGTTATATCCCATATATATATATATATATATATATATATATATATATATATATATATATATATATATATATATATATATATATATATATATATATATATATATAGATAGATAGATAGATAGGTAGATAGATTAGATAGATAAATATATGTATATATATATATATATATATATATATATATATATATATATATATATATATATATATATATATATATATATATATATATATATATATATATATATATATATATATAGATAGATAGATAGATAGGTAGATAGATTAGATAGATAAATATATGTATATATATATATATATATATATATATATATATATATATATATATATATATCTATATATATATATCTATATATATATAAATATATATATTTATCTATATATATATATATATATATATATATATATATATATATATATATATATATATATATATATATATATATATATATATATGTAAATATATATATAAGGTACTCTCCGCAATAGGTAAATTTCTCTCGAGATATCCACCTAATAATTGTAATGTTAATACCACAGAGCAATGAACTTTCAAACTAAATCAAATGTGTTCTAACCTAATTAGAAGGAAATTTAATCAAAAACTTTATATATCCTAATCTGAAAGTTAAGCCTTATCTCTAAAATTAATATAATAAACAAAGCATATACCTATCCTAAATATTGGAACACATCCCTAATTTTTAACACAAATAAACGACAACAGCAATAAATCTGGCATAATGGGCTGAAACTCAAAACTAAGTTACGGAAAAAAAACACACAATGAATCTGTTCTGGAATGAGAATTAGATGTAGATGAATGAAACGCCAATAATCGTTCTTGATCACCAAGTGATGATTTATTCAGTGATTTTTTCCCTTATATTACAAATTATTGCTAATAGTACAAATTTACAAAATTGCTTACTTCTAAAGTTCATTATTTTCATTGGAATTTACAGTTCAATTACTTGATGGAAATTGCTTAGCATACAAAGTTCATTAACTTAAGCTACTACAAAAGGTGTTCAATGTATTTACATTATTTTGCTTACCCTACAAAGGTCATTAGCTTGATTTGTGCAAATTAATTAGGTCGAAATGAGTTTAAGTTGTTTATGCTGCGAATGCGATTATATGCAAAGGTGAATGAATTTTAATTGTTGACTGAAATGGTTATGCTATGGTGTTTAATGTTAAACGAAATGATTCTTAGGTTCTAGTTTTAACATTGCCGCCCACCAAGAACCTTCCAAGGCTCTTAATTAGTGTCATACCAGGTTGATCGATGTGATTTTGTCGTGATAGATCTTGTTGTAAAACGTCGTCGAATTAGGAAGACGCATCCGGATACGATACTTAAACAGATAATGACAGAGAGAAAGATACTGGTACCATGCTGTCGAACGGTGGACCAGGATGTTGACTGGTAAGCTTCGTCGATCGTGCTCGCTTGTTGTATGTAAGATCCTAAGGACTCTTCAGACTTGATAAGGTCAGGTATCACGAGATCAGGTATAACTTGTGGATCGGTCGTTTGGTTGAGAACGGGTGGACGTGGAAGTATGTAAGTTGACAGGTTTCTTGTAAAAGCTGACCAAGAAGTGGTAAAAAGTGAATTTTCAACTTTTAGGCTGCATTCCTCTGTCAGCTTAATGATGCCAGTACCATTGAGAAGGACATTTCTGCGTTCGCCTTGACATAATGTCTGACCAGGAGTTGCTACTGGGGCAGTAAACATCCAAGTATTGGCATCGTGGAGCTGTTTCCATATTATTTAGGTTGATCTGAATGTGTGTAATGGGCATGGTTCCCTACCGTAGACCTTGTGAATCTCGTTGATGACGCAGTTTGGTTTTGAGTTGACGTCATAAAGGATGTTTATATCTGCAAGATACTGATCATTAGATAACTTAAATAGGTCGTTAACCGAAGTTTCAAAGTATTGTTGCAAATTGTAGTTAACGCCTAAGATTCGTGGTGGTATGTCAAATTCATGGAACGTGAAATTTCCAAGGTTTTCCGGGATTGGTGTTGCTTTGATGACATCATATGGCCGGTTATCAATAATAGGCAGGAAGGCGAGTAGGTGGATGCTGTTGTTGTCTGATGAAAATTGAATAGGCTCGAGTGTTCTGTATATTATTTGCACGTGATCTGGTAAGAGTGATTGGGTACTAATAATGTCTTCCATGGCATCGCTTGTTTGGATGTAATCCCAGATAGTTGTTTGTGAAGAGAGACTGGATAGTACGCTCGCATATTTGTGGTATACTTCTCGTAAGTAGTTTTTTGCTCGTTGATAGGTGGAGAGAATGATGTTGTTGATTTTATTGTGATCTGCGGTCTTATACCATACGCTGAATTCATTGATGCGATTTAATCCCATCTGTAATTGATTCTGAAATCGTTTAAGTTGTAGATCGATTCTCCCTGAAGTGCTGTTTAAAGTTCTTACTGCTTTGAGCATAAGCTTGTTCTGGTTGTCCACAGAGCGAATGATTTTCTTCTGGTTGTCGTTGAGGCTGCTGATGTCTTTGTATACTTCGTCGTTTACCCCAAATACAGCTGTTAGCAGAGATCCGAGTGCTCCACGCCGTTTTCTTCCATGGAAAAGTCGTAATGTGTTCATTTTGCGGGTAATTCCATCTTTTAGCTCGTCTAGCTGCTGTGATAGCTCATGGCAACCAATTTCAGCGGTGATATCCGTGTGAGATTAGCAGAGTCCTCGAATTTTTGCCACTACGGTTCTTACGTTTGTTTGGTCGTAGTTCAAATTACTCCAAGGGAGTTGGATTTGCATTTTGAAGGCTCCTCTGTGTATTTGTGCGGCTCCCAGATGTTCGATATAAAAACCGGTGGATAGTTGTGTAATGTTAGCATCACAATGTGTCTGCGGAAGAATGTAGCAGAGTACCAAACATGAGTACAGGAGCGTTATAGCTTTAATAGATGTGATGGTAGACTTTGGCATATGTTTCGGAGATTCTCTTCGTTGCCTTTTTGTTTGGTTGTGTTCCGCTAAGTACACAGTCCAGGTGTCCCCAATGGGGGCAATTTTAGTTCGTTTACTTCGGCGTAACGTAGATGGTACTACTGGTGTTCTTGTTGGAGGTGGTTGTGTAGGAGCTTTCACTGGATGTTCAGGTTCTGGATTGGTATTTTCAAACGGTAGACGGCAGATCTTGGTCACGGGGCGTTTAGTAACTCTACCGTGTAATTTGACGGATACAACTCGAACCATACCATCAGCACCCGGATGCACTTCTAGCACTCTTGCGAGTGGCCAATGAGCTGATGGGAAATTTTCAGTTTTAACGAGTACGATGTCGCCAATTTGAAAATTGGGTCGAGTTGTCATCCATTTTGGTCGTTGCTGTAGTCTGCTGAGGTATTCGAGCTTCCAACGGTTCCAAAAATGTTTTTTGATCTGTTGTACTGCTTCCCACTTTTTATTGATGGGCTTGTTGTCGGGGATTGGTGGTAGTTCAAACAAATTACTTCCTGTCAAAAAGTTTCCAGGAGTGATCGCTGTATGATCGTTTGGATCGTTGCTTGCTTCGCACAGAGGTCTTGAGTTTAAACATGCTTCAACTTGGGCTAGAAGAGTGTAGATTTCTTCAATGTTTAACAATTGTTGTCCGATGGATTTTATCAAATGACGCTTCATGGACTTCACTCCAGCTTCCCAGAGTCCCCCAAAATGGGGACTTCCAGGAGGAATAAATTTCCATCGAATCTCTTCGTTGACAAGATTATCCTTACACTGCTTCGACGCCTCGAAAAATGCTTTCCTTAACTGTCGGTCACTGCCTACAAAGTTTGTACCGCAGTCGCTATAAATGGTGTGACATTTTCCTCTGCGCGCGCCAAATCTCCGAATCGCCGCGATGCATGCTGGTGTGGATAGTTCACTTACAGCTTCTAGATGGAAAGCTTTTGTAGAAAGCTTTCGTTGTCTTAGCTCCGCGTCCACCATTCCATTTGATTGTAATTGGACCTGCGTAGTCCAAGCCTGTTTGCGCAAAAGGTTTCTCCATTTGAAATCTTGGCGGAGATAATTGCCCCATTAGTTGGTTGTCTGGACGGGCTGTGGTTTTGAAGCATGTAACGCATTCGTGCAGTATTTGTTTGACAAATGATTGAGCATTAGTAATCCAAAATTCTTGTTGAATTGTTGCTAACACTAATTGCAACCCTCCGTGTAGCGTTTTTAGATGATTCTGTCGGACAATGAGTTTTGCAAACGCATTTCTTGGAAGGATGGCAGGACATTTTGCAGTTTCAGATATTGGTGCGAACTGCAGTCTTCCGGTAGTCCTGAGAACGCCATCAGAATCAATATGTGGGGATAGATACTTAAGACTGCTGTTTTTAGATATTTGTGAACCGCTTTGTAGTGCCAATAATTCCTTAGCAAATGTATGCTGCTGAGAAAGGCGTACGCAGGCCAGTTTTGCTTCCTGAAGCTCTTCAAATGCCAAAGATTCGATTCGTTTGTCGGTTTTATGGGACGCGTTGTATTTGAAGCGACGTATGTACGCAAGGACTCTTAAAAGTTTTGGCAGAGCCGAGTATCGACGAAATATTTCTGGTTCTTCAGTAGGTTCAATGGCAGTTGCTCCAACAATGCGCATTTCGTCTTGCATACCCTCGTGCTCTGCTGCTGACAGTGCTATGCTTGACGGTGTTGATATATCGTGAGTTGAGAGCCACTGTGGGCCTTTCCACCATAAGGATGATTGTATGAGTTTGTCTGGCAAGATTCCTCTTGAAGTGAGATCCGCCGGATTTTCGGTGGTGCGTACATAGTGCCACTGGTCACTTTTTGAGCTTACGCGGTTCGCTACAAATACCTTCCATGTTGCTGAAGGTTTCTGAATCCAGGCTAGAACAATTTTGGAATCCGTCCAAAAACAAGTCTTGACATTCATCCACTGACACGTTTGTTTTAACTGCTCCATTGTTTCCAGCATCAAAACGGCACCGCAAAGCTCAAGTCGTGCAATTGACACCTTAGTTATTGGAGCGACCTTGGATTTTGCGTATAATAAACATGATGATATCTGACCTTCTAATGTTATGACCCGCAAGTAAATTGCTGATACATAAGCTGTAGTAGATGCGTCGCAAAATCCATGTAACTCTAAGTTGGTGGTTTTGGACATTCGTTTCCATCTAGGAATTTGCAGTTTTTCGATGAGTGGTAGGTGTCTACGAGTTTCAATCCAATCCTTGACAACGGCTGGGGGAACTTCATCATCCCGACCTAACTTGAGCCGCCAGAGGTTTTGCATCGTAATTTTTCCGGTGACAATACAAGGTTGCAGCCAACCGAGTGGGTCGAACAGTTTTGCTACCTCCGATAAAATTGATCGTTGGTTAATTTTGGTTCTTCAGAATGTTTCACTTTGAATGAAAAGCTGTCTTACGCTGGATGCCATTGCAATCCGAGAGTTTTGACTTCGTCCGAAAGCGCTATTTCCAATGGCTTTTGATTTTCCCGATCACTTTCTGGGATTTGTTTTAAAAGAGCCTGATTGTTCGCTGACCATTTTCGGAGATGGAAGCCACCCTTGCTTAGCACTTCCTTGAGCTGCAGTTGTATGCGTTTTAGCTGACTTAAGCCATCTGAGCCAGTGAGGAGATCGTCTACGTAGAAATCCTGAAGAATTATTTTAGCGACGTCAGGGTATGCATCCTGCTCATCAATCGCCAGTTGTTGAAGTGTACGAATTGCCAAGAAAGGTGCGCAAAATGTACCGTATGTCACAGTTTTAAGTCTATAATGCCCAATAGGTTCCGTGGCATTGAATCTCCACAAGATTCGTTGATATTCACGATCCTCTTCGTGAACTTTTATTTGACGGTACATTTTTTCGACGTCGGCAGTGATGACATGTTGATAGCTCCGCCATCTAATTAGCAGTTGTATACGGTTCGGTTGTATCGTGGGGCCTACTTGGAGTAAGTCATTCAATGATTTCCCACTGAGTGATTTCTGCGATGCATTGAAGACCACACGCAGCTTTGTAGTGGAGCTTGTCTCCCTGATCACTTCATGATGCGGTAAATAATAACACTCAGTGTTTTGTATCATGTTGGTTGGAATCTTCTCCATATGGCCGAGTTGCAGATATTCCTCCATGAAAGTACGATACTCTTTCTCTCGATCAGGGTGACTTGAGAGCCGCTTTTCCGATTGTCGGAATCGAATGTATGCCATCCGGACTGATTCTTTTAGATCTTGACCCTGGCTGACATTTGGCTTGAATGGCAATCTAACGGTATATCTTCCATCTGAACCTCTTGTCGTGTTTTCGCTATAGTGTTTTTCGACTTCAAGGTCTTCTACAGTTTGTTCGAGTGCTGTTGATGGTTCTTCAATTTCCCAAAATCTTCTTAGGCTCTGTTCTAACTCTTCGTATGCTACAAAAGAGATTGAGCCTGGTTCTATGTTCGTGCCAGCTGTTGATCCAAACAAAACCCAACCAAGTTTTGTTTTTTGCGCACATGGCTGTCCTTGAATAAAACCATGATCCAAAATGTTTCCGTATATGTACGCTCCGAGAAGCAAGTCAATTTGTGATGGACGGTTGAAATCTGGATCTGCCAATTTTAGTTTTACCAAATGAGCTGGTAAGTCGATGGTAATATTAGTAGTTGGTAGCACGGCGGTAATTTTTGAAATGACTAGCGCCGAGAACTGAAGTAGACTGTCTCTCCCATTTTTTCCCAAGTTCGCTGTGACTTCTGTTACTCCTTTTGATGTTACCGCTTCTGAGCATCCAATTCCGCCAATGGCAATCTTACAGTGTCGTCGTGTTAGTCCCAACCTTTGAACAGCTGATTCTGTTATGAAAGATTTTTGCGAGCCAATGCCCAGCAATGCTCGAAGGTTGATCATTGTCCCATCGTTGGCTCGAATTGGAATAAGTGCTGTAGCGGGTAGTACTTGCGTATTGGAGAGCAGTGCGTTGTGTGCTTGTGCCTGGGTGTTAGCTTTAGGTTTTATATCCCCATTGTCTATTTCATGCAGAAGCGTGTTGTGGCGTTTTGGGCAGAGTTTACAGGTCCTTTTGGATGGACATTGTTTAACGGCATGCTGGTCGGAGAGGCAGTTGAAACAGACTTTCTTGATTCTCACCAATTGTCGACGTGCATCCACTGGCACGCTTCTGAACTGCTCGCACTCAAACAAACGATGATGACCATTGCACATGGCGCAACGGCTCGCTTGAGCTTGAGCAGTGTGCGTTAGAGTCCTCTTAGATGACTTTGTAACTTCCCCTGGATTGGACAATGTTAGTGATTCTAACATTGTGAATCGCTCGGTTAAGAACAGTATGAATTTTTCGAGTTTCGGCATGTCTTTGCTTCCACTTGTCGTTCTTTGCCACTCCACCCTTGGTTCTTTATCGAGCTTGCTGCTCAACATGAAGGTCATAATAAGATCGAAACCATCGATCTTCAATGTCTTCAGACTTGTGGTGAGCTGGTTGGTTGTGTTGACTATGTCCTTCAAACTATGTGCATCGTTTGGCTGGCATTGGCTAGCGCTCCACCAACGTTGCATTAACTCTTGCGCTATGAGTTTTCATTGTCATAACGTTCACATAATAATTTCCATGCGGCTTCATAATTGTCACTCATTATATTCAAGTGACTAATGATTTGCTCGGCTTCTCCCTTTAAATTGCTGCGGAGGTACTGCATTTTCTGCACGTTAGACAGTGTTGTACTTTCATGCACCATACTTTTATAGAGGTCACGAAACGCTATCCACTTTGCATAATCCCCGTTAAACGCAGGGATCTTGATTCGCTCAAGCTGAAGACTCTCTCCTGAACTTGTTGCTATCTGCGATGATTGAGCTAAGGTTCCAGCAGAAAATCTGTGGATTCCGTCCTTAAAATCGTCTTATACTCCAAGACGAGATCCTCTATGATTCCATAGTCCTCCATATAATTTTTCATCAGTGTTTTATCTCCCTCTTCTTGTAAGCGTGCGTAAGTTTGGAGATGTTTCTCCTCACAGGCTTTCCATTGCTCCTCGATTCGCTCTAGCCGAGTCTCGAAATAGGCTAGAGAGTGGCGGCTTTGACTATCCTTCTTGACGTTCGAGATGATCCTGTTTATACTGTCGAAGCACAGTTTTTGTCCTGCGATGAGATTTGCCATGATTGGTTTATCCCGTTGTTGCGTATACTAACTCCTTGTCTGAAATTCCTGCTAAAACCCGGCTCGACGGACCAATGTTCTGGAATGAGAATTAGATGTAGATGAATGAAACGCCAATAATCGTTCTTGATCACCAAGTGATGATTTATTCAGGTTTTTTTTCCCTTATATTACAAATTATTGCTAATAGTACAAATTTACAAAATTTCTTACTTCTAAAGTTCATTATTTTCATTGGAACTTACAGTTCAATTACTTGATGGAAATTGCTTAGCATACAAAGTTCATTAACTTAAGCTACTACAATAGGTGTTCAATGTATTTACATTATTTTCCTTACTCTAGAAAGGTCATTTGCTTGATTTGTGCAAATTAATTAGGTCGAAATGAGTTTAAGTTGTTTATGCTGCGAATGCGATTATATGCAGAGGTGAATGAATTTTAATTGTTGACTGAAATGGTTATGCTATGGTGTTTAATGTTAAACGAAATGATTCTTAGGTTCTAGTTTTAAGAGAATCATTTAGACATTGTCATTTAGCTCCAAATACCTAAAATGCTCCATCTCAGCTCAACTAGCCTCAACATACACGTCTGTAGGGTTTAACGGCTGTGAAATTCAATGGTTTTGCTCACAGTTACAGATCTTCTAATATGGTTCCGAGGAAGTTCCAATATGAAGCTATCATCTCTCGTCACTTAAGTAGATTGATAAATTCTCCTTTTCGATATATAGTGCTTCCAATCCAATTGTATATAAATCGGTACATGCACGAAAACATTTCCTTTCAAAAACTTTTAATCTTTCCAAAGTATAGAGTTTCCCATTAAGGACATAACAATAAATAAGTAAATTTCTATAAATCGATTGTGAGGGATTCTGTGTGGCTGGTGGCACCATTTTGTTGAAACCACATATCGTCAATGTAAAATTCATTCAATTCTGGTTACAAATAATCTTCCAACATAACACGATAGCGCTCTTCATTGACGGTAATATGATGGTCGTTTTCATCCACGAAAAATCACACCTCCGGCATGAAAACGCCACCAAACGGTAATTTTTGTGAATGCAATGATGTCTCACGTGTGGATTTGTTGCTGACTAATAACGCATTACAAAGCCATTGAGCCAGAAATTAGTTTCATCGCTGAAGATGTTTTCTCGATAATGATTTCCAATCGTCCCTGGTTCGTGAACTTTACCACGAGAAAAATAATGTCTTTAACTAACGTTTTGACTCTGACAATTTATTAAAAAGTTTTAAGTTGCGTTCATATAAAGATACGAAATTGTTATATCCCTAATGCAAAGCCCTATACTAGTACTCTTGTTGTACCAGATCTAACGTCCATATGTCAACTGGTCTAACCAGAAGCTTGTAACAGATAACTTTGAACTTCTGATCAATCTATCTCGAATAAAGTAGTTGTCGAAGGGCTATGATTACTTTTTGCGCTCGCCTGAGAACTATTTTGATTTGTTTGGTATAGTGACATACAGATACTGATCGAGATGAAAACCAAGGTGTCGATCATAGGATTAATATGGAACACGTTTTGAACTACTAAATTCTTCCAGTTACGTTTTAATGCTTGATTGGCCCCCGAAACAAAGTTGGTTCGCACTTCTGTGCATTAAGTTTCACTTGCCAATTCTCGGTGTAGGGTTACAAATTGTCGAACATTTTTCGCGGATTGCTAGGAACTATTATAGGGTTTCGGTCGGCCATATAGATGATCAGATCATAAGCAAGCGCCACTAATGATCACGTTGGCGAGACGTTAAAATCAAAGCCGTTCAATAGCTTGCGAGTGAATACTGAGAAAAACAGAGGTGCAGTAACTGTTCCCTTGTGTTTACCATTCAAGACCTTGCAGTCACGCATTGTCGTGAGATTTTCATCAGTCACAACAAATAAAGGTGTCTGGGGAACCTGTCCTGGGAGAGTTTAAGGATTAGTCCATCCAACCACAACGTATCGAAGGTTTTCTCTTTCTCAATGCGACAAGCTCCAACACATTTTCTGTTGTTTAGTTTTCAGCGGACGGCTGAGGTTACTTAGGTTACTGCAAAATTGGCAATTTGGCATAAACTCATATTTTTCAATGTGGGCGTTTACCTTTTCAGTTTTTACAAATTCAAAACCCTTGAATGTCATGGGGTGCCATGAATTGAGGTGTGTTTCAGTGAGAAACATGATGACAGGCTTTTGCTTAGCAATGA
Source organism: Odontomyia ornata (assembly GCA_963969285.1). Classification (NCBI taxonomy): domain Eukaryota; kingdom Metazoa; phylum Arthropoda; class Insecta; order Diptera; family Stratiomyidae; genus Odontomyia; species Odontomyia ornata. The sequence goes on from OZ017739.1 coordinate 203,058,044, forward strand.
ATTCAAGGAGATATTCACGTCGATGTATAGTAACAATAGAGTTGACGTTGATCGAGATAAGACGAATCCTATCCATGGGAATATGACTGGATAACAAGTTATTTTGAGGCATTTGAAAGACCTGAACGCTGAAAAACAAAGATAACTTTTGAATCTTGTTTATCGATTTTCTCTGATAAAGAATTACGTTGCTTGCAAATTTTAAGAAGCAACTCATTATTATCACTTACATTATTTACAGTATCTCCTACTGGTCCTCTAGTGGTGAGTGCAAATGATACTCCAGGCTTGACGAAGTTGGAAGGAATCACACTGCGGTGTACTTGGGGCTACTTTGGAAAAAATTTTAACTTTTTCATCTTGATATCGAGAGCATCCTCGATATGATGCTGGATGACCAAAAACACCGCAATCAACGCAGTGTAATTTTTCTTTAGGCTCGGTTTGACCCAATTTGCACTCACCGAGTGCATGAACATCTATGCATTTGACACATCGATAGTGCATGACGCAATTGGCAGCCAAATGACCAAATCTTTACCGGAGGTGTTCCGAGGGCACTTGGACTACTTTTATTTGAAATTTGCACCAGGTAAAGTGGTAAATTCTTCTTTTCTACGGTCGGCCTACTTGTCACACAGGGTTTGACAGAAATAAATTCAATTTCTGGTGCAGCTTCGTTGAGAGCCTGAAGAAGATCAACCGTATCCTCTCCACAGTTCAGAACCTTCAACAGAAAGGCCAGAAACGGTCACCACTTTCATATTTGGGGTTTTTCCAGGTTTGTCTGTGACACCTCTAATTTGCGTGCGACCATTTGCTCGCCCTTGCAGCAAAAGACGGGTGTCACACATAAGCTATATAAGGACGGCTCGGTGTAAATTTCAACTTTTAACATCCCACTAGCTCACTCTGGCCGTGAGTCGTATTTATGGAATATACACAAACAGACTTTGCACATTCGATTTGAAACATAAGGCTAATGGTCATTATGAATTTTTTTTACCTTTATTTATATAATCAAATTTATATGTGGAAACGAGATAATATTTACTATGGTGTATCGACTTTATCCAATTCCGAATCTGGTCAAACAATGTATATGTTTTCAGCTCTAAAAACATGGACGTATCCTTTTCCACCGATCAGTTACCGGTAACTTTTTTGGTTGCCCCGAACTTAAACCATCTCGCTTGTTATTTGTCACTCTACTCTTCTGCTAAGACCAACTTATTGAATACTTCAATACTCTGCGACTGACAGCCCTCTTCAATCCTCTGTGACTGATTGACCTCTTCGGAGTTTTTCTTTCTATTCTTGTTATTTTAGGGTTTGCTTTTCCATTTTATGCCCTGAAAAAGCAAGATTGATGAAAAAATGCCAGTTTGCAAGTTTTTTTTCTTTTAGGTTTTTTCAATGTTTATTATTAACCCTAGAGTGTCATAACAGAAAACGTTAAAGAAAAAAAATATAAAAGAAAATATATACTTCTCTGTGTTTCTTTCCTTCGGAATTTAAAAAAAAAAATTTGAATTACAGGTCGTGTACAATTATTGATTTATAATAAGCTGTGTTTATGATAGTGAATAGTTAATTGACTTTTAATGCTTCCGCGTTAATATCAAACATTGATTTGAATTGCCATATGCTGGGGTGAGGCAGGGGTTGCGGTTAATCCCATAGGCGTATGACTGCTCACGTCATCGTAACAGACGTGGGGACGACTCGTCCTTTGAGAAGGGTGTCAAATTTTAAAAGGAAGCCGGGCAAATTAGTATTTAATGATTAATTCTCCAGAGAAAAGATAAACAAAGCGAATAAACGAATTTAAACTTCAAGGACAAATGAGGTGTGCTGACAAAACTGCGGCACTAATACAATTTATGACTGTAAGGAAATCCCCAAAGCCTGATGTTCTGAGCATGAAATGTTCCTAAAAGTTTACCCTCAGGAAATTCCGGGTCATAAGAAACCTGTTCGGTCCGACGAACCACCCTGGCTGGCACAAACCTTGGAACAAGTTTGGCCACAAACTTATTCATCGCGCTACTCAATACGTGGTTCCGAACATAAACTAGTTGTCCTGGTAAAAAAAACAGGAGCTCTTGCTCGTAAATTATAATGTGATTCAGCGAGTTTTTGCCGTACTTGCTCGTCTATCTTTCTTTGTCTCTCAAGTGGCGTTAGATGTTCAATATCCCCATTTTCGAATGATGACAATTCCTGAAGTAGCTTATACTCCGAACATTAAAAAATGTTGTGAGAATCCCGTTAACTCATGCACTATGTTACGAAAGGCTGAGCAAGGCTCCCTCAAATGTTTGTCCTATATTCCGTGGTCACATTCAATGTAATCGCAAATAGCAGCCAAAATTGTTTGATTTGCACGCTCTGAGGCATTCGACTGGAGAGAATACCTAGGAGTGAAAACATAGGAAATGAATTTGGAAGTGAATTGTGCGCCTTTGTCTCTGAGTGTAGAGACTTGGGCACACCGAATGTATAGATAATATCCAGAATCTACTGGACAACTGCCTCCGATGTATCTTTGGGCATAGTTTTCATCCAGAAGAATTTTGAATAATGGTCAAGTATCACAAAGAGATAAATATTTCCTTTTTTAGAGTGTGGATAAGGCCCAAAGAGATCCACAAATAAAGGTTGCATTGGTTTGTCCAAGATGCGCTCCTGGCTAATAAGAAGTGGTAAAACTTTGTTGCGAAGTTTGATCTGCTTGCAAACACCACATTGAGAAACGTAGGCCGCGACGTATACCACAATGAGAGTGCTCTGGTCTGTCATGTGCTTGGGAAGTCAGTGAATGCTGCTGACTCATGGGCACCCATAATTTAGTAGGTGGAATATCCACATCTAGGTCTGAAACTTTTCCTGAGCTTATGTATGTATGTATGTATGAGCCGTGTAGGCTGTTTTGAAATCCGAAGAATACGTTCAATATAATATGGCTCAATGAAAGCGGGATCCGGCAATATGCCATTTATTTGATGGTGTTTAGGAAGGAATGGCATGGGGAGGTATGATAAACTATTGACGTGCTTGTATGCTTAAGGGAGAGCATTCGGAATGGCAGTACCAGATCCCTTACGGTACTGGATTGAAAAATTGAAACTTTGCAATTTCAAGCTCCAGCGAGCCAATCTGCCGGAAAGATCCTGTTGAGACATCAACCACTTTAAGCTAGTGTGATCTGTAATGATTGTGAAGGGAAGACCCTTTGTGTACGTCCGGAATTTTTTTGCACTTTGTACCGCCGCCAAACACTCAAGTTCGGTAATTGTATAATTTTTCTGAGAACATGTCAACTTGGCGGCCATATAAGCAATGGGAGATTCATTCATATGCTCGTCTCTCTGAAAGTGAACTCCACCAATTCCGGTAATGCAAGCATCGCACTGAACGAAGAAGTGCTTTGAAAAATCAGGATTAACGAATAAAGGGGCTGGCACTAGAGCTCGTTTAATTTGTATGAAAGAATTTTGTGCCGCGTCCGTTCTTTTGAATGAAGATCTGCCTTTCAAAATATCAGTCAACGGTGACGAAATGGATGCAAACCAGTGAATAAATCTGCGATACCAACCTACCATACCCATAAAATATCTTATCTCTTTTGGAAATCGAGGTGTGGGGTAGTTAACGATTCTTGAAATCTTATCAGGGTCCATTTTTGAAATGCCGTCGCTCACTATGTATTCCAGTTGCTTTATTCCCGCTAGACAAATGTACTCCTTTCCACGTTGATTGTAAGTCCCGCGGCAGACTGTAACTTGGCTACAATGGTTAACAAACCCAGATGTTCTTCGAATGAAGAGCTGGTGATGAGTAAGTCATCCAAATAAACAAAATTTATGCATAAGACGGCACATGGTACTGTGAATGCTGTTTCCTCCTAAGGTTCTGGATCCAGAGGTATCTGCCAAAAGGTGTCCTTTAAGTAAAGGCTTGCTATGAATTTTGTCGATCGCAAACGCACCAAAAGACCATCTATTAAGGGTAAGGTATACGCGTCTTTGACAGTGACTTCATTAAGTCGTCATGCATCTAGGCATAACTATACCTTTCCGGGCTTATGCACCAGGGTGACCGGCAAACTCCAGGAACCATGACTCTCACCAAGCATTCTGTTAAGCTCCTGATACATCAAATCCTGCACAATGGGGGACAACGTAATACCTCTGTTTAATTGGTTGGGCAGATCCTGTGCCGATGTGGTGAGATACGAAATGAGTCTTTCCTAATTCGAGTTTATTGAATGACGGGAACTGAATAAGCACTCCCTGCAATTGCTGCTTTTGGTCAGAAGTTAACATATGAATTAATTGGGAACCATCACTGATCCGATTCCCCCAAAACACTTATACTGGCTCCACTGTCCATCAAACCAGTAATCTTGTAACCTCGGAGGAAAATATCTCAGGAAGGCCCAGGGTCCTTAGGATATTGATCTGAAAATACTGAGCTAACTGCCAGACGACGAAGTGTGCGACGTCCATGAAAGTAATTTATAGCTCGAAGACGACAATAAACAAAATGATGCAAATTATCAACTTGACCAAGTTTAGCATGAGTACGATTGTCAAAAGACGAAATTTTCTCCTTATAAGCGGGCAGTCATTCAAAGACATCAATATCAGGAGCGAACGAGCTGATCAAGTCTTTTAAATCAGGCATACGTTTTACCGAGAGCGATGAAATTCCAGGTCGACATTTGCCGCGGCGTCTTGAGGCTTGGGAATTCGGAGCACGACGATTCCTCATATTCGTTGTGCTCCTCAAAGCGCTTCCCGGAGAACTGCATTTGGTGCACCAAGTCTTGAGAATTCCAGGTGTTCCACACCCAAAACAAAAAAATTCCCGTAATAAGAACAGGGCAATTGCTAAAAAAGTGACCTATATTCTTACAGTTCCAGTAAACATGATATTCTGCACAAAAGGCTGGATTCACTGGCTTAAAAGCTTCCACTTAGACATCAACTGGAACATTAGCAATGGAATTGCTGACGTGTACCTCATAGGTTTGACGACCGTATCCGCTATGACGCTCAGACTTACTCAGGTTCCATACAGATTTGATAAATGTACAAGATTGTACCAGATCATGAGTGTCTCCCCGCAAATTGATCGCGCAAATGGCGAGTCATGTGTCTAAACAACAGGTTTTGTATATGAAAGTTTGAATGCCTTGCTGAAGCTGTAGAGACAATGCTTTCAGATGATCGAAAAATTCGATAAATGGTTCAGTTCATCCTTGCAAACGAGCATTCATTTGACGCTTAATGTCAATTTCAGTGCGACTTGACGAAAAACGATTCAAGACTGCACTAATAAGAGGACTCCAATCGAGTGTGTGAGAACTCATTTCATGATATTTCCAATACCACTCAAGAGCGGGACCTCTCAAGGAAACGTGAAAGCACCCCTGAGCCTCTCCCGCAACCTGCAAACGATATATAGATGAGTTAGCTCTCAAACCAGACTTAGTACCATCAAAGTAACTACCCCATTTTGAAATAGGCAACGTTAATAAAGAAGATTTTGCCAAATGCCGTGGAGTGTGGAAATTACTTATGGTCAACGGCAATCCTGTAAACTCTCTTGCAGCAGGCGGTGTTCAAACAATCAACCTTTGTCATCAAATATTATTTCTTACACTAAAATCATTCCGATGATATTCAATTCCTATGTATGCAATTGTTCCTGCACGCGCTATCGTAAATTCATTTTTTACCTATCTCATAGAATAACTCTAAATGTAATTGGAACATTGATTTCCTGTTTTTGCATATTTTCTTTACACGCGCAAATCAATTACCGAAATTCGCGGATCATTTTTGCTGACCACATAGCGCGTGCAGTAAAAGCTCATAAGAAATATATGACAAATAATTTGCTTTGTAAAGCAAAAATATTGTACTTAAAGATCATGAAAATTGTCATTTAATTATTATTAAAGTTGTTATCAGGAGAAGCAGTTCTTCTTATTAGAAAGGTAACATTTTTTGGTGACCCCAGACTAAACTTTTGATCATTTAAATATGGAGAAGCTGCTGTTGGACCAATCATCTGCTGGAAAAGTTCTTGAACGGATGCTGGTGAATTTCTACAAGGATTCGAAATCAAGGAAGACTGTGCGATACTTCGAGAATCGAATCAACAAATTAAACACGGAGTGGGAGAAATTCGTCAAGCGAGATGCAGAATTGCAAAGTTTTCGTTCAAGGCAAGCAGATCATCAATATTTTGAGGAAGATTTCTTTGGCCAAGTCCGAGACGTGTATGAGGAACTCAAAGGTGAGCTGGAGGATGGTCTTGAGGAAGCAAAGGTAGTCAACAGTTCCGCTGTTGGCCATGATTCAACCACATCTTCGCCCCCCGGAGGAGATTCACAAGAGGTCCGTAAAAGGCTCATCATTCAGGAGTCTTTAATATCATCACTGGAAAGGGTGATGGCTACTGTCTCAAAGGATTTGAAGGATCTTCCTGCCCGCTCTCACGAATTCTACCAACAGCACCTCTCGAGTATGCGTGGTTATTGGACATCAATAGCAAGCAATCATCACGCATTGGTTGCTGAAAACACACACTATGACGCCTCGCGGTTCAGCACGCTGGAAGACAACTACAATGCAACGGTTGTTAAGCTTATGGAGTTGGACATGCAGAACATACAGCCACCAGGTACGGAGGCAAGGCAAGGGTCAGCAGCAATAAGGTTGCCCAAGGTTGTTATACCAGCTTTCGATGGCGATTATATCAAGTGGCCTTCGTTTGCAGAGCTCTTCACACAACTAGTGGACAGTCAGAATCTTCCAAGTGTGCAGAAAATGTTCTTTTTGATGGCCAACCTTGATGGCGAAGCTGGTAGATTGATCCAACATCTTCAACCTTCCAAGCAAAATTATGCCACAGCATGGCAAATTCTTAGGGCATGCTATGACAATCAACGGATGATAGTAACTGCGTTTCTCAACAGCATGTTAAATGTTCCTGTGGCTGCTCGAGACTCTGGTGCCTCTCTCAAACGACTTCATGACACAGTGAATGAGACACTGCTGGGTATCAGGAATCTTGGAATTGATACAAGCAGTTGGGATCCATTAATTGTCCACATGTGTCTTCAGAAGGTGGACAAAGACACCCATCGGCTATTCGAGCAGTCACTTTCCGATCCTCGGAAAGTTCAACCACTTTCTACGTTACTGGCTTTCATCGAATCAAGATTCCAGATGTTGGAGGGTCTAGGGGATTCTGCGATGAAACCTAAAGGTGACAAAAGGCCCGCCGCTCTTTTAACCGCAAAGGAGAAACAACTGTGTCAACTCTGCAAAAAGGAATGCAAGAATCTACGGCAATGCCAGAAATTTTTGCAAATGACCATAAAAGACAGGTTCAGCACGGTCAAAAGACTACAGTGTTGCATCAACTGTCTTCAGAAAGGGCATATACGTAAGGATTGTAGCTCTGGATCATGTATGAAATGTAACAAGCGACATCATACATTGATTCACTTTGAAACTGAGCCAGTGACACCTACCATAGCAAACGAAATCAGCATGAGTCATTCAGCCTCAAGCCAACAAAAAGTGCAACACTATGTATTCCTTGGCACTGCATCCATTAAAATCAAGGATAAGTACGGGCAATTCGTTATTTGCAGAGCAATTCTGGACTCAGGATCGCAGCTGAATTTTATCTCTGAGCGCCGTTTTAAACAACTTGGATTTCGACGAGTTGATAATCCTATTGATGTCTGTGGAATAGGAAGTTCAAAACTGCACAGTAAAGGGAGAATGAGTCTTACTATCTAGTCCCAAGTCAGCAACTTCTCTACTGCACTTGAATTTATAATATTGCCAGAAATAACTTCATACCAACCGGACCAGATTTGCAGTACGAATTCATGGCCCATCCCAGCAAACATACATCTAGCCGATCCCGACTTTAATACTTCCAAAAGGATTGACATTTTAATAGGTGCCGAGATTTACGCCGACTTGATGTCTTCAGAGAAGATAAAACTTTTCGCTGATCTCCCTACGCTACAAAATTCCGTTCTCGGTTGGATCGTTTTAGGAAAATTGAAAACAACACAGCTCCCACTCTCAACTGTTTGCAATATTGCCTCCAGCTCCATTGAAGAACAATTGAAACGCTTGTGGGAGTTGCAAGAAGTCGAAACCAAAACCTCGGCCATGTCAGACGCAGAGAGGAAATGTGAAGAGCACTTTCTGAAGACTATTCGAAAAAGCTCAGAGGGAAAATTTGAAGTCAAACTTCCATTTTCTGACTCACCTGATTCTCTTGGGGAATCGAAACAAGTCGCAATAAGACGATTATTAAGCCAAGAGCGCCGTTTGGAACGTCATCCCGAGCTTAAGCGTCAATATCTAGACTTCATGGACGAGTTGATTGCACTAAAGCACATGGAACAAATTGATCCAGCCAGGATTCCAAAGGTACATTACTTTCTGCCCCACCATTGTGTGCTGAAACCTACTAGCACAACGACTAAGTCACGTGTCGTTTTCGACGGCTCGTGTAAGACGTCAAGCAATGTATCCCTTAACAATTTGCTTCTTGTGGGACCAGTGGTTCAAGATGAATTATTTGAAATACTCATTCGCTTCAGGATTCACCGATATGTTTTTTCGGCAGACATAGAAAAAATGTATCGGCAAATTTTAGTCGCTGATGAAGACAGAAACTTCCAGTTGGTATTATGGAGAGATAATCCCACCGAAGCAATCAAATATTATAGATTACGAACAGTAACCTACGGTACCGCTTGTGCACCGTATTTAGCTTCCAAAACGCTACAGTATTTGGCTGAAACAAAGCAGAGAGATTATCCACTGGGAGCTAGTGTTGCTTTAAAAGATTTCTACGTTGATGACATTTTATCTGGATCTAACAATTTAAAGGAAGCCGTGCGCATTCAATCCGAGCTGAGGACCATGCTTCTCGAAGGAGGATTTTCGTTGCGCAAATGGTGTGCTAACCATCCTAAACTACTTCAGCATATCCCAAAAGCAGATTTGGAAACTATGACTACGTCAAATACAAAAGATGACCACTACACTAGATCACTTGGTATAATTTGGCATCCCCATACCGACACTTATGGCATCCAGGTAGATCTCCCAGCAGTGGATAAAGTCACAAAACGTAGCGTCCTTAGTGATCTTATGCGCATCTATGACCCTTTAGGTCTCGTCAACCCTATCGTTTCAAAGGGAAAAATCTTCATCCAAGAGTTGTGGCAGCTCAAACTTGATTGGGATAATCCCATTCCGGAGTCGTTATCAACAAGGTGGTGTAATTTCCGTGAAGAGCTGCAAGTATTAAATTCACTCATTATTCCACGACGTGCAATGTCAGGCGATACCTCCAATATCGAACTACATGCGTTTTCAGATGCAAGTGAAAGTGCATTTGGAACAGCAGTTTATATACGCTCAACTAACTCAAATGGAGAGTATGTAACGAATCTTCTGTGTGCAGTTCTTCATATGTAAGTGAAGCTCCAGCAATCACTCTTTTGATATGGTACTTTGCAGATTTTACAGCGGCTTCCCAGAGTCCTCTGAAATGAGGTGATCTGGGAGGGATGAAAAGTCATTCTATTTGTTCTTCTGAGCAGTACTGTTGAAGCTCATTTTGATTTTGTTTATTTAGAAATAATTCTTGTACCTCCCCAAGTTCGTTTTTGGCTCCTACAAAGTTTGTGGCATTGTCACAATATATCTTCGTCGGACGGCCTCTCCGAGCAAGGAATCGTTTTAGAGCACCAATGAATGCGTCCTTTGTGAGATCCGACACAAGTTCCAGATGAACAGCTTTTGTACAGAAACAAATAAAAACGGCAATGTATGCCTTTGTGGGCCTTTTTCCTCTAATACAGTAGTGAATTTGAATTGGGCCACAGAAATCAACACCAACGTTGGAAAATGGACGAGTTGCTTGAACTCTTTCTCGTGGGAGGTTCCCCATAATTTGGGAGTACAATCTTGGCCTGGCTCTGCAACACCGCATACATTTATGAACAATCTTTTGTGCCAAAGTTCTTCCACGTAATGGCCAAAATTCTTGCCGAAGTATTCGAAGCAGCGCTTGAGGACCGGCATGAAGATTCCTTTCATGAACATGTTGAATCAATAGATGCACAATTTCGTTTGAATGTGGCAGTAAGAGTTGATGTTTTGCTTCATATATTGAGTCAGATAGCCCGATTCGTCCTCCTACTCGAAGTAATCCTTTGCTGTCCACAAAAGGCTTGAGCGAACTGAGAGAATGTCCGGTTGGCAACATCGGATGTTTTGCCAAATGTTTAATTTCATCCATAAAGGCGATATGTTGGATTTCATAGACAATATAGTGTAAAGCGTTGTGAAGCTCCGCGGGAGTTAGTGGTCCAATTAAGGTGTCATCTTTTGATTTCAGATTGTGCTTGAAGCGATGAATGTAGGCAGCTGTACGCTGAAGAAATCTGAATGAGTTTCAATGGTTGATGCCGCTTATAATTGGTGAATGTGGTTGTACTGAAATCAAAGCCATGGATTTCCGTTCTTCGTCTGTTTCCAAGTATTTGACTGGGGGCTTTGGCCATTCGTTGTTTGAGAGCTCCAAAAATGTTGGTCCTCTAAACCAAATGCTACAGTTGACAAAATCACCGGGGGTGGCACCTCTAGAGAGAATGTCTGCAGGGTTTTCCTTCGTCGAAACGTGCCTCCATTGACTTAGTTTGGTATTTTCCTGGATGAACGCCACTCGATTAGCCACGAACCGTTTTAACATTGATGACGATCCTCTTATCCATGACAGCACTATGGTTGAGTCGGTCCAATAAAAAACGTTTTTGACTGGTGCACACAAAGCTTTCTGCACTTTGACCACAAGTTTTGCCATCAGATGAGCAGTACAAAGTTCTAATCTAGGAATTGTTGTTTGTTTCAGTGGAGCTACTCTTGACCGAGCACACAGAGATCGAAGCGGTTCTGAATTCTAGGCCACTTACTCCTCTCTCTAATAATCCAAACGATCTGCAAGCGCTAACACCGGGTCATTTTTTGATTGGGGAACCACTCAACGCATTGCCAATTCCAAGCTCTTCAGAAACCAACATCAAGCTACTACAAAGATGGAAGCTAGTCCAAGCCTGCCAATCGGAATTTTGGAAACGTTGGTCTAAAGAATACCTACAAGAGTTACAGACCAGAAGCAAGTGGAAGACGTCGACAACAAAAATTTCTTTGGGGACATTAGTCCTCTTAAAAGAAGACAACGTACCCCCTCTCAAATGGGCCATTGGCAGGATCATCAAACTTTATGAAGGATCAGATGGACTTACTAGAGTAGTTGATGTCAAAACCGGAAGAGGAGTACTAAAAAGAGCAGTTCATAACTTATGTCCTTTGCCAGTTGACATAACCGAAGAAGACCTGACGAAAAAATTCCCTGAAGGCTCAATTGAAAAAAGGATCGACTACACAGTCACAATACCATCAGATTTGAAGGAGGACGTTGAGAAGCCACAAAGGGATTTGGTCATAAATCCGCCTGAAGGCTCAAATGAAGCCAGGATCGATTGTACATCAAAAGAGTTATCAGATTTGAAGGATTCAAGCACATCAAATGTAACCAATAATCATTTAAAATCGTCTGAAATCTCATTAACTGTTACTGCTAGCCAGAACGATGGACGTACGTCGCTGGTAAAATTCACTAAAACGGTCAAAAAACGAAGCAAACATCGAATTCTCCCCATAAATTCTAAGCCCAGGCCTTCATTTTCGCTGCAGTGACCTGAAGAAGTTCCACGAGAGTCAAGACTCCCAACCGTCTCAAAATACCACAGTACAAACGAAGCACATTCAATCCAAAAGGACACGATCACCACCAACAATACGAACGCCAAAGATCGCGAAACTGGCCTTAGTGCTAGTAATATTATGCGTACCAAGCATCAAAACAACAACTCAGCCAATCAACGAGACTATCGTGATCAGACCATTTACCAAGGAGGCGCCGGTCTATTTTGAGGATATCGGTAAGGTCTCAATGGTAACGGACACTTGGAACATCATAGCATATTACAATATGACCGAATATTGGAAGGATATGCAAAACCTGCGAAACAACCACAAACGCCTGAAGGAACTCTGCGAGCAGACTGAAACCGACAACCAAGGACGATGTAAGCTCCTCTTAGCACAATTTCAATCCCAGCTAAGCACCATACAGGCTAATAATAACTTGCTGCTTGAGAGAAGCTCTGGAATCCGGAAGAAGCGATCGCCTTTTGATTTTATTGGAACCATGAGTAACAAGTTATTCGGAATATTGGACCAGGGCTACGCAGAAGAAATGGCAACAGCTATTGACAAAATTAATTTAAATGAGAACCACATTATAGAGCTGATTAAAAATCAAGCATCCGTCGTAGATTCCACCCTAAGTCTCCTAGACCAAGACAGAACCTTTATAAAGGAACAGACGAAATCCATCGAAACTTATCTAGAACACTTCCGCTTAAATATTAATAAAACCAGCCATATTCCGGAGAACCAAGGTCTCATACAAGCTTTCAACACGTTATCCATCCACTTCACTCTGCTGCTTATGGCATATCAACGCATACAAACAGCATTAATTGGTGTCACTATAGATAGTCACAATGGAAAAATGAACCCTCTCATCCTGCGGCCAGACCAGCTACAAAACGAACTAAGATTCATCCGAGAAAATATACCAGCCTCCTTAATCGTACCGAATCAATCTGGGTATATTTCACTGCTAAAACTATACTCAATTATGACTGTTCAGTCAATAATCACGAAGGATAAGGCCATCTTCAAAATAAACATACCCTTGCTAAACGTAGAGGTGTTCCAGCTATTCAAAGTAATTCCTATTACTTTTAAACTAAGGGAACAGTTTGCTTGCATTGTTACGAATACTACATTTTCAGCTGTGTCACTACACAAGGATCAATACAACATCATGTCCGAAGCCGAAATTAGTTCATGCCTATTAACAAGTGAAGATAAATACCTGTGCAATAAAAAACATCAAATATTCAACCGAGATACTGGGCCAGCTCAATGCGAATTTAAATTATTAAACCAAGTGCATACATTACCCCAAGTTTTCAAACTCAAGATCATTCCCAACTCCTCAAATATGTGGATTCAACTTCACAACAAGAATACATGGATCTACAATCTGCAAGAAGAAACGTCTATAAACATGGTTTGTGGTGACAACAGTTATCAAACTATTCTAACTGGATCTGGTTCTCTGATGTTTAAGGCCAACTGCAACATAAGACAAGGCTCGTTGACGATCATGGCCCACCATCAATTTACTAACCGGATCGACCTTTCTTACCAACCATCAGTTGCCTTAAACTCCACCATCATTTTGGAGCACTTAGAACCTCAAGAAAACTTCCACAGTATGAAGATAGCAAACAATTCGGATGACATTGTTCAGCTTAAAACCACTCTCCTGCAAATCAAACAACAAAGCTCTCTTCCTCATCACGTTGACTCCACAATCTACCATGTCTCAGCAGGATATTTGGCATTGGTCATCATCTTCGGCTTGACAGTCATTTACTTCACCACAAGATGCTACAAAACACGAACATCAGCAGGACCAGAAGCATCACTAAGGAAACCACAACCCTTCCCAAGGACCATCGACTTTCGACTTCAAACACGCCGGAATACACTGTCTTGAAACCTCAGCGCTTTCAACGGCCGGGAGTATGTTCAAACAATCAACCTTTGTCATCAAATATTATTTCTTACATTAAAATCATTCCGATGATATTCAATTCCTATGTCTGCAATTGTTCCTGCACGCGCTATCGTAAATTCATTTTTTACCTATCTCATAGAATAACTCTAAATGTAATTGGAACATTGATTTCCTGTTTTTGCATATTTTCTTTACACGCGCAAATCAATTACCGAAATTCGCGGATCATTTTTGCTGACCACATAGCGCGTGCAGTAAAAGTTCATAAGAAATATATGACAAATAATTTGCTTTGTAAAGCAAAAATATTGTACTTAAAGATCATGAAAATTGTCATTTAATTATTATTAAAGTTGTTATCAGGAGAAGCAGTTCTTCTTATTAGAAAGGTAACAGGCGGTATGGATGATTCTACATATATATGAATGGATGTTAGCACAGATATGTATGTGGAACCTGGTAAATTGTTGGTTGCTGCCGGTAGTGAAACAGGATTCAATTCGTTCTCGAGACTAGGCCCTAACACACGCATCAGACACTGCATTTCACTGGTGAAACTATCCACTCTCACCTCGATATTATTTTCGAGTAGTTATGGACTTGACATTATCGGACGTGTGGGTCACTTAAACAGCTCAGCTGTATCTATCGCGGAATAACTGACTAGGGATAAAACAAAGTATGATTCAGGTTGCATTTGATTATTATCATTATCTGAATTGGAAATAGCAGTTAAAGGTTTAGACAGGTTCAAACTAGTGATTAACGGGCTAATGTTAGTTGAAATGCTTGATGGTAGTCCAGTATTGCGAGATCTGGAAACTGTCAAAGTTGGGCGGGCAACACCCGCGTCAAATGGCTGAATGGCGAGAAATCATCAAATGGCTGAATGGCGAGAAATCATCTATCTATCATAACGAAACAATGAATATCGATTACATGTGCGCTATTAAGTCGTCGGAGAGATTTAAAATAATTTTAAAAAAATCTCCGCACTATCGAAAAATATTCACTTATGGAAGGCATCGCAATAGTTTTAATAGTAGGTTCTATCATACTTTGTACATTTATATGTATATTAATATCTATGGCTTCGTTTAATTCTTATAAATGTACTTTTTTGTGTATATCTTTCCAATTTATTACTTTTTATTAATTTCGTTAATCAAACTTACTTTTTCTTACGACCTTTACATAGAAACTTGCATCCAACTTTTCTTAGGATTTATCTTGCTTGTTATTATTTTATTTATGCATTAGTGCTAGTGTGTGTGAGTACATGCGCATGCAACTGACATAAGAGAAGGATATTACACTAAAAACGCTCAACGTAACTGACCTTGACTGAAAATGAGGAACAGATAATTCCAGAAATGCATTCAGATCCACTTAGTCATTGACTCAATCAAGGATCAAACATTGAAAATAACAAAGGCCTGTGAGCGAAAGCATATCGGAACATGCATATATGTATGGCAGGTCAAACAGAGTATGTGTAGTACACTCAAATAAACCCAAAGAATGGGTGAAAAGCAATAAATACCAATACATTCAGACATTAGCGCTCCGTTTCAATGAAATTCACAGAATCGACACTCAGAGCGACAACATAAAAATGAGTTTGACATCCAAGCTAAGTAAGAAGAGAAGAGAGGGGCACCAGCTGCAAGGGCAAGCTATCAGCAAGACCGCGCAAGAGAAGTAATTTTAAACAAAGTTTCTATGTAAGGCCAAGAAACGCCAACTATATTGACATGTCCAGGCATACCCGCCCAAGAAATCCTCTGCAGCCACGCACCATCATCGAGCAAGTGACATAAATTGAGCCGGTTTCACTGATCATAACGCAAATTCGAAGCGGGGAGTGAAACACCATCTAATGGCCAAAAACCGCCTTAGAAATGCTGAATGCATGTGGACGATCGTCTTTACCATTATCGCCAAAGTATCCCCGCATCGATATGTAACACGATCAACGAGCTTTTCCTATCAATTTGTAGTGAATATAGGTATGACAAATGTCCGTACAGGACCGCAGCGATGGTCTGCTGCCTCGGCGGAAGAAAATGTTAAGATCCGCTAAGAACGGCCTTGTCTGGGGACGCGTGAATGTGCTGGCAGGGTAGCGTTGTGGTGTCTTGGGGCGGGTTCATTCCCCGCAGCACAAGGACCCGCTACAAAAGAATTTCGCATTCACGAATTCTTGGGTCTCAGAAAAAGGTCGACCGAAGTCGAAAAATGGAGGTAACTATCTGAGGGTGGAAAATGCTTTTTCATAGAACAAGTTGAAACGGGTAAAACAGGCGGACTTGCGGAGACTTTGTCGTTACCCGACGATTCTTATGGCCCACAAATAAGAGTGGGGCAACCGGATGGTTGTAGTGCCCCCTTGCACCCGCCCAACCGGATCAAGATCCAAATGTTCAAGTGGCTATATATTTCCCTTTTGAGTGGGAAACTCATACAAGGATACTTTGCATGAGCCTTCCCATCAAACGAGAAATATAGACGTGACCGATTTATGTCATAGAATTATGTGATCGGATCACATAACCCTATGCCATAAAAGGACACGCGAGCGGAAGGCCACTCAACCCGGCAAGAGCCCCTGGAAACTACGAACAGGTGGAGCGCGCCCGATGGCTAGCCCATTTTAAGCGAAGAAGCCTTCCATCGTGGAGGGTCCTATACCCGGGCAGAAAGAAAAGACCGAAGGGTAAGTTTAATCACTTCATTGTATTATTTAGATAACTTTATAAAAAATTCATTATCTTCAGATTAAATCAATTCGTGGAAACTAAAACCAAAATGCCCGAATTATAATTAAACAGATTTATATGGGTTATATAGAAGGAAAGTTAATATTAATAATAACAACACTGTTAACTAAAATTTATCCTGGAATATAAATCAATTATTTGTAGCTGCAATTGCTATTATGTAGTTCGACAAATGTTGAACAAAACAAATTTAGAAAAAAAAAATAAATGAAACTAAAAGTTTACTTACCCATCCTCCTCGACGAGTGCTCGTAGATGGGGTGGGTACATCTGTAATTATTTCAGCTACGGATATGTAAATCATGGATTTGTAAACAATCATCGAAAAATGTTAATTTCGAAATTTGAATCTTGAATTTGTTTCAGATTCTTTACAAAAGCTTCTTTCATACGATGCAAACATGCTTTTCATTGGAACGGGGCGGTTTCATTCTCATTTGTTAGCAAATTATATTGGTAGTAAGAGCTTCTCATGGTTATATGTTTCAATTACTGTTGATTCCAGCTAGGAAACAATTCGTCCCGCGCAACAATCCAACAAGCTATTTTCACATCACCTCTTGCAATCAATTTCTAAGTAAAAGAAGGACGACACTTCCTTTTCCTTTCTTATTTTCAACGTTGTCTCTTTTTGCACCAGTTTCCATGACTTTTCAATCTTCCATCACTTCATAGAATCTCATAGCACTGAAATCCAGTAATCCAAATAATAGATGCAAGCGCAGGCCGTTTTTATCCAATCGTTCACGATCTGCAACCAGGTAACGCTTTTATCGAACAATAAGTTCCGAATTTTCCACGCATACAGGTATGATTAGCGGTGCTCCCTATTCGAGCGGTATTGCCACAAATTTTTATTATGTCATTTTCACTAGGCGATCACTCTACAATCTCGCGTACAAAACTGGAACATTCTCTTACGACCAATGTATTTTGTCAAATACCGAGTTGAAAAAAACAACTCGAGGTAATTTTTACTCAACATTTATTTTAGCATCGAACTTATATCACTTAATGTAGAGTTACAACTGATTTCTTATGCTCTATTAAGTTTAACATTGGTTCGGATATTGTTACCAAATTAACAATATTACTTGGCAATATTGCAACGCTATGAATTTAATGTTCTGGCCTAGATAATTGTTCGATATTGGCCGTAGATTTTCCAATAAATGATATTGCACCAAAAGCTCATTTTGATTGAACTTTATCTAGGTTGCCATCCAATGACTTTGCATGAACTTTATTTGGGGTGCTATTAACAGAATGAGATTCAGTTTGTTGGAAGCATTGTCATATGTTACTCCTCCCCGGTTTAAATAAAGATTCCCCTGAATCTTCTTATTTTCTTTTGGACATAATTTTGTCTTCATAATAATGGTTAACAAAGTTATTGCCAGTGCTGTTATCGTAACAAGTCTTAAACTTATTCCATATGAAATATTTTTGTGCACTTTCAATTCCTTGATCTCTTTAATATTCTCAGATTGGTTAGCCATTAAGTTATCAAATGATATAGACTTTGGAAATTTAGACTCAAACATACTATTCTGATAAAAATATTGATCCTCGTTTATAATTTTCTGATTGTAAAAAACTTCTTGACAAATTGTAATTGAACAATTATTAAATTTTACAAGATAATTATTTTTTAATACAATTTTCTTATCATCACAATTATGCTTTTATTCTTCCCCATTTGCATTTTTTATTAAAATCATTTCTTCATCAATAACACAAATTTTTGTTTGGTTCTCATATTTGAAAATACCATTTCTTTTTATAACACAATGCTGACTCAATTTAAGTTTCCGTAAACTCAATTCTGGGTCGTATACATATGCCTTATCATTAATTTCGGCAATAAATTCTTCTTCACTGTTTATTGCATAATTGCTTTTGTCAGTTAATGGTGTAATCAATTTAATTCAACGGATACATAGTCTTTAGGTATTTTGATCGCAATAATAATATATTTGCCCTTGTACTCCAAAATTCCAATTTTTGATAACTTTAACTTGTAAAAATCCATATGATATTCATTAATTTCATTAGCTGTGAGAATACTAGAATGAATCAGATTGTATTTAGCTGACGCTATATTATCCTGGATTTGATCAACTTTATTTTCTAGAAACTGCAATTCAATCAATTGATCTGTGAGCAACTGTTGTTGCATCAATTTTTTTGTAATTCCCTCTATTCCTTCAAAGGCATTTAAAATTTTCCTTCTATCACTATTTCCCTTCAAGAATTCTATTGATTCATTAAAATGTTCATTAATTTTTATCTGCTGATTTAGCGATTAAATTGAGTTCCGACTATTTTCTTCCACAACCTGCAAATGTTCTAAATTTCTTCCCTATCAGTATTATCCATAGTACCAAAAAGCCAGTTCTGTGTAGTACCAACAATATTCAACAATCCCCGCTTTTGCCTGGTATTAGGGATAATGGAATGTATTTTTGCCTCTATCGTTTTTATTTGTTGTAAAACTATATCTAAATTATTTATATCCAAATGTTTTAAATTCACCTTTATGTTAAGAATGTTTTCTAAAATACTTTCTGGATTAATCATATGTGAAATTGTGTTGGTTTGATTGATTATCTGCACCTCTCTCACTTTAATTTTCACATAGCCATTTTGCTCCCTGATTGACGTCACTTGTAGGACTCCTAGTGCTGTTCGTATTATCATCAACATCAGTATTGTCTGTAAATTTAGACGGTCTTTTTATGTTGCTTGGGTGAATATTATCCAATTTTTTAATCTTATACCTAGTTTCTTCTTTGTGCCTGACATGCTTGTAATTTTTTATAGGACCTTCCTGTCTTCGTTCTACATAATTTTCTAGTTTCTCATTAAGTTTGCTAATCTTTTTTTCTTTTGTCTCCTGAACTAACCTACTCAGTTTTCTTTCCTCTATTTCTTCTTTTGCTTTTCTAGGCGATGTTCGAATAGTTGAATGATACCTATCATTATAACCAACTGAATTTTTGCCTCAACAGGTAAACTTTTATCATCTATACCTGTAATTTTTTCAAGAATTGTGGCCTGCAGCCTCTCAACATCCGCATTACCTGTATGGTTATTGGGTTTGGTCCAATGTACCCCGATATCATTTTTACTAAGAAATTCCTTAATTTGCTCTGATTTAAATTCATTGTCCATTATAATATTCTTTTATGTTTTCCAAACTTACTGAAATGTTCTACTAAAATTGTTTTCTTAGCTAACCAATTTCTGTCATTGATAGTATAAGCTACTGCAAATTTGGTCAGTTTATCTATTATAGTTACGAATGATCTTTTTTGTAAATGAAAAGTATCTAGATGGATTATCTCATTTTTTATGGTAGGTGTTTCTGTGATCTGAAATTTTGGTTTGATAGGGTTCCTATCATATTTTATCTCCTTACACTTATCGCAGTTGTTAATAACTAATTGAATGTGTTCCTGAAGCTTTGGGTAATATATTTTGAATTTCAGTGTGCAGTACGTTTCTTTGATGCCACTGTGCATTGATTCCTGAGTGTGATACAGTGAAATCTGTTTATGGGCTTCTTCTTAAGTTTCTATTTCATAAGCTCTATTTGAACACCTTATAAAATTCACTCCTCTATCATGCGAAAATAATTCTATTATAATTTGTTGAACCCGGTTATAATCATGATCCTCAACTTCCGAAAATATTCCCGTTTTACCCTTTTTAATAAATCTAATTAATACATCTTTGATTTTATCGATTCCTTCAAGTGGATTTAAGTAAATTATTTTTCTTCCATGCAAAATTTCAATCTCTTTCCGGATACTATATGTTAATATAAGTTGTGTTCGAAATTTATTAACAATTTCTTCCTTAATACCTATATGATCCAATTGCTGTTCTTCTGTAGAATGAACAGTAGTAGTTAAAGCTAAATTAGAATCATTATCGTTATCACCTTGAATTTTTGTTGTGTTTTCTAATCTACTAAGGAAATCTGCGACAACATTCTCTTTACCCTTTAAACATTCGATTTCAAAGGTATATTCTTGAAGTTTTAAAATCCATCTCTGATTCCGCTGAGAAAATTCTTTGCCTTTATATTTACCATTCAAATATTTAAGAGGCAAATGATCGCTCAAACTTTATAATTTATTGCCATATAAATATGGACGAAAATATGATACAGAATAAACAATCGCTAAGAATTCTTTATCAGATGCACTGTAATTTTGTTCGTGTTTATTTAGGGTTCGAGAAACAAAACACACCGGATGACCATCTTGCGATAAAACAGCCCCAATTGCGTAGTTGCTCGCATCTGTAGTTAAAACAAATTGTTTCTCAAACTCTGGGTACTTTAAGATAGGATGTTCCATAATTAACCGTTTGAGAGTTTAGAACGCAGATATATTTTGTGGGTCCCGGACATTAACTTTTTCGTCCTTTTTTAAATACTTTATCATTGGAAAGGCCACCTTGGCATAATCCCTGATAAACTTCCTATAGAACCCCGTCATTCCCAAAAATCCTCTTAGTTGTCGCTCCGTTCTAGGCAAAGATAATTCTTCAATTTCTTTTATCTTATTAGGATTTGGAGTTATTCCCTCTTTGCTCTAAACGTGGCCCAAAAACTCTGTGTTTCGCTTCATGAAACTACACTTATCTCCTTGAATTTTTAAATTGTGCTGTTGTAAAATTTTGAAAATGATCTCTAGAGATGCGAAATGTTCCTCTAAACTAGTAGAAAAAATCAAAATATCATCAAGATAAACGATACAAATTACATTTATCTGTTCTCGCAAAACTTCGAACATCGTCCTTTGAAACGTCCGAGGAGCATTTTTTAAGCCAAATGGCTGTCTTACATATTCAAAAAGACCCGTTGGTGTTACAAACGCTGTTTTTTCAATGGATTTGATGATATCCTTTTGTAGAATCCAACGTACTGAAATACTGTGCTTTCCCCAGCTTATCCCATATACCTTCGATATTTGGTAATGGATGTTGATCATCCACCGTTACTTCATTCAGCTTTCGATAGCCTACTACTATCCTGTACTTCTGAATCCCCGAATTGTCTTGTTTTTTTGGAACGACTATTATTGGTGAACTGTACCGACTATTACTTTCGTGAATTATTCCTTGACTCTCCATTTCCCCAATTTGCCTTCTCACTTCAGCTTCATGTTTTGGTGGGTATCTATACAATTTCGAATTAATTGGTTGGTCAGTTGTTGTTTTAATACGATATACCACAGAATTTGTATTTGTCAGTTGATCACCCTCATTAAATATTAACCCTTCATACTTCCGAAGCAACTTTTCCATTCCTCTTTTTTCTTCATCGTTTAAATGTTCTAAATTAATTTGCTTTATATCAGTTGCCTCTAGAACATTTACTTCCACAGTTAATTTTGAAATGAAAGAAATTTTCTCACCATTGATTAGAACTATTTCTTGATTGCTAATATCTATTGATTGAACATTCCTTCCAATCCAATCCATACCAATGAGAAAATCATATTCCTTATCAATTGCAATTTTGACCCATCTCATTCTAGCATTAACCGACTGTTTAAATTGAGATGGACACCTTGTTTTAACTTGCTCTGTAGATTGTTCCACAACACCTTTAATAGCATTAATTTTGAGGCTTCGATTGAATTTTTTTATAGAAGTGACATGAGACTATTAGAATTTAACAAGCTGATTGTGGACCCCGTATCTATCATTGCTATGAAGTCGTCATTATCGAATGAAATTTTAATGAAAATTTTTTTACAATCCGAGGCTAGTTTATAAAATCTCCTCAGAACCTAATTGATTCACATCTTCCTTGTTTATATTATCCACATCCATTGGTTCTAACCCATTTCGTTTGATTTTTCTTTGCCCTGAATTTCTATTATCCATTACTTGCTGCTTTATTTGAGACGTTTGATTGGAAAAATTTTGCCTAACTTGATTTGATTCACTTTTCCTAAATCGGTTTGATTCACCTGGTTTAAGCACTTTCGATTTATCTCCGATATTTCTCACATTATCACTCAATTCGTTTTTAATAAACTTTCTTGAACTATTAAAACTGGAATTTTTCTGGATCCATTTTTTATCAATGTTTAGATTATATTTATCCTGCCCTGTGTACCCATGCTAAAATTATTCTTATTCTCGAGAGTGAAAATTGGTTTCAAATTTCTGCTGCTAATGAGCCTGCTACCATTTCATTTATTTTAAGAATTAACACACTGCTTGGACATATTACAATTTCTTCACTATTATTACTAAAACTAGCACATTCTGTAATATTATCCACAATTTGCTGAATTCTATTTAATAGTTCATGAATAGTAAAAACCTTTAGATAGCTGATTTCCTTAGCTATAGTTATTTGATCCTTCGCTGGTCTGTAAATAACTCGCAATCTTTGTTTACACTGCTCCCATGATTGAGGTACCTCTGTTGAAAGATAGTTTTTGGCATCCCCGATTATCTTCTCATGGCTGATAACTTCAAACGCCTCATTTGCATGTTCTCCAAATTCGGGTAAAATACGGTCGATTGTTGTTGTGAACGATGATAATGTACCTGGTTCCCCTTTGAAACACTGAATATGCTTGATTCGTTTCTCCACTGTGGCTCGAATGTTCATTGGCTGATTCTGTCTCAATAGAAGTTCCGTTCGGGCCGCTACGCATTTTTCTATTTGTGGTTGATTAGCGTTGATTAGCCATTTGTGATATTGCTCGATGAAGTCGTCGTTATTGTTCTTCACTGCTGCTCTACGTCGTTTCTTCATATAATGTTAAAGTTTGCTTTACTAAACCTCGTTTCCCGCTCTAACAATCTAGATTCGAACACTTTTATAACTTGATTCGAACACTTTTATAACTTGATTCGAACACTTTTATAACTTGATTCGAACACTTTCCTCTAACAATATGTCTTTTGAGTAACACCGACTGCGCCACTAATGTATTTTGTCAAGCACCGAGTTAAAAAAAACAACTCGAGGTAATTTTTACTCAACATTTATTTTAACATCGAACTTATATCACTTAATGTAGAATTACAACTGATTTCTTATGTTCTAATAAGTTTAACATTGGTTCGGATATTGTTGCCAAATTAACAATATTACTTGGCGATATTGCAACCCTATGAATTTAATGTTCTGGCCTAGATAATTGTTGGATATTGGCCGTAGATTTTGCAACATATGATATTGCACCAACAGCTGAGTTTGATTGAACTTTATTTAGATTGCCATCCAATAACTTTACATGAACTTTATTTGGGGCGCTATTAACAGAATGAGATTCAGCTTTGTTGGGAGCATTGTCATATGTTAACAGAATGAGATTCAGCTTTGTTGGGAGTATTGTCATATGTTACTCGCCCCCGCTACCGATTTTCATATTTTGCGTTGATTTTCATTCGCGAATTAATTGAAAAATTGAAAAAATTAAACAGATGCGACGTCTCTGTCCACTTTAATCTCGTCGTCGTCCACGCGGTCTGGCAATCTCCACCAGACTCCCCTCTTATTCCCTTCCCAGCTGAGTCTCCCAGTCACAATGGTGGTTTTTTCGTGCCCAAGCAAGTTTTTTGTACTAAAATACAAAACCCTATTGCAATCACGACCTATGTCCGTCTGTCCGTCCGTCCGTCCGTCCGTCCGTCTGTATGTCACAGCACTTTTTCTCCGAAACTATAGAGGCTACAGCCATGAAACTTTGTAGAAAGGTCATAAGTGGTGACCTTTTGAAAGATCAAGGGTGAAAAAATTTTTCAAAGGCGTTTAAGGGGGGTCTCCCTTTATAGGGAGGTGACGCCTCAAAAAAAAATTTTCACCATTGTTAGTCGAGTATGGTGTCGTTAGAAAGATCTCAATGAGATCTTTTCAAAACAAGTTTTAAAATTGCCTTATAAGTACCAAGGGGGGCAGGGGAAGGGGAAATGTACGAACTTTTCACGTACCCCCCCCCCCTCGCGATTAGACGCCTTCCATCCAAAAAATCTGAAAAAAAACCTTGAATGTAGGCCTTCATGAGTACAACAACAACAAATACATGAGAAGTCGAAATTCACTCAACTTTGTTAGTAATAGTATGATTTATCGATTTTGTGTTTTCTTGAATAAAATCCAAACGCTACCTTTGAACTCAATAAAATTTAGCAAAGAGATTGTTACGTATCAGGATTTTCCTACGTAGTCATTCGGGATTTCACCCTGACCAAATGTTTGTCTCCCGCCAAGATTTCACCTGTGAGCCAAGTTACATTTTACCACACTCACGTATATGTTAACGTAAATTAACCATCATCATTTAAATGAATGTGTAAAAGTAGTAGCATTAGTTTTAAGGACGCAGTATTCAGCGAGAAATCCAAACAATGTCGGATCGTGAAAGATGTCCTCGATGCTGGACCATGTCCAAAAATGATCACTGATTTGTAATTGTCGCGTTCACACGTGGTGGTGCATGGTGCCGGAATAAAAGATTTGAAAATAGGCTTTAACAAAAACAAAGGACGATGAAACATCTCTACGTCCTTTACGAGCATGCGGCAGGCTACGCGCTGTTCAGTGTTTCGGAGTTCGAAGAAGTGGCGATGTTTCTACCTCAAGTCGAATCATCCGTCACTGATTTATCCAAGTTCAATTCACTCGTAAAACTGGGTGACTTTTCGCCCTTCCAGACAGCAGTCGCGGCCTTGGAAAATGTTAATGCGATTTCCGAAGGTATTTGTCCACAAGACTTATTGCTATTCTTGGACGGCATATTCAGTAACGTAAAGAAGAAAAAAATGTACGATTGGAGTTTCGGATGCAAAGCTAGGTGCTGCTATAACAGAAACACGAAGTGTCTTGTTCACATATTGGAGTAGTTCCGGAGATTTTGAGAGGCATACGCTTTCATTTTCATAAATTGATTAAAGGATTCACTGACAAGAGCGCTGGAGTCACTCAACTCGGCTTGGGGCATAGCTACTCTCGCGCTAAAGTAAAGTTCAACGTACATCGTTCAGACAACATGACCATTCAATCGATAGCTTTGCTGGATCAGCTAGATAAGGACATTAACACATTTTCGATGAGGATACTTACCACTCGCTGCGGATCTGACGCATCACTCCAAGGTCGCCGCCGGCTTATCTATTCGCCCGCCTACACCTGACGAAACATCTGAAAATGATCACAAAGAATCACATGCTTCGAGAAGAAAACGCGGATATTTGCCTGACGACATCGACCATGATGTTCCCAGATTCACCGACTCCGTATCCCTTATCAAATGCTCGCCCGGAAATTAGCTCACAACAAGAATGAAAACACCGAACAACAACGACTATGGACATTGCCAGAACCAAAACCGGCAACTATCCTGCCCGCATTCCTGCACAGCCCAACAACCGGAGACTCCTTCAGTTCGATGCAATTTAAATATTCGTTCGAATTCACATCGTACACTTTGACGAATTTGTTTAGGCGGCCAACACAATCCTTCGTGAGACTCTTGATGCCTTGAAGGTCCAGTGTGCGCGCCTACGGAAATTTTATGACATTATGTATCACTTGCATTCTGGAAACTAGCAGTTGGAAACTTCATTTCGGCAGCACAATACTTCTTTCCACCCAGCGAAAAAAACTCCAAACGAAAAACACATAACACCGGCGATGTTAACATGGACTCATTCGCGACATATTATCATGAATGATCACCCGCGAAGCCATTGTCAAGACCTGTCACTCCGCAGTGATGTAGGTCACGATCACTGGAAACTAGGTCACGTCAGCTGGAACATCCACAACATCCAGTGACAAGTGGACGCCGCACTGCATTATCCCCGTTCCAATGTAACTCGCAGTGCAGGAAGTTCCTCGCATGGAACACGTAAAACCACTCGGATGCGGGAGGGTTCAATTTCCTCAACTGGGAATTTAACGGCCGCGGACTACGGATAGGAGGTTTGCTGGAAGGGAGAATGGAGGAACGGGGCTCTTTTTTTGGTGGACGACGGTGCGAGAAATCAGACGGCGAGATCAAGCTACGCAAGTGGGAATTGGCGATCGGGAGGATATTTGCGAGGAATTCATCAAAATCGAGTGGCGGTTACAGCAGACAAAAGAAGGGTTGTACGACATCGAGACCAGCTGACGGCACGAAATTACCAATCGTCTTCGGGGATCCCCAAAAATAAGGTATAAATTTAAGTGATAAAGTAAATATTGGCCAGTAGATTTAATGAGAAACTAGAAATTGGATAATTGAACAGTAGTAGTGAATTATATATTTGAAGCATACGAGTGTTGTTTCCATCGTGAGTGTCTTATCTGTGAAGGTTGTAAAACTTGGCTCGTGGTAGGATTCCGCTTATTTCGGTCGGAGCGGAATCCCGAATTTAATTGTGTCGAAAATTACGAGTAATTGCAAGGTCGAGCTGAAATAAAAGCTAGATTCTGCGGAATTCCGAATATAATTGTGTCGAAAATTACGAGTAATTGCAAGGTCGAGCTGAAATAAGAGCTAGATTCTGCTTTCTGCTGGTCAGAGCGGAATCCCGATTAGCGTTGTGGGGAGAACTACGAAGTCTGGTGGAAAATAGAAGCGAGGGTGAAAAATAGAAGCGAGATTCGTTTTTTTAAAGTAGGGAAACGTTGGTAGATTGGGGAAGTGCGCTACGCAGCCGCATTCTCGTTTGGCGGCTAATTGGGGGCCAGGACAAAACGAGTGGCGCCACCCACGTCCGTCTCCGGACGAGTTGACCGGGTCCGCAGGTTCCTTCGTGGCGAGGAGAGTTAAACCCCCAAAAAAACGGTGGTTACGAAATAAATTTTGCAATAAGATGACTATTTATAAGATTGATTTTTTCTGAAAGTTTGATAAAGATCGAATGGTATTTACCTAAGTTATAGCGATTTGAATTTGCCTGTATTACTATGGAGGAATATGCCCTGTATTATTATGGAAACATATGGCTATGGAGCCATATGCGCTTTTTACCGACTTAGGCACTACAGCTTTGCTAGAATTTGCATGAAAATTTCAGGAGTGATAGATATCATGAAGATGAGTACAGACAATTGAAACAAGTCAAAGAGGCAGGAGAGAGCTCCTAGCTAAAGGGCTTTGTAACCATTCTAGGATTCGAAAAAATAGGCCATGAATCGATGATTACAGTACAGAAGAGTGGCCCCCGTAAAAAAAAATTTCATGAAAGGTAGCCGATATGAGTATCAATTGAAAGTTCTCTATGAGAGCTTTTCAAAACAGTTCTTAAACTGACAGTTTTTGCTTCAGTGGTGGCACAGGGGGGAAAATACATGAAAAATGTGTTTCCTCCCTCGCGAATGGACACCCGTGATCTAAAAAATCTGAAAAAATTATCAAAGGAGATATTTATGGGTATAACTATAACAAATACCTCAGAAGTCAAAATTCGTTCAACTTTGTTAATAATAGTATGATCCTCGAATTTCACATTTTCTCCAATAAAATCGTTTTTGACATGTTTCATGATTTTATTCGTTGCTGGTTACTGCATTTTGTAAGTTTAGTACAAAACCCTTCTGACATGAGCATAGGTCTGTCTACCCAACTTGTTCTTCTTGCTTGTCCGTCGTCCACCGTAGCGTCACACTGTTATGGTGGATGAAGACGAGCCTCTTTCTCAGCTGCTTTAAATTGCATTTATTGCTCAGCTGCTTTAAATGTGATGCGGATGAAGTGGGCAAATTCATGTTGCTATCATGTTATAATCATTGGATACGAATGTAATTCTGTGTTTCAGATTATGAGAACAGGAATTTTTCTTGGGTATTAGCATTCATTTTCAAAGTAATTTTTACGTTGATCTGGATTATGGAAATTCTGCATTGTATTTATTTGCAGTATGATAATTCAAAAAAAAAAATGCATTTTTTTTAGTATTTTTAGTATTTTTAAACAGTACGTAAAATTAACTTTACAGAAAACTTTCGTCACATATCTATTAACATTGCAAACGGTTAGAGCTGTTATTTTCTGTTGATTTTGCATACTCATATGCATTGAAGCATTCGACTAGTTTTGATGCATCAAGCAGTCATTAAACTGATGCTGTATTTGAACGCTCAGAGGCCGGACAACTCCACAGATTTTTGAGATGTAGTATAGCTTGAAATACTTGCAGGTGATTCAAGCCCTAATTGAGCCACGGCAATGTCACACTATTGATGTAAGCTGTGCACGGACTTTGTTGTGGAGTCGGGCGTGTAGACATCCATTGAAGGGAGATCAGAAGATGCGGCATTTGGTGTTTTAGCTCCGTGCTGGAAGTTTTCGTAGTATTATTCCCAGACATGTCTCGATCATTGCCAGTTTTAATTATGAGGTTTTGATTTAAATTTGGGCTTGAGTGTTCATCATATTCATCGAAAATTGATTCATCACAAATGTCGATGATTGTTTCAATGTATTTGCCACACCCATATTTTTGTTGGAATCGAAATATTTCCACGAAATGTAAATTCATCAGGATTATTTCTATCGAGAGCATGATACAGCTCAATATCAACCCAACTGTCGGTGTCAAGATACGGGGTCCCGAAATGTGAAATACTACAATGCACTATAAAACTGGATAAAATTGTCATTTTCTGCCTGTTTTAACATGGGTAGGAGATAGGAAGGTTTTCGAGCAGTATGACTGCTCGATTACTACAGGGCAGCTAATTTTCTCGCGATCCCAAGGCGTGAAAAAGGAGCTGAAGGATCTTGAGATAGAGCATCGGTTGTCTCCGGAATCGGAACTCGGAGTGAGACGAATGAAAGAAAAAGGACAATTGACGGACGAACAGACTGACACGTATATTTACGTTTTGCTGTAAGTAAGTTAATTTTGCGCGTGATTGAAACTGAGTACGGACGGATATAACAGACGTTTATATGTTACTATCGGGTCAGGTCGGTGGCGTGGTATACCCCGACTTCTTTCCCCGATAGGTCAGTTAACAGGTAACGATTGGGTCCTACTACCTTCTGTACGCGGCTTTTCAGGAAGCGCCGGTCCAGCTTGGCATTGTAATGCCCAGTGGCGTCACTTTGTTGGGAATTACGCCAAAAATCCTCATCTCCTTCTTTAAAATTGGAAGATCGTGACCTGAGGTTGTATTGCGCCTCATTGGCGTGTCCTGCGGCCTTTATCTCCAGTCTGATTTGTAGGCGGAGGTCTCCTAAATGCTTGCGGGGCTACAGTGCAACAACGGGATCTCCCAAACACTTCAATTGCCGTAATAGCCTGTATGATTTACCATGACAAATCACGTGCTGTCCGAAGGCGGCAAAGTAAGGTGAGACACTGGTGACGGAATGATAAGATGACCGCAGAGCACACATGGTGGCGGACAATCTGTGGTCCCAATCTTTCTGAGTTGGGTGAACATAAGAACGGATCGT
Source organism: Odontomyia ornata (assembly GCA_963969285.1). NCBI lineage: Eukaryota > Metazoa > Arthropoda > Insecta > Diptera > Stratiomyidae > Odontomyia > Odontomyia ornata. The sequence continues at coordinate 203,088,036 of OZ017739.1, forward strand.
GGCTAACAGTGTGCGATTCAAACGTCCAGATGCGTTAAACTGAGGAGAGAATATGGGTATCAGTTGGTGTTCGACGCCGTACTGTTTGAGTACACACTTTCTGGTACCCCGAACACGTGGAATACTCGAGTCTCCAAAAATTTCTCGATAGATGGAGTCGTTAACTTGCGAATAGGTTCCACGAGTGGGAATTCCAAGAGCTGGTCTAACACAACGATAGCTCCGATGTATCCCATGGAAGATCGAGGATATGGACCAAGTAGATCTATGTACAGACGTTGAAATACGCGTTCTGGGATATTGAGTTGACCCATAGGAGGTGGAAGAGGCTAGTTGGCTGCTTTAGTGCCTTTACAGGTATCACAGGCGCTCACGTAGTCTTTGACATGCCATTTTATACCAGAAGAAGTATTTCTTAAGTCGCCGAAGCGTCCGACCGTAACCTCCGTGGGTACTTAAAGAATGGTCGTGTGCGCAGAGGATCAGATTGTGAGTCATTCCCTCCAGTACCCAGAGTTTCCAGGACTCTTCTTCCTGCCATGGATCACCAGTGGCGTATTCATTTCGTCTATACACGTAGCCGTCTATCACTTTCAAATCAGGCAACTGTGTTTGTTGGGTCACAATGGCTTGCCTCAACTCTTTGTAGCTGTCCAAATCTATTTCAATGGGGCCCTCGTCATTCACTATCAATTCGGCTTCCTCGGGTGAAAACATTCGCGAGAGAATATCGGGCACGATGCTCTGGGTCCCTTTCCAGTGTTTGATGGAAAACTTGATCCCTTGCACTTTAAGAGCCCATCGGGCCAGGCGTCCATGTAAGTCGGCTTGGTTCATCAACCATTGTAGCGAAGCGTGGTCTGTGATGATTTCAAATTGGTGGCCTTCGATATAGGCTCGGGATTCCTTCACAGCCATCATCGCTGCCAAACATTCCTGCTCGAACACGGTATGGTTCCTTTGGGCCAAGTTCAGCTTATTGGATAGGAAGGCAATGGGAGCTTCTTCTCCCTTATCGGTCAATTGCACAAGCACGGCTCCTACTTCATGTTGACTTACGCCACAATTATTGTCACAATTAAGTCTGGGCTGTGCAAGACCGGAGCTGATGTTAAGATTTGTATTATCTCTTCAAATGTATTACGACTGAGCTCGGTCCAAATGAACTTCCCTTTCCGGAGCATGTCCGACAGGGGCGCTGAAACTCTTGCATAATTCCGAACGAACTTTGTGTACCAACCGCACACACCAAGGAAACGTCGTAGCTGCTTGACAGTTTTTCCTAAGGGCAACTCGTCAATCGCCCGAGTTTTGTCCGGATCCGTTTTGATGGTGCCATGTCCGATGACATGTCCTAGGTATCGGACTTCGTTCATGACATACTCACTTTTTTGTACGTTGATGGTGAGTCCCGCCTTACTGATGTGCAGGGCTACTTCTTGCAGGAGTAGGAGGTGTTGGTGAAAGTATTGATGAAAGGGCTCATCTGGACATTGCCATCTGGCATGGATTTTGTCCAGAACCCTCTCATCCATGTTGACCGTAGGGTACTCCATGCGGGCTACCTCCTTCAGCCGTGACCAGCGTATAGATGGTGGAACCAAATGAATCCGCCAGTAGGTCTCTAGTGCTGCCCCCTAAGTAGCATCAGCAAGTATCCTGCCAGCTGCCAGCACCAACATTTCTTCAACCAGGGACTCCACCCGACCAATGAACAGTTCTACCTTCATGGTGTTTGGCTCCCCACTGAAATACAGATTCCAGCCCTGGACGATGCTGGGGATATACTTCGGCTTCAACATGTTGTTGTTCCTGCGGAGCCACTGAACCTAGAGTCAGTGGTAGTATTTGGCTGAGCCGTGGCGGAAGTCTCAGGAGTTCCAAGGCTGGTATTGAGATGGTGGATCCGGATCCTCAGACGGATGGTAATCAGCTCTCCGAATCGGGGTCAGCTGGTTCATGGTTGGGTCCTTAGGCCCTCGTGCCGATCTAAATCGTTGTAGCGTCGTCTCGGTATCTTTGCTGCGACGCATGAAGGAATATATTCGTTCTATTTCCGTGTAACATTCACCGCAGCTTCGATCTGGTGAGCCATCTTCAAAAGTGATATTAATCTTGATGTACTCCTTCAGAATGACAACAACAGCAATCCTCCTCGCTTCGTCGACCAAACTATCACCCAGTGGATACATTTGATCGCCAATCCGCAGGCAAAGCCGACATGTGTTTGAAATGTCAATTATGCTATTCTGAAAATTGAATCTAATTCGACAAAAAATATTATAAATATAACTATAAATAAACTATTGATAAGACACAACAAAATTTTTAAAAAGTGGTCGAAAGTGGCGAACTTTAACAACTCCTCAAAAAAAAATGTATGCTAAAGATTCAAATTACGTTATCACGAAAATCTGGTTTTTCCATTCCATTTCTCTTCACAGGCAAGGACATCAATGGCACACACCTCTTGTTGCGTCACAGGGACTTCTCTCTTGCGGCATCATAAGGATCAGGATTCGGAAGTGCTCCTTTATCCGCAAGTTTTCCAAGTTACAACTTTTCAGCCCATGTTGAATTCTGACCCACAAGCAGCGCGTGTCTTGTCATGGATAGTCATAGACTAGCTAAGCAGCCAATCACATGAAATCAAAATCCATGTAGTGAAAGACACTTAGGTACCACTTGGTTTGGGGTGCAGATCAGAATCCACCGCAAATAGAATGCTGGGATAGTAGCTTCCAAATACACATAAGGACTCTAATATCATTTGGCCTTACAAGTCATACAATGGGTGAACCACCAAGGTATAAGTCAAAAGCAGATCCAAATGATATTGATGTCCGAGAACAATACACGCCTGGAAGTTCTTAGATTGCTGGGGCACGATGAATGCAATATCCCTACCTACCTACCCGCCATAAATATTTTGTAGTGAATATAGGTATGACAAATGTCCGTACAGGACTGCAGCGATGGTCCGGTGCCTTGGTGGAAGAAGATGTTAAGATCCGCCGAGAATGGCCTTGTCTGGGGGCGCGTGAATGCGCTAGCAGGTTAGCGTTGCGGTGCCGAGGCAGCAGACCATCGCTGCAGTCCTGTACGGACATTTGTCATACCCACATTCACTACAAATAAAATAATCAAAATTACAAATTATCTGTACGCAAACGCTATCTGATGGAAGCACTAAGAGCCAAACAAAACAAATTTCACCAAAACACCGAAAATCCCTGATAAGAATAACGAGAAATTAAGCGAAACTAACAATTAAAGACCAAAAAGCAGAAACCATAATGCTGATTGGGCGCCATTTGTGTGATGTCACCAATTTGCGTGCAACCATTTGTTCGCCCTCACAGCAAAAGCTGTGGGGCTCACACATCAACCATATAAGGATGGCTCGGTGTAAATTTAAGCTTTTAGCATCCCACTAGCTCACTCTGGTCGTGAGTCGCATTTATGATATACAGGGTCAGAATAATAAGTAACCGGACTGACCTCAGGAAATTTTTTATTGGCATAATATGTACAATTTTTCTTTAGAAATCTTTAAAGTAGTCCCCATTGCAGTCGATGACACGCTGATACCGGATTTTCCAATCCCCGAACGCTCCCTGGAAGTCAGCAACCTCGATGCTGTCTAGAGCCCTCGTCGTAGCACGTTGAACGTTTTCCCCTTAAGGTGTCTCTTGATCTTGGGGAACAGAAAGAAGTCCATTGGTGCCATATCCGGGCTGTATGGAGGCTGTGGCAACGTTGCCCTCGACTGTTTGGCCAACTGCTCGGTGACAAGCAGGCAGGTGTGCGACGGAGCATTCTCGTGATGGAGGATCCATGAATCGGCAATCTCCGGACGGACTCGGCGAACCCGGGTGGTTAGTCGACGGAGCACCTCTCTGTAGTACTAGCCGTTTACAGTTTGGCTGGGTGGCACAAACTCTTTGTGAACAATGCCTTTCACGTCAAAGAAAGCAATGAGCATCAACTTCACCTTCAATTTGCTCATGCGTCCTTTTTTCGATCGTGGTGACGCCGGTGTGTGCCATTCCAAACTCTGCCGCTTCGTCTCAGGATCGTATTCGAAAACCCACGTCTCGTCTCCTGTAATAACGTGGTTAAAAAACTGTGGTTCAGTTGCTCGATCGTACGCTCCATTTTCACTCCGACGGCGTAACTGAACACGCACTCCGCTATCACTCGATGCTATCTCTCTTGGAGGCAACTGCTGCAGCCCGGTTCCCTTTACCTAGACCCCGAACACCACTACAGCACCAGATACCGGTTAGCAGCCGCGGGGCAGGCTCAGTCCGGTTACTTAGTATAAGCACCCTGTACACACAGACAACATTTGCACATTCGATTTAAAGTATATGGCTAAAGTTCATTATGATTTTTTTTTAACCTTTTTTTATATAATAAAATTTTCATACGGAAACGAGATACTATTTACGATGGTGTATCGCCTATATCAAATTCCGGATCTGGTGGAACAATGTGTTTGTTTTCAGCTTCAAAAACATAGACGAATCCTTTTCCATCGATTAATTACCGGTAACTTTTTCAATTGCCCCGAACTTAAATCACCTTGTTTGTTAGCTGCCACTCTGTACTTTTCTGCTAAAACTGACTCACTGAAAACTTCAATACGCTGTGATTGACTGCTCTCTTCAACCCTTTGCGACTGGCCGACCTCTTCGGAGTTGTTATTATTTTCTTGTTATTTTTGGGTTTGTTTTTCGATTTTATGCCTTAAAAAAGCAACATCGATGAAAAAATGCCAGTTCGCAAGTTTTTCTTCTTTTAGGTTGTTTCAATTTATTATTACTATTAAACCTAGAGTGTCATAACAGAAAACGTTGCAGGCAGTCAGAGCAATGCGTGGATTCAGGTGCGTTGTGTTTATAGATGGGTAGGTAGGCGATACACGGTATAGTACAAAAGGAAAAAAAATATAAAAAGAAATATATACTTCTCTGTGTTTCTTTCTTTTGAAATTTAAAAAACTTTGAGGTACAGGTCGCGTGCAATTCTTAATTTATAATAAGCTGTGTTGATGATAGTGAATAGTAAATAGACTTTTAATGCTTCCGCGTTAATATCGAACTAATGTAGGTAGGAAGCCATATGGTAGCAGCGCTTACTACCGCACACATGCCGATTAGTAGGTCGACTTTGTTCGCTACATAACATGGCAGCATATAAAGAATTGTGGAGGTTTCAACGAAAATTCAAGGTTTTGTACGGTTTCGAAGCAGATTTCTACAGTTAAATCCAGATATTCCGCGAAAAACACAATGCCGCTTCTAGTGAATTAAAAATTATTTAAGTTCTTATAACTGTTTAAATTCTATCTCCTTCCACAATGAATGAATTGGAGTTTGTTTACTTCACAAAGCTTAGCTATCAGTGAAACGTGCAAAACATGTGCTTGATTTGCTCGTCTTGAAGAGTATAGGAGTACAGTGGATAGTGAAAGGTGAATTTTAAGCATTCGAAAAAAGTACATATTACGGGATATAAGCATTAGCTTATGTCGCAGTTGGCTGACAGCTCACGGAGGCTTCCCCAACAGCTGGCCGACTAATACATATGCAAATTGCTACCGTATGGCTTCTTATCTTACGCCAGTTTTAGTTAATCCCATAGGCGTATGACTGCTCACGTCATCGTAACACCGCAATGGTGGAAAGCCATCGAACTCCTCTACACCAGCGATCCCAAAGTTGTCTTTGAACTCTTTGCTTATGCAAGTTCCCTGAATCTATTACGTCAACGGCATATGCTTTTCCTAATAAAATTTAACTTTGTACTAACGTTTTCAAAAAATAAATTTAATTTGTGAAATTTTTTGACAGAAATGATTTAAAAACACGTCTGTAGGCAATAAGTGCTAGACATGGACTCGACCCTAAGCAGTGAAACGCTTCTACTCAACAAAAAAATTCCCGTTGGCAACACCAGCCGGAAAGGTAAATTTCTCGTATAACGCGTAAGGTTTCGAAAAAGAATTTGGCTTGCCTACTACTATACTTCTTACAGCAATTTATGTAGTACCCACGTTCGTATTTAGAGACCCCTCATGGGGGCGCAAATATTTTGCTAATTAAATTGAGTTGCACACTTATGGATTATATATTAAACATCGGCGGATAATAAATTTTTGTAAACATATAAATACAGGTTTCGCCCTTCTCGCATTTGCCTGTTACACATTTCACAGTGGTAACCACATAAAGGCTTAAATAGCTCGTATAGTTAATTTCAAAAGATTTCCATAAAAGTTTAATCAGCACTTGTGTTGCCATTAATATATAAATTTTCAATTCTTTTCTGAGCTATGAGGGGCCGACGTTTTAATTTTTATTGAAACCGGCTGCTAAAAATTTTAAGCTGTAAATTTTCGACTTTTTTATTTGTCTTTCGATTTGCATAATTAAATTGAATTATTTTGCCTTAATAACTTATAATTTCAAGTTTCACCGGTATCTGTTGAGAAACTTGGCTGCTAGAGGGCTACAGAAATTTAAAAAAAAAAAAATAATGGTCACCACCCTGTATGGGGAGACCCCCCTTCAATACCTTAAAATATTTTCTTCCACTGCAAATTTCAAGAGGCACCACTTTTGACCTACGTAGAAAATTTCCTGATTCTACCTCATATGGTTTGCGAGAAAACTTGTTATGACGCACAAACAAACGGACGGACGGATAGACAGACAAGTCGCGATTTTATAATTTTGTTAAAAATATTTTGCAATATCTTAAAAATGGTCTGGTTTATAAATACTTCCAAGTAAAGTTGTTTAAAACGTTTTCATGAAAAATATTCATTATTTCAGTTGCTACTAAAATAGCGAATTGCGCTTGCCTTCAGAGCTTTGGGGGCCGCCATTTTGAATGCATGCATTTGATTTTGGATTATTCTAAAACTTTGCATGCTAGGACCTCATGAATCAATGTGCCAAATCTCGTTCAAATCGGAGTTTCATTCTAGACAGAGCAAAAGTTCACTCTAGAGAGGGCAAATTTCTGGCTTTTTAATCTTTCATTCGATTTCAATAAGTTTTCGCATAAATAAAAAACTTAGTACAGAGATCCTTAATCTCATGTTGGAAAATGTGACCGCTAGAGGGCCAAGAAAACCCGAAAAACGCTTAATTAAACGGCTGCCATTTTGAAATTCGCACATGCATGATGACAAAAATGTCAAAGATCCTAGATCTAAGCAATTTCTATCATACACCCAAGTTTCATATACACCGGGTTAAAATTGCGACTCTAAGAAGCCTTTGAAGGGTTGAGCTTCAACTGGCCGCCATTTTGTTTTTCGCGACATGACCTCCACTTTTTTTACATAACTCCTTAGATACTTATAACTTCTATCAAAAGGCAGAATTTCATGAACATAGGTAGAAAGCTTTGGACAAAACTACAACAACAAAATTTTGTACGTTTTTCAACGTTTGAGCGGCCGCCATTTTGCTTCTGCCGTACCGACTTGGATTTATTATTGTGAGATACATTCCATACATCAGTGAACCTTTGCACATAATTTCATCGAAATCAGAGATATACTTTGGTCAGAACAGAAATCACGACTTTTCGTCTAAAATGGCCGCCGATTTGGTTCATGAACTTAACCGAGATATTCTTTCTTGAAAATTTAGTGTAAATCGAAGCAAAATTGCAACCTCTATTGTGGTCACAAATTTCGTTATATCCCATATATATATATATATATATATATATATATATATATATATATATATATATATATATATATATATATATATATATATATCGCGTGTTATGGTTCGCGGCCAATAATTTTAATATTCCGTGAAAGTGAAAATGCACTGTCTTTTAAATTAAGTTAAAAGAGTTTATTTACCAAAAAAGCACAATCATTAATTTAACTATGTCACAAAACTAAATTAAAATCCAACTTCCACTTGTCAATAAAGTTCTTTTAAAACTGTCTTCACTTAACAATCAATATCGCTTTTTATTCACACTCCACACTGTCGCAGTTTTACTATCGCGGTTTTACTATATCGGTTGTTATGATCCCTCCCATCCATTCAGCTCGGCTTTAGTCATTCAATCTTTCTCTCGTACATTGACGAACTACCTGGAGTATTCGAGCAATGGCGCAGTGACGTCACTTTCAGATGTTGAGCATGCTTGGTAGGTTCTTGTGCTTTCGAGTACGTTCGTTTCGTTGATCATGATGTTCTTAATGGTTGTGGAAACAATTGCAACAGTAGCCCGAAGACTTATTTGTACATGTCCCTATATATATATATATATATATATATATATATATATATATATATATATATATACGGTATTGAGGACATGCGTAAATGTGACTCTAACTTCGCGATTTTTTTTTTATGTTTTTTCCTTTTCAGATATCACTCAAGAAATGGAGAGACATGCTATCATCATCGCTATATGTGCGAACCCTACAGATTTAGAGATCTCTAATTATCTTAATTGTACCCGTTCATTCGTCCATAAGGATCGCCGTGAATTGGATTCATCAGGAGGCGATACAGAATCAGTTGCAAAACGCAAAAATAGGAATAACGCTCTGACACTGTCCGATCTGCAAAATTTGCAAGCGATCATAGACGAGGACCCTTCAAAATCAATGAGAGTGCTTGCGAGTGAGCTTCATGTTTCTAGGCGTCTTATTCGTAGAGTTGCCCACGAAGACCTTCGGTTTAAGTCTTACGTGATGTTCAGAGGACAGTTCATGTCGAAACGAACACGGGACCAGAGAGTTCACCGAACAAAACGTCTTTTAAACAAAATCAAACACCTTGAGGCACCCAAAATCTTATGGTGTTTTTCCGACGAAAAAAATTTTGACCAGGATCAAAAGACCAATCGCAGAAATTACAGATGATTATGTTCAAGTCCTACGGAGGTTCCTGTTGTTATGCACACAAAATTTCCAGCCACTGTTATGGTTTAAAATGTTGTCAGCAACGAAGGAATGTTATGCCACCACACTTTTTACTCAAGGACTTTGAGTGAACTCTGCTGCATACATCAAGGTTTTGGAGATGGTAGTGAAACCCTGGATAAACAGTGTAAGCGGAGGCAGACCATGCGTTTTCCAACAAGACTCTGCTCCTTCCCATAAAGTGATGGCGACACAAGATTGGATGGGCGACAATTTTCATGACCACATCACACTGAACCTCTGGTCACCTAGCTCCCTAGACCTTAATCCTTTGGATTATTGCATATGGGGCTTAGCTGAGCGTGAGACCAATAAGCGTCCTCATAATACAACTTCTTCGCTGCAGACTGCTTTTAATGCCGTTATGGTAAATATGAACAAGGAGCATTTGGTTCGGGCATGTAACCGTTTCCGGATCCGGGTCGAAGAGGTTATTGCTGCTAATGGCGATTTTATTGAAAAACTTTATAGCCATATATTAATTTAACGTTGTGTAAACAATCCCTGAAATTTCATTAAATTTTGTTAAAAATACAAGTTAATTAATTTTACTCTCAAGTTGTCCTCAAATACCGTACGTGTTATGGTTCGTGGCCGATAATTTTAATATTTCGGGAAGGTGAAAACGCACTGTCTTTTTAAATTAAGTTTAAAGAGTTTATTTACTAAAAATGCACAATAATGGGTTTCACTATTTTACAACTTGTCTATCAATTTTTACTTCAACTGTCTATCACTTCACAATCAATGTCGCTTTTAATTCGCACTCCAAACTATCGCAGTTTTTCTATATCACGGTTGTAATGATTCTTCCATTCATTCAGCTCGCCTTTATATTGGGTCTCTAGTCATTCAATTCATTTCTCGTACATTGGCAAACTAACTGGGATATTTGAGCAATACTGAATCAGCAGTGACGTCACTTTCACATGTTGATCATGCTTGGCGGGTTTTCGAGTATACTCTTTTGCTGATCATGATGTTGTGAAAACAATTGCGACAGTAGCTCGCAGAATTATTGTACATGGAACACTGCCCCATCTCAGTTCTTTTCGCCTCAAAAAGATGTGTCGCCAGTTGTAGTCAATTCTCCCTGGATATAATATGGGGCAAGACGGTCCAGAAGCACGATTTTCATTTTGGCTCTCGGCTTACGGTGTTCCTGTATGCGATGTCGTTGATTTGCTTTGTAGCCTGGTATGGTCCTTCCCAATTATGCGGCAACTTTGGAGACCTACCCTTCCGCTGTTGTAGATTGTATAGCCACACAAAGTCATCTTGCTGGAAGCCAGTAAAAGTTGCCTTTAGATCATACCTGGTCTTCATGCGGTCACTAGCCAATTCGATATGTTTTCGCACTGTTCGATGTATCTGTTTCAACCGTTGTCTTAGCTCACTTGGGTACTCCCAGACCGTTTGGGGTTTCTCGGGGAGTGCTCCGAACTTTATATCAGCTGGCAGACAAATAGTCTTTCCAGAAATGACTTTGGCTGGGGCTTGGCCCATCGATGCATGTTCGGCAGCTCTGTACGCCATCAAAAACAGTGGGATATGTCGGTCTCAGTCCCTTTGATTCTCGTCAACCATCTTTGCGAGGTGTTTATTGAGCGTGCCGTTGAAACGTTCGACCATTCCATCGGGTTGGGGATGCAGCCTCTCCTCGTTTTCCGTATTCCCAATAGTTCGCACATTTCGCCAAAAACTAGTGACTCAAAATTCTGGCTTGATCCGAATGTAGTTCGCCAGGTACGCCGTACCTACTGACCCAATTTAATACTAGCTGTTCGGCTACAGTAGTTGCCTCCTGGTTGGGGATGGAGTAGAGCTCGGGCCACTTGCTGAGATAAATGGCCACAACCAGCGTGTATTGATTTCCCCATTCGGATTCTGGAAAGGGTCCTGCAATGTCAACAGCAATCCTTTGAAATGGCACGCCCACGTTATAGGTTTGCATTTGGCCCCTCAATCGTCGCTTTGGACCTTTGACGGAAGCGCAAATGGTGCATCAACGGCACCAGTCCTCTACATATTCTCGAGCGTGGAGCCAGTAAAACTTTTCCCGCAATTTCGCTGAGGTCTTGTTAACATCAAGGCAGCCTCCCGAGGATCCTTCATGCATCTCCTTAACCACATCGTGGATTCGGCTTTTGGGAAGTATAGTTTGCATCCTATAGGAGCTGCCATCCGCCGTTTCCCTATCCGCTTGAGTACGCCACACTCCACCTGAAAGGAGTTCCATTGTGCCCAATAGCTTTTCAGGGTGGCGCCATGCATCGAAACGTCCTTCCATTCAGGTCGCCCAGTTGTCTCCTTCCATACGAGCAATGGTCCGATGTCTTCATCGGCTAACTGGGCATTTCGAATCTCCTCCGAAGACTCACCATCGTTGAATTCGGCCGTTATCACTCGCAGATCAACGGTCGGCTCCGTTTACTCAACCTGTCAGCAGTGCTTGCAGTTGGTTGGATATGCATGATTAGATAGGGCGTCAACATTCCCATGAACTCTACCCTTCTAATGTAGTGGTTGTCTTACTAGGTCTGGTTGGATAGTCGATCGGGTAGCAGCAGTGTCGCTCGTTATGGTGCAATGTTTTTCGTCCATTTGACCTGGAAGGCATAAGTTTGCTTCTCCGCGGTGTAGTCTTGACATAGTGACGGGTGTGCTAGGGACGTCGACGAAGTTGACCCCTTCGGTTTGATGGGCTTCCATTCTAGGCTCCTAAGTCAGTCTGGATCTCCACCACCCTGAATAGTGGCTCCGTTTTCTTCGCTTCTTGCAGTCTCTTTGCAGGTGCCCCTTCTCCCCGCAATTCCAGCATCTAGGCGCACTATTCACCTGCGGGTCTCGCTCAATTCCCACGCGCTCACACCTGCACACATCTGCCACTACCTGGCGAGCCCGGGCAGTGGTACGAGTCACATTTTTCGCTGCATCAAAGCTCAGACTATAGGTCAATGCGGCCTTACCGGTTTGCTTTTGAGCTAAACGCACGGCTTGTCGTAATTCCTGGTCCTTTAATGCGCTGATGAATGCTTCTGTTGCTGCGTCATCTTGATGTTCTGGGTCGTACGCTGGGTAAGACGATGCCGTAGCTGTGACCAATGAATCTGCTTCAGATGAACGTTTCTATAACGCATGTCGAGCGCATTCAATATGGCAGCCGGGTTTGAGTGTAACTCGACGGGGATAGTCGGCAACAATTCGGCAGCTGGGTCTCTTAGAGCAAAAATTAATGCAGTTGCTCGTTCTTGCTCATTCCAGTGATTCATCCTAGCGGCAGCTTCAAACCGGATTTTGTAAATGATCCAGACCGTTTGCCCGTTGAATATTGGTGCTTGCACATTTCTGGATGTGCTTTGCGCTGCGGTTACAAGCGGGGCTGGTGAGGTGGTTACTACTGCCTTCGCTGCTTCCAATTCGCTTTTCACTTTTTCCATCTCATGGTTCATTCTCTCCTTGACCTGGTATACAGTTTCCTCGACGCGTTTGATTTGGTTGGTGAGACTACTGAGCTATGCTTTTATTTCGGTTGACTGTTTCTCCATCTTTTGTGTGATGTCTGCCTTGATACCTGCCTTGATTTCGAAAGCGTGTTGGTCTAGCTTCGCTGATGGTCATTTAGGTTTACAGTTAAATTGGGCGACTACTCATTGGGCTTCGCACTTAAATTCAATGACTGTTCATTTAACTTCGCAGTTAAATTGGATGACTGGTGTCGCTGCTCTTGCTTCATCAGCATTAACATTTACATCAGCGCATTTTCTGGTTCCTTTGGTTTAGGTGTTTCTGCTTCACCACCTTTTGCGCCTTTTTCTGCATCTGAGGGCTCACCCGAATCCAGATACGCACCTTCCAATTCAATTGCGTCACGTAAGCGCGCAAACAGTATGGCGTTTATACCTTGCGTAGCCAAATTTCGCTGCTCCAACTCCTCCTTAAGCTCCGATATGGTCAATTCATTAATTTTAAAATAGAGGCTTCTTGGCATTTTTATTATTTCGTTTTCAACCAGTTTCCACGTTACATTTCACTATTGTGCATTTTTAAAAAATGTTCAAATTTTCACTTTCAAAGTTTTTTTTCTCACTTCTCGACACCACTGTTGCGTGTTATGGTTCGAGGCCGATAATTTTAATATTTCGGCAAATTAAAAACGCACTGTCTTTTTAAATTAGGTTAAAAGAGTTTATTTACTAAAAATGCACAATAATGGGTTTCATTATTTTACAACTTGTCTATCAATTTTTACTTCAACTGTCTATCACTTCACAATCAATATAGCTTTGAATTCGCACTCCACACTATCGCAGTTTTACTATATCGTGGTTGTCTTAATCTCCCCATTCATTCAGCTCGCCTTTATATAGGGTATCTAGTCATTCAATCCATTTCTCGTACATTGGTGAACTACCTGGAATATTCGAGCAATACTGAATGGGCAGTGACGTCACTTTCAGATGTTGATCGTGCTTGGCGGGTTTTCGAGTACATTCTTTTGTTGATCATGATGTTGTGAATACAATTACGACAGTAGCTCGGAATATTAGTTGTACATTGTGGACATGTAACAATTTATATAAGATATTCTCCGCAATAGATAAATTTCTCTCGAGAAATTTACCTAAAAGCAAAGCCTGATGACTGGTTTCATTTGTGCTGTCATTACTTTTATTATTATTTTTAATAGTATTGTTGTTATTATTACTAAAAATATGCTAAAGTTACGAAATTTTAACGTATATATGCACATAAAGTTGGCATGATATCGTTTGGAATATTTATCGCATTTTATTTACGCTAGAGTGGGCAACATATTACCCGACGTAAATATAGTAAGTCCTATAGATGAAATCTGCAGCTGTAGTAGTCAATCTACTTGTGGCAACCTCGCGTAAGTTGTTAGCCTACTTTGACAGGAGCAAATGCTTGTATGGTGTGTATATTCTATGTTTTATATTCAAAAAGTACAAAACACTTTCCTTGTATGCTTAAAATTCATCTTGCACTGTCCCCTGCACATCTACACTCTCCAGAATAGTTAAATGAAACACACATTCAACTTCTTCCACTTAGAGCGCGCTTGAGGAGGTTTTCTTTAACTTTAAGTCTCAATAAAACATGGATGAATGAACTGAAACAAAATTCACTTCATAATTAGCGCTGCAATGTTTTGCGCGGACTTCCTTGATTTCACTATTAAAATTCGTGTCGAAACCCTACGAAGCCTCAATTTTCGTAGACGCTTCCAAATTTATTTTTATATCGCCATATATACATATTCAAACAAAATTCAGCCCACATGAACTGCTTGTCAAGCTATGTTATAGTAAGGTTTTGGCGAAATATCAATTCTTGTGCATAAAAATTCAAGTAGTTTGGATAAAACTGCTTTGGGTTGTCAAACCGAGCAAACTGCCTGGAAATTATTTTAGACACAAAGATACTGTGGAAAGAAAGCAAAACAAAAAGCTCTCATTAGTCATTATGCATTCTGTTCTGGGACTGCAATTCTACGTTGCCTCATTTGACATCTAGCTTGAAATGTTTATACAAACAATTGATTTGTGTCCCTGATTTCTGAATCAGACATTAGAATTTTTGTTTTTCTTTATTTTTCTATTAAAATCTTTTATGTGAATGAAATTCGCAACGTTGGAACGCAACGATTTTCATTTTTTTTTCACCACTTCTAACTTTGATCTGAAGTTAAGAAATTAATTTTTCTTACGTCTATTGTATCAAGATAAGTTTAAATATTAACATGAACGCCAAAAAAATTTTTTGGTGATTTCAGCGTTTCCAAACATTTTCTTAGATCCGCGGGCGAAAAGGCAAATTGAACGTCTGAAATAAGAATTTAGTGCCAGAAGCACAGCTGGAAAATATAAGAATTTATTAAAGCCTATAAGTTACGGCTACAAAATGCATAACTGTAGCTACACATGCTTTACAAACCGAAAAAACTCATTAGATATGCTATTAGGACATACTCATCATAGACACCGAATCTGATATATGCATTTTTCTCTTTTATGAAATTTTAACTCTGTGTACATCAACCGGAAAGATCATGCAGCACCTTTGCATAAAATCTTATGTTTCCCATATATCGTTCCTTGCTCCCCATAGAGATAATCGTAGTGGACCAAGTCCTTACAGGCGAAACCGGCGCTGTGGGAACATTTGGCGATATCTCTGCTCTGAGAAATTAACTCTCCTGGAAATTTATATATTTCTTGTAGAACCCAACAAAGCTACCACACAATGATTTTAAAGAAAATCGAATGTTCGGAACACATCGTAACGATGCCTCCAACGAACGTGTTTTGTGAGATTTTGCATGTGGTCTGGACCACTATTCACGAATTAAGCTTTATTTTCGAATTTCATAAATGAATTATTCACTTCTATAGTAAATGCGAATTTGGCATACATCCCGGGAAGATTATGCAGCACCTTTGAATAAAATCTAATGTTTCCCACTCATCGTTCCTTGCTCCCCATAGAGATAATCGTGGTGGACCAAGTCCTTACAGGCGAAACCGGCGCTGTGGGAGCATTTGGCGATATCTCTGCTCTGAGAAATTTACTCTCCTGGAAATTTATATATTTCTTGTAAAACCCATTGGAGCTACCACACAACGATTTTAAAGAAAATCGAATGTTCGGAACACATCGCAACGGTGCCTCTAACGAACGTGTTTTGTGAGATTTTGCATGTGGTCTGGACCACTATTCACGAATTAAGCTTTGTTTTCGAATTTCATAAATGAATTATTCACTGTTATGACATATGCGCATTTGGCATACATCCCGGGAAGATTATGCAGCACCTTTGAATAAAATCTTATGTTTCCCACTCATCGTTCCTTGCTCCCCATAGAGATAATCGCGGTGGACCAAGTGCTTTCAGGCGAAACCGGCACTGTGGGAACATTTGGCGATATCTCTGCTCTGAGAAATTTACTCTCCTGGAAATTTATATATTTCTTGTAGAACCCATTGGAGCTACTACACAACGATTTTAAAGAAAATCGAATGTTCGGAACACATCGTAACGGGGCCTCCAACAAACGTGTTTTGTGAGATTTTGCATGTGGTCTGGACCACTATTCACGAATTAAGCTTTATTTTCGAATTTCATAAATGAATTATTCACTTTTATGATATATGCGCATTTTGCATACATCCCGGGAAGATTATGCTGCACCTTTGAATAAAATCTTATGTTTCCCACTCATCGTTCCTTGCTCCCCATAGAGATAATCGTGGTGGACCAAGTCCTTACAGGCGAAACCGGCGCTGTGGGAACATTTGGCGATATCTCTGCTCTGAGAAATTTACTCTCCTGGAAATTTATATATTTCTTGTAGAACCCATCGAAGCTACCACACAACGATTTTAAAGAAAATCGAATGTTCGGAACACATCGCAACGGTGCCTCTAACGAACGTGTTTTGTGAGATTTTGCATGTGGTCTGGACCACTATTCACGAATTAAGCTTTGTTTTCGAATTTCATAAATGAATTATTCACTTTTATGACATATGCGCATTCTGCATACATCCCGGGAAGATTATGCAGCACCTTTGAAAAAAATCTTATGTTTCCCACTCATCGTGGTGGACCAAGTCCTTACAGGCGAGACCGGCGCTGTGGGAACATTTGGCGAGATCTCTGCTCTGAGAAATTTACTCTCCTGGAAATTTATATATTTCTTGTAGAACCCATCAAAGCTACTACACAACGATTTTAAAGAAAATCGAATGTTCGGAACACATCGCAACGGTGCCTCCAACGAACGTGTTTTGTGAGATTTTGCATGTGGTCTGGACCACTATTCACGAATTAAGCTTTGTTTTCGAATTTCATAAACGAATTATTCACTTTTATGATATATGCGCATTTGGCATACATCCCGGGAAGATTATGCAGCACCTTTGAATAAAATCTTATGTTTCCCACTCATCGTTCCTTGCTCCCCATAGAGATAATCGTGGTGGACCAAGTCCTTACAGTCGAAACCGGCTATTTCAATATATGAAGTACCATTTTTTGAAGCATCACATAAAAAGCAGGCAATAAACAGATATGTCACCGTTTCCATAAACTTTTTGGATTTATTGCGTACTTTAAAGTCCATTTGATAATTGGTGTTCTTTCATTCTAAAAGATTTTAGTTTTCATAAAATAAATTAAATTCATGTCGCTTAATGTTATGCTGTTGGAATCTAACAATTACATTTTTGTATTTTTGATGACCATTGATGTCACTTTATTATATGTTTTTGGTTGCTCTCTTCTTTAACATGTAAGTTAGTTTTAAATTGCTCAAGCCAACGAACATATGCGGGTATTTTAATATTTCGGTAGGCTTTGCAACTGTTATAAATACATTTTTGTATGACAATATGTAAACTTTGGATGAAATAATAAAATATACATGTGAATTCCCTAGCTGATAGCGAAATCGCATAATGAAACAAAGCAGAAATCAAAATGAAAACTTGACTACGCGTAGAACTTGATGACGAATGAATGGTATTAAAACATTAATCTGTCTTATTCAAGTAAAATGTAAGTAACTTGTGTTTCAGTTTGTAAATTAAAACATTACCGTACATTCCAATAACTGCATATTGAGTTTACTCATGAATGGCAGATATATATGTTTACATACAAAGCATTACACACGAATCCCTTATGGTAGGACCATACCCCTGCCTTCTCTCATAAATTCTTGAACATGCATATATGTATGTATATGGTATTCATTCATAATTTCCCTTAACACGTTACGCAATCAAAAAATTTTAAATAGGTGGACATAAATCAAGTTAGCATAGCAAATGATTTTATTTTTAAATTCAATACTTGAAATTTAGAATGAATTGCTTCCATGAAATGACCTTGAAGTAAAATCAATTCTATAAATGGAAATCACATCACGTTTTAATTTAAGCATACATTTTTCTATTCATAGAATAAATTTCACCTTAAGGACATTTAAAAAAAAACAATTTAAATTCTTATTTACATAACTAGTAAAATGAGTTGAGAGGAGTATAGAGCCACCAAAAGGGTTATATTCTGATATACATACATATATTATGAACTTTTTTTTGTAATTCATGAATAAACTCGATATGCAGTTTATTGCGATGTACAAGGAGAGTAAATGTTTAAATTAAGATCACATATTACTCAAATTCTATTGAAGTTGAACGTTTAGTTTTCCTATATTAACGTTTAATAGATATCTTCTGAAATTAAACCACAGCAGAACTATAGTTCATGGGTTAATGGTAAGCCCAATTAGCTTTGGATTCGTCCAATTATATTGAGTCTTTAAAGCTTTTGCAGTTTGTTCGAAAACCCTAATGAAATCGTGTCCTGCCTCTCAATCAGTCAATCATAACAAGCCAAAAGTAATCGGCGAAGGTGTGCCATTCCACTTTTCATTTATAAAAAAATAAAATAATTAAAGCTTTTCCTACGATTCAGGTTTACGCAAGTTCTCCTTTTATTTAAATTTTTAGGGAATATAAATAAATTGAAAGTAGTAGTAACCGTATTTGATCGTTGTAATGGGAAAAAATGCAAACGGAAATAATTCTATACATTCTGCTAAAACTCACAGAGTATAAGAACCTTTTAAAGGACCCCTAACTCTCTACGTTCATCCAATTAAATCATACTAATTCGACTACAGTTTTACTGGCGAAAATGTTTAATTTACAGATTCTACTAGTATTAGCAAAGTTGAACAAACTTCCACCATTAAGTTATTAGATCGACCTTCATAATTTTTTCACCGATTATTTTTGACTGCTTATTATCAGCTATTCATAAAAAGATTCAATCAAGTGTGAATCGCATGTACCTTAAATGTTGAACTTCGCAAAAAATAACACAATTTTATGCAATATTCTCATTTGAAACGGCCGCTGTTTTCTTTTACGATTATGGATGTCACCCGTTGAACGAATCCTTAAAGATATTCACCACGAATATAATTCCTGAAACTTTCATGCAAATCCAACAAACGTGTAGTGTCTTAGTTGATTGGAAGTGCATTCGCCCCATAGCCATGTATAGTTGCTGTTGTAATACAGGAAAATTTAAACCCCTATAACTCTGTTAAATACGATCCGATCTTTCTAGATTTTCCAGTTGTGAATAAACTTGTAAACTTATATTTATTTATTGATTTTGACAATGCCCTTACGATTAGATTCGAAAAAGTGTAAAATTGATAAACCATACTATAACTAACAAAGTTGAGTGAATTTCGACTTATTTGTTGTTGTAGTGCTCATAAAGGCCTACTTTTGGTTTTTCAGATGAAAGGTTTCCAATCGCGAGGGGGGGGGGGGGGGGGGTACGCCTAAATCGCGTGTGGCTCAAGGATCCATATTCAGCCCAAACCCGTGGAAAATATCGTGCGTTTTGCTACAGAGGCTAGAGCTATGAGGATAATGTTCCAGCGCTAGTTGCTGGACGCAGCATCAAGCCGACGCAACTTAGACTGCTCGTGAGGTCAGTCTAGCACTAGAGAAAACCAATGTGCTCATCGTGATAAAGAAGATAATCCCCACGGTAGGGACGATCGGTTTCGCGGAAGTACAGGTTGAACTAAAATGATTCGTGAAGTACGTGGGGTTGCTAATCGCCTCGATGATGGAGTTTCCTCTGAACATATCATGGCAACGGCTGATAACGCTGCTTCCGTTAGTCAGTCCTACAGTACGGAGCAGAAATATGGGGCAACGCTCTTAGCAAGGAGCTGTACTGAAAATGATTGGCACATGTACAGAGAACAGAAGCACTAAAGATTGCATCTTCATACCTGACAGTCTCTGATTCAGCGGTGCTAGTCATCGTAGTCATGATACCTAGCACCCGTACCGTACTATCTACGCAAAATAGGTATCGAGAACTTAAAGATTGTAAAAAAGGCTAGAAAAATTAACGAGTTAGACATTAGGGAAACAATGGAAATGAGTAGGGTACCTGTCGAAAAAAGGTTAAACTTGGATTTAGGAAATGGGTCAGAAAAACTTCTGAAGTTCATTAAGTAGAGGTTATTAGATAAGTTTTTGGAATGTTATTAATAAATAGTTAAGTGAGAAGGAATGTAATTAGATGTAACATATAAATAGTTAAGGAGTAGGATCAGTTGGGTAGTACACCGACGATGTCCAAGTGTTACGGACGAAACACGCGTCTGTAGAATAGAGTAAATAAATCACGGTTACAGGGAAAAAAATTTAAAAAAATTTTCTTTGTCTAAATATTGAAATCAAACCGTCAGAATAAATAAGGGTTGAAACACAAAGTTCCTTAGGATCTACGTACGTTGCAACGAAGACAAAAGGGAGACAGTTGCCGCCGTAGAGAAGCAGCACTCACTCGATGATGGGTGAACAGCACGA
Organism: Odontomyia ornata; assembly: GCA_963969285.1. Lineage (NCBI taxonomy): Eukaryota > Metazoa > Arthropoda > Insecta > Diptera > Stratiomyidae > Odontomyia > Odontomyia ornata. Next base: position 203,108,451 of record OZ017739.1, read on the forward strand.
AGGAAGGATGAATTGTGCACCCCATCGTTGATTTGAGATCGTGGTTCAATCAAATGAAAGGAGCGACTAGCTTCTACCTGACCCAGCTCTGAAGCAGGCATGGTTATTTTCAGTCTTACTGGCACAATATTGTTAAGTTGTGGTTTCCCGACTGTAGGTTTTGCGCAGGAGAGGAAGACGATGCCTACCACACATTTTTTGTATGCAAAACATAAGACACTCTGCGCCGAGCTTTCTTCAGGGAAACAGGAGAGCTCACCTCAAATTGTCTTTTCAGGGAGATGCTTGCATCGGTAGGCAAATGGAACTATGTGGCATGTTATGCTCGGGCACCCAAAAATATTAAAAGGGATTACAGGAGGAATGTTTCAACTTGGAAGCACCCCCGTAAGCGAAAGGAGGCTTAGCCCGAAATACTGTGTGAAACTTTTCCAGGCCAAGGTCTCAGACCAGCAAGGAAGGTGCTTGGTAGGTAGTTTAGACGTCTTACGCGTCTGAAAGCAACACAGTTAGAGCGTAAATAGCCTTCACCTCCCAACCATAAAAACAAAGTTTAGTTTCGTCACCATTTCGTTTTTAGAGAATGTATATCTGCTAATCAAATATCTATATGCCATATTTAGTATAAATTCCATAAAATGTACTGTCATTAACATAGGATTGAATTTTGACTTCTGAGGATTTTTCGGGCCTAGTACTCATAAAGACCTACCACCATGATTTCCCTTGTTTTTCACACTAAAAGTGTCTAATCACAAGAGGGGGCAAACATTTTTCGTGCATTTCGCCACACTTGGACCCTTTGATGCAAAATGGTACAGTTTAAGAACTATCTACAAAGGTTTCGTCAAGACTTTGCAATTGGTATCCATATCGGCTATATCTGGCAAAAAATTATTTAACGGTCAACCTTTATATGAACAGACCTCCCTTAATACCCTAATAACATTTTTCTTGTGGTAAAATTGTCAACTTTGCTCCTATTGAACGAATTTCATGCTCCTCCATCTTGTTGGAAAGAAAACTAAGTGTAGCGCATGGAGGGACGGATGGACGAACGGATGGAGGGGAATACAGGTACTGATTGTAGGAGGGTTTTGTAAAATTACCTTACAAAATTATAACTTTCAAATGAAATGGTGAGAAATAATGAAATGAAGCTAACAGGTAAACATCCAAAAACGATATATTTTCATATAAAAGATTTAATTTCACGTGGGGGTCATCTCCAGTTAGCAAGCAATTTAAATTTTAACAAGTTGAGTAAGCAGGAGAGTGCTCCTACCAGAAGGTCTTTGTAAACATCCTAGGGATATAAACAAGTTTTCTCATGGCGTGAATCGATAACTTGAATTATTCATTCAATACTTGGATATGAAATCGTTCAAATTTATACAAAAGATGCACAACCGTATATGATAGTTGTTATCGGAGAAAATTCAAGCGGCTGCGACTTATGTAAATTTTATTAAATCTTATAGAACATAAGGATCTTCCAAAGCACTACTGAAATATCTAATTTCATTCAATTTAATAGTGCTTCTATAGTTTTACTGGTGAAAATGTTAAATTTACAAATCCCATTATTATTTACTGATTACAACAAATTCCACCTCCAACTTATTTGTTATTGTTGAAATTGGGGAAAATGTTGAAATTGGAGAAAAACAACGCAATTTTTATTTAATATTCTCATTTGAAACTTATCTCACTAATTGAACGCTTCCTCTAAGATATTCGGGATACATATCATTCCTGAAACGTTCGTGGAAATCCTAGCAAACACTTAGTCTCTGAGTCGGTAAAAGCGCATATTGCTCCGTAGCCGTGTATTGTTATTGTTGGAAAACAGGAATATTCAAAAAGGTATAACTTCTTTAAATACTACTCAATCTTTTTTGAAATTTTTAAAAATAAATCAAACTTATAAAAAGCCGTTTGCGCATCAAACTTTATTGAATTTAAGGATCCCCTGAAGAATTTATTCAGGAAAATGAAAAATTAATAAACAATACTATTACTAACAAAGTTGATTGAATTTGAACTTCTGACGTATTGTCTGTTATTGAGATTTTTCTGCTGATATGTGTCCAATCGGGAGCGAGATACTCGAAAACATTGTACATTTACAAGTTTATTCACAACTGGAAAATCTAGAAAGATCGGATCGTATTTAACAGAGTTATAGGGGTTTAAATTTTCCTGTATTACAACAGCAACTATACATGGCTATGGGGCGATATGCACTTCCAATCAACTAAGACACTACACGTTTGTTTTGGATTTGCATGAAAGTTTCAGGAATTATATTCGTGGTGAATATCTTTAAGAATTCGTTCAACGGGTGACATCCATAATCGTAAAAGAAAATAGCGGCCGTTTCAAATGAGAATATTGCATAAAATTGTGTTATTTTTTGCGAAGTTCAACATTTAAGGTACATGCGATTCACACTTGATTGAATCTTTTTATGAATAGCTGATAATAAGCAGTCAAAAATAATCGGTGAAAAAATTATGAAGGTAGATCTAATAACTTAATGGTGGAAGTTTGTTCAACTTTGCTAATACTAGTAGAATCTGTAAATTAAACATTTTCGCCAGTAAAACTGTACTCGAATTAGTATGATTTAATTGGATGAACGTAGAGAGTTAGGGGTCCTTTAAAAGGTTCTTATACTCTGTGAGTTTTAGCAGAATGTATAGAATTATTTCCGTTTGCATTTTTTCCCATTACAACGATCAAATACGGTTACTACTACTTTCAATTTATTTATATTCCCTAAAAATTTAAATAAAAGGAGAACTTGCGTAAACCTGAATCGTAGGAAAAGCTTTAATTATTTTATTTTTTTATAAATGAAAAGTGGAATGGCACACCTTCGCCGATTACTTTTGGCTTGTTATGATTGACTGATTGAGAGGCAGGACACGATTTCATTAGGGTTTTCGAGCAAACTGCAAAAGCTTTAAAGACTCAATATAATTGGACGAATCCAAAGCTAATTGGGCTTACCATTAACCCATGAACTATAGTTCTGCTGTGGTTTAATTTCAGAAGATATCTATTAAACGTTAATATAGGAAAACTAAACGTTCAACTTCAATAGAATTTGAGTAATATGTGATCTTAATTTAAACATTTACTCTCCTTGTACATCGCAATAAACTGCATATCGAGTTTATTCATGAATTACAAAAAAAAGTTCATAATATATGTATGTATATCAGAATATAACCCTTTTGGTGGCTCTATACTCCTCTCAACTCATTTTACTAGTTATGTAAATAAGAATTTAAATTGTTTTTTTTTAAATGTCCTTAAGGTGAAATTTATTCTATGAATAGAAAAATGTATGCTTAAATTAAAACGTGATGTGATTTCCATTTATAGATTTGATTTTACTTCAAGGTCATTTCATGGAAGCAATTCATTCTAAATTTCAAGTATTGAATTTAAAAATAAAATCATTTGCTATGCTAACTTGATTCATGTCCACCTATTTAAAATTTTTTGATTGCGTAACGTGTTAAGGGAAATTATGAATGAATACCATATACATACATATATGCATGTTCAAGAATTTATGAGAGAAGGCAGGGGTATGGTCCTACCATAAGGGATTCGTGTGTAATGCTTTGTATGTAAACATATATATCTGCCATTCATGAGTAAACTCAATATGCAGTTATTGGAATGTACGGTAATGTTTTAATTTACAAACTGAAACACAAGTTACTTACATTTTACTTGAATAAGACAGATTAATGTTTTAATACCATTCATTCGTCATCAAGTTCTACGCGTAGTCAAGTTTTCATTTTGATTTCTGCTTTGTTTCATTATGCGATTTCGCTATCAGCTAGGGAATTCACATGTATATTTTATTATTTCATCCAAAGTTTACATATTGTCATACAAAAATGTATTTATGACAGTTGCAAAGCCTACCGAAATATTAAAATACCCGCATATGTTCGTTGGCTTGAGCAATTTAAAACTAACTTACATGTTAAAGAAGAGAGCAACCAAAAACATATAATAAAGTGACATCAATGGTCATCAAAAATACAAAAATGTTATTGTTAGATTCCAACAGCATAACATTAAGCGACATGAATTTAATTTATTTTATGAAAACTAAAATCTTTTAGAATGAAAGAACACCAATTATCAAATGGACTTTAAAGTACGCAATAAATCCAAAAAGTTTATGGAAACGGTGACATATCTGTTTTTTGCCTGCTTTTTATGTGATGCTTCCAAAAGGGTACTTCATATATTGAAATAGCCGGTTTCGACTGTAAGGACTTGGTCCACCACAATTATCTCTATGGGGAGCAAGGAACGATGAGTGTGAAACATAAGATTTTATTCAAAGGTGCTGCATAATCTTCCATGGATATATGCCAAATGCGCATATATCATAAAAGTGAATAATTCATTTATGAAATTCGAAAACAAAGCTTAATTCGTGATTAGTGGTCCAGACCAAATGCAAAATCTCACAAAACACGTTCGTTGGAGGCCCCGTTACGATGTGTTCCGAACATTCGATTTTCTTTAAAATCGTCGCGTGGTAGCTTCGATGGGTTCTACAAGAAATATATAAATTTCCAGGAGAGTAAATTTCTCAGAGCAGAGATATCGCCAAATGTTCCCACAGCGCCGGTTTCGCCTGTAAGGACTTGGTCCACCACGATTATCTCTATGGGGAGCACGGAACGATATGTAGGAAATATTAGATTTTATTCAAAGGTGCTGCATAATCTTCCCGGGATGTATGCCAAATGCGCATATGTCATAAAAGTGAATAATTCGTTTATGAAATTCGAAAACAAAGCTTAATTCGTGAATAGTGGTCCAGACCACATGCAAAATCTCACAAAACACGTTCGTTGGGGGCACCGTTGCGATGTGTTCCGAACATTCGATTTTCTTTAAAATCGTCGCGTGGTAGCTCCAATGGGTTCTACAAGAAATATATAAATTTCCAGGAGAGTAAATTTCTCAGAGCAGAGATATCACCAAATGTTCCCACAGCGCCGGTTTCGCCTGTAAGGACTTGGTCCACCACGATTGTCTCTATGGGGAGCAAGGAACGATGAGTGGGAAACATAAGATTTTATTCAAAGGTGCTGCATAATCTTCCCGGGATGTATGCCAAATGCGCATATATCATAAAAGTGAATAATTCGTTTATGAAATTCGAAAACAAAGCTTAATTCGTGAATAGTGGTCCAGACCACATGCAAAATCTCACAAAACACGTTCGTTGGAGGCACCGTTGCGATGTGTTCCGAACATTCGATTTTCTTTAAAATCGTTGTGTAGTAGCTTTGATGGGTTCTACAAGAAATATATAAATTTCCAGGAGAGTAAATTTCTCAGAGCAGAGATATCGCCAAATGTTCCCACAGCGCCGGTTTCGCCTGTAAGGACTTGGTCCACCACGATTATCTCTATGGGGAGCAAGGAACGATGAGTGGGAAACATAAGATTTTATTCAAAGGTGCTGCATAATCTTCCCGGGATGTATGCAAAATGCGCATATATCATGAAAGTGAATAATTCATTTATGAAATTCGAAAACAAAGCTTAATTCGTGAATAGTGGTCCAGACCACATGCAAAATCTCACAAAACTCGTTCGTTGGAGGCACCGTTGCGATGTGTTCCGAACATTCGATTTTCTTTAAAATCGTTTCGTGGTAGCTTCGATGGGTTCTACAAGAAATATATAAATTTCCAGGAGTGTAAATTTGTCAGAGCAGAGATATCGCCAAATGTTCCCACAGCGCCGGTTTCGCCTGTAAGGACTTGGTCCACCACGATTATCTCTATGGGGAGCAAGGAACGATGAGTGGGAAACATAAGATTTTATTCAAAGGTGCTGCATAATCTTCCCGGAATGTATGCCAAATGCGCATATATCATGAAAGTGAATAATTCATTTATGAAATTCGAAAACAAAGCTTAATTCGTGAATAGTGGTCCAGACCACATGCAAAATCTCACAAAACTCGTTCGTTGGAGGCACCGTTGCGATGTGTTCCGAACATTCGATTTTCTTTAAAATCGTTGTGTGGTAGCCTCGATGGGTTCTACAAGAAATATATAAATTTCCAGGAGAGTTAATTTCTCAGAGCAGAGATATCGCCAAATGTTCCCACAGCGCCGGTCTCGCCTGTAAGGACTTGGTCCACCACGATTATCTCTATGGGGAGCAAGGAACGATGAGTGGGAAACATAAGATTTTATTCAAAGGTGCTGCATAACCTTCTCGGGATGTATGCCAAATGCGCATATATCATAAAAGTGAATAATTCATTTATGAAACTCGAAAACAAAGCTTTATTCGTGAATAGTGGTCCGGACCACATGCAAAATCTCACAAAACACGTTCGTTGGAGGCCCCGTTACGAAGTGTTCCGAACATTCGATTTTCCTTAAAATCTTTGTATGGTAGCTTCAATTGGTTCTACAAGAAATATATAAATTTCCAGGAGAGTAAATTTCTCAGAGCAGAGATATCGCCAAATGTTCCCACAGCGCCGGTTTCGCCTGTAAGGACTTGGTCCACCACGATTATCTCTATGGGGAGCAAGGAACGATGAGTGGGAAACATAAGATTTTATTCAAAGGTGCTGCATAATCTTCCCGGGATGTATGCAAAATGCGCATATATCATGAAAGTGAATAATTCATTTATGAAATTCGAAAACAAAGCTTAATTCGTGAATAGTGGTCCAGACCACATGCAAAATCTCACAAAACACGTTCGTTGGAGGCACCGTTGCGATGTGTTCCGAACATTCGATTTTCTTTAAAATCGTCGCGTGGTAGCTCCAATGGGTTCTACAAGAAATATATAAATTTCCAGGAGAGTAAATTTCTCAGAGCAGAGATATCACCAAATGTTCCCACAGCGCCGGTTTCGCCTGTAAGGACTTGGTCCACCACGATTATCTCTATGGGGAGCAAAGAACGATGAGTGAGAAACATAAGATTTTATTCAAAGGTGCTGCATAATCTTCTCGGGATGTATGCCAAGTACGCATATATCATAAAAGTGAATAATTCATTTATGAAACTCGAAAACAAAGCTTAATTCGTGAATAGTGGTCCAGACCACATGCAAAATCTCACAAAACACGTTCGTTGGAGGCCGCGTTACGAAGTGTTCCGAACATTCGATTTTCCTTAAAATCGTTGTGTGGTAGCTTCAATAGGTTCTACAAGAAATATATAAATTTCCAGGAGAGTAAATTTCTCAGAGCAGAGATATCGCCAAATGTTCCCACAGCGCCGGTTTCGCCTGTAAGGACTTGGTCCACCACGATTATCTCTATGGGGAGCAAGGAACGATGAGTGAGAAACATAAGATTTTATTCAAAGGTGCTGCATAATCTTCTCGGGATGTATGCCAAATGCGCATATATCATAAAAGTGAATAATTCATTTATGAAATTCGAAAACAAAGCTTAATTCATGAATAGTGGTCCAGGCCACATGCAAAATCTCACAGAACACGTTCGTTGGAGGCCCCGTTACGATGTGTTTCGAACATTCGATTTTCTTTAAAATCGTTGTGTAATAGCTCCAATGGGTTCTACAAAAAATATATAAATTTCCAGGAGAGTAAATTTCTCAGAGCAGAGATATCGCCAAATGTTCCCACAGCGCCGGTTTCGCCTGTAAGGACTTGGTCCACCACGATTATCTCTATGGGGAGCAAGGAACGATGAGTGAGAAACATAAGATTTTATTCAAAGGTGCTGCATAATCTTCTCGGGATGTATGCCAAGTACGCATATATCATAAAAGTGAATAATTCATTTATGAAACTCGAAAACAAAGCTTAATTCGTGAATAGTGGTCCAGACCACATGCAAAATCTCACAAAACACGTTCGTTGGAGGCCCCGTTACGAAGTGTTCCGAACATTCGGTTTTCCTTAAAATCTTTGTATGGTAGCTTCAATAGGTTCTACAAGAAATATATAAATTTCCAGGAGAGTAAATTTCTCAGAGCAGAGATATCGCCAAATGTTCCCACAGCGCCGGTTTCACCTGTAAGGACTTGGTCCACCACGATTATCTCTATGGGGAGCAAGGAACGATGAGTGAGAAACATAAGATTTTATCCAAAGGTGCTGCATAATCTTTTCGGGATGTATGCCAAATGCGCATATATCATAAAAGTGAATAATTCATTTATGAAATTCGAAAACAAAGCTTAAGTCGTGAATAGTGGTCCAGACCACATGCAAAATCTCACAGAACACGTTCGTTGGAGGCCCCGTTACGATGTGTTCCGAACATTCGATTTTCTTTAAAATCGTCGCGTGGTAGCTTCGATGGGTTCTTCAAGAAATATATAAATTTCCAGGAGAGTAAATTTCTCAGAGCAGAGATATCACCAAATGTTCCCACAGCGCCGGTTTCGCCTGTAAGGACTTGGTCCACCACGATTATCTCTATGGGGAGCAAGGAACGATGAGTGGGAAACATAAGATTTTATTCAAAGGTGCTGCATAATCTTCCCGGGATGTATGCCAAATGCGCATATATCATGAAAGTGAATAATTCATTTATGAAATTCGAAAACAAAGCTTAATTCGTGAATAGTGGTCCAGACCACATGCAAAATCTCACAAAACACGTTCGTTGGAGGCACCGTTGCGATGTGTTCCGAACATTCGATTTTCTTTAAAATTGTTGTTTGGTAGTCTCGATGGGTTCTACAAGAAATATATAAATTTCCATCAGAGTAAATTTCTCAGAGCAGAGATATCGCCAAATGTTCCCACAGCGCCGGTTTCGCCTGTAAGGACTTGGTCCACTACGATTATCTCTATGGGGAGCAAGGAACGATGAGTGGGAAACATAAGATTTTATTCAAAGGTGCTGCATAATCTTCCCGAGATATATGCCAAATGCGCATATATCATAAAAGTGAATAATTCATTTATGAAATTCGAAAACAAAGCTTAATTCGTGAATAGTGGTCCAGACCACATGCAAAATCTCACAAAACACGTTCGTTGGAGGTACCGTTGCGATGTGTTCCGAACAATCGATTTTCTTTAAAATCGTCGCGGGGTAGCTCCAATGGGTTCTACAAGAAATATATAAATTTCCAGGAGAGTAAATTTCTCAGAGCAGAGATATCGCCAAATGTTCCCACAGCGCCGGTTTCGCCTGTAAGGACTTGGTCCACTACGATTATCTCTATGGGGAGCAAGGAACGATGAGTGGGAAACATAAGATTTTATGCAAAGGTGCTGCATGATCTTTCCGGTTGATGTACACAGAGTTAAAATATTATAAAAGAAAAAATGCATATATCAGATTCGGTGTCTATCATGAGTATGTCCTAATAGCATATCTAATGAGTTTTTTCGGTTTGTAAAGCATGTGTAGCTACAGTTATGCATTTTGTAGCCGTAACTTATAGGCTTTAATAATTTCTTATATTTTCCAGCTGTGCTTCTGGCACTAAATTCTTATTTCAGACGTTCAATTTGCCTTTTCGCCCGCGGATCTAAGAAAATGTTTGGAAACGCTGAAATCACCAAAAAATTTTTTTGGCGTTCATGTTAATATTTAAGCTTATCTTGATACAATAGACGTAAGAAAAATTAATTTCTTAACTTCAGATCAAATTTAGAGGTGGTGAAAAAAAAATGAAAATCGTTGCGTTCCAACGTTGCGAATATCATTCACATAATCTTTTTAGGGCCTTATACTAATATACTAAACCTTCTGGAAATGTCGACCTATGTAATAGTATGATTTATCAATTTTACCCTTTCATGAATAAAATCATAAGGGCACCCTTAAATTCAATGAAATGTGTTTATGTCAATTTACAAGTAAATAGTATTTAAGAAAGTTATCGTATTTTAAATTTTCCTGCATTACAACAGCAACTATACATGGCCATGGAACAATGTGGACTTCCAATCAACTAAGACACTACGGTTTTGCAAGGATTTTCATGAAAGTTTCAAGAATTATATTCGTAATGAATATCTTTCAGAATTTGTTCAATAGGTGGCACCGTTATTGTAAAACAAAACGGCGGTCGTTTTAAATGAGAATATTGCATCAAATCTAAATTTAAGGTACATGCTATTAACAGTTGATTGATTTTTTCATGAATAGCTGTGGATGAGCAGCTTCAAAATAAGAGGTGAAAATTCAAGGAAGTAGATCCAATAACGCAAATCTTAAAGGTTAAAATTCGTTGAATTTTGCTAATAACAGTTGGATCTATAAATTTAATATTTCCGCCAGTAAAACTGTATTAGTATGATTAAATTTGATGAAAGTAGATATTTAAGCAGTCCTTTGAAAGATCTATATTCTATAAGTTTTAATAGAATGTTCATAAGTTATTGCAGTTTCAATTTTCTTCGATTTTAACTCATACGCAGTTTTTCTACTAATGGGTTTTCCATCGAGCCAGACACTACACTTTTGATTGTATTTTCTCGAAATATGTAATATAACAAAAATACAATTCAGGTTCGGCTCAGTCAATGATTTTAGCAATATTGCAACAAAATGTTGGCCGGTTGAAATGGAGTAACACTTGTTTTACTTTTAAAGCAAAAATATATTTGTTGTGCATGTCATGAAAGTTTTTCTATATGTCTGCATATCGTAAGTTAACCTAGGTTTATTCAGCTGCACTATTTCTGCATTAGGACCATACAAATCTATAATAAGTCCTCTCACATCTTTTTTGAATGTTTATTGTACAATTCATTTAGCAATTCAATATCCTCAACATATCATTGTAGCTTATGTCCCCTTCACTCTAGTGCAAACTGTTGATGTTTCAATTTCAATATTGCTTTGGTTATATTTTATGAGAATAGTATGTTTCCTGCTGCATTACTGATGAGGATTTCCCGATACAAATTGAATATCAATTATAAACTTGTTCATTCTAATAGCACTGACAACTAGTTGATTCTCGTTTTGTTTGGACTGTTTATACTACCCGGTGCTATGAATTATTACATGTATCAGTGCCTGATGTCGTATTGGAGTTGGACCATTCACATATTTGGTAGTGTATTCCATATTTATTAGATACTTTCTCACCCATATTACCATATTTAAGCATATAATTTTCGATGCGTATTCGGTGTTAAGGAAAAATATCACGGTACTCTTCCATGAAGTATAGGATGACCATTGTAATAGATATTATCGAATTGAAAGTGTATTGACCTCTGTCTCATTAGTTTTCTTGACGTCGTTTACCAGAATTTTGTTTTTGAATGGATGCACTTATGACCACTGTTAATCATCCGTAGAATAATATGTAGTCTAGTGATAAAAAAAACGACGTACTGCGTTTAAGTTAAAATAGATTCATGTTCTTGTTTGTTCAGTGCAACTTGAAAGAGAATCTGTTTCTCAATAAACTTCAGTATTTTATAGACTAAAGAGATTATACTTGGCTACCAAGCCTTTAACAATAGTATGTTGTTTTTACCAAGTCTTAATATACAATTTTCTAATGAATAACTCCTTTTAGTGAAGTAAAACATTGTTTATAGCGTTTGTAGTATTTTATTTCATCACATGGAAAATTAGATCATTACAAAGTACTGGTATTTCATAAAAAAGTCCAGAGTAGTTTTTGTTTACAAATGATGTTTGTGTTGGGGTGAAGAAGTCGTTAATATCTAGTTTAAGTACGCTCTTTTCCCTGCATCTCGTGCAATATTGATCATAGTATTCCTTCACACAATCAGTAAGCAAATTGTTGTATTGCATGAAAATGTTGAAAAAATCCATCAAGACGAAAAGCGTGAAGAGCTCGGGATGTTTAAGTATTAGTCTCTCGCCTCCAATAGGTATGTTAAAGAGTTCAAGAAGTCCAAGCTGATTTGCAGGGAATTCATCTACTCTTTCCTTGAGATCAATGAGGTATTGACGAAGTGAAGTCCATTGAATGTTATCTAACTCCAACTGGTTTTGTCCACTGCATTGGAAGATTATTTTCGCTTGAAATGTTAGCGGGTCAAATCCAAGTATAACTTCACTTTTGTGGAAACTTTCATCAAGATAGTATGTGTAGTTCAGCAAGAGGTTTTTCTCATAAATTCGCTGTTTCTCTCGATTCTTTTTTAGTTTCTTCTCTTTCTTGTTCACTTTTCTGGCTGAAGTAGTCTTATCAGTGTGGATGGCATTTTCATGCTTCTGACTAGCTGACGAATTTACTGGATCTGCTCCGATCATTTGAAGTGGCTGCTTCTAGTAGTAAAACTAAAGATGTATATTTATTACACCAGCATATATATTCACACTCTTTGAATTTATGCATGGAGAGGGGAGTCAAGTTCAATATGTGTTGATAATTCTATTGCATAAGTAAATATGTTAAGTCCTTGGATGCTGTAATGTTGCTTACTCTCATGGTTTAACTTGAAAGATAGGAAAGTGCTATGGAGTTAAGACTTGAACCACCAAGTTGACAGGGGTAGGAGTCAGTAAGAGGAAATGACACCTTGCTTCGCATTTTTTATAGAATTTCTCGGAGTTCTGCTGGGCTACAATAGATTGCTTATAGGTTAATTGGCTGTCTTTTTATCTGTAAAACCATCTATTTAGCTGTCACTTTGGCTGATGAGCTGTCTGTTTTATGTATGATGCAGTCTATGTAGCTGTTTTTTTAGCTGATGCTCTGTCTGTTTAGCTGATATGCTATCTCTTGAACTGTCTATGTAGCTGTCTTTAGTAGATAAGTTGAGCATTTGATCCAACATGCTATCTTTCATTCGCTGAATTTACTTGCTGCTTGGGAAGTTTCTATTTATAAGAAAATTATATTGCTTTCCATACAGTTACAGTCAGCATTTTTACATCTTACTTGAAATGTTATATGCTCGTCACAATTTACTTTAAGCCTACTGTTTACCAAGACTGCATCGTCATCATCCTCCAAGTTGTTTGTAGGCATACATGGGTCAGACAAGAATATTCACGTCTAAGTTGCTGTTCTGGTAAACAAATCTTGATTCGGAGGAAGCCATTGTTAGTTGCTCGAGAGTTAATTGATCGTATTTCATGCTGATATATTCTTCATAAAATTAAGCCAATATATCCTTCTTTTTTCATATGCATAGGTTCTTTTTCTTGACTCCTGTCCATCTAATATATAGGAATCCTTTCTACAGTAATTCGAGCTCATTTTTCCAGTTTTTCATGTCTTCACAAGACTTGCGGTCAGTCATTATTTATGAAGTGAATAATGCTTGAGACTCTTACCGCTCACTTTGATGTTCCGCTGCATTGAAATCATGGTGCTATACTTATGAACTCATCCGAAACGGTCAAAATCGTATGATCTTTTAGATCAGACATTTGAATCATTTTGTAAAGCACAAACTAGTTGAATAAATCTCCTTTTCATGCAAACGATTGCTAGGACCATAATATGAATTAATTTTGCCTGTTGTTTAGTCGATATATTAAGGGCTTATAGTGGAACTTATTAAGTATATTGAATCATCTTGGTGTTCTCATGTATGATCAACCCTTTTGGATTATCCGGGATATGCAGGAAGATCCGTATGTTATGACCGGAATGATTTTTCCCCTATCATTGAACAATCGAGTAAAATTTTGGTACCTGAAACTGACTGAAAATCTGTCATTGATCCATTTTCAAAAGAGTTTTGAATGGTTCCGATGACTAAGGCTGCATCATTACTCACAACTTGTGAAATGATGAAACATCACGAACAAATGTCTGTAGATATGAGCATTATTATAGCTATCAAGTATCGATGTATTAGTATCATATGATAAACTGGTCTCTTTATCATGCAAAGAGGGTTATCCACAATCACCGATTAGTTGAACCGTCAGGTAGGGTCATGAGTGTTCTTTTCTATAGCTGAACAACGATCAATTTCACACCAATATGTTTTCTCTTTTGCACCTACTAACCCAATTGCCTAGTGGACTCAAGGAAGTTTTCTCTTTCACATCTACTACCCGAGTTGTTTTCGGACAGAAGGTGGTGGAGGGCCTCGCAGAGAATAACCTTCTACCCAGCATACCCCATTGCCACGCAGGCATGATGACCCATCATCATGCATTATGACGTGTCAGAACGCATGATGACCGGTCATATCTATTACAATGGTCATCCTATACTTCATGGAAGAGTACCGTGATATTTTTCTTGAACACCGAATACGCATCGAAAATTATATGCTTAAATATGGTAATATGGGTGAAAAAGTATCTAATAAACATGGAATACACTACCAAATATGTGAATGGTCCAACTCCAATACGACATCAGGCACTGATACATGTAATGATTCATAGCACCGGGTAGTATAAACAGTCCAAACAAAACGAGAATCAACTAGTTGTCAGTGCTATTAGAATGAAAAAGTTTATAATTGATATTCAATTTGTATCGGGAAATCCTCATCAGTAATGCAGCAGGGAACATACTATTCTCATAACATACAACCAAAACAATATTGAAATTGAAACATCAACAGTTTGCACTAGAGTGAAGGGGACATAAGCTACAATGATATGTTGAGGATATTGAATGGCTAAATAAATTGTACAATAAACATTAAAACAAGTTGGGTAGACAGACCTATGCTCATGTCAGAAGGGTTTTGTACTCAACTTACAAAATGCAGTATCCAGTAACGAATAAAATCAAGAAACATGTCATGTCCGAGGATCATACTATTATTAGCAGAGTCGAAAGAATTTTGACTTCTGAGGTATTTGTTATAGTTATACCCACAAATATCTCCCTTGATAATAATTTCAGATTTTTTAAGATCACGGGTGTCCATTCGCGAGGGAGGAAACACATTTTTCATGTATTTCCCCCCCCCCCCCCCCCCCCCACCTATGCCCCCACAAAAGCAAAAACTGTCAGTTTAAGAACTGTTTTGAAAAGCTCTCATAGAGAACTTTCAGTCGATACTCATATCGACTACATTTCATGAAATTTTTTTTCAGGGGCCACTCCTCTGTACTGTAATCATCGATTCATGGCCTGTTTTTTAGAATCTTAGAATGGTTACAAAGCCCTTTTGCTAGGAGCTCTCTCCTGCCTTTCCGACTTGTTTCAATTGTATATACTCATCTTCACGATACCTACCATTCCTGAAATTTTCATGCAAATCCTAGCAAAGCTGTAGTTTCTAAGTCGGTAAAAAGCGCATATGGCTCCATAGCCATATGTTTCCATAGTAATACAGGGCATATTGTTCCATAGTAATGCAGGAAAATTCAAGTCGCTATAACTTCGTTAAATATGATTCAATCTTTATGAAACTTTCAGGATAGATTAATCTTATAAATAGGCATCTACGTACTGAATTTAATTGAGTTTAAGGGTACCGTTAAGATTTTATTCAAGAAAACATAAAATCGATAAATCATACTATTACTAACAAAGTTGAGTGAATTTTGACTTCTCATGTATTTGTTGTTGTTGTACTCATTAAGGTCTACATCCATGATTTTTTTCAGATTTTTCGGATGGAAGGTGTCCAATCGCGAGGGGGGGGTACGCGAAAAGTTCGTACATTTCCCCTTCCCCTGCCCCCCTCGGTACTCATAAGGCAATTTTAAGACTTGTTTTGAAAAGATCTCATTAAGACCTTTCCAATGACACCCTACTCGACTACCAATGGTGAAAATTTTTTTTTGGGGGGTCACTTCCCTATATGGGGAGACCCCCCTTAAACCCCTTTGAAAATTTTTCCCACCATTGAACTTTCAAGAGGTCACCACTTCTGACCTTTTCACAAAGTTTCATGGCTGTAGCTTCTATAGTTTCGGAGAAAAAGTGCTGTGACATACAGACGGACGGGCGGACGGACGGACGGACGGACGGACGGACGGACGGACGGACGGACGGACGGACAGACGGACACAGGTCGTGATTGCAATAGGGTTTTGTATTTTAGTACAAAACCCTAAAAAGATATGAGAGGGCTTATTATACATTTGTGTGGTCCTAATGCAGAAATAGTGCAGCTAAATAGACCTAGGTTAAGTTAATTAAAAAATTATTCAATATGCTATAGAATTCATAAAGCTATTTATCAGATGTACTGTAAATTGTATCAAAATTTATTTATATATAACAAAAAATAGCATTATTCAATAAATTATTTCTGTGAGAAAGAAACACAGTCTTTGCTCAAGTAAACAAATACCTCAAACAACAAAACAAAATGACCTTAACATTCTTAGCATATCCGAAACTCCCAAATATCAAGCACTTAACTCTACCATTCAAAAATGTCTAACGATGGACAAAAAACCCATATGAGTTCATTCAACTCAAGTGTACATCTGTTCATCAAATTACCAGCAGACAAACACCTCCTGAAAGTAATGATCATCTCTTAACATCCCACAACGACTCGCGACCATCCTTATCAAGAACACCCCATAACATATGCTACTTGTCTATACATGATCGATCGATCTCAATCTAAAAATAGCCTACCATAAACTCATATGCTACCACACATCGTTATCTGTACCGAACTATCTTACATAAACATTAGCCTGAGTGATCTATAGTAGCAGTGTGCCAACCCAAAACATACCCCATATGTTGAAAACTAATTAAATCTTCTTTGAAGCTACTAAAAATCAACCAAGTATCCAGCAGAAAAAAATTCTGGTAAGAAAAAACTTAACAAGAATATATTTTACTTATGTGAAAATAATACTTGAATATGTCAATGAGCATACCCGAAAATGATGATAAATCTATCATATTAAAAATGTTGCAAATACGTATTTTACTTAATGCACAAATATTGAAAATGTATATGAATATAGCAGAAGTGGCTTTACGCTTAATACAAGCACACAAAGTATGAGATTTGAAAATTCTCATGCAATCATATAGGTACTAAAGGCGATAATATGCATCCGAAAAGCATCAACTAAATGGTATCATCCAAGCATGCATCATATTCCTAAGAAGATAGCAAATTAAAAATTCACATAATCAAAACATCAACGAGTTCTAAATGAGAAAATGTCTAGAAAAATTCGGAAATGTCGAAAGATCATACTAGAGCGATCCATACATAAATAATTTTTCAATACTAGAAACCATGATGTGGAGAATATGAGACAAGCATAAAATAACAGTTTTACTCTATATTACACTGGCACTCATGAAACTACTTAAACTAATTAATATAGAACTACAATAACAGCACCTAGTTCAAGGTAAATATAAAAATTTATTCAATCTAGTGCATGCATATAATGCTACCATATATGACTAAAAAATATTTTTCCATGCATTATGGGCATAAACAAAGAATAATAGTATAATACCAACAAACCCCTAATGTCAATGACCTATCGCATTCGCTTTTTTCTATATTTGCTTTTTCCTTTCAGTACGTACCAAAAATTTATCAATGAGAATGCGTCCATATTCCTACTTATTAGAATCACCCCGATGATTCCCACATCCATCATACATAAACTCCATAAAAAAGTAGCATTCCGGAAGCCATAAGCCGTAATATCTTTCCTATACAACATCCATAAATAATCAAAAATTAAGAATAGATACCCAAAACATACATGTCAACATAGTGATCTAAAAACATAACGCATCTTTACCATGCGCTTATCAAAAGGGACAAATCATATACAAATGATACGATCTATGAATAAAATTATCGCCATCTCATGCACTACAAGATCATTAATTTGAAACAAGTTGGGTAGACAGACCTATGCTCATGTCAGAAGGGTTTTGTACTCAACTTACAAAATGCAGTATCCAGTAACGAATAAAATCAAGAAACATGTCATGTCCGAGGATCATACTATTATTAGCAGAGTCGAAAGAATTTTGACTTCTGAGGTATTTGTTATAGTTATACCCACAAATATCTCCCTTGATAATAATTTCAGATTTTTTAAGATCACGGGTGTCCATTCGCGAGGGAGGAAACACATTTTTCATGTATTTCCCCCCCCCCCACCTATGCCCCCACAAAAGCAAAAACTGTCAGTTTAAGAACTGTTTTGAAAAGCTCTCATAGAGAACTTTCAGTCGATACTCATATCGACTACATTTCATGAAATTTTTTTTCAGGGGCCACTCCTCTGTACTGTAATCATCGATTCATGGCCTGTTTTTTAGAATCTTAGAATGGTTACAAAGCCCTTTTGCTAGGAGCTCTCTCCTGCCTTTCCGACTTGTTTCAATTGTATATACTCATCTTCACGATACCTACCATTCCTGAAATTTTCATGCAAATCCTAGCAAAGCTGTAGTTTCTAAGTCGGTAAAAAGCGCATATGGCTCCATAGCCATATGTTTCCATAGTAATACAGGGCATATTGTTCCATAGTAATGCAGGAAAATTCAAGTCGCTATAACTTCGTTAAATATGATTCAATCTTTATGAAACTTTCAGGATAGATCAATCTTATAAATAGGCATCTACGTACTGAATTTAATTGAGTTTAAGGGTACCGTTAAGATTTTATTCAAGAAAACATAAAATCGATAAATCATACTATTACTAACAAAGTTGAGTGAATTTTGACTTCTCATGTATTTGTTGTTGTTGTACTCATTAAGGTCTACATCCATGATTTTTTTCAGATTTTTCGGATGGAAGGTGTCCAATCGCGAGGGGGGGGTACGCGAAAAGTTCGTACATTTCCCCTTCCCCTGCCCCCCTCGGTACTCATAAGGCAATTTTAAGACTTGTTTTGAAAAGATCTCATTAAGACCTTTCCAATGACACCCTACTCGACTACCAATGGTGAAAATTTTTTTTTGGGGGGTCACTTCCCTATATGGGGAGACCCCCCTTAAACCCCTTTGAAAATTTTTCCCACCATTGAACTTTCAAGAGGTCACCACTTCTGACCTTTTCACAAAGTTTCATGGCTGTAGCTTCTATAGTTTCGGAGAAAAAGTGCTGTGACATACAGACGGACGGACGGACGGACGGACGGACGGACGGACGGACGGACAGACGGACACAGGTCGTGATTGCAATAGGGTTTTGTATTTTAGTACAAAACCCTAAAAATAACTCGTCTTGGAAGAAATTATTAGAATTTTTGAACAAAACCAATGAGCATCCTATAGTAAAGAAAACATGAATGAATATAGTGTCATACTGCTACATAATATTATAATCAGAGAATGAAGTATAGAAAATGCTTTAAGAAATAAGTGATGATGATGAAGACAAACAAAATGCTGCTACAAGCAAACTAAAATTTAATACTATACTAAATATCAAGAACGCATTACAACAAACATTAAGACCTGTTTCACTGGATCCATACATTTGAGCAACCAGCGTAGTAGTCTAACCGAATAAAATACATTGTAGAAGATCCTTAAAGCACTATTGACATGAAACCGATAAAAGCAATAATATACTCGTATACTAGCAATGAGTCACAAAACAAAGAAACTACGTATCCATGTAAAAAGAAACTGCAAACAATCAATGTAAATAATAATTAGCAAACTAGAACAGACGTATTTGTGAATGGACATTTGTGAAAACATGTCTCAATGCCGCGCATCACGTTATCCGCAAACTATTGGCACTACAAAAACCTTAGCACTTCTAACAATTCCCATCGCCAAGCAACACACAATGCATATGCTATCTTATCCAAGCAAACATGCTCGCGCCCACAATCAAAGCTATCTTACAATGCAACGTATGCCATGCCACTTCTCTTCCACGCTGTAGATTCCGATGCCCTAAAACAGCCTTTGACAAAAGAGTCTACTCGCATGAAACACTACTCTTCACAAGCAAAGTCACTTGCATATGCCACGCGCTCCCGACGTCAATTTCCATGCATAACGACATTCACCGCCGAGGAACTCTACACCCCAATAATCATCCTCCAAATAGCGACGCACATCGGTCCTACTCGCTGATAAGGCTATCCATACTTAAGAACAGGCAACGCGGAAATTTAACCAAGCACTCACGAAGTAAATTTCTATTCCTCATAACATCCGGTGCCACGGAGGCCTATGTCTCGAATAACCTCCTCCTGCAGCCAACACGCGCGCCGTTTTCTTCCCCACAATGCCGTCCAGCAACGCACACCTTAAGTAAGCAGCCACAGAGTAAATTTTCACGCCTTAGAACACCCATCGAAAGGCAAGCCCGTCGCCCATCCATAATACAAAGTCACCTGTCTATAGCAGCGCTCTCCATCACCACGCAACTACCTGCGTCATAAAAACTTCCGGCACGCGTAGCATGATCAAATATATCGGTCATTTCCACACGCGGCTGTTCATCCTTAGCCAATCGATGAGCAACGCGTTCCTGAACCGAGTACCCATGAAGCAAATTCACATGCCTTAGAGCATCCGCTGCCGCGCAAGCTCCGTCAATAACGCAGTCACCCGCCAATGGCAGCACCTGCCATCACCCCGCAGCCACTCGCATCATAAAAAACGTCCAGCACGCCTAACACGATCGTCTAAATCGCTCCACCCAAACACCTTCAATAAGTGACACACGCTAAAATATCTCAAGCCCTACAACCAGCGAACCAACCAACCGGGGTGCCATCTATTCACAGAGCTTCCCTAATGGATTAGCAACCTCAATACTTCAAGCTATCAATCCTAGACAGGGATCTCCTACACATTAAAACAGCCATGGGTAAAAAACTATCTACCGCGAGAAGCGTAAACGACCCGAGAAGCACTTCAATCAAAGATAAATAACAAAACTGCTCGAAGACTAGAAGCAACCAATACATGAGGCAACCTTCCACTATAGATGAATAACAACCATGAATAGTATAATTATCTATCGCTAAAAGCGTCAAATGTTCCCTATTCATCCTAAAAATATATATGAATCCTATACGAGTATACACGCAGACAAATCTAGAGCTCTAATCTATTGATTGAAAATATGCCTAGTTTCACCATTTACCATTAGAGGCTACTAAGGCTAATGATGCGCACCCGTAATCTAAAGACATATGTCTGTTCTAGAACACAACCATCAATACTAGTTCTACTAATCGCTAGAGGCTACTAAAACCCTGAACGCGTGGTTATTTACCCAAGACACTGATCTCCTACATACCTTAAACTCGCACCTAGTTATCTCTGGCACCCACCTATACCAATCTTGTACACATGTCCACATACCTAAGGCCCACACCCTCACCGCAACCATCCATGACATCCACACCTATTCCGGACTCACACCTTCTCATCTCAGGCACCTACCTTTACCACTCTAACACAAGCACCCACACACCCTAGACCACATTTGAAATTTTTATGGAAAATTTGACTTAGAATCGGTATTCTACACCTACTAGTTTTCCGCACCAAACAACCGAATCGAAAGTAATAACCATGCAGAAAGAATAGAGGTTGGATAACAGGCTAACTTGATATCAAATTTCTGTAGAAAATTGATCTTTCCCGAAAACACTTTTGAAAAAAATGCCTAATTTTTGATAATTTTATTATTCAAGGTATCCACTGGAAATACATATGGTCCACAGGAATATTATTTATGCAAATATGAGTGAAGCCACGAATAACGAGGATGGAGTTGCTGTTTTTGGAGTTTTATTTCATATAACAGATAAGAATTATCAGCCTTTGTCAAATGTTTTGGACAGCCTACCCTTAATTGAATCGATTGTTGGGACTTCAACTGCTTTTCATAAGGAATTCACTCCTATGGATTTTTTTCCAAAGGATATTACACGGTACTATCGTTATCAAGGATCCCTCACAACTCCAAGTTGCGCTGAGAGTGTTTTATGGACTGTTTTCCGTAGTACTATCCCCGTAACTTATGAGCAGGTAAATGATTTTGCTACAAATAATATTTAAGTAACTCAAATATCTGACATAGTATTAAGTGATTTCTAAGCATAATATTGCCCTTAACTTTATATTAAATTTGATATATACTCGTATGTACCTTGTTCTGTTGAAAATCTCTAATAAATATTAAATTTAAATAAATTACTAATTATTAATACAGAATAAATTAAAACTGCAGTTTTGAACTTTAAATTTAAAGATGTTTCTGCCCTAGTTAGGGAAGATGTTATTAGTTATAGTTTTGTCTATAGCCAGAAAATATTGTTACAATTTTACTTTACTACCTTAGACCCATCGGCACTGCTCACTGAGACTATGGGTGCCATCACTAGACTGTGCCGATTGAGAACTCGTTTGCCAAACGCCAAAATTGCTGCGAGTTGGCTGACCACCATGTGTAAGAACTTTTGATGCGATCAATTCGAATAGGTTTCAAAAAATAATCGATTTCACGGTCTATTCGCTGTTTTTCTTGAACTAATAGACTGCTGTTGTCATTCGCCACTTCTTTAAAGCCATCCCAAAAAGTATCGTGCCATTCCCGGTTTGGATCTTGGTCACCTTAATTTAGTTAATTTTTTTTCGGATTCGCATGACATGAAGGTGAACTACTGCTGTTAAATCATCAAAAGTCATTTTAATGCTCTCAAACATCATATTTTATCAAGCTTTTTCGGTTTGAAGTGTAGTCAAGTAACTTGCCTTAAATCGGGGATATAAGAAAGTTACGATTATATAGTTCATTTCGTCATTCAAGCTCCTAAAACGACTTTGTAACTTTGTTTTCAGCCTAGCTCTCATAGACGACAATCCAGGAGTGTGTTGAATGACTTCATTCTTTTCAATGAATTTTTGTATGGCGGCAACATTTGGGATTGCTTCTGAAATACATGACAGACCAGACGTGGTAACTTTAGTGACTTGTTCGAATGGCTTTAACTTTTTAAAACATTGCTCCATCGAAACCCACTGATTTGTCCTCAGATTATTGAGAGTGTCATATTCAGCCGTATATAAGGAGATAGCTCGTTTCTGCAACATTAAACGCTCTAACATGTAGGAAGTAGAACTCCATCTTATGCTAACGTCTTGTACTAAGATGTGCTCTGGAAAACCAAGTTCTTTCTATATATTCTTCAATTTGGATTGAGCTTGGCTTGAATGATTTAAATGAGACGTCTGCCTTTCGCAATCATCTCCACGACTTCCGGTTGTATCTTAACTGACTCATACACAACCCTCTGAAGAGAATGGATGAAACATCTGCCAAAGTTGATCTCCGCCAATCGAATACCTTTGATCATATTTGCACCGCTGTCGTGGACAATTATATGAACTTATTCTGCTCTATATCCCAGTGAGTCATAATGGCATTGAATTTATTCGCTGTTTTCACCTGAAAATGGTTTCATAGTAAGAACACCATGTTTAGCTAGGAATCGAAAGATCGATAATGAGCTGTAAAGCTCAGAAAACTAGTATTATTGTGTGTACAAGTCCATATATCTGATGTGATAGAAATTGTGTTAGTGACTGAAGTTTTTATTTTCAGTTTATCGAAAATTCTGTCATACTCGTAGATGCTAGGAACTATTTTTTGTGCCATGTAGGTGCAGCTAGGCAATTGATAGTGGGGTAAGGCTTGTTGAAGAAATGTAATAAATCCAACTCCCCTTCTATTTATAGCGGCTCATTGTCAAGGGCAATCATTTCTCCTATGAGGTAGTTATACTTTTCAGCTTTTGGATCGGTTACATTCCGGGCCAATTTTCTTTGTAAGGATTCTAGTAGCGTTTGTTGTTTCTTTTTGGAGAAGAACTTGTCCTGAGGATGGCGGACTCGCCACCCGGCTTGGATTTTCCCTATCTTTCAAACATTTAAACTTTTCTGGATGTTTAAGCTTTAAGTGGTTACCCATGGCAGAAGAAACTAGGGGATATTTAAGAAAAAAAGGAAACGTTCTAACTAGCTTCTGCTTGTTAATTATTTTCCATCATCTTTATAATAACTCAATAAGTTAGCCTGTTTAATTTTGTCTAATCATGGAACCATGGAAAGATATTATGAGGCATTGCATCGCAAGCTTTTTGGGTTATTTATAAATATAAACGCGTAATTAACAAATACTGAATAACTAAATGAAAGTAAATTTCCGTTAAAAGGCTGAATTTTTTTTTATTAATTTAAAAGAAATAAACAGATAGCTGTTTCGAGATCGATCTTATTTCTTCTCAAGTTTTTCAATATACAAAAAAACGAAGATGAAATCAGATCGATTTCGAAGCAGCTGACTATTTATTTCTTTTCAATTAATAAAAAACAAATTAAATCTATAAATTGAAATTTTCTTTCTTTTAAATATTTGACAGGTTGCAAAAATCGGGTCAAAACAATAGAAATCAATACTGAATGATTTTATCGAGTGTGCTAGTATTCCGATCAGTTCGATTTCACTCTCATCATTTTATACGCACACGCATTCTCTTGGATGTTTATGGTAAGGACATAAAACTAAACAAACAACGCCAAAAGAAATTTTAGGCGATTGTCTGCAACAAAGAGCTTGCAATCTGGCAAAACTTATAAACAGTGGTTTTTATTTTTCCTAGCACTTTAATCGCAAAATTTAAAGCGCAATGGCAGTTATCTATAATCACGGAACAAAGTTCTGTTTTACATAAGCTTAACTATCTCAAAAGCCATTACTGAACACTTATCACAATCCAATAACCACTTTTGTAGACAAGCCTACTCAGAGATATCAATAAAATTAGCTCACCTGCCTTTTTTCTTCACATCCGCGAGAAATTTTTTGTTTACACAGCATAAAAATTGCAAACTTATTATTTTCACAGCTTGTATAAAAATATGCCCAAATGGCCGACCTTTTGTTTAAGGACATGTTTTGTTAAGGACTTACGAAATACTCACGATTGACTATGCATCTAAAATCGTTCAATAGAAATCAACTATTTACGAAAAAAGGGTGATTTATCCAAAATATAATTGTATCACATTATCTGTCCTTCTCGCTCATTTGCAAGGCTATTAGCCATTTCATTTTACAATACCCTACTAAAATCGCGTCCTGTCTGTCCGTCTGTCCGTCCACCGTCCGTGGGTCACACCACTTTTCTCGCAAACTACATAAGCTAGAAACATAAGATTTTGTAAGTAGGTGTAAAGTGATGCCCTCTTCAAAGTTTCTTCACAAAAAAAAATTTATATGGTGTTCAAGGGGGGTCTCCCCATATAGGGGAGTGGCCCCCGAAAAAAAAGTTTCATCGCATGTGGGCAATATGGGTATCAAATGAAAGATCCTGATAAAAACTTTTTAAAACTGGTCTTAAAATGACAATATTTGCTTTGGGGGGTGCAGGGGAAAGGGAAATGTACGAAAATTTTGTGTGTGTGTGTGTGTCTGAAAAAAAATCACATATGTGTGACTTTAGGAGTACAAGGGCATCAAATACCTTAGAAGTCGGAATTCGATCAACTTTGTTAATAATAGTACATTTTATAAATTTTACATTTTTGCCCATAAAATCAAAATGGAACCCTTAAATTTCCCAAAAACCACAATTCAAGTTTTTGAAAGCAATTGTATGTGCTCTGGAAATTTCACAATAATCGAACAATAAACAGCTAAGTTATAGCCGATTGAATATTTAACAATTACAACAACATTAGCGCGTGATACTAGGGAGATATACGTTTGTAACGGACCTAGCCACTATAAATATGTAATAATTTTGACAAAAATACTGGAAATGGTTTGTAATACTGATGTGTTATCATGACTAATTAAACAACGAGGTCAAAACACTTGAAACAAAATAGCGGCGAATATAAAAATATAATAACCAGAATAATTCTTCCAACTCAATTCATGGAATCTGTATATTAGTCAAGTCTTGATATGCAGAATATATTGTTTGATTTTCTAATTGTTTTACAATACCCTTCTGGTAGGAGCACTCTCTCGCTACTTCAACTTGTTAAATATTTGCCATCCACTGTTTGCCATCTACTGCTGCGATGGGCCAGAGAACTCGAGCATTGACAGATTTTTTGTTAATTTGATACCAGATCATTTGCCTGGATTTGAATGGAATATAAAAGCACAGAGGAAATAAGGAAGTAAAAAAAGCCCCTGCAAAAACCGATGCTGCCAGGTTTTTAATGGAGTTAGGAAGAATGAAAAGGGCGTGATTAAAGTTGATTATTTACTTAACCCTTTGCGGCGCTGAGTAGCAGATCTGCATCATACTATTCGAACTAGCAAAATCGTTTAAAGCAACGAATAAAATACCTTCCAACGCGGCACTGCATATTTGCAGCAAAGCATTCTATTGAATTAGTTACCCCACGTTTGCGCTAGACGACGTTTTTGTAATTTTTGGCCACTACAGGTGACGGATCCCTTAGAACCGGTTTGTGTTGTTCGCGCGTAATTTTTGTTGTTATATTGAATATTTTTATGTGAGATTGCTGCGGAGTAACAATTAGTTATTGGTTTTTGCTAAGAACATGCAATTCAAATGTTTTCGATTGTTTTTAGAGAGACAGTCTCGAATTTCGTTTTGATGCAGTAATGCAACACTGCGCTAAACTGTTATATCTTATTTCTTTATTCGTGCCCAATATGAGTTTGAGGTTTCCACGTTTAGGCTGTAGGCCTTTGTCAACTGTCAAATTGGAAAACATTCTAACCAACGGCAAGATATTGAGGATGTCTTAGACTTTTCAGACAACGACGAAAAAAATGGAAAATCAAAATTTACGCCAAGACTCGGATGAGGAACCCGAAATACCCTTCCTAGAAGATCAGAAAGATGACATCTTGCTACCGAGCTCTGAGACCAGTACAAGCATTACAGTTCAACCATGTGAGATACCGCCTATTGTTTCAGTACCCAGTACCAGCTCCAAAGTCAACGCAACTTCACGAAGCACATGTGATCCCAAAACAAATATCATGTGGAAAACTAAAAACTTAGAGCTGAATGAATCTTCCAAGTTACCAAATGAAATACTGGAACTGCAGACGCCTTATCAGGTATTTACGAGTACTGACGACATTGTGGATCTCATAAGAGACGAAGCAAATTTGTACAGCGTGCAAAAAGACGCCAGTAAACCTATAAATGCCACAAGCCAGGAAATAAGACGGTATTGAAATTATTTACGTCATGTCCATTATTGCCCTGCCCAATGTTCGAATGTACTGGTCACAGAAATATGGCTATGCCAACATACGCGACATAATGACGCTAAAATGGTTCAAGTTTCTGAGGTAAGTAATACACTTGAATGGTAATTCTAAAATGTTACCGTATAATCAGCCAAATTCTGATCGACTTTATAAAATTAGACCAATAACTGAAAAGTTGAATCATAACTTTAGAAAAGTGCCTCTAGAAACACTTTTGTCTGTCGATGAACAAATGTGTTCAGCCAAAGCACGAAGTGCTCTAAAGCAATATTTGCCAGACAAACACCACAAGTGGGGCTTCAAACTGTTCGTGATTTGTGGTGTAAGTGTATATAGCTACAAATTTGAAGTTTACAGTGGCTAAGAGAATATATGCGCAGATGACGAGCCTCAATTAGGTGCTTCATCTAATGTAATGGTCCGACTTGCCAGAGAGATTCCTTCCAACCATAACTAAAGACTGTTTATTGACAATTACTATACATCGCTAACCTTGATTGAATTCTTGTCACACCGTGGTATATTAGCTTTGGGCACCGTTCGGAGAAACCGTATCCCGAACTGTAAATTCCCAGAAGAAAAACAGCCGAAAAAACAGCCTAGAGGCACATCAGCTAAACAGGTTGCAAGTTATAATGGTATTGTTATATCGGTGGTGGCCTGAAGAAATAATAAAATTGTGAATCTAGCATCCAACTTTGCTGGCGTAGGTAGATTCGACAGGTCGCAAAAGAAATAAATCAACGTTGAACGGCCCTATATTGTGGCAGAATATAATCGGCACATGGGTGGTGTAGACCTCATGGACTCCATAATGGATCATTATAAAATTAGACTTCAGGGCGAACGTTGTTTTGTAAGGCTCTTTTACCGTTTCCTGGACATGGCCATGACTAATTCTTGGCTATTGTATAGAAGAATTTATGCTGACACGGAAAATAATGTCAAAGTGCTAAATCCTGCTGATTTCCGACTAGAAGCTGCTGAAAATTTAGCCAAATATAAAAGTACGAACCGGCTGAAGTGCACTAGCGATGTAAAAGAACTCATCCAGGACAAAAAGAAAAAAGTGCCTTGTCAGCATATCCTGCTGGCTGCTTGTCCCGACAAAAGGCTTCGGTGCAAATATCCTGGATGTACTGGAGCAGCCCAAACGGAATGCGAAAAGTGTGGCGTAGCCTTATGTTTCAGTAAAAATAATAGCTGTTTCCGTCCTTTCCACCGTTCGTGAATATTAAGATGTTTTTACACCATGATGCAAATCTGCATTTCAATGTTTTTTTTTAAAAGCAAATACCTTTTCTTACATTTAATTTTTTAACTATTTTTACCGTTATTATATAGCTCATCTTAAAAACACGTTCTTGCGCCGTAAAGGGTTAAGTGCGCATCTGTATAGCCATTAAGGGTTTGGAATTTAACGTCTGAATATGCAAGCAAGTAAATTGACTCAACACTTATTGCGATGAACAAACGCTATGGACTTGTATTACTTATCAGTGGATTGTATCGAATGTACAGTTAGACAAAAAAGTCTCCGTACGGTGCTTATTTTTCTGTATAAGTAAGAATACCGTTCAGATATATCAATATTTTTTTATTTTAGTAATTAATATGTTTTCTATAAACTTAGAATTACAAGATGCAACAAAAAACTAAAAACTTATCCATTTGTTTCGATATAGTAGTTGAAACTGGTAAATTTATCAACATTTAACATCAAAAAGGTCTCCGTACGATATTAAATCTTAATAAAATTATAAGAAAAAGGAATTTTGTAAAAAAAGCTTTTAGTACTTAGTAAGATTTCCCTTAGCTTTGATGACTGCTGTCAATCGTCTGGGCATCGAAGAGACTAGTTTAGATGTTATTTCGGATCCTATAGAGTTCCATTCTTGCTGGAGTTTGGCTTTAAACTGTTGCCTGTTTTTTATTGCGTGTTTGCGTGCTCTACGCTCCAATTCATCCCATAAATGTTCTATTGGGTTTAGGTCGGGTGATTGTGGTGGACTGTGTAGTTGCTCAGGTACATTATATAGTAGCCATTCCTTAACAATCATTGATGTATGCTTAGGATCGTTGTCTTGTTGGAAAATGAAATCACTTTCCATGCCTAAAGCTGATATGCTTTCGCTCAAACTCGTTCTAAGAATGTTTAGGTAATCCCTCTGGTTCATTGTGCTCTCAATGAAGTGCAATTTTTCAACTCCTGAGGCTGCCATACACCCCCAAACCATTACATTACCACCGCCATGCTTGACTGTTGGAATTAGATTTTTGCATTGAGCTCCTCATTTGCTTTGCGCCAAACTTTTCCCTAGCCATCTGGTCCAAATATGTTAAATTTACTCTCGTCGGAAAATACAACTCGATTCCAAAAATTAACGTCCTTATTTTGGTGCATTTCCGCAAAGTCTAATCCCTTCTAGCGATAAAGTTTTGAGACCAATGGCTTTCGCCTTGGCTTTCGACAATGGAAATTACTTTCCCGTAGAACACTTCTAATGGTTTCATCACTTACCGTTAAATTAAAGTCTTTTCTGACCTTGTCTGCTATTTTACATGCGCTGGTTCTAGGATTATCTTTCATTTTTCTTACTATTGACCGCCGCGCTATATCGCTTAAACTTTTTGGCCGTCCCGAACGGGGCTTACTTTTGAACGAAGCGGTTTCTCCATATTGCTTAATAGCATATTGGACACTTGACTTAGGTCTACCAATTACTTTCGAAATTTTACCCATCGACTTGATTTCGCAATAAAGCTTTATGATCAATTTCCTCGTATCTACACAAATTTCTTTACTCATGGCGGAATTTTGGATTTTCTGAAGTTGATACAAATCTGCACGCGGCTGAAACTATACTAGCTATACTCCAGGGAAAATTGTGAACTTTGTTTGTGCAAAGCATTGTTTACATAACTATGTAAAGAATGCAAAGCATTGTTTAAAAAATTTCGTATGGAGACTTTTTTGATATATGTAAAATTTTGTAAAATTCACTAAATTTAATTGCTATATATTAAGAAATGGATAAATTCCTGCATTTATCCCTAAACTTTGTTACAAAAGAGCTGTAGAAAACATTGCATTCATTAAAGTAAAAAAATATTGAATTACATGAGAGATGTT
Source organism: Odontomyia ornata (assembly GCA_963969285.1). Lineage (NCBI taxonomy): Eukaryota > Metazoa > Arthropoda > Insecta > Diptera > Stratiomyidae > Odontomyia > Odontomyia ornata. The sequence goes on from OZ017739.1 coordinate 203,138,719, forward strand.
CATAAAAATCAAGAAAAAGTAGCGTCGTACGGAGACTTTTTTGTTTAACTGTAGTTAGATTATCATCATATTATCTAGTTAGTTTGTCAGAACTTTAAAAAAGAAAATAATAAGAAATGTTTCTTAAGTTGTTCGTTTCATGGCTCAGATTAATTCTGCGAGCTATTCGCAAAGACACCGATGTTGGAAGAACATTTTATTCGAAATATGCAGCGCCGTTACATACAGAATTAAAAAGTTTTCTACTTCAATAACATACGCATTTTGTGAGCAGTTTTTGCTTTTTTCATTCCACCGGATTAAGTTAGTTGTTATAATGGAAATATTAAACAGAGAACATATTCCGTTTATTGATTTCGTTGATGCATTTTATTTGCAGATTTAATGTTTTCATTTAAGAAAACCTCTTCCCCATTCAATGACTTAGTGCAGGCTATCAGAACAGTAAACTCTCGAAATGTAATCCGTGATCAGGAACACTTAATATTGAAGCATGACATTTAAGTCAAATAGAAAACAATTTCTTACATTACATTTCCTCTTATGCCATAAAGCAGGCTTGGCTCATTAACAATATAAAACTCAAAAACTGACTGCATGGTCCCTATATCCGGCCGCCAGATATTTGGCTATCTGGCTGAGTATATGGCTGGATATACGACTATCTGGCCAAACAACTATCCGTTTCATCACTAATTTAAATACTTTAACAGCCCAGTTTCACTTCTAAAATATGACTGATTTTATTTCACTGTCAAACCGATATTTATTTTGATTTTCGTTTTTCCTGATGTTTCTTCTTTTCCTTGTAGTCCCTGAACAAATTTTGGAAATGCTTTTCCTTTTCTGGATTAAATATAAGTTTTTGAAAGCATTTGAAAATACTTCCCAACTTTCGGTTAAACAAGCATTTATTAAATCGGTTCAAAATAATCAAGTAGCGAGTGAACGTTCCTGTTAATCACTCCGAGTAAATTTTGCAGTTCTGAAATTGAATCAAAGTCAACTGTTGATTAAAAGTGATAACTTTCCTACTTACGGCCCGTAATCTTGTCTTTTTGTTGAATTTTCGTGTACTCGTATATAAGTGTTATCTGTGATAAGCATCCTTTTACCATTCGTATCCGTACTGCGGGCATGAAATTAATGACCTAATTATATTTCTATTGTACTTGTTGTAATAACTTTCCAATGAGTGAATTAATTTTCGATTATAGAACCAATTAGTGAGTTCAGCAATATTGATTAGCTATGTGATTCGATTTTTGTTGACTATTTTTTATTGTGCTTATTATTATGTGACTAGTGGTTAATTAATAATATACGTGAAATTACTGATCTTTCCCATTACGCATTAAATTAAGACACCCATACAATCCATTAAAATGAGTGTAACGTGTAGCTAATTAAATTGCATCTCGTCCGACAACACGTTTAAGTACGTGATCTGCAAGGGCTTTTGCAACTGCATACTACACAGTGCATGCATGGATGCACCGAGAGATGCTTATTTGGAGGAACATTATATCCGATCCGGCAGTCAGAATTTTGAGCAGAAGATAAAATTCATGTATGACAGAATTATTGGTCACATTGATAGCCTCGTGGAAGAGAAGGACCAATTAATCGCACGGCAAATATCTAAATCTCAAGCAAATAATGACAGCCTCATTGAAATGGCTAGTAGTTTCGACGAACTAGCCAAACTAGCTATAAACCAATCAAAGAGCGAAAGGAAAATATTTAAAGCCCCCGAAATGTTCGACCACTGTTTAATCTCTGGGAAGGAGTGAATTTCAAGTATCACACCATCATGTACAGGGGGTTGCCGTAAGGAAGACTTCCATGATAAAGATAAAGAAAGACTCAGTAATAATATATGCTAACAAACATCACCATGAAACTATCCGTGCAGAATGATTTATTACAACAATCAGAAATGTTGACAAACTAACAAACATTGAAAAAAGTGTAATTCATTGGAGAAGAAATTACAAGAGCAGTGAGATGCACATCACATAGTCTCAATAGAAAGTAATGCAAAAAATCTAAAATCAAGATGTTCCGAAGGGAATGTTCCCCCGGTTCCCCCAATACAAGCTCCAGAAATCGTAAAACGCATTTTTAAGCTAGGGACGTTCTGATCAGTGGATGTTCGGCTAAAAAGGTAGAAGCAGTTAACGCCAATACAACGCCTCCAGAGTTTGGAAGTATTTGGAAAATGATCTTATGCATGAAGGTTACAGAGTTCAAGACGCAGCAAAGGGAAATAAGTGCAAGCGTTCGATGAGAACCTTCATTCCACAAAAGTATGCCTGGCTTTTCTCCAACCATCAAAGTGAAAATGGTGCTGTGGCTTGGAATGAAATTATATTCGTAAATTGAAAATCATGAAACGCTGTTTGCTACAAGGATCTACCAAGTAAATCCATCAATAGTTTAATAATGGCCCCCACTAACAATGAAAAAATCGATACTAACATGACTCAAAAATTCACTCACCATTTACTAACACTATTATAAATCCTTCAGATCCTTCACCAAGTAATTCAATGGCTAATAGTGCTATTCTTCCTGAAAACTACCAACCAAAAGACACCGTTGTTTCACCACAAGAGTGTTCTATTTCTATTTCGACTCCTGAGCTAAAGGCTGCAAAACCCCCCGTCAAATATCCAAATTTTTTTAGTGGTGGTTTCAGATTTTATCCACAAAATGCTTAATATATTAACCTAGTGCATCAAATAATTCGGTCACAGAAAAATAATCCTTTTAAAACCCTCTCTTACCTCCAGCTGTTAAAGTTACTACTAATTCCAGTAACGACCCTGAGGGTAAGTGTCTCCTGTCAAGGATGAGAGAGCATAAAATATGTGAGTTTGTTCGACTCTGCTTGGCTTACATGCATAAAGCGCCAGATACAACGTGCATTGATGGCAAAACGAAGGCTAATGTGAAAGTTATGATACAAGGAGAAGATCTTCCCATAGAACTTGAACCTCTCCACAATTTATATCTTAGATATCACGAACAACTTGGTACAAACTCAGAACAAGCAAAAAAAAATATCTTGAGACCTACGCTTCACATGTAAGCTCAAATTATATATCCTCGCTACAAAGGTCACAAGTGCAACGTCATAAATTTTTAAGTCCGCAATAAAAATGCTTCGTCAAAAAGCCTCAAAATGTTCTCTTATAACTGTGGTGGTATGAGAAGTAAACTAGGTAAACTTTTTCTTTAGGCTAAGTCATGCCCTTTCTCTGTTTTGGCTCTAACTGAAAACTTGTTGAATGACTCCTTTTGTAATGAAGAGATTCTCAATAGTAGCTGGACTGTTTATAGGAATGATTGAAACTATATTAGTACACAACTCGCTGTTGAGTGAACCCGTCAACACTACCGCAAATAATAATTTCCAGCATACAATGGCCCGAATCAAATATAATAAATTGTCCTTGTACAGTGGTGTTTTCTGTATTCCTCCAAATTCTAGTGAGGTAGTTTACAATGATGCATATAGGGTTATTTCTTCACTTGTAGCACTCACTAATGAGGAATATAAAATTATAATACTTGGAGACTTTACCAGGTCCAATTTAACGCTTGTAGTCGACGAGCTTGATAATTGTCTTCTTCCAGTTACTTTTTTAAACCACAGTGATTTCAACCTTGTTTCTACATTTTATGGCAATGATTAACAGTAGATAGCTCCAAAACGCAATTGCAATGGCAATTGGCTAGATCTTGTTTTTACCAACGCATATGACGATGTAGTGGTTAATCAAACTAGTGACGTTGAAAATTTTTTCTCAAATACTCTCCACTATTCCGCACTGTCTATTGAATTTTCTACTGCTGAAACTTCCAAAACTCTTTCTTACAATAACTCGATTGTATTTGATCTCCGCAATGCTGATTACAAGAGCATTAAAAATTATGGTTTTAATATAGACTGGACTAAAAAACTTTCAACGTTAGATATATAAACTACAGTAAATTTATTCTATCAGCACATTCTTAACGCCGTTGAAAGTGATGTGCCCAAAATTAAGAAAAAGGACTTATTATCTGAGCCTTGGTCGGATAGTGATCTTCGATCTATAGGGAACAGAAGAAATAAACTGTATAAAACTATGCAAAAGAGGTCTGATGTGAACAATGAAATTAAAAAGAGTATAATGAATTGTCGAAAAAATTTCAATTGAAATCGCGTGAGGCCTATGCAGCCTGTGTTAATGTTTTCGGTGAAAATATAATCAAAACCCTAAGAATTTTTTTGAATTTGTCAACATTAAGCGCAAAGCTCACGGCTATCCCAAGCAAATGACATACAAAGACTGTAGTTTCACTCTCCCTGAAGGAATCGTCTTATTTCGCAGACCATTTTCAAACTTTTTATTGTTCAACAAACGATTCACCTCATTTGTCATCACTTGACAAAGAACTAGTGACTGTACTTCAAGAAATTTCAGTTTCAGAAGGTGAAATTTCCAACGCAAGCAAAACCTTTGATTTAAATCATAGACCTGGCCTTGATTTACTTCCACCATATTTTTTATTTCAATACAGACAAGAATTTATTTTACCTCTTCATATTAGTTTAACAAATCGCTATCAAGTGGCGTGTTCCCAACATACTGGAAATCTTCCCACTTATCTCCCATCTATAAAAACAAAACTAAAGAGGATGTTCAAAATTAACTGTTCTAATATACCTCCCATCATAGAACAACGTCTCAATGACCAACAGCATGGCTTGAGAAACAATCGATCCACAACCACCAACGTAACAGTTCTGGTCTCTATGATTCTTTGTGCAATGGAAAAGCGATACCAAGTTGTCAATTTGGTCTCATAAATTACTTAAATTTGGAATCACTGGCTCTTTGCTTCATTGTCTGGACTCGTACCTTAACAAGTTGAAGTAGCGAGAGAGTGCTCCTGCCAGAATGGTATTGTAAAACAATTCGTAAACCAAACAATATCTTCTGCTTATCAAAACTTGACTGATATACAGATTCCATAAATTGAGTTGGCAAAATTATTATGTTTATTATGATCTTAAACTCGCCACCATTTTGTTTCAAGTGTTTTGACCCAATTGCTTGATTAGTCATGATAACACATCAATATTATAGACCATTTCTAAAATGTTTATCAAAATTCCTACATATTTGTAGTATCTAGGTTCGTTGCAAACGTGTATCTTCCTAGTATCACGTACTGATATTGTTGTAATTGTTAAATATTCAATTTGCTATAACTAAGCTGTTTATTGTTCAATTATTGTGAAATTTCCGGGATACATACAATTGCTTTTTAAAAACTTAAATTATAGGTTTTGGGAAATTTAAATGTCCCATCTTGATTTTATAGGCAAAAATGTTAAATATATAAAATGTACTATTATTAACAAAGTTGATCGAATTCCGACTTCTAAGGTATTTGTTGCCCTTGTACTCCTAAAGTCACACCTCTGTGATTTTTTTTCAGATTTTTCGGGTCAAAGGTGTCCAACCGCGAGGGGGGGACACACAATTTTTGTACATTTCCCCTTGCCCTGCACCCCTCAAATCATAAATTGTTGTTTTAAGACCTGTTTTGAAAAGTTTTCATCAAGATATTTCATTTGATACCCATATTGCCTACATGCGATGAAAACTTTTTTTCGGGGGCAACTCCCCTATGTGGGGAGAACCGCCTCCTAAAGGCCTTTTAAATTTCTTTTCGTAATGGAACTTTGAAGAGGGCGTCACTTCGCACCTACCCACAAAATCTTATGTTTATAGCTAATGTACTTTGCTAGAAAAAGTGGTGTGACACACGGACGGACGGACGGACAGACAGGACGTGATTTTAGTACGGTATTGTAAAATGATTTTACAATACCCTTAAAATCGAACTCAAACCGTGAAATTTCAGTGATATGTGTCTGATAAAATTCATGTATATCCCGGTGTACCTCAAGGCAGTCACCTCGAACATCATGTCAGTCAATATTTGTATATAAAACCTTTCTGAAGTATTAACCGATACATCACACTTATTTAACACACATAATCTCAAATTATATCATGTGGTAACATTCCTAAATGATTCGTCGTTTATATAAGACAAAATAAATACTCTGTTGGAATGGTCCAACAAAAATCACCTATATCAAAATTTGGAAAATGTCATGTTATAAGTTTTTCCTGCAAAAGAACAGTTTTATTGCAATGCAAAGCCTGTCTATGGTGATAATGAGCAAGTAAATAGGTGTGTCGAAATTTTTAACACTCTGAGCCATCTTTACTCCCCAACTATCTATAGGTCCCCATGTAAATCCAATCTATCCAAGTCTCTCAGTCCTTAATCCTAGTATTGTAATAGTGAACAAATATGTTCCCCACCGAATATGTGTGACAAATGTGATGTATATATATATATATATACATATATATATATATATATATATATATATATATATATATATATATATATATATATATATATATATATATATATATGTATATATATATATATATATATATATATATATATATATATATATATATATATATATATAACATATATATATATATATATAAATATATATATATATATATATATATATATATATATATATATATATATATATAACATATATATATATATAAATATATATATATATACACACACATATATATATATATATATATATATATATATATATATATATATATATATATATATATATATATATATATATATATATATATAACATATATATATATATAAATATATATATATATACACACACATATATATATATATATATATATATATATATATATATATATATATATATATATATATATATAGATATATACATATATATATATATATATATATATATATATATATATATATATATATATATAGATATATACATATATATATATATATATATATATATATATATATATATATATATATATATATATATATATATATATATATATATATAAAGATACGGGTCAAACAGAAGAAAAACGAAAATTTTGGAAAGGTGGCAATTTATTTTACCACATAATCTTCTTTAAGCTCGATACACTTGGCCCAGCGATGCTCTCACTTTTTCAACCCGTCCAAACAATACATTTTGTCGATGACTGCAAAATAGGCCTCTGTGGCGGCGATGACCTCCTCATTCGACCCAAATCTATTCCCGGCGAGTGATGTTTTTAGGTTTGGAAACAAAAGTAGTCACAGGGGGCCAAATCTGGAGAGTACGGTAGATGGGGCAGCAATTCGTAGCCCAATTCGACCAATTTGGCCATGGCGACGGCGGAGGTGTGAGCCGGCACGTTGTCGTGGTGGAACAGCACTTTTGGCTTCACCAAGCGGGGCCACTTTTTCTTCAGTTTGACGTCAAATCGGCCCAATAAGTCTGCATAGTAGCGCCCCGTGATTGTTTTACCCTTCATGAGGTAATCGATATGGATCACACCAGGTGAATCCCAGAAAACGGTGGCTATCACCTTTCCGGCCGATCGCAAGAACTCCGCCGATGTGGTTTCACGTTGGCGTTTGTTTTCCGGTGTGAGCAAACGCGGCACCCATCGCGCCGACAGGTTTCTCATGCGCAATTCTTCGTGTAGAATATGATGCACCGTCCCTTCTGTGATACCCACAGTCTCAGTTATCTCGGAACCTTCAATCGACGGTCGGCCAACACGAGATCCTGGATTTTTAACCTTTTCCTCCGTAGCAGTCGTTTTCGGGGCACCTGGGCGTGGCTCATCAAAAACCAACGTGCGGCAACGAACAAACTCGTTGAACCAACTCTTGACGGTCGCCATCGAAAGAGAAGAGTCACCTTACACAGCATCCAAACGATCTTTGATTTCGCTGTGTGTTTTCCCTTCCAAAAACAAAAATTTAACCACTGAACGATATTGTTCTTCTTCCATTTTTGTACAACCGATCGACACGCTCGCTTCCGAAAGCTTTCAAAACAAAACTGATGAAGGAAATTGACTGAAACTTTGACAGTATGCTACCAAAAGAATGTACTGCACGATGGTTAAAACCCTTTTGTAATAGCAGCACCATCGGGCGGTGAGGCTAAGTACTTTTTGAATGACCCTCACAGGTATATATGTATATATATATACATATATATATATATATATATATATATATATATATATATATATATATATATATGTATGTATATATGTACAGGGTGCGTACGGTATTTGAGGACAACTTCAGAGTAAAATTAATTAGCTTGTATTTTTTACAAAATTTAATGAAGTTTCAGGAATTTTTTTACAACGTTAAATTAATATATGGCTATAAAATTATTCAATAAAATTGACATTAGCAGCAATAACCTCTTCGATCCGGGTCCGGAGACGATTACATGCCCGAACCAAATGCTCCCTGTTCATATTGACCATAACGGCATTAACAGCAGTCTTCAGCGAAGAAGTGGTATTATGAGGACGCTTATTGGTCTCACGCTCAACTACGCCCCATACGTAATAATCCAAAGGATTAAGATCTGGGGAGCTAGGTGGCCATAGGTTCGGTGTGATGTGGTCATGAAAATTTTCGGGCATCCAATATTGTGTCGCCATCGCTTTATGTGAAGGAGCAGAGTCTTGTTGAAAAATGTATGGCCTGCCTCCGCTTACATCGTCTATCCAGGGTTTCACTACCGTCTCCAAAACCTCGATGTACGCAACAGAGTTCACTCAAAACCCTTGAGTAAAAAGTGTGGTGGCATAACATGTTCTTCGTTGCTGACAACATTTTAAACCATAACAGTGGCTGCAAATTTTGTGTGCATAACAACAGGAGCCTCCGTAGGATTTGAACATAACCATCTGTCATTTCTGCGATTGGTGTTTTGATTTTGGTCAAAATTTTTACCGTCGAAAAAAACCATAACATTTTGGATGCCTCAGGTTGTTTGATTTTGTTTAAAAGACGTTTTGATCAGAGAACTCTCTGTTCCCCTTGTTCGTTCCGGCATGAACTGTCCTCTGCGCATCACGTAATACTTATACCGAAGGTCTTCGTGGAAAACTCTACGAATAAGGCGCTCAGAAACATGAAGCTCACTCGCAAGGACCCTCATTGATTTTGAAGGTTCCTCGTCTACGGTCGCATGCACTTCCTCTTAAAATTCTGCAGATCGGACAGTATCAGAACGTTGTTCGTGATTTTTGCCTTTTGCGACCGATTCTGCATCGCCTTCTGATGCTTCCAATTCACGGCGAACCTTATGCACGAATGAACGGGCGCAATCAAGAAAATTAGAGATCTCTAAATCTGTATGGTTCGCACATATAGTGACAATGACAGCATGTCTCTTCATTTTTTGAGTGATGTTGTAGTCCGCCATTTCTTATCTGAAAAGGAAAAAAAAAAAAAATTCCGCACCCTGTATATACATATATATACATATATATATAAATATATATATATATATATATATATATATATATATATATATATATATATATATATATACATATATATATATATATATATATATATATATATATATATATATATATATATATATATATATATATATATATTATAGGTATGAAGATTGTAAACCTTGTTTGGTAAATAGAAAAATACTTCATTTGGCGATTTCGAATTAAATACCAGTATTCATCGATGATCATGTTTTTTTTTGTTTCTACATTGACCCAATCTATGTCAATTATGTATACAGTACACACGCTACCATGTATTTTACATAGTGCTGGATCCGCAACCGCTCGCGAGAGCCGAAGCAATTAGCAACCTTCGCTGAAGTTATATGAAGTTGAGGTATGAGGTGATATGTTTTTGTTTTTGCACTTAACTTCACTCCGAAATACGTCCAGCTTGTACGAAATGGGCACTTTAGTCCTCTTTTTTATAAAAACTTATGAAATTTCCATAGGCTTTGACACATGAGTTTTCTAGCCTCTACAAATTTTTATCAGCTTTGATGTATGAGTTTTCTGTGAGAGAACGTTTGTTGTATTGTACTCAAACTGTTCAACAAATGATAATGAAGGCGCGATTGTGCGCACGTGAAACGAAATTTTGTAGGTGCACGAGGCTGTCAGTGAGGGAAGTGGCTCTTCTGCAGAGAGGAAAGAAAAAGCTCTCGAGAAACAAAGGGGAAAGAGAAGCAGAGGCAATCATGTAGTTTCAAGAATGTAAGATATTTATGTGTATAATTTGCTTCCCACATGGGCGACTACACAGACTCTCGTTGCTCGTCCGTTTATTTATATGCCTTTGATTTTAGCCTTTGATAAGGTATAAATTTGGATTGGAGAAGTGCGTATATGTATACGAAATTGTTTGAATCCATTCATGCAGGGACGACACCTCGATTATAAATGAAGTACTATGCAAAATTGTTTAGTTACGCCAAAAGACACCGTAGAATTTCCGCTTAAACATATATTATTAAATTTTACAGGGGTGAATTACAGATAGAAATCGAAACAATGAAAACCAAAAAAAGTTAACTATTGCTAATATTTTATTTGTAACGTAATTTCATTGGGAAATATATATGAGAAGATTTATTTTCACAACACTGGCATAGGCGTTTTTAGTGGAAAAAAAAACTAAACGTGACGCTACCTTTGACGCTGTTGCGTGGCAACAAAAGTATTTACAATTGAACAAATATAGGGCATCTTATTTCAGAAATGCAAGCAGTACTACTTGATACCTTCAAATTTGTAAAACTTAAGGAAAATGCTCTTTAAATGCCAACATATTATTATGAGAAATTTGTTTAAAGCACTACTAACAGTGTTATACTACAAATGTTTAATTAATTTTTTTCCATCTTAGTATCCGCAATATACACAGCTTCATAACGCTCAAATAAGATAAACAAGTTAGGTAGACAGAACTACGCTCATGTCAGAAGGGTTTTTTTACTTAACCAACAATTCACAGATGTTTCGAATAATTTAATTCAAGAGTAATCTTTGTGACATGGACAACAAATATATTCTTGCTTTAAAAGAACTTCATTTTTTCAATACTGCTAAAATCATTAACTGGCCCGAATCTTAAATAACTCATTGTTGTTCCTCTTATCTGAAAATTTGGAGAAATTCAATCAAAAGTATAGTTTCTGGCTCGATGGAAAGCCCATGTAGTAGAAAAATCGTGTATAATTGTGTAACTTCTGTAAATTTTATTGAACGTATAGAGTATAAGGATATTTTGAAGAACTACTTAAATGACTGATTTCATCCAATTTGATGATACTTATACAGTTTTACTGAGGAAAATGTTAAATCCTACTATTGTTAGCAAACTTCAACGAATTTCAACCAGGAAGTTTTTGCTATTGGATGTACCTCCATGATTTTGGGCTTTCTGAAAGAAATTTTACAAAAATCTACTAGTTTCATGTCCTGCCTGTCTGTCTGTTCATCTGTCCATCTATCCGTGTGTCACAAAAAATTACTTTAGAAACTATAGAAGACTTTGTGAAAATGTCAGAAGTGGTGGTCCTTCAAAAGTTTAGGTCTTATCAAATATTTCAAAAGTTTAGAACGAAGTGGCCCTTAAACATTTTTTTTCATCAAATGTAGTTGAGTAGAGTATCAAATGAATGGTCTTAGCACATTTGGGATAATGTTAAAGGAGGCGGCAAAATTTACAAACATTATTTGTGTCCCTTCCCCTTTCGATTGGATACCCTTGAGCCAAAAAACTGAAAAAATCATGACGGTAGGTCTTTATGAGTACAAGGGCAACAAATACCTCAGAAATCAAAATTCACTTAACTCTGTTAATAATAGTATGTTTTGTAAATTTTACTTTTTCCCCCAAAAATTGATAGGTACCCTTAAACCAATTATGTAGGTTGATATAAGACTCTTATGCCTATCATAATCAACTATCTAGGTACTTGTAACGGTTTCCTACTCCGTCTCGTTCGATCGCAATCAGAACCGACCTCTCATCGGTTCGAGACGTGCAGTCTTGGAAATGACAACGGACTGTACCCTTCAGGTCAACAAGTCCGGTCACACTTAGTCTACTCCGTGGTGGCTGCTTGTAGGCTAGCTAGTTCGGAGAGGAGTTTCGGTCGCGGGTCTTACGCGAGCAAACTAAGTCCGAGTTACGTAACTCAGCCACCGGTTCACATGCCCGATTTACAAACGCGTCAACAACTACTCATCCAGAACAGGAAACCTACGTTACGTTAGTTCTGGATGTGATTTCTCCACAGATCTCAAATCAAAACACTACAAAATCACCATAGGCGCGTTACCGAATCACCGACGCGGTACCAGAAAATAAGCTGAACTACCTCAAGTCCAAAATAACCTACTCTAATAAAAAGAGACGAGCGCAAACAAGGGTACCGCGGACCGTAACCGACTAGAAATCAATCATCCGCAGATTATGAAAACCTAACCCTCTTCAAGATATACTTACCCTCGGTCATCACTTCCGCTGCAAAAGAAAGAGCATGCGGAACGGAAAGGCTTATGGCTTCTTTAGTAATTCATCTTTACTTTTCAGATATTTCATTTACAATAATTATTAAAAATTAATAGTTTTAGAATTATTAGCAAACTATAAGCTCCTCTCCTTTTTATTTTTCCATATGAAAAAATATAGACTAGCCTAGTATATAAAACGCAACAAAATACGTAGAAAACTAATAATAATTAAAAAAACATTTCGTACTTTAACTTTGAGTAGAGTATTTGATTGGAGACATTAAATAAACAACTTTTACGTCACCAGCAAAATCACACGTTATAATAGTATTGTTTGGAATTTTTTTTTTAGTTGCTATCATATTTTCTTTCTCCATTCGTTTTACTTACATCAAAATTTAAGTTTCAAGTAAAAATATGAATAATAATTATTCAACAATTACATCTTTACTAATGAATAATGATCTTCATTATTTCTATTTACATATCGCTTCATTTAATGAATTTCAATTCACATTTTCCGTATGCATCTTTTTCATTACTATTCTACTATATTAAATGCCAAATGTACTTTTAACTCGTAAAAATAGCTTTACAAATAAGTATTTTTATTTATTCATATTTTTAATATTCTAAAATTGAATAAAACTAAATTATTTAATTCTCTCTAATACTCTAATTGAATTATTGTAAACGTATCTACTCCATAAAGTTTTAGGAATTGTTGCGCGTATAATTTCATCACAAAATTAAGGTAAAAGTGAAATCAAATTGCATTTCACTCGATGCTCTTAAAAAAAGAGTTTTGAAAGAACGTTGAATAAATTTTTGGTTTTTAATGTTGGAATAATATCTAAAATCACTTATTAATATAAGCATCAAAATTTGGCTAAAATTTGTTAAACGTTCTTCTGGTTGTGCTTTATTTTCTGCAGCTGCTAATATATTGTATTTAGGATAGATATAAAAACTTGGCAAACATATTAATTTACGATGCTCTTTGACACTCATTGCACATTTATGTAAGATATTATTTTTTTCGATCCTCAAGTCACGTTACTTTTTTTTCATTCAGGTATGAGCTTTGTTTTTTTTACACACTAGCATGGCAGCATATAAAATAAATAACTGCCTTTTATATTGGGGTAGAAATTTCTCTTAAAATCTATTTAAAATAAAATTATCAAAAAGGCCTTTTTGATTCCTTTTAAATGAACATTCCATAATGTTATTTAGCGATGGTTAATAATCTGTGTTCGCTACGCAGATGTAAATAAGATCGTCTTATTTTGTGCAAGGATCCAACAAGTCTCTCAGAAGGTTCAATATTTTTTTTTTCGTCTCCTCACAATGGTTGCAGACTTTTTGGCTGATAAAACATGCAAAAACTATTTTTTTTCTTATCTCTTTAACGTAATTGTTGGTTTCAAATACTCAGTGATGGTAGTTTTAACTGATATAAAGAATATAATGGCTGATGGATAACCGAGGTATATATTTAATATTAGCATACTAACTTTGGGTTTTATTTCTGTGCAAATAATAATCTATTCACTTTTTTGAAGGAATCGGAATGCTGTTAGATAGCACATTACTCGATGTGCCTTTTTTTAAAGCTCATTGCTTAATTAACTTAATGATGCACAAAGCTCTCGCGGAATGTGAAATCATTTTTGATACACCAATTGCTAGTTACTTAATTGTATTTCGAATCACTTTTCAACAACAATTGCAAATGGTTGTTCAGCCCCACCAAGACTTGCTTAAGATTAAACTGGAAAGTAGTCATCTACTTCGCCATTCTTACTGCTAGCTATGGAACCAGTTCCTTTAGACGATAAAACGGGAATCGGTGAGATTTGCGATATATGGTTTTGGGGCTGCGATGCTAATGCAGTGAACTGATTCGTTGCGATGGATATATTGGGAATGGTTGCATCAGGACTTACACTCGGGTTAATTCATCTTTCGTAGCAAATTAAAAGCAATTGATGACCAAACGATGCAAATTGGTTGCCGATGGATCCCAGCCAAACAGCTGATTGCAACAGTAGTTCGAATTCTGATTGAAACCGGGCAGGGATTGATGGCGAAAGATTCTGAATCGTAGAAAAGAATTTCTATCGTAAAATCTTTCTGATATCCTCATCGAATTGTATGGCATCAACTGTTTATACGTGCTACATCACTATTTTTACTTTATCTAATCTAACCTGGAATTAAGTCGCCTGCCTCTTTCACTCTGCTGTATCCGTCCCTTGCAACATCTGATGATATACGATTTCGTACATTATTAGAACATCGCATTCGTTTGCGCTTTTCTCTTCTATACAGATAGGCAGCTAACTGAAGTTGCGCTTTCTCTGCCAAATCACTTTGTAGTTGACGATTTTCCTCAGTATCCTTAAGAACGAAATCCGAATTAACTCGTCGATCCCAAGATGAATTCCAACCTTGAAAATGAATTTTATATTGAATTAGTTTCTTGCCTCGCTTGTCTTTTGTTTCCACGAACCTAAGAACCTTAGAATCGTCCAATACTTTTACCTTTGTTGGATCCGGTTCATAGCACAACACCCGCTCTCCTTCCGTAACTTATACCGTACGCCACGAGTTGATACCATCCGGCTATTTCGATCCTCGTCTGACATTTGGATGGCAACTGTGGGAGGCATTGCCAGATAGATATGCTTCGAAATGTATCAGTGTTTTACTACAGCGGATCACATTGACAGAAAATATTTCTCCACAAATATAAATATTTGAAGAAAAATATTTTCGGTGCTATGATAGCTGCACGAAAGATGAAGTCTGCTTGCACTTCGAAGTCATACATATCTGGCCGGGTGCCAGGGTTCGGGATCGGAATCACTCCGATTCCCGGGCGTAGGTGTCACATTACATACTTTTATTTTCTTCGAGTTTTCATGAAAATATAAGTAATGGTGTTTAATTTGAACATATTTAATTGCTTAAGCATTAACAAAATTATTTAAGTTGGAACAAAATAGCACCTGCAATGAAAGAAATTCTGCATATTTTATATAAATTTGAATGGTTTCGTATGCAAATATTGGATAAATAGTTCAAGTCATCGATTCATTCCGTCAGAAAACTTGTTTTTAACCCTAAGCTAGTTACAAAACCTTTCTGGTAGGAGCACTCTCTTAGTTACTCGACTTGTTGCACCTCTCATCTTCAGCCATTCATCAATGAATTACGTACATTTTCCCTCCCCTCCTTGGTACTGATAGGGTAATTAGAAGATCAGTTTTGAAAAGATCTCATTGAGACCTTTCCGGTGACACCCTGCTTCACTACCAATGGTGAAAAATTAAGGATCTCCGCCCCATATGGGGAGACCCTCCCTTAAAACTTTCTAGAAGTCACCACTTCTGACCTTCCCACAAAGTTTGATGGCTGTACCTTCTATAGTTTTGAAGAAAAACTGCTGTGAAGTACAAACGGACGGGCAGACGGATACAGGTCGTGATTTCAATGGGATTTTGTATTTTAGTACGAGACCCTTAAAATAAATCTATATAAGTTTTACTAGTTGATAACTTTTATTGTACCCTCATAGTTTACATTGGAACTTACTAGAAATATCATATATATAATTTTTCTTTATTAGAATGCAAGGCACAGAGGCCTTATAATATAGTAGGTGCTCTGACAGTCTTTTCACCGTCGTTTGAACATTACTTAAAACTTCGTGTAGTATCGTATTTCTATGTAAATATTACAATTAGCTAGAGGAAAACTTTGACAAAAACCTGTACTGAACTCATTACTAGCTTAACATAACTTAACTATCCCCTTAGAACTCCGTCTTAGTATGCACAATCTACACAGCGTCATAATGCTCATATAAGATTTAAAAAATAATCGATATAATTTTTACCGATTGAAAAATTTTTGTGATTCCTCATAATTTGAAATGAGAAATTTAAATCAGAACTTACTACATAAAAAGTTTTTTTTAAACACAGTGAAAAGCACAACACTGAGAAATATGCGCCAATCTCAATTGCCGTTACAACTGTTTCGGTGACACAGCACCATCCTCAGACGGATTGAAACTTATTACTTATAAAAACATATACACCAATATATATATATATATATATATATATATATATATATATATATATATATATATATATATATATATACAGTGCAGTGTCAATTTAAAACATATATACAATATATAAATCAATATACAGAACAATTACATATTTGAAACAAGTTTAATAGCCGTGAAGAATCTATGTCTAGTTGACAATTAAGCAGTCTATTAATATTTATTGCTTTGATTCTATTAATTTCAAATGTTTCTAATAAGTCCAATTTCAAACCTTTATTACAATTGTGTAAAATTTGAAAGTTGTCATTATAAATATAATCACAGCTAGAAATGTGGTTCGAGTAATTTGATTTGTCTTTTTTAGGGTTTTGTAAAATAATTTTACAAAACCCTACTAGTTTCGCGACCAGTCTGTCCGTCTGTCCGTCCGTCCGTCCGTCCGTCCGTCCGTCCGTCCGTCCGTCCGTCCGTCCGTCCGTTCGTCCGTCCGTCCGTCCGTCCGTCCGTCCATCCGTTCGTCCGTCCGTCCGTCCGTCCGTGTGTCACAGCAGTTTTTCTCGGAAACTACTTAAGCTAGAAACATCAAATTTTGTGTGTAGGTGTAAAGTGGTGCTCTCTTCAAAGTACAACTGCAAAAAAATTTTATAAGGTATTTAAGGGGGGTCTCCCCATATAGGAGAGTGACCCCCCCGAAAAAAAAATTTCATTGAAGGTAGCCGATATGGGTATCAAATGAAAGGTCTTGATGATAACTTTTCAAAACAGGTCTTAATTTGGCAAAATTCGCTTCAAGGGGCGCACAGGGAGGGGAAATACATGAAAAATTTGTGTCCCCCCCCTCTCGATTGGACACCTGTGATCCGAAAAATCTGAAAAAAATCACGATTGTAGGCCTTGGTGAGTACAACAACAACAAACACGTCAGAAGTCGCAATTCACTCAACTTTGTAAGTAATAGTATGATCTATCGATTTTATATTTTCTTGAATAAAATCTTAACGGTACCCTTAAATTCAATGAAATTCAGTCACTATAGTCTTGCTCGGATTTGCATGAAAATTTCAGGAATGATAGGTGTCATATATATCTTTGAGAATCGGTTCAGCTAGTGGTATCAGTAATCGTAAAACAAAATAGTGGCTGTTTTAAATGCGACGATTGAATTATTTTGAGTTATTTTGCCCAACTTCACCGTTTAATGTGCATGCTTTGAACACTTGATTCAATTTAATGAATGATTGGAGATGAGTACCTACAATTAATGCTCATAAGTGAAACAAGTCAAGGAGGTGGGAGAGAGCTCCTAGCAAAGGGGTTTTGTAACCATTCTGGGATTCGAAAAAATTGGCCATTAATCGATGATACCAGTACAGGAGAGTGGCCCCTGAAAAAAAAAATCATCAAACGTAGCCGATATGAGTATGAAATAAAAGTTTTCACGGGAGCTCTTCAAAGCAGTTGTTAAACTGTCAGTTTTTGCTTCAGTGGGGGCACAGGGGGAAAATACATGAAAAATGTGTTTCCCCCGTCGCGGATGGACATCTGAAATAATTATCAGGGGAGATTTTTATGACCAAATACCTCAGAAGTCAAAATTCGTTCAACTTTTTTAATTATAGTATGATCTTCGTATTTCATATTTTCTCCAATAAAATCGTCTTTGACATGTTTCTTGATTTGATTCGATCTGGTGACTGCATTTTGTAAATTGAGTACAAAACCCTTCTGACATGAGCGTAGGTCTGTTGGCCCAACTTGTTTATTAATATAGCACGCTCTATGCTCTTTCATTCTAACTTTGAAAAATCCCCCAGTTTGGCCTATATATACTTTATTGCAATCTGGTGTAACATATGTAATTTTATACACACCACTTTTATTATCTTTATAGATTTTTGATTTATTATTCTTAATAAATTTTTGTAAGTTATTATTAGTTTTATATGCAGTTCTAAAGTCATATGTTTTCAAATATTTTTCTATTCTGGTGGTAATATTGCCTATATGTGTAAATGAATGTACCTAAGGTTTTTGATTTCTCAATTTGTATTGGGTACACCATCTTCGAATTATAATTCATCTTTACTTTACTAACTGAGGAATCAATTAATTCTGGGTTATATCCATTATTATAAGTAATCTGCTTTATTATATTAAGTTAATCTTATAATCGTTTAACGAAAGAGGGATTGAAAGTCACCTATGCACATAGGAATGAAAGGCGGCCATTTTGTGGGAATAAAGGTGGTTTGATGAAATATGGATCACTGTATCTGTATGAGTGGCTTTATGATAAATGCTAAATTGAAATTTATTGCTAGTTTTAACATATCTATAGTAAGATCCAAAAAATTCAATTTATTATCTTGTTCAAATTCTATATTCGGATGCAAAGAGTTAACAAAATTCATAAATAAATCCAATTGCCTTTTCGTACCAGTCC
The DNA here is from genome assembly GCA_963969285.1 of Odontomyia ornata. NCBI lineage: Eukaryota > Metazoa > Arthropoda > Insecta > Diptera > Stratiomyidae > Odontomyia > Odontomyia ornata. The sequence continues at coordinate 203,157,734 of OZ017739.1, forward strand.
AGTATGCAACAACATCATCGACATATTTAAACCAGAATAAATTATAATTGCTCAAACTATGTTGAAAAATTTTGTATTCAAGATGGTTCATAAAAATTTCGGCCAATAAAAGGCTTCACTGCATAAAGGCTTTCGTCAAACTCAAAATAATTCTGGCTAGGACACAAACCTAACATATTTAAAATTTCTTTCGTTAATTTTCGGTTGGTTTCATTATCCAATAGCAGTTAGCTAATAATGTTCTTAACTTCAATAACCATTGAAGTTATAACTCGGGAATAGGTTTTTAACATCGAAATCAGAAATGCATTACTTGGTATGTCAAATTTGCTAATGCATTGTATAAAGTCTATTGAGTTTATAATGGCATATTTGGACTCGAATTTGGTATATTAAATTATAATATCAATTCAAAACTTTGAAACTTTATGTGATGGGTAGCAAATAGAAGAAACGACTGTTTTTTGCGATTGTTTCTGCTTCTATATTGGGTATAGTGTACCAATCTACGAATTTGGAGAGGTTGTCCTGGAATGTTAATAGGTATTTTTTTCCTGATGATGTTTCTACTAAGGGTTCAACTATATCTAGGTAAATCTTATCTTAGAGAGCGCCGCGCTATTCACCTGCGCCGAAACAAGGATGCGAGGGAGATGGTTGTCCGCGAGGAGAGACAGCGCTCGCTCGACGATTGGCAGCAGTCTTGGGTCAATTGCACGAAGAGAAGGTGGACTGCGCGCCTCATCCCGGATGTGAGACCGTGGCTAAATCGAAGGTATGGTGAGACTGACTTCTATCTGACCCAGCTTTTGGCTGGGCATGGGTGCTTTCAGTCTTACCTGCACAAGATCGGTAAGTCATGGTCCCCCGATTGTCGGTTTGGCCCAGGAGAGGAGGACAATGCCTGCCACATATTTTTCGCGTGTACAAAATGGGACAGGCTGCAAACGGAACTCTACAGGGAGACGGGAGAGCTCACTCCGGATAATATACTTGCGGTCATGCTCGAATCGGTTGACAAATGGAACCAGGTGGCACATTATGCTCGGGCAGTCCTAAAATATAAAAGGGACTCACAGGAGCCGGGGGCTGGGGGATCGCTCTTCTGGCATTTCCTCTTTCCCTCTCCCCTTCCGCTAGGAAAGGGACTCCCCAGCTTGAAGGTGCCCCTCGGCGTAACAAAACGAGACCTGGCCCGCAGTGATGTGTCAAACGGTTCCAGGTTGACAGGGGAGGTGTTTAGTAGGTAGTCCAGTCGCGCATGGGAGTCCTACACTCTGTGCATAAAAAGCATTCACCTCCCTACCACAAAAAAAAAACTAGTTGGGTAAACAGATCTACACTCATGTCAGAAGGGTTTTGTACCCAACTTCACAGAAATGCGGTCACCAGCAATGAATAACATTAAGAAATATGTCAAAGAGATGTGCACGTTTATAAGAAAATCCATTGTTTTTCTACTTTCGACGGTCGCCATTTTGTTGCAAGCCGACAAAAATCACTCAAATCATGAATTCGCAAAAATATTAATGTTATTGACCTTATTGGAAAATTTCAAGAAGATCAAGTCAAAACTGCAGTGACTGATTCGATGGAAATTCTATAAAATACCGAAATCATGTGTTATTGTTGTTGTAATTGGAGAAATTTCAAACGACTATAACTTCCGTGTATATTATTCGATTTTCATCAAACTTACAAAGTTTAAAAACCCTTAGTAGGACTATGTAAATTTCGAATTTCGTTCAGTTTAAGGGTACCGATGCAATTTCATTGAGGAAAATGTGAAATTCGAATATCATACTATTATTAACAAAGTTGAGCGAATTTCAACTTCTACGGTATTTGTTGCTGTTGTACTCATAAACACCTACCACTATAATTTTTTTCAAATTTTTGGATCACAGGTGTCCAATCGCGAGGCAGGGACACAAATTTTTCCTGTATTTCCCCTCCCTGCGCGTCCCTCGAAGCATAAAACATCAAATTAAGACCTGTTTTGAAAAGATCTTTCATTTGATACCCATATCGGCTACCTTTGATGAAATTTTTTTTTTCGGTGCCCACTCCCCTATATGGGGAGACCCCCCCTTAAATACCTCATAAACATTTTTCTAGTTGGACTTTGAAGAGAGCACCACTTTACATCTGCATACAAAATTTGATGTTTCTAGCTTAAGTAGTTTACGAGCTTAAGTAGTTTACGAGAAAAGTGGGCATGCGATGCTTTGGGGAGTTTTTCATTGTTTGACACTTCTTGCTTTTCTTGACATAGTTTCTTATATCTTTCAGCATTTTTTTTCCATCTATACTGTTTTTAATTTTTTTGTAAGTTTTTAAGACTCCTTGGTGTCCTCCAAAAATGGAGCCGTGGAATTCATGCAGCACCGCGCTAATTTCTTCGGGGGAGGCTAGGATAGTTACTTTGGGTGGGCTTGGTAATGTATTTTGGTATCAAATCATAGTAAATATTATTATGGTTTGTTGTTTCTGGAAATTTATCTGTTACTTGTTGGGTTTCTTGTATGGTAGCTGGTGTTTTAATCTGTGAATCTAACAATTCTTCATTGTTAATATTTGCAGGTGGTGGTAGGTCTTGTAGCTGCACTTGTTTTTGTGCCTGTGCCCATGTGAGTTGTTTGGTAGTCGAATTCTGAAAGTTTGTGATGGAATCTTACCAATCGTGTGGTAGGGTCTCATTGGATATTCCCTTAAGAGGTTTGTGGTCAGTATAAACCGTGAAACGCCGGCCTTGTAAGTAGCATCGAATATCTCTGGCTGCCAACACGTTTGCCAGGAATTCCTTTTCAATGGTCGAATAGTTATGTTCCGCTTTATTTAGTGTGAGACTTGCATATGCTACTGGTTTATCTTTCCCAATTTCTCCCTGTGGCAGGACTGCTCCCAACGCTTCATTGCTGTCGTCAGTGGTAAGATGGAATGTCTTAGTGGAATCAGGATAGGCTAAAAGTGGTGGTTTAATTAATTTTTTAAAAGTTGGGATGCTTCCATACATTTGTTTGTCCAAATGTATTTGACACCCTTTCGGGTCCGGAATAAATTTAAAATAGTAATTAGCTAGGCCTAAGAAGGATTGCGGTCGGCTTACTGTATTGGGAACCAGGAAAACTTGAGCGCATTAAATTTTGCTAGGATCTGGGCGGGTGCCTTTTGGGGATCGAATGTTACCTAAATAGATGACCTCAGGTCGTAAGAATTGACACTTTTCGGGTTGAAGTTTTGGGTTATTCTCTTTGAGTCCGGTGAAAATTTTTCGCAGTTTGTTGATATGGTCTTCTAAATTTTTTCAATAAACTACTATATCATCCAGGTAGATGAAACAATCAAATCCTTGTAGACCGGATTGGATATAATTCATTTGTCTTTAAAATGTGGCGGGTGTTCTTTTTAACCCAAATGGCAATTGCTTAAATTTGTAGTGGCCATAAATTTTACTGAAGGCAGTTTTAGGTCGATCTTTAGGCTGCACGAGCACTTGGTGGTACCCGCTAGCTAAATCGAGGGTACTGAAGTAACGTGATTGGCTGAGTTGGTCTAAGATGTCCTCAATGCGTGGTAATGGAAAGGCATATCCTATTGTTTTGTCATTCAGTTTTCTGAAATCGACTACAACTTGCCATTTTTTTCCGTTGGCTCCTGCTTTATTGGGCACTACTAGGTGAGGGAAACTTCAGGGGCTTTTTCTTTGTTAGGCGATGTCACTATCCAACATTTCTTTCAGTTGTTCGTTTATCATGCCCTTTTAGGTTGGCTTAGCCGGTACATCTTTTGGTTAATCGGGGCTTGGTTGGCTATTAACGGAATTTCATGAGTCATTGTTTTTGGATTGGTGAGTTTGTCATCTGGTTAATGGAAAATGTCGTTAAAGCTTGACAAAGTTTTGTTATTGCCGTTTTTTCTACGGGATTTAAATGTTCATATTGTGAGAGTTGTTATTTTAGCTTTCCGTTCCACATTATGACTTTTGGACGAAAGTTAGTTTTGTTAGATGCCGACGTAAATTGATTTATTTGTTCACTGCCCCTAGTGTTTGGGTTAGAATTATTTTCCCTTGCTGGCTCATACATTCCACTTGCTTTATTAAGCTTTTCGATATGGTATTCCTTCAATGCCTCGAGCACCAATTGCAGCTGAGTAATTGTAACGGCGGACTCATTGGAGTTAAGGATACTCACCACTGTGTTTGATGGTCCAACCAGACAGTTTGCCAATAATACTCCTGGTTCCATCTCTTGCGAGAGACAGAGCATTTCTTGTGTTAAATGTATTGTTACCTCCACTATATTTTGGGTTCGGGGGTACATAATAATGGCCTTCGCTAAAATAACCTTATGTATCCCTTCTAAATTACTCCTAGCGGGTGCCTTTAGCATTTCGCAGTCACAGTTTCCATCACTTTGTAGCCCTCTTGGTTGCATCACGCCTGCTGAACCCTCTTTGGGTATCACTATAGTACCATTCGACGTCATTGCTTGAACCTGATGCCTATTCACTGTGTCTGCTTGAATTTTCAGCGAGACTGAAAATTGCTCAGAGTAAATTTTCTCGCGAGGAAACGTGAGCGTCTAGTTTAGTCCTTCGATATCACAATTTCTTGCTAAAAAAAATCGTTTCCTAGCAAGCCGTTATTGGGAAATCCTGGTATTATGTCTCCCACTTGGAAGGTACAAGGCAGCGTTGAAGAGAGGGTGAAATTGCTTTGCGTTACTGCCAGGGTTTTACCTTTTCCAAAGGGACTTAGGAGTGTTATATTTTGCTCGGGGATTATTTAGCATGAATCGTTTAACGCGGCTCTTTTAATTATATTGACTTCGGTGCCAGTGTCTATTGTTAGGCTTGTATAATCTTAACTTCCTTTATCTAAGGATAGCCTTTCTGTAACTAGGTTAGAATCATGGTTCATATTCTCTCTCTTTTTATTGGTTTTTTCTTGTTCTCTTTTGAGGAATTTTGCTCCATAACTTGAGTTGGTTTAGACCACTCTTTCTATTTTTAATTTTAAAGTCGAGTCGGGGGTCTCCGGCTCGACCGTTGTTCACTCCCCTGGGTTTTCGTTTCCCATTTTCGCTACTGACGGCATGTGCTTACGGTGTGACTTGTACGACCGCAAAAATCACATGATCACATGATTTTTTTGTATCGCTGGCATTGGGTTGGGTATTGGGTAGGTTTGCATTACAATCCCTCAGGTCGTGTGCATATTCTTTACAGCTTGGATAAAAAGGGGTGTTTTTCCTGTGGTAACAGTCTCTGTAGGTGCGCCCCCGTCTCTTGCAGAAATCGCAAGTAATTTTTGAATATTATTTGGCTTTCCAACATTCGTATTTGAAGTTTTAATGCATTTATACATACATACATAAGAAAAGACCAAATATTAATATTACGAAAATATATTAAACATACCAAATATTTATATTACGAAAATACATTAAATTTATTATTACAATAATCTACATAAATAAACACGTATGACCCGCTTTAAACATTAAATCCGAATCAAACTCTATCAAATGTGTATCTTCGCCATTAAACCCATATGAACCCATGTTCTTACGTAAAGACAATTCCTTACACACATGGTTTCATATATACAACATCATAAAAATACAACGAGTAAAGACTATCGCGGATTATATTACATGAAAAAGTTGAAGGCACTCGTTGCATAACAACCATTAAAAAATTCTGTTTCCTCAATGCACTTGACCTTGCTCATGTGTGGGGTCGAAGAACTTCTCATATGAAGACAATGTCTTGTTTCCTTTTTTTCTTATAGGAAATTAACATGCAGAATATGAATGCACTTACCTCATGTAGAACTAACGTTTTTTAGGGTTTTGTAAAATAATTTTACAAAACCCTACTAGTTTCGCGACCAGTCTGTCCGTCTGTCCGTGCGTCCGTGTGTCACAGCAGCTTTTCTCGGAAACTACTTAAGCTAGAAACATCAAATTTTGTGTGTAGGTGTAAAGTGGTGATCTCTTCAAAGTTCAACTAACAAAAAATTTTATAAGGTATTTTAGGAGGGTCTCCCCATATAGGAGAGTGACCCCCCGAAAAAAAAAAATTGATTGAAGGTAGCCGATATGGGTATCAAATGAAAGGTCTTCATGAGAAATTTTCAAAACAGGTCTTAGTTAGGCAAAACTTGCTTCGAGGGGCGCACAGGGAAGGGAAATACACGAAAAATTTGTGTCCCCCTCCTTCGCGATTGGACACCTGTGATCCGAAAAATCTGAAAAAAATCAGAAATGTAGGCCTTGGTAAGTACAACAACAACAAATACGTGAGAAGTCGAAATTCACTCAACTTTGTTAGTAATAGTATGATTTGTCGATTTTATGTTTTCTTGAATAAAATCTTAACGTAGATGTCTATTTATAAGATTGATCTATTCTGAAAGTTTTATTAAGATTGAATCAAATTTAGCGAAGTTATAGAGGTTTGAATTTTCCTGTATTACTATGGAACAATATGCGCTGCATGTATTACTATGGCAACATATGGCTATGGAACAACATGCGCTTTTTCCCGACTCAGACACTACAGTTTTGCTAGGATTTGTATGAAAATTTCAGGAATCATAGGTGTCATATATATCTTTGAGAATCGGTTCAGCTAGTGGTATCAGTAATCGTAAAACAAAATAGTGGCTGTTTTAAATGCGAAAATTAAATAATTTTGCGATATTCTCCAAGCTTCAACGTTTAAGGTGCATGCTTTGAACACTTGATTTAATTTAATGAATGACTGAAGTACCTACAATTAATGCTCATAAGTGAAACAAGTCAAGGAGGTGGGAGAGAGCTCCTAGCAAAAGGGTTTTGTAGCCATTCTAGGAATCGAAAAAATTGGCCATCAATTGATGATAACAGTACAGGAGAGTGGCCCCTGAAAAAAAAATTCATCAAACGTAGCCGATATGAGTATGAAATCAAAGTTTTCATGGGAGCTTTTCAAAACAGTTGTTCAACTGTCAGTTTTAGCTTCAGTGGGGGAACAGGGGGGAAATACATGAAAAATGTGTTTCCTCCGTCGCGGATGGACATCTGAAATAATTATCAAGGGAGATGTTTATGAGTATAACAATGCCAAAAACCTCAGAAGTCGACATTCGTTCAACTTTGTTAATAATAGTATAATCTTCGTATTTCATATTTTCTCCAATAAAATCGTCTTTGACATGTTTCTTGATTTGATTCGATCTGGTGACTGCATTTTGTAAATTGAATACAAAACCCTTCTGACATGAGCGTAGGTCTGTTTACCCAACTTGTTTTGAAATAATATTTAGTGTGGGAAATGCCATTTCTATTGAAAATGTATGTTTTTTTATGCATAGATTTTGGATGTTGACTATTTAGAATAGGAATTTTAAGTTAGATATTCTTGCTAGAGTAAAAAAAAAATTTTGTTAAGATTAGGTGTGTATTGGTAAGAATGAATTTAAAGAAATTTGCATGAATAGGATAAGCCAAGATAAGAAAATACATTGTTTTGTCAAACATTAAACTGGCGACTTCGCCTTCATTTTTCTGATTCATTTTAGTCAGGCGTTGACCGCCTACCCTATATGCGTGCCTAGACGCTACATAATTACTATGAAATTATAAGATTTTCCTTAACAAGGTTGAACGAATTGAACCACAACCTAACAAAGTGACTGGAGCTTGTGGTTGAAAGGGTGCAACGTAGGGGTTAAGTTGATATGTTTTGGGGTTAAATGAAAAAGGGGCTAGGTTGGGTAGATAATTCGAATATGGTTGATTGCAGTTTTGTTGGAAGGGGATAGCTCCCTGTTGAAGTTTATTTGACTAACGCAGCTTTCTGGCACCGTTTTAGTAGCTATCTCAGGCTTCATGTAAAATCCGCAAGAGTTTTGGAGGCGCCCTGTTTAACTGTAATTAAGCTATTTATCAAATCTTGGTAAGTCCCGCTCGATAGGTAGACTTGGTTTAGAAGTTTTTCTGTATCTTCGATTGTCGTGGGGAAGTTTGAGACGTAAGTTGGTAAGCTTCACATCCGAGATGCGTGGGAAAAATTTGCATAAAAGACGACTGTTCTGAGGAACTCAGACATTGCCAGACTCTTTTGCTGCAGCTTATGAATGTTTGTAGCTCAAGAATCAATGTAAGGCTTGGGGCTCCTGAGATAACAGGTATCATTTCCCCTATTAGCTTGGCCACTTTTGTATAGTCTGCCATTTTACGGACTTTAGGTTCTGGCTTTTCGTTTACCATGGGATGAGTTTGAATGGAAGTCGGAATTTGTGTAACGTTGCACGATTTTAAAGATAATCTAATGTCTTGAAAAGTGATGAAATTGCCCAGCAATTGCGATAGGTTTAGTAAGCTAGTGGAGGGTCGGTGCGAGATTTTGCGGGGCTGCCATATGTCTATCTTAAATCTTTCCGTGTCAATGCGATATTAGTTCACGCGTTCGAGACGTTGGAAGTGCAATTTCTCGACGGTGTCGGTTAATTTAAGTACCGACATCAGTTCCTGAGCTACAAGATCTCGCAGTACATTACCCTCAGGTTCTGACTTAATTTTTAGAGTATGCAGTATTTTTCTGCTTCTTAGGATAACAATAGTCGTTTTTCCGGTTGGAGTAGATTGATGGTGGATATCGTTGTCGATGAAAGTTTTTTCGTTCATAAGTTCAATTTCTTAATCAGCGTATACACAGCGTCGTGTGATTATTAACTTACAATAGTTTATTTGTCTTTACATCGTGGATGAAATGTTTCATTGGGTATTTTCACCACAGTTTTGTTCAGTGTAGTTATTTTTTTTTTTTATCAAACTTGGAATTTTCTTCTCACTTTAATCAGGGAATGTTATTGATTAAATGTATAATATTATTAGTGCTTTTTATTATAGTTTGGTTCTTCTACCTGGAGTTGAAGTTTAAGAATGAGCCGTGAGTACAGGAGTGTAAGGAGACGATATTACAAGAATAAGTAGGATCAGATTCCAGGGGCGCCATTAGATTCTGGTACCCAATTTTATTGCAATGCAGCAAAAATATTGCAATCTACGCAAACCAAAATCCTACCGGCTGCACCAATTGTTACGACCCTGGCATGCTATGCATGGGTTCTATGCAATAACTTGTGTTGTCCTTACACTTATCTATATCCTGTACCTCTACCCTTACCTTTACTCCAGTAAAAAGAACTTGGGGAGTTAAGAATTTAATGATTTATTTAATATATGTATATATTTAAAAAATGATATTTCACATAAAGTGTATCATGGCTTCTGGACGGCAGAGATAATTTTGCCATCTTCCTTCAATTTCGAAATCTGGCCCCAATGTTCCTTCTTTTGTTGAACGTCGCCAGTCGTGTGGGACTCCTTGTAACGTAAGGTTAGGGGCCTGGCGCCACTTAAAAGCTTTCCCTCCACGCTATTTCTTCGGTGGTGTAGGCTGAGGTGGCGAAGTGCGGGGCCGCTTCCTTTGCCGACGCTGATACTCCGCTATTGTTAGCGCACGTGGTCCAGGTAGATATTGGGGCTTAGCTTCGGTATTTCTTTTTGTCTCCTCGAGTTTTTTGGTTAGTTGCCTTGCTGCTCTACATTCTGGAAAGTTGGCGGGAGCGGGACCGGACTAGTTTTCTTCAGGTAGGTAGTCCTGGGCCTGAGAGCCCTCCACATCTCCTCGAAACCATCCATTCCTTAGGGGGCGAAAATCTGCCATCATAAAAATAATAGTTTGTTAGGGGTTGTCCAGTTTAATTATAGAGCGACTAGACTCGCACATTATTTAGGCGGTTAACCCCGGAATAGAGTTAAATTCGAAGCCCTAGAATTAGCTTTAAAGCGGCTAGGTCCACATATGAGTTAGGTGTTTGACACCGAAATAAATACTTGGAGGGTTACCTAGGTTCAATTGCAGAGTGGCTAGGTTCGCATGTGGAGAAGGTGGTTAACGCTGGAATAGACCGATCAATGTTAGAGGCTTATCCGAAAGAGTACCCAGAAAAGAGCTGCCACTTTTCTTACAACTACCTGTACTATTTATACTAATTTTCTTGGTTACGGATGCATAATTTTAATAATTCCATACTATCTAAATCCACTCAAAATATGACTTCCCTAGAAACTATTCCTAAACAAGTTGGGTAAACAGACCTACGCTCATGTCAGAAGTGTTTTGTATTCAATTTACAAAATGCAGTCACCAGATCGAGTCAAATCAAGAAACATGTCAAAGACGATTTTATTGGAGAAAATAAGAAATACGAATATCATACTATTATTAACAAAGTTGAACAAATTTCGACTTCTGAGGTTTTTGGTATTGTTATACTCATAAATATCTCCCTTGATAGTTATTTCAGATGTCCATCCGCGACGGAGGAAACACATTTTTCATGTATTTCCCCCCTGTGGCCCCACTGAAGAAAAAACTGACAGTTTCACAACTGTTTTGAAAAGCTCCCATGGAAAATTTCATTTCATACTCATATCGGCTACGTTTGATGAATTTTTTTTTCAGGGGCCACTCTCCTGTACTGTTATCATCAATTGATGGCCAATTTTTTCGAATCCTAGAATGGTTACAAAACCCCTTTGCCTTGTTTCACTTATGAGTATTAATTGTAGGTACTCATCTTCAGTCATTCATTAAAATGAATCAAGTGTTCAAAGCATGCACCTTAAACGTTAAAGTTGGGAATAAATAACTCAAAATTATTCAATCTTCGCATTTAAAACAGACAGTACTCGTATTTTGTTTTACGATTACTGATACCACTAGCTGAACCGATTCTCAAAGATATATATGACACCTATCATTCCTGAAATTTTCATGCAAATCCGAGCAAGACTGTAGTGTCTGAGTCGGTAAAAAGCGCATGTTGTTCCATAGCCATATGTTGCCATAGTAATAAATACAGCGCATATTGTTCCATAGTAATACAGGAAAATTCAAACCGCTATAACTTTGCTAAATATAATTCAATCTTTATGAATCTTTCAGGATAGATCAATCTTATAAATAGAGATCTACATACTGAATTTCATTGAATTTAAGGATGCCGTGAAGTTTTATTCAAGAAAACATAAAATCGATAGATCATACTATTACTAACAAAGTTGAGTGAATTGCGACTTCTAACTTATTTGTTGTTGTTGTACTCACCAAGGCCTACATTCCTAATTTTTTTCAGATTTTTCGGATGACAGGTGTCCAATCGCGAGGGGGGGGACACAAATTTTTCGTGTATCTCCCCTCCCTGTGCACCCCTCGAAGCAAATTTTGCCAAACTAAGACCTGTTTTGGAAAGTTCTCATCAAGACCTTTCATCTGATACCCATATCGGCTACCTTCAATGAAATTTTTTTTTCGGGGGGTCACACCCCTATATGGGGAGACCCTCCTTAAATACCTTATAAAATTTTTTGTTAGTTGAACTTTGAAGAGAGCACCACTTTACACCTACATGCGAAATTTGATGCTTCTAGCTTAAGTAGTTTCCGAGAAAAACTGCTGTGACACACGGACGGACAGACAGACAGACGGACAGACAGGACGTGATTTTAGAAGGGTTTTGTAAAATTATTTTACAAAACCCTTAAAAACCGTGTGAAGAATTTTCTTTTCCGTAATTCTCTAAGAAAATTCATATGCAAGTCCAAGTACAACCTGACACTTTTCATAACAATTTATTTGTCTATTAACATCTTCTTCATCATGATTCTCTATAAGCATTCATATGCAAGTTTCTTAAAGGGCAAAGTACATTAGAAACAAAACAGCGATATGCCTCAGGTATCCCATCACTCATCGTACGGAAAGAGTCTCAGGCCGCTTGATTTATTAACAAGTTCAACCAAAAGAATAGCAAAATGTGTACCTCTGTACATAGTGGCACGAGCCAATGCTTTTACTTTAGTTCGGCCGAGTGTAATTTGAGTTGGAATCCGCTTAATGGTGACGTATATGTTGAATGAATGATAGATAAATAGTTTAAAGGTCGCTCAAAATGGTTAATTGGACCGATGAAAGCTTTTTTAAATGTTACTGATATTTAATATGATGGCGTACTCATATCAATTAGACTTGGAGTAATATTTTGCGGAAAAAACTTAGAGAGGAACTTTTAATAAATGTTTTGGCATTTAACTACATGGTAGCTGGAGTAGTTCCTTCTACTCAGCGTGTCTTTCAGGGCATTACAGGGGGTAAAAGAGGAAAATCAGTGTTTGTGTAGTTCTCCTGTGACCCTTGTCAGAAAGCCGGGTGACGCTAGATGCCTCAACGAGGCGACCGTTAAGGATGCCTATCCACTGTCGCTGATTGAAGGTCTTTTGGCATGGTTGCAGAGCACCTGGTTCATTATCAGTTTAGACAAGTACCGTTAGATGAAACAAGTAAGAAGAAAATGGCCTCTACCGTTCCTGGCAGGCCCTTGTACCATTTCAAGGTCATGCCGCTCGATTTATGTAATGCTCCCCAAACGATGTGTTTGTTGATTCATAAAGTCATACCGCATAAGCTGCAGGACAAGGTATTTGTTTACCTAGATGGCCTGCTTGTTACGAGTTCAACATTCAATGGGCACTTGGACCTCCTGAGTATTGTTGCAAAACTGCTCAGGAATGCCAACTTGACCATCAATGTTGAAAAGAGCAAGTTCGTCAAGAAGGAAATCAAATATCTTGGCTTTGTAGTAAGTGATGGTGTCCTGCGCACTGATCTAGAGAAGGCTTCAGGTATAGTCTTCTATCCTGAGCCTCGAACGGCCAAAGACGTGAGACGACTCACGAGTACGGTGGGATTTTAAAGGTGTCTTATTCCACATTTGCCTCGGTTTTGGTCTCTCTAACAGATTTGCTAATGGGCAAACGTGCCTTGAAGTGGTCTGCTTCCGCCAATAGTGCCTTCAATAAAGTGAAGCAATTGTTGATTACTGCTCCAGTGCTGGCCAATTTCGATTTTACAAGGCACTTTTATATACAGTGTGTCGAAAGTAAAGTGGATATTGGAAGTGTTTTGTTCCAGAAAGACGATGAGGGTGGAGAGTATCTAATCACATACATCGCGATGAAGCCCAACGCTGCGCAATGTATAATAACTATAGCGTTACTGAATTGGATTGCTTAGCTGTGGTGCAGAGCATAAAGAGATTCAGGGCATATATTGAAGGGTTGCCCTTGACCATTATAACCGATCATGCCAGTCTTAAATGGCTGATGCTGCAGTCGGACCTTTCTGGTCGATTGGCTTGCTGGAACCTGCAATGGCAAGGGCTCAATTTCCAAATTGAACACCGGAAAGGGGCTCTTCACGTTGTACCAGATGCACTGTCGAGATCCTCCTCACGGGATGAGTGGATGGCTTCACTCACTGCTTGCTTCCCGGAACACAAACATATTGATGGTTTGATTCCTGAGTCTGCGTTTCAGGAGCCCGAGTACAAACATCTTAAGGAGCAAGTCCTGAGGCAACGTGACAAGTCTCAAAATTTGCAACTTGCTGATGGCCGAGTGTACATCAGTACTGGTTCTCCTACAACGCTGACTTCGGATTTTTCCCGAACAAAACTATGGGTTCCTAGGGGTCACCAACAAGCTCTTATAGTACGAACTCATGATGATTCTCGGGACTCTCATTGTGGAATTTGTAAGATAACCGAAGTCTTACAAAGGTATTATTATTGGCCTCGTTTGCGTCAAGATGTTATTCAGCACATCAAGAGTTGTTCAACATGCAAATAGGTTAAGCCTTCGAATTCCACTTTGAGACTCCCTATGGGCACATTGCGAGACTCGGCGAGACCTATGCAGTACCGGTTTGTAGACTACATGGGTCCCTACCCCCGTCCAGAATCAGGGAATACTCAATTAATTGTGGTTCTGGACCATTATACTAAATTCATATGGCTCAAGTCCATAGCGAAAGCCACTGCGGATCAGTCAGGCGATATTTGGAGCGTCTTTTTGATCTTCAAGGTTCCCAAATAGCTTCACTCGGACAATGGATTGCAGTTTGTCTCCAAGGTATTCACTAAACTTATGAGTGACCATGCTGTGCAGCACTGCTTTACTCCATATAATTCACCGCAAGTGAATGCCTCGCTGATATTGAATGCCATCAGAGCCTACATAGGGTATGATCATAGCAGGTGGGACGAAAATCGTTCGGCTACCATCCTATCCAACATGGCTCTGAGTACATCCTCCTTAAAAGCTTGAATGGATGGAGGAGGAGAAGTACAGTTAGGTGCAAAGAGTCATCATCTGAAAGCCGTATAAGACCATGCCTTAGCTAAGCTGGAAGAAGCCTATCACGAGAGAGGTCAACAGTATAACCTCCGGGCTCGCCCCCATGAGCTACTCCAGGGTCAGAAAGTTTTCTTGCGAAATGTTGTCGTGAGCAATGCAGCAGATCGGTTTGTGGCTGAATTCACTCCACAGTTTGTTCCTGCACTGGTTCGTTGCCATACTGGATAAGCTTCTTATGAAATTGAGGATAAATCCGCCAAGCTGCCCGTGACCTTCCACGCTAAGGACATTCGATCAGAATCATAACTACCCCTGACAAAATTCCTTTGATGCCTAGCTGAATGTGATACTCAGCGTTTGAGTTGTCCCCACGATTGTTGTGAATTCCGGCAAACCAGTATTCTTCCATTTGTAGCTTCAAATTGCCGCCATAACATCTCCATCTTCTTTTGGGCACATATACCTCTTCCTCGGTATATTTATTTATTTTGATTAACATTTAACAATTTCTATATAATTTTAATGTCCCCATCATCTCAATTCTACCCTCTTACCCTATGTTTAATCACAAAAAATAACAATGTAATATTAATCTTGACTATCACACTAACAACACTCCTTTCACTACTTCCCATTCACAAAATTTCATACGATACCTTTCCCTAACAAAACCTTATTCCTTCCTTCATACTAACTAATTTTATTCATGAACTCCCGCTAACAGAATTTTATTAGTTATACTAACGAAATTGATCCACGCTTCGCTACTAACAAATTACATTTCCATGCCCATCAAGAAAGGCCCCTGGTTGAATTTGATAAACAGATGAATGGGAGATCAACGTGGCTCCGGTGGCAGCGTCGTGGATTCTCGGCTGAGCGGCTTCCACTGGGACCCTCGATCCAAGCTCTCCCGAGCGCAGGAAAACCCTCTTTTTTGCGGTAAAGGGAAAAGCACTCTATCGGACTAGTATTACCCGATGTATCACACGAACACCATCTAGTGACAAAAAGGCTCAGTACTTTTTAGACTATCCAATATATATACTACTATATATATATACCTAGTCTAGCCATAAATACTGTTACAAACTTTTTGAAGCACTGTTCAATAAAAGAGGTGTTATATTTTAAGAAATCATTGTTTATTTATCAAATGCATTGTCATCTACGGAAATTGCAACAAGTTATTCGAAGTGATTGCCTTTTGCCTTTGTACAAGCCTTTAATCGAGCTGGCCACTCATTTATGGAAGCACGCACGACTTCAATCGGAAAGTTGGCGATTGCATGTGTAAGAGATTCGATACTAGAATGTCTTTTAGAGCACGTCATTTTCTCTAGGACAGACCATAATTTGTAATCCAGCGGATTCAGGTCTGGGCTAGACGAAGGCCAATCTTCAGCTTTAATAAAATCTGGAACATTTTCTTCAAGCCATTTATGACCTGGTGCAGAATCTTGCTGGAAACTCCAAAGTTGATTTTTGAATAATGACGTGTTGGGAGGTTTCACTACACTTTCAAGGACACTTTCTTGATAAACTTTGGCAGACGTTTTGACGCCCTTCTCACAAAAATGCAACTTTGTCACCCCGTTGTAGCTAACACCCCACCATACCATTACTGAGGCTGGATGATGACCTCTTTGAACCTTTTGGGCAACTTGAGAAGCTTCTCTGGCACTGCGTAAAAACTTTTTCGTCCGTAAACAAAATTTTACGGTGTTCTTGGTTTTCGTACCGGCAAAGTAATCGCTTTGATTTTTCCACTCTATTTTTTTTAACGAATCTGTTAGTAAATGCCCAGTAGATCTACGATAAGCACCCAACCGTAAGTCACTTTTGATGATACGTGAAATTGTTCTTTGGGGTATTTTCATCTCATGTGATAAAATTTTTTGTTTCCGCAGCGGATTACGGCGAATTCTCTCGCGCACGGCTTTAACCGCTTGAGGTGTTCGAGTAGTTCGCGGACGGCCACTTCTTTGACGATCACTTACTCCAGACGTATCATTAAATCTTTCAATAGCCCGATATACAAACATTCGGCTTATACCAAGGGTATGCAGAGTCTTAAAAATATCACTTGGTTGCATTCCTACTTTATGAAGTGCAATCACAGCAATTCTATTTTCTTTGGCGCCCCAATCCATGTTCACTACACTAAAAATTAAACTCAAATGATGACAAATGCATCAAGCGCAAGCGTACTATAGCGATAAGCTCAATTTTTAAGAAATGCAATATAACAGTTCCTTTCTGCAGGGTTGCCAAACCTTGTAACAATATTTATGGCTAGACTATGTATATATATATATATATATATATATATATATATATATATATATATATATATATATATATATATATATATATATATATATATAGGGTTTGTACGGTATTTGAGGACAACTTGAGAATAAAATTAATTAGCTTGTATTTGTAACAAAATTTAATGAAATTTCAGGAATTTTTTCGCAACTCTAAATTAATATATGGCTGTAAAGTTATTCAACTATTCACAAAGTCATTCAGTACATATGGCAACAAGAACAAATGTCGAAAGAGTGGAGCCAACCAATTATATTCCCTATTCACAAAAAGGTGACAAGCGGCAGTGCGAAAACCATAGAGGCATATCACTACTTTGTACGGCGTACAAAATATTTTCTAAAATCTTAAAAAATAAAATTGGATCATACGCCAACCGTATTATTGGAGAGGTGGCGAGGCATGCAACTGGGTGGCAGCATATAAGTCGACCAGGAAATGCCTTCGCAAACTGATCAACAGTAGCAAGGCTCGCTGCTGGCAAGACCTAGTGGACAATGTGAACAAGGATTCGTGGGACCTTGGCTACAAGCTGGTCATGCGGAAGCTTGGTGCCCTACGGAAGGCTTGTATACATGACGTGGAAAAGATGGACGCGATAGTACGCGGACTCTTCCCCGCCCATCCCGTCTGTGTTGACGCTGTCCATGGCGGAACAGCAGTCGAGTGTCCACTCTTCACACAGCTGAAACTGGAGGAGGCAGTCCTCTCATTGAAAGCGAGGAAGGCTCCAGGTCCAGATGGTGTTCCAGCTGAGATTTTGCAGCTCGTCTTTCACCATTGTCTTGATTTGCTGCTCTGCACATTCAGCGCTTGCCTATGGGACGGGGTTTTTCCGGTACGATGGAAAGTGGCGAGGCTCGTGCTGATCAGCAAAGGGAAGGGAAATCCCGAATCGCCGTCTGCATACCACCCGTTATGCATGCTAGACACGGCTGGGAAAGTGCTAGAGAAACTCATCAAGGGAAGACTCACTGACGCGATTCGTGCTGCTGGGGACCTATGTCCTCGGCAGTACGGCTTTAGAGCAGGACGTTTTACCATTGATGCAATTGCAGAGGTGGTGAACACGGTTCAAAGGGCAGAGGCATATAGTCGCACCAAGCGACGGATCGTCCTGTTGGTGACACTCGACGTCAGGCATGCCTTCAACTCCGGTAGATGGTCGGATATTCTGGATACACTGGAAAACTCTTTTCAAGTTCCAGAATATCTAATGCGGCTTTTGAGGAACTACCTAAAAGACCGAAGCCTGCTCTACGACACAACACGGGGCCAACAAAGGATGAAAATTACACCGGGTGTTGCCCAGGGATCTATCCTTAGTCCGGACCTGTGGAAAGTGTCTTGCGACGGGCTACTGAGACTTGAGATGCCAGATGAGTCGCGCTTGGTCGGCTATGCGGATGATGTTGCGGCTCTGGTCGCTGAAAGCACCGTTGAACAAGCACAACTTAGGCTTGGTACGCTAATGCGCCGAGTGAGGGACTGGATGCCTGCTCGCAGGCTCAGCTTAGCACTGGAGAAAACCGAAGTGGTCATCTTGACAAAAAAGAGAATCCCTAGAGTAAGGATGATCAGTTTTGGAGATATACAGATCGAATCGAAGCCAGCGGTGAAGTACCTGGGGCTACTGATCGACTCGAAGATGAGTTTCTCTGAGCAAATCAGGGCAACGGCTGAGAAGGCTGCTTCGGGAATATCGGCTCTGAGTCGACTTATGGCCAACGTAGGGGGACCCAGCCCATCAAGAAGACGCCTCTTGATGAGTGCTGTAGGGTCAGTGCTACTGTACGGAGCAGAGGTATGGGGTGATGCTCTCAGCAAGGAGGTATGACGAAAATGTTTGGCACAGGTACAGAGAAGAGGAGCACTGAGAATTGCATCTTCGTATCCAACAGTCTCTGACTTGGCGGTGAGAGATATTGCAGGCGTGATACCTGTCATCACCCTTGCTAAAGAGCGGCACGCTATTTACCTGCGCCGAAACGAGGATGCGAGGGAGATGGTTGCCCTCGAAGAGAGACAGCGCTCGCTCAACGATTGGCAGCAGTCTTGGGTCAATTGAAGGTGAAGGTGGACTGCTTGCCTCATCCTGGATGCGAGACCATGGCTAAATCGAAGGCATGGTGAGACTGACTTTTGACATCTCCCGATGTCTGACAACCATTGACACTTCGGCTCGTCAAAACTTTCATACTGCTCATGGTTGTATCGAATTCGCCATTGGTCCCCGTCAAGCTTCGCTCCGATTATTCGCCTCAGGATCCGTCGCTCAAAGGCGGTCAATATATTTGCGGATGCTTGGGTTAGGGTCTATGTTTCACACGCATGGCATAGCCCCATGACCAGCTTGTAGCCAAGGCCCCACGGACCCTTGTTCACATTGTCCACTAGGTCTTGCCAGCAGCGAGCCTTGCTACTGTTGATCAGTTTGCGAAGGCATTTCCTGGCCGACTTATATGCTGTCACCCAGTTGCATACCTCATCACCATTCCGCGCCCGTTGAGCCTCACGTTGAAGCTTGTGACACTCCCTTCGCTTTTCAGCGATTTTAGTTGATCTTGGGGCTTGCTGCGCCGGGGTCTTCGAGGGGCATAGAAGCACAGTAAGCAGTCGTGATTATGCTCATAGTAGAGTTCACCACATCTTGAGCTGCCAGTCCTTCCGTCCCCTCCGAAGCTCCCTGCAGCGGCTCACCTGCTGTGAGCACTTCGACGAACCTCTCGACGTCCATCCTTCCGATGTTAAATCCAGTTGCAGAAGGCTGAGAACACGGACGTCGGGAGACAGCATCACTTATCTCAAGTAGAATGCACTGATGATCACTGGCTCAGTAGTCTTCTAATACTTTCCAGTTGAGTATCCTTCATACTAAGGACTCCCAGGCGAATGTCACCTCCAGTATGGTTCCCTTACAGCCAATACAGCGGAAAGTCGGCGTATTTCTTGAGTTTAGTACAACGAGGGCCATCCTTGCCGCCATTTCCAGGACTCGTTTTCCCCGCAGATACGTCTGAGGCATGCCCCATTCGATTGCTTTAGCGTTGTAGTCGCCCCCAGCGAGCACTTTGCCCTCTGCGTTCGAGACAGCGCCCTACAGAGCATTAAGCTTGGCTTGGAAAGATGATATGGATTTGTTCGGCGTTAGGTACACACTAAGGAAGGTGGTCCCTGAGCATCGAACCCACACGAAACCATCTCCTCATCCAAAACTCTCCGCCTGAAAGTCACTGTTCTGAACCCAGATGGCGGCAGTACCAATTTCATCAGAATACCATAATGCAGGACTTTTATTATGGTGTTGCTCACTCAGCAGCAAGAAGTCGGGTTTCATGTCCCTCGCAAACTGCTCAAGCAGATTTTGGGCAGTTGAACTGCGGTGTAGGCTTAGCTGCAGGATGCGGGTCATCAAAGCTCTGATTTGGCCTTGGCTACGGCTTCCTGGAACACCCGGCATTTCCCTGATCCCAAGACGTGTCCAAAATCAGGTTTTGGATCAGCATCCTTGCAAAAAATACAGTTCGCCTACACTCTTTTCTTTTATGTCTCATTTCACCGCATTTGTAACATAGGGAACTCTTATCGGATCCTTTGCATACTTGTGTGGTGTGACCATACCAAGGCATTTGAAACATTGAAGAGGCAGAGCAACGCCGTATCCTAGAGATAACCCACGCTATTCGTACTTTGCCCTTGTTCAGGAATTGTTCCGCGTCCTTTTTGGTCAAGTCAGCTATGGCCATGCGTTGCCCCTGTTGTTTTCTGGTGTCAGTCTCGCTTTGATCCTTCCCACGCTAGGGAACTCCCTCTTGATGGCCTCTTCTACCTCGGCCAGATTCGTCACGTATTCAATGTCTCGTATTTCGATCGTTGCCATCAGCTCGAGTGGGGCTATTATTGCACTTTTGCCGAGGACTTTCTTAACTGCGTCACAAAATGCTTCTTTATTGCTGGCCTCTGCTCCAAATTCGACCGGTATGTGGCCCGACCGCGTTGCTCGTACGACTTTAATGTTAGTATTGGTATCCTCGGGCCTTACGTTTCCGCTGATGTCCCGCAGAACCTCCGCGTAGGATCGGCCGTCTTGGGGCTTTACGAGCAGCGCCTGCTGCCGGGGTCTTTGTCGGGGCTTCTGCCTCTCCTGTTTTGCATCAGGTCCTTATTCTGATTGGGCGTCCGTGCGAACTTTACTTTCTGGCTTTTTTGAAGGAGTTTCTTTGCAGCTTTCTTCGCTCCTTTTGTAAGCACTGTCTGGAACCCATGATCTGTTGCTCCACGCCCATCAAGTGCCTCTTCCTTCCTTCTTCTATCCCGATCTCCTTCGATTGGGCTAGACGCCATTCTTTTATTGACTTTTAATGGTGGAGCTATTTGCCCGTCACCTTTAGATTTCGCCCCAAAGCCTCTTTAGCCTTCTGTTCGTCTTCGGCCCTTAACCAGCTCCTCCAACAGTACCCTATACGATCTAGGAGCTCCTCTAGTTCAAGGCGCCCTGCCTTTGCTGCTTCGCTGATTTTTGGGGAGTCGCATGCAGATTGTATTCTTTTCAGAACATCTTCCGCTTTTCGAAGTAGCCTTTCTTCTTCGTATCGCTGGGCCGTAATTGTACCTTGCAACCATCCTTGGGAGAGGTTATCGCGTTCCGTTTCTGAGTGCAGTACTTCCGCCACATTTTCAACGTTTGCGGTGAAATCACGCGGTGTCTGGTCACTCGTTGCTTTTCGTGCCACAATCTCCTCGTTGGCTTCTGGAATTTTCGTTGCAATAATGTCGTGGTTAGTACCGCTTTCGATGTACTGTTAACATCCTGGCTGCAACCGCTGGTTGCGTCGTCGTTATTTTATTTTTTATACCTTTTTTGGATTTTTTTGGTCTTTTGATTTTGTTTGCTCCAGTTTTGTTGGGTCCCCCTCGGAGCCGCTATCTCCGTTCGTGTGTGTAGTAGCTTTTTTGATCCCATGGTTATCTTTGCAGAGCAGGGAGTCCATGCGAGGGTTGGCACAAGCCCTTATGGCGACAAGTGCTCAGAGCAAGACCAGCGCTTATCGGGAGTCCGTCTCAACCGAACCTACACCATCAACCCAATGGTGCGAACCTTGAACGTACTCCGAGGCCTACCAAGGTTTTACCAGGACGGAGACGGTATGATCGTTAAATTGGAGCCATTCATACACGAGTTTCACCTCGGCGCTACTGTGCAAAGCAACTAGGTCCAAACCATCACATCCGCCAGCCCAAAGCGTCAATTCCAGTTCTTTGTCCAAAGCGTAGTCCGGATCCAATCAGAGTCGTTACCTGTCATCCCAGGAGGGAACCTTACGGCGCCCCCCATATCCTCGGGTCCGTGGGGGTGGCGCTCCCCAAAGAATACTAGCCTCCAAGAGTGCTCTTGTCGACCGGCATTCCCCCTGCGGGAATTTTTTTGGGTACGTGGGGGTGGAACTCCCCAAAGAATGCTAGCCTCCAAGAGTGCCCTTGTCGACCGATATTCCCCCACCTTGATACTCCCCAATAATACGGTTGGCATATGATCCAATTTCATTTTCTAAGATTTTAGAAAATATTTTGTACGCCGTACAAAGTAGTGATATGCCTCTATAATTTTCGCACTGCCGCTTGTCACCTTTTTTGTGGATAGGGAATATAATTGGTTGGCTCCACTCTTTCGGCATATGTTCTTGTTGCCATATGTACTGGATGACTTTGTGAATAGTTGAAAAACTTTACAGCCATATATTAATTTAGAGTTGCGAAAAAATTCCTGAAATTTCATTAAATTTTGTTACAAATACATGCTAATTAATTTTACTCTCAAGTTGCCCTCAAATACCGTACAAACCCTATATATATATATATATATATATATATATATATATATATATATATATATATATATATATATATATATATATATATATATATATATATATATATATATATATTTATATATATATATATATATATATATATATAGATATATATATATATATATATATATATATATATATATATATATATATATATATATATATATATATATATATATATATATATATGGTAGTATATAAATTGGATAGTCTAAAAAGTATTGAGCCTTTTTGTCATTAGATGGTGTTCGTGTCATACATCGGGTAATACTAGTCCGATAGAGTGCTTTTGCCTTTACCGCAAAAAAGAGGGTTTTCCTGCGCTCAGGAGAGCTTGGATCGAGGGTCCCAGTGTAAGCCCCTCAGCCGAGAATCCACGACGCTGCCACCGGAGCCACGTTGATCTCCCATTCATCTGTTTATCAAATTCAACCAGGGGCCTCTCTTAATAGGCATGGAAATGTGATTTGTTAGTAGCGAAGCGTGGATCAATTTCGTTAGTATAACAAATAAAATTCTGTTAGTGGGAGCGCATGAATAAAATTGTTCCTGCGTAGCTTGTTGCTGCTGATCTTGCTGGATCGGTTGCTGGTGCTGCTCGTCCCGCATATTAAAAACTTGTAATGACACATTTTCCTTTCAAACACGCGTTTCTACTTCGCGGAATCATGAGAAACGAAAATATCTAACCACAGGTTATTGTAGTTGGAAAGATTAAATTGAAATCCAAAAGAATTTCATTCATTCATTGGAGAAAAATTTAATCTATCATTGATAAGACATTTAAACTGAAATAACCTGAGGTTGAATACATCCGTTCTCATGAAATGCATAGTGTACGAAATTCATTTGAATAGTCTGGATAACGGATTTCTGTGTTTTTAAGATTTGAAACAATCTTAAAATTGTACATGGTTATTTCTTCGTTTTGTGAAAATTGTTTTGAATTGAGGTTTTCTATTATCTGTCAAGTGTAAGAAAACTCTGATTTGCATGCAAGCATTTTAATTAACATTTGGATTTTAAGATAATCTTGTTGGTGTTTGACGACCTTACGAAAACAATCAGTATCGTTCTGAATTTCATAAGCAATCGAGTGGTCCTTTACTACGCTTCGAGTGAAAGTTTGACAACATTAAAATAACAGAAAAAGTGAAAGTAAAGTGAAATATTTAATGTACTTCAGTGAAATATTTAATGTTATAAATGAAGGATAACGAAACACGTAAGTAACAAGTGTAAAGTGAAGCCTTAGAAACAAAGGATTTTGAATATTTGACTTAAAATTAAAATAAACAAGTTGGGTAAACAGACCTACGCTCATGTCAGAAGGGTTTTGTACTCAATTTACAAAATGCAGTCACCAGATCGAATCAAATCAAGAAACATGTCAAAGACGATTTTATTGGAGAAAATATGAAATACGAAGATCATACTATAATTAACAAAGTTGAACGAATTTTGACTTCTGAGGTATTTGGTCATAAAAATCTCCCCTGATAATTATTTCAGATGTCCATCCGCGACGGGGGAAACACATTTTTCATGTATTTTCCCCCTGTGCCCCCACTGAAGCAAAAACTGACAGTTTAACAACTGCTTTGAAGAGCTCCCGTGAAAACTTTTATTTCATACTCATATCGGCTACGTTTAATGAATTTTTTTTTTCAGGGGCCACTCTCCTGTACTGGTATCATCGATTAATGGCCAATTTTTTCGAATCCTAGAATGATTACAAAACCCCTTTGCTAGGAGCTCTCTCCCACCTCCTTGACTTGTTTCACTTATGAGCATTAATTGTAGGTACTCATCTCCAATCATTCATTAAATTGAATCAAGTGTTCAAAGCATGCACATTAAACGGTGAAGTTGGGCAAAATAACTCAAAATTATTCAATCGTCGCATTTAAAACAGCCACTATTTTGTTTTACGATTACTGATACCACTAGCTGAACCGATTCTCAAAGATATATATGACACCTATCATTCCTGAAATTTTCATGCAAATCCGAGCAAGACTGTAGTGTCTGAGTCGGTAAAAAGCGCATGTTGTTCCATAGCCATATGTTGCCATAGTAATAAATACAGCGCATATTGTTCCATAGTAATACAGGAAAATTCAAACCGCTATAACTTTGCTAAATATCATTCAATCTTTATGAAACTTTTAGGACAGATCAATCTTATAAATAGAGATCTATATACTGAATTTCATTGAATTTAAGGGTACCGTTAAGATTTTATTCAAGAAAATATAAAATCGATAGATCATACTATTACTTACAAAGTTGAGTGAATTGCGACTTCTGACGTGTTTGTTGTTGTTGTACTCACCAAGGCCTACAATCGTGATTTTTTTCAGATTTTTCGGATCACAGGTGTCCAATCGAGAGGGGGGGGACACAAATTTTTCATGTATTTCCCCTCCCTGTGCGCCCCTTGAAGCGAATTTTGCCAAATTAAGACCTGTTTTGAAAAGTTATCATCAAGACCTTTCATTTGATATCCATATCGGCTACCTTCAATGAAATTTTTTTTTCGGGGGGGTCACTCTCCTATATGGGGAGACCCCCCTTAAATACCTTATAAAATTTTTTTGTAGTTGTATTTTGAAGAGATCACCACTTTACACCTACACACAAAATTTGATGTTTCTAGCTTAAGTAGTTTCCGAGAAAAACTGCTGTGACACACGGACGGACGGACGGACGGACGGACGGACAGACGGACAGACGGACAGACGGACAGACGGACAGACGGACAGACGGACAGACGGACAGACTGGTCGCGAAACTAGTAGGGTTTTGTAAAATTATTTTACAAAACCCTAAAAAGGGGAAGTGAAGTGAAAAAAAAACAAGAAAACGCTTATAGTGTAATAAATTTATTATTATTGTTGTCGTGGATGTTGTTAAAAGTGATTGCCCTTGGTTGCACTTTAGTGAATAATTAAAGCGGAAATAACGAAGATAGTAAGCGTGTGAAGTTAAATTTAAAAAAAAAAGGATATTAAATTGACTACAATATGTATTGCCAACATTGCGAAATCAAGGTAGAAAGCACGTCGTGGCAGTTCTATTTGAGAACGAATCCCCACAAACGAAACGCTGCAGAGTTGATCGACGTAAATTTTAAAAGAGTGAAAAGTTGCTTTAGCAATCGCATTGAAACTCTGCTCTTCGAAAACAAAGATGAGAGTCTGTTGAACATAGAGGAATTTTTAAATAGGATGAAATATCCATTGATGGAATACCTACGTCGATCATTGCAGGAACGCATGGCAATCAAATTTAACATTGAAGTCTTCGCCGAATATATAAAAATGGACTGTGGTGTCATGGAAGATAATGAGAGTGACTGTGTTATAAGCATTAAATCATTTCATACCAAAATGCAAACTATATTGAACATCAGTGAATTAGAGGGCGCATTCAATAGTATGTCAACGCAAATAAAGAAAAACATGGAAGAGTTTCAAGAAAAGGACAGTGGATGGGCGTTGATAAGAATAACTCATTGCGAACTTAACATCAATGAGTTCAAGCCACTGAGAGGAACGAATTTTATTCCTTTGCCGAAAAATTTAGCTTCAAAACCTGCTTGTGTGAATGTGAAGAATAAGAATATCTACTGCTTCAAACGGAGCATTATTTCTGCCTTGTATCCAGTGAACATGAACTCCGAGAAAACCTCATCATATCAAATCGAGAACATCACTGACAACGTTATTTGGTTAAATAATGGATTAGTGACTAATTTTCGGAGTCTAGAGTTCCCGCTAAAAGTGCAAGATATTGCTGTTTTCGAGGAGCTGAATCCAACAGTCAGCATTGATTTGTTTGGATATGATGCTGAATTGAAAAAAACTGTTGGTCCATATCACGTAACAAAGGAAGAAAAAAAAACATCATCATATTAACTTGTTGCTGCTGCAAGCAGAAGAGAAAAATCATTACGTTTGGATAAAACATCTCTCAAGGTAAATAAACTATAATATATTAGTTTTCTTTCAGAGGACTCAATATATTTTCAATTTTTTAGGGTATTGTAAAATCATTTTACAATACCCTACTAAAATCGCGTCCTGTCTGTCCGTCCGTCCGTGTGTCACACCACTTTTTCTCGCAAACTAGAAACATAAAATTTTGTAAGTGGGCGCGAAGTGACACCCTTTTCAAAGTTTCAAAACGAAAAAAAAAGTATAAGGTTTTTAAGGGGGGTCTCCCCATATAGGGGAGTTGCCCCTGAAAAAAAAGTTTTCATCGCATGTAGGCAATATGGGCATAAAATGTAAGGTCTTAATGAGAACGTTTCAAAACAGGTCTTAAAATGACAAATTTTGCTTCGAGGGGTGCAGGGGAAGGGGAAATGTGCGAAAATTTTGTGTGTCCGAAAAATGACCCGAAAAATCTGAAAAAAATCGTGAACGTAGGCCTTTATAAGTACAACAACAACAAATACATGAGAAGTCGAAATTCACTCAACTTTGTTAGTAATAGTATGATTTATCGATTTTATGTTTTCTTGAATAAAATCTTAACGGTGCCTTCAAATTTAATAAAATTCAGTACACAGATGACTATTTATAAGATTAATCTATTTTGAAAGTTTCATAAAGATCGAATGGTATTTAATGAAGTTAGAGCGATTTGAATTTTCCTGAACAATATGCGCTGTATTACTATGGAAACATATGGCTATGGAACAATATGCGCTTTTTACCGACTCAGATACTACAGCTTTGCGAGGATTAGCATGAAAATTTCAGGAATGATAGGTATCATGAATTTCTTTGAGAATTGGCTCAGCTAGCGGTATTAGTAGTCGTAAAGCAAAATAGTGGCTATTTTAAATGCAAAGATTGAATAATTTTGATGTATTTTGCCCCAACTTCAACGTTTAAGGCGCATGCTTTTAACACTTGATTCAATTTAATGAATGCCTGAAGATAAGTACCTGCAATTAATACTCATCGGTGAAACAAGTCAAGGAGGCAGGAGAGGGCTCCTAGCAAATGGGCTTTGTAACCATTCTAGGATTCGAAAAAATAGGCCATGAATCGATGATTACAGTACAGGGGAGTGACCGCTGAACAAAAAATTTCATCAAAGGAAGCCGACATGAATATCAAATGAAAGTTCTTTATAAGAGCTTTTCAAAACAGTACTTGAAC
Organism: Odontomyia ornata; assembly: GCA_963969285.1. NCBI lineage: Eukaryota > Metazoa > Arthropoda > Insecta > Diptera > Stratiomyidae > Odontomyia > Odontomyia ornata. Next base: position 203,185,364 of record OZ017739.1, read on the forward strand.
TGACAATTTTCCCTTCACAAGGGCGACGAGTACCTTAGAAGTCGAAATTCGATCAACTTTGTTAATAATAGTACATTTTATAAATTTTGCTTTTTTGTCTATAAAATCAAGATGGGACCCTTAGATTTCCCAAAATCTATAATTTGAGTTTTCTGAACAATAAACAGCTAAGTTACAGCCGATTGAATATTTAACAATTACAACAACATTAACACGTGATACTAGGGAGATAAACGCTTGCAACGGACCGAGACACTACAAATATGTAGGAATTTTGATAACAACTTTAGAAATGGTTTGTTATATCCATGTGTTATCATGACTAATCAAGCGACGGGGTCAAAACGCTTGAAACAAAATGGTGACGAGTTTAAAATCATAATAACCACAATAATTTTTCGAACTCAATTTATGGAATCTGTATATTAGTCAAGTATATCAGGTTAAATGTTTGATTTACTAATTGTTTTACAATACCCTTCTGGCAGGAGCATCCTCCTGCGACTTCAACTTGATTTTTGCTAGTTTGACCCGTTCACAACAAACGTCACATGCCACCGCAATTTATGTGTGCAATATGTGCCTGCAGTATTTTTATTCCGCAGATAAGCTGGATAGTCACAAAGGTGACTGTAGCAGAATTGTAACGAAAATTGTGTACCCGGAAAAATTAACACTGGAGTACACACATTTTGCGCGACAACTAGATGTCGCATTTGTTGTCTACGCAGATTTTGAGTTCCTCCTACAGGATATTGAAACTTGCGAGCCCGACCCGGCGATATCGTCAACAACGTAAATTCAAGAGCACATACCGTGTGCCTTTGTCTATTACATTAAATGCTCGTTTGATTCTAAGTGAGATAAATTTAGGATTCATAAGGGCCCAGATTCACCTCAAAAATTTATAAATTCTTTAATTAATGATATAAAATGTATTACGAAAATTATATACAGAGCCATAAACCAATGAATGCTTTAACAATAGAAGAAGAAAAGATCCAAATCTTGAAAGTGATAGAGTGCGTGACCATTGTCACTTAACCGGAAAGTATAGAGGTCCGGCGCATAGCTCATGCAACCTTTTGTTTCGCGTTCCAAAATTTTTCCCGATTCTGTTCCACAACTTTTCAGGATATGATTGCCATTTATTCGTAAAAGAACTAGCAAGCATTGATGGACCCATGAATAAGGAACTGTACGTCTCCCTTTCTAAAAGAATACGCGTTAATAACTATAAAACAACAACGATTGAACTTCGATTTTTGGATTCTGCCAGATTCATGCATAGCAGTTTGGATGTTCTTATAAAAAATCTGACTCCGGATGATTTGAAGACTGTGTCTTTAGCATATGAAGATAGAGAAAAGTTTCATCTTCTTACGCGAAAAGGTGTATTTCCTTATGATTATATCAACTCATGGGATCGACTGAATCAAGTTTCCTTACCTTCTCGGGGGAAATTTTTTAACAAAATGACAAATACTGAGTGCAACGAAGCAGATTCTGAACATGCGCAAAATGTTTGGAAGCAATTCCATTGTACTGTTATTTGGGACTATTTGGAGTTGTACCTGAAAACAGATGTCCTTCTTCTAAAGGATGTATTTGAAAATTTTCGAAATGTTTGCAAAAACATACATGGACTCGACCCTTGTCAGTATTACACAACTCCGGGATTATCGTGGGATGCTATGCTTAAGACTACATCACTTATGCTTGAGCTTCTAACAGATATCGAGATGCATCATTTTGTGAAAAGGGGAGTTATCACTCTTTGTTCTCATCGAGATTCAATAGAAAATAACAAATACATGGACAAGTACAAAGAAGAAGATCCTTCCAAATATTTAATGTACTTAGATGCAAACAATTTATTTGGCTGGGCAATGTCACATGTCGATATTCAAAACATTGCTGCAGATTCAAATATTGGCTATATTTTCGAAGTTTATTTAAAGTATCCCTCAACATTACATGGTCAACACAATGACCTTCCATTTTGTTCAGAAAATAAAGTCCCACCAGGTTCGAAAACGACCAAACTGATCATTGACCTGACAGAAAAACAAAAGTATGTCATTCGCTATAGGAATCTGCAGCAATGCATCCAAAACGGTTTGAGACTTACTCACGTCTACCGGATTTTACAATTTAAACAATCCTGCTGGTTGAAGAAGTATATAGATTTAAACACCCATTATCGAAAGTTGAGTAAAAATCCATTCGAGAAAAATTTTTTCAAACTCTTAAACAGTGCAATTTATGGCAAAACCATGGAAAATGTTGACAAAAGAAAGGACGTGAAAATTGTAACGGATTGGGAAAACTGAGGCAGACATTCAGGTGCCAGAGTTCTTATATCCAAGCCCAATTTTCATAGTGCAGCAATATTTACTAACAAAATGGCAGCTTTCCAATTGGAAAGAGTATTTACTTGCTATAATAAAACAATATATTTAGGATTCACTGTGCTAGATCTATCCAAGTACAAAATGTATGATTTTCACTATCAATTTATGAAGCCCAAGTATAATGATAAGATCATTTTGAACTATATGGATACCGACTCTTTCAATTACACAATTGAAACAGAAGATTTCTACAAAGATATTTTCCATGATATTGATTCTCAATTTGATACCTCAGAATATGCTCACGATAATGTATATAACATTCCTCAAAAAAATGCCAAAGCCTTGGGTTTCATGAAAGATGAAAACAATGGGAAAATCATGACAGAGTTTATAGGATTAAGATCTAAAATGTACTCATTTAGCGTGGAAAATTTTAATGAGGTGAAAAAGGCTAAACGTGTAAGAAAAAAATAATAATGGATGGTTTAAGTTTAAATGACTATCGCGATTGTTTATTTAGGAAAAAAATATTTAAAGGCAATATGTTTATATTTCTAATATCTTTACTTCAAGGCAGTCCATTGCCAGTGGTGACTCTTAATGAGGAGGAAAATACTAATAATTTAACTTTTAATCTTGCGCTACCTAATAACAATACAGTGGAAGTGGCATTATCATTTCGACTTATGACTGTTAGTACAGTTCAAACAAGAACGGACACGTCGTCAATTCAAAACGATGACAGTATTGCTATTTCATCATCATCATCATCATGGTCGGATGTTCCTGAAATTCATACAAGGTCAACAACAACAACTATAGCGAATACAAAATCATTGACAAAATCCCCGTTGGCAGCGCCAGCCGGAAAGGTAAATTTCTCGTATGTAGCGTAAAGTTTCGAAAAAGAATTTGGCTTGCCTACTACTAAACTTCTTTCTGCAATTTTCGTAGTACCACATGGGTATTTATTAACATAAAAAAATCTGGCTACGTTCGTTTTTAAAAGACCTTTTATCGGGGTGCAAATATTTTGCTAATTAAATTGAGTTGCAGGCGAATGGATTACATATTGAACATCGGCGGATCATAAATTGTTGTAAACATATAAATACCGGTTTCGCCCTTCTCGCATTTGCTGTTTACACAGTTCACAGTGGTAACCACACAAAGGCTTAAATAGCTCGAATAGTTAATTTCAAAAGATTTCCATAAAAGTTTAATCAGCACTTGCATTGCCATTAATATATACATTTTCAATTTTTTTCTGAACTATGAGGGCCGTCATTTCGATTTTTATTAAAATCGGCTGCTAAAAATATTAAGCCATTCGATTTGCATAATTAAATTAAATTAACTTGCCTTAATAACTTATAATTTCAAGTTTCAACGGAATCTGTTGAGAACCTTGGCTGCTAGAGGGCTACAGAAATAAAAAACATTGTATGCCACCCCCCTGTATGGGGAGACCCGCCTGTGTGGGGAGACTCCCCTTAAATACCTTAAAATATTTTCTTGCACTGCAAATTTCAAGAGGCACCACTTTTGACCTACTTAGAAAATTTCCTCATTCTAGCTCATGTGGTTTGCGAGAAAACTTGTTATGACGCACGAACAAACGGGCGGACGGACGGACAGACAGACAAGTCGCGATTTTATAATATTTTAGGGTATTGTTAAAAATATTTTACAATATCTTAAAAATGATCTGTTTTATAAGTTCTTTCAAGTAAAGTCATTTAGAACGTTTCCATGAAAAATATTCATTATTTCAGTTGGCACTAAAATAGCGAATTGCGCTTGCCTTCAGACCTTTGGGGGCCGCCATTTTGAATGCATGTATTTGATTTTGGATTATTTTAAATCTTTGTATGCTAGGACCTCATCAATCAATGTACTATCTCGTTCAAATAGGATTTTCACTCTAGACAGGGCAAAATAATTCAATTTTTAAAGAAAATGGCAGCTAAAAATATTAGGCTTTAAATTTTCGAATTTTTTATTTTTCATTCAATTTTGAAATTTTGACCTTCAACTAGCCGCCATTTTGTTTTTTGCAACCTGACCTCCAGTTTTTTTTTTTTTTCTCTAGATACTTATAATTTCTATCAAACTACCGAATTTCATGAAAATCTGTTGAAAGCTTTGACCACTATTACAACAACAAAATTTTGCACGTTTTTCGACCTTTGAGCGGCCGCCATTTTGTTTCTGCCGTACCGACTTTGCATTTTTTATTGTGAGATTCATCACATACATCAGTAAACCTTTGTACCGAATTTCATCCAAATCGGAGCTATACTTTGGTCAGCACAGAAATCACGATTTTTCGTCTAAAATGGCCGCCATTTTGTTTTTGCCCGGCCGATATAGCTGGTTCACGAACTTAACCGAGATAATTACCCAATACACCTTTCCTGAAAATTTGGTGAAAATCGAAGCAAAATTGCAACCTCTAGCGTGGTCACAAATTTCGTTATATCCCATATATATATATATATATATATATATATATATATATATATATATATATATATATATATATATATATATATATATGTATATATATATATATATATATATATATATATATATATATATATATATATATATATATATATGATGCTCTCCGCAATAGGTAAATTTCTCTCGAGAAATTTACCTAAAAACATCAACAACAATAGAACCATTGAGAAAATTTGTTACAGTCGATGAAGCAATAGGAGGATTTCGCAAGATTTAATAAAAAAAGAAATGGAAATAGCTGGAATAATCGAGAGCAAAAATATTTTTTACAGACATTTTAAATTAGAATTCGACGGTGACAAAATGTTAACGATTCGATGCACTTATGACAGCAACTATTCCAAGCGCTCACTTAGAATTTCATGTTATGAATATCACGAGTTTGAAGCCGAAAAAATTCTTAGTAATGGTGAAGTTAAATACATAAAACAGGAAGATCCAAACTATAAAACCGATTTAGAGTTTCTAGATTTAAAGAAAATGAAACAAACCTATACTATGAGTATTGTTTGAACCACGAACTGCTATACAACGAACTGGAAATTATGATGACGACGACGACGATGAATACCAACAATGATGGAGGCGAAGACATTCAACGCTCTCTTGAGGACTACAAGCATTTTTTTTGTAATAGCAGGGCGTCGATTCTCAAAAAACACTTTAACTAATTTATAAGCAGCTATAGTTTTTTGAAGCCCTACTCTGATATGCCGAAGAAAGTTAGCAAATATGGGAATCATTATGTGAGCTGTGCATGGGCATATGATGATACAAATGGCGGACCAGACACATGTGAGTTTTATAGTGTTCGTGTAAAAATAAGTCGTATTAAAAAACTTGTTCAATTTTATAGAAGATTAATAAATTAATAATTTTTATTCTCCAATCAAACTAGAATGTTTCATTATGATTCTTAACATTTAGAGTAACGAACGATTTCAATATCACTTCTATAAAATCATATTCTTGACATTAATCCAGGAGTTGTGTTTTGTTGAAAATCCTAACCACTTCACAAATGCTTGATTACCATTCTTTTTGAATATTTTTTCCACGAGATAAGCTGACGGATACTTAGCTTTCAAAAGTTCAGGCTCATAAAGAGCACCTTCCATTTTATTTCCTTCATAATCTTCTAGTAGATATGTAACGGGCTTGGTTATACGGATTTGACGGCTCCTGAAAATTTCTGTGGTCCAATTTGGTGTGTAGCTCTTTTCAAATATATGCTTATATTTACTGATTCGCACATGATCCCCCACATTATATTTAAATTTACTCATCACCTTAATATTATTGTATACGGTGGACTGAATAAATTTTTCATTGGAACTATTCACAGCAGAAGGAGCCATTTTTATTGTTCGGTGTATTTTATTGTTGTAGGCGTTACCTAACTAACTATCTATAATTTCCATTCATACTAAACTCTTTCCACATCATATTCTTAAGTGTACGATTGAATCGTTCAACAATTGATGCCTTAAGAGGACTATAAGTAGAATAATAGTTAATTTGATATTTCTCCATAACACTTTTAAAATTTTCGTTGTAGAATTCTTTTCTATCATCTGTTTGTAAGTTTTAAGGAATGCGCCCTTGTTGGAAAATGTGTTCAATCGCCAAAGCAACTTCTTTGCCAGTCTTTGTTTTGATCAAAGCTGTCCAGGCAAACTTTGAAAATGCGTCAATGATCGTAAGAAGGAAACGAAACCCTGTCTTCTCGCTGGCATATGCTCCCATTTCGACTAAACCGGCCTACCACAAGTCATCCAAACCTTTTATTATAACTCACCGTCGCTTCAAATTTTTTCGAGCGGGTGTATGTAATTCGCTTACAATTTCTCGTTTGCTCATTTTAAAATGAACTGAATCTCGTTACATGGTTGATATTTGTATAGTAGAAGGTATTACTTTAATGTCTCATCATCATCGTCATTAACATCATCATTATTAGCGTCATTTTCATCGTTTCTAGATCGCCTGTCGACATATTTGTGTAGTTTCTCAATATTAAAATCAACGTAATTCTTTGTACAAGCATCATCATCATCTATGCGGGAGCCAAGATTCTTGAGTTTTTTGAAGTTAAGGTCATAATCACCGCTTTCGGTTTTATTAAATCCCGCGCCAGGCAAACCTTTACGCCATCCTTATCAATTTTTTCTTCCGGTCCTCGGAGCCCTTGAGAACCCGGTGGTCCTTGCTCGCATATAGGACCTTGAGGACCTAGTTCTCCTTGCAAACCACGTTTTCTCCCACTTTCATTTGAAAATCGTCCAAATTTATCAACGCCCATTTTAGAAATAATAATAATTAGTGAATGAATGAATGATAGCTATCTTGTTTATTCTATTATTTGTGACTCTTTCAATTCTTCAATGATTGATATTTTTTCGATGTTATGATTATTGTGACCTGCTTGCTGTGATGCAATGAGTAACCGCAATCGACTTACTAGTTCATTTGGATCATTCCAATATATATAGTCTTTCTGTTTGTTAGATGCTTGCATGAAACTGTACTTGTTGTTGTATTCAATGTTGGGCGATTGTTTTAACCTTTTTCCTTCTTTGCTACTTAATAGTTTAGAAATTATTTTTGTATATTTAAAACTCTGATTTCCATTGACTTGACTACTACTGTCATCAGAACGTCTGTGATCGTTTGTATACAGAAGAATACTTTTATAATTCTCTAAATCTTCGTTAGTATAAATTGCGTCATCAGGATACTTCATAAAAAGCAGCTCATATAAACCTCGAGTTCCAATATCGATAAGGAAATTTGAATTGCCTATCTTCCACTTGTGTTCATCATCTTCATCTCTATACACCCCATAAACGCTGTCAATTGTAGACGGTTGATTTACATAATTATCTAGATATAGCATAGGAATATTGGAAATATGGTTCTGCTTCATGTATTCTTCAAGATCTTTTTGTCCTTCTGGAGAGGAAACATATTTACGAACAGCTTTTGTAGAAGAATTGGATGGAGTGCTGGTAAGATTAAGTTTTCGTTTAAGTTTTTGTGTGGGAGTTTTGAAACTGTCTTCTTCGTCTTCTTCTTCATAGTCAATTTTTTCCTTTAATACCTTTTTTTTTCTTTTTTTTCATATTTGACTCGAATTAATGAAGGCTCTTCCTTAATTTCCTTTTTGAGGGTTTTGTAAAATAATTTTACAAAACCCTACTAGTCTCGTGACCAGTCTGTCCGTCTGTCCGTCCGTCCGCCCGTCCGTGTGTCACAGCAGTTTTTCTCGGAAACTACTTAAGCTAGAAACATCAAATTTTGTATGTACGTGTAAAGTGGTGCTCTCTTCAAAGTTCAACTACAAAAAAATTTTATAAGGTATTTAAGGGGGGTCTCCCCATATACGAGAGTGACCCCCCGAAAAAAAAATTTCATTAAAGGTAGCCGATATGTGTATCAAATGAAAGGTCTTGATGATAACTTTTCAAAACAGGTCTTAGTTTAGCAAAATTTGCTTCAAGGAGCGCACAGGGAGGGCAAATACACGAAAAATGTTGTTGTTATAAGTTAATAAAAGTATGATCTTCGAATTTCATATTTTCTCCGATAAAATCATCTTTGACATGTTTCTTGATTTGATTCGATCAGGTGACTGCATTTTGTAAATTGAATACAAAACCCTTCTGACATGAGCGTAGGTCTGTTTACCCAACTTGTTATGTCTTGATCTTGCAATAATTTAGCTCTTTTAACAAATTCTTTGAGAGGATTAGTGATTGGCTTAAAAGTTTCCTCTAATTGAACCCCTGTTCCAGCTTTGGTAGTTTTAAACTGTTGGTATTTTTTCCTTATCGAATTAGTTGTCTTTACTATGTCACTGAGCAATTGATTTTCATGGATTGTCTTTTTCATTTTTTATTGAAACAACTACTACTACAGCAATTTGAGAAGTTTCGAAAGGTTTCTAAAATATTTTGAAATATTCTTACAATAGGTTCTAATTTGATTTCGAAATGATTTTTGGAGTATTTAAATCGATTTCTATCTTTTTCGAGTTTTTTGGGATTGTCTTCACTGTTGCTGAACTAAAACCGTAGTGAACTGTTATCAAACTGTATTAAGCAGGTATCGAGTTGCATTAAACTGATTCTTTGAACGGTAACTGAACTGCTTTGAACTGCAACTGAACCACTTTGAAATGCAACTGAACTGCTTTGAACTGCATCTGAACTGCTTTGAACTGTAACTGAAACGCTTTCAACTGCAACTGAATCGCTTTACACTATTATGGTGGTCTTTTGAACTATTAACAAAGTCTTGAAAACTGCTATTGAACTCCTTTCAACAGCTAAACTGGATCTGGAAACTGCTTTTATGTGATCTTAACAGATCTTGCCTGATTATAAATTAATTGCAAACTGTGAGTTTAGTTTTTTAATAGTATTATGAATGCTTCAAATCCCTTTCGATGCCGACCCTTATCTAAGGGGCTCTCTTTATCAATTGCACAGAATCCATATTTATCCTGCCAGCATTCTGCACAAACTTTTCTAAACTGTTCAAAAGTCATATCGGTGTTTACGTGATCATTGTAAGTATAAGTTGCTTAAGTTCATGTCATCCTGCTTAAATATAATCAAAAAATTTGCGTTATCACGAATAAGGTGTCTTGGTATTCTTGTATAAGTTTGTCAAAGGTAAAAACTGTCAATGTTATGATGTCACCCCATACAGAAATATGATCGAACGTTATCTTGTTTCTCGCTGGCAATATCATCAAAAATGAAAACAGAGTTAGATTTGGCTTTTTCAAGTGGAATAACTTCACTGTTATTTGAAAATGTGTAGAATCCCAATCCAGTAGTAGGCTTAACAGCCTGCTTCAAATATATATACTTGGGTTGATGTAATAATTTTGAGTTGATATAAATATTTTCAAATGTAACGCTATATGGATGTTTTAACAGAGCAATCATAACGTTAGTTTTTCCACAATTTGAGGGACCCGCAATTATACCCCGAATATTAATTGGCCATTAATGGCTATGTTTAACTGTATAGCTTTTACTTGAAATGTCAGTATTTTCCACCAACAACTTTTTGTGTTGTTGTATTAACCGCATTCTCAATTTGACTGAATGACAAGAGGTAAATTACCTGTGCTCTTGCTGAAAGTGTTACAGTCTGTGGTGAGTTGTTAACCAAGCTGGAGCATCCATACAGAACAAAAATTATCAGTATAAAATGATCGATCATAAAGAGAAGCATACTAGTACGTTTCGAAAAAAAGTGAAAGAAGGAAGGGGGTTCATTAATACCCTAATTATAAATTAACCAGTTGAACTACATCTACCTGGTTATCAATACTGCGGTGCTGGTACAAAACTAGGCGAGCGGCTTGCTAGAGGCGATCCCGGAATAAATTTATTGGATCAAGCCTGTAATGAGCATGATATTGGTTATTCAAAATTTAAAGAAACAAAGGATCGTCACAAACTAGATAAAATATGAACCAAAAAGGCGTGGCAACGGTTTAGATCAGCAGATGCAGGGTAAGCAGAACGTGCTAACGTGTTACTTGTCACCAACATGATGAAAGCAAAAGTAAAATTAGGAATGGGATTAAAAAAGAATCCGAAATTTGGAACAGTTGTTTCCAAAGTTCGAAAGATCGTGAAAAAAAAGAAACCCGCTAACATGAAGGCAAGTATTAAAATAGCCTTAGCTGCTGCAAGAAATATAACAAAAGGAAAGAAGAAGATACTAAAAACTCCAAGAATAATACCCATTCCTAAAGTTGATGAAGTTTTGCCGTTTTTAGTTCCTCTTTTTGTGGGATTATCTACAATCGGTGCTTTATCGGGTGGAGCTGCGGGAAAAGCTAAAGCTGTTAATGATGTTAATGACGTCAAAAAACATTAGAAGAAAAAAACAACACAACCAGAAAATGGAGGAGATGACTTTAGGTCGAGGACTGCATTTAAAACCATATAAAAAGGGACTCGGGTTGTTTTTAAATCGTGGTTCAAAAAACATTAAATGAGAATGATTTAAATAAATTTGCAAGATTTTAACCATATTTCAGAGGAGTTTTCATGCGAAATAATTTACCGAGGGGGCCGGCAACACAAATCGAGTGTGGTATTGTAAACCTTGATGATGTGCAAGGCCCTGGAACTCATTGGGTAGTGTATAACAAAAAAAATCATGATGTGGAATACTTCGATAGTTTTGGAAATTTACCTCCACCGATAGAATTAATAGATTAATTTGGTTCTAATATAAAATACAACTACAATACATATCAAAGCTATGACTCATTCAATTGTGGACAATTATGTTTAAAATTTTTGTATAAAACTTTTTAAACTTCTAAGACATTTATAAAATGAATAAATACTTTGAAAATACTCAAAACCCAATCATTGTTTTAAATACTGTCATGGCATTAACATTAACTCTAAGTGAAAATACATCCATTCTAACAACAGAATACTTTCCACCAATCGATTTACAAGATGATTATGTATCCGGTCTTATTGATTTTCAAACGTATACCTAACGTGGATGATAAGAATAATTTATTACATATTGGAAAGCATGTTATAGAAATTCCCATTGGATTTTACGAAATTGATGATATTGCTAACTATGTATATAAAGAGCTGGGGAAGATCAATAATAAAATAAATTTTTCAATACGAGCCAATAGTAATACTCTCAAAAGTGAAATAAAGTCAACTGTCTCTGTTTACTTCAATAAGGAAAGATCCATTGGTCAACTGCTAGAATTCACGAAACGAGAATTGAGGATCAATGTGAAACATCCTTGTGATTTACCAGTCAGCATAAGCAAAGTGAACGTAATACGAATTGATTGTAATATAGTTGGAAGTTCTTGTATAAATAATACTCCTTCACACACAATCCATGAATTCTCGCCTGAAGTAGGACCATGGTATAAAATAGTGGAGGTTCCTAGTAATGTCATTTATTTGCTGGTAAACATCAAACGAATTAGCACGCTGACTCTCAAGCTGGTTGACCAAGATGGAGACATAATCAACTTTGAGGGGGAAACAATAACTATCAGATTACATTTGAAGCCTCAGAATGCTTCTCTATAATGACAATAAATATCTATCCAATAATAATAATAAAATCAGTTCAAACAGGAAAACTGAACGAGTTAGACCACGATTAACATTACGAAACAAGCAGTATTTGAAATTATTGGGATTCAAGTTAAAACAAGTTGGGTAAACAGACCTACGCTCATGTCAGAAGGGTTTTGTATTCAATTTTCAAAATGCAGTCACCAGATTGAATAAAGTCAAGAAGCATGTCAATGACGATTTTATTGGAGAAACTATGAAATTCGAACACCATACTATTATTAACAAAGTTGAAAGAATTTCGACTTCTGAGGTTTTTGTTATTGTTCTACTCATAAATATCTCCCTTGATAATTATTTCAGATGTCCATTCGCGACGGAGGAAACACATTTTTCATGTATTTCCCCTCTGTGCCCCCACTGAAGCAAAAACTGACAGTTTCACAACTGTTTTGAAAAGCTCCCATGAAAACTTTCATTTCATACTCAAATCGGCTACCTCTGATGATTTTTTTTTTCAGGGGCCACTCTCCTGTACTGGTATCATCGATTAATCGCCAATTTTTTCGAATCCTAGAGTTGTTACAAAGCCCTTTTGTTAGAAGCTCCCTCCCGCCTCCTTGACTTGTTTCACTTATGAGTATTAATTGTAGGTACTCATCTTCAGTCATTCATTAAATTGAATCAAGTGTTCAAAGCATGCACCTTAAACGTTGAAGTTGGGAAAAAATAACTCAAAGTTATTCAATCTTCGCATTTAAAACAGCCATTATTTTGTTTTACGATTACTGATACCACTAGCTGAACTGATTCTCAAAGTTATTCATGACACCTATAATTCCTGAAATTTTCATGCAAATCCTAGCAAAACTGTAGTGTCTGAGTCGGTAAAAAGCGCAGGTTGTTCCATAGCCATATGTTGCCATAGTAATACATGCAGCGCATATTGTTCCATAGTAATACAGGAAAATTCAAACCGCTATAACTTCGCTAAATATGATGCAATCTTTATGAAACTTATGAATAGACATCTGTACACTGAATTTAATTGAATTTAAGGATACCGTTAAGATTTTATTCAAGAAAACATAAAATCGATAAATCATACTATTACTAACAAAGTTGAGTGAATTGCGACTTCTCACGTATTTGTTGTTGTTGTACTCATCAAGGCCTACATTCGTGATTTTTATTAGATTTTTCAGATGGAAGGTGTCCAATCGCGAGGGGGGGGGGGACACAAATTTTTCGTGTATTTCTCCTCCCTGTGCGTCCCTCAAAGCAAACTTTGCCAAACTAAGACCTGTTTTGAAAAGTTCTCATCAAGACCTTTCATTTGATACCCATATCGGCTACCTACAATGAAATTTTTTTTTTGGGGGTCACTCCCCTATATGGGGAGACCCTCCTTAAATACCTTATAAAATTTTTTAGTAATTGAATTTTGAAGAGATCACCATTTTACACCTATATACAAAATTTGATGCTTCTAGCTTAAGTGGTTTCCGAGAAAAACTGCTGTGACACACGGACGGACGGACAGACAGACAGACGGACAGACAGGACGCGATTTTATAAGGGTTTTGTAAAATTATTTTACAAAACCCTAAAAATGAGTGAGATCCTGAACTTCGCACGTAAAGTCAGTTTTAATAATAGTATATCAACAACTGAATATCATAGCTACTCTCCATTCATATCATCATACAACTGTAGTGATGAAATCAGAATACTCCTACAACAACAAGATTTGTGTATTCTACCAAGTAAGAGTTTCATCTACAACAATATCAACCACAGCTAAACTGACGAATAAAAGCATCGGTTTTCTATTCGATGAAATCAGATATGAACTGAATGGGCTAGAAATCGATCGAAACAAGAATGTTAGAATAACATCGACATTGAAATATTATGTATCGCCAAATGAAAATGAAAGTAAAATGCTTTATTATGCCGGCTGATCGCCCAATGAATCTATATCACCGTCAAGTGGATACTTTAACATTTCTGTTCCGCTGAAAAAATTTTTAGGATTTGCCGAAGACCGCAAAAAGATCATTGTCAATGCTGAGCACGAGCTCATTCTAGTTCATGCTAGAAGCGATGAAAATGCATTTATTTCACCCAGTGATGATGTTCATATCAAAATTTTTAAACTGCAGTGGAAAGAGACCCGTCTTACCCAAGATGGGGCCGAAAAATTGTCAATGCTGAAGACCATTGAATCAGGACATTCAATTCAAGTAAGTTTCAGAAATTGGGAGCTGTATGAATATCCGGTGTTACCCACTACAACGGTTCATGTGTGGAATGTAAAAACCACAGGTCAACTCGAAAAACCTCGATATGTTATTGTAGCTTTACAGACAAATCGAAGAAACCTCAAAGACAAAGATATCAGTAAATTTGATCACTGCGACTTAACCAATATCAAAATACATTTAAACTCTGAATTTTATCCTTATAACGATATGAATATTAAGTTTTCACGTGATCGATTCGCTCTTCTTTATAATATGTACTGCAATTTTCAACAATCTTATTACGGTGTGCAACCACAGCCACTACTCTCACGAAGCGAACATAAAAAATTAGCACTAATTATAGTAATTGATTGTTCACGGCAAAATGAATCCGTAAAATCTGGCTCAGTTGATATCCGGCTAGATATCAAAACATCTGTAGATGTACCTGCCTTAACAACGGCTTATTGTTTACTCCTTCATGATCGCATGATAGAGTATAGCCCTCTTACTTCGTCAGTTCAAAAACTTGTCTAAAAACAATGACCAAAAAAATTTCCAATTCAGTATCACGTTCATATTTTGTGGTAAACACACATTGCATCACTTTATTATCATGACTACAATGATTTTCGTTATCGCTATACAGGGATTTAAAGGACCAATAATAGTTTTATCATCAAAGAGCTAGCTGTTGTCAATGTCAACGAAAATTTCCATCGACATTTTATACTAAAACCTCCCTTCACTTTTACAAACCTGTCAAGAGAGCTACAATGTCAAGCAAATTGGTTGTACGAAAACCATCATGGATTGAAATGGGAAGGTGGACCAATCACATTTTGGGAAGTGAAAGAATATTTACTTCAGAATATGAAAAATGTAACAATCTACGTTAAAGGGTTAGAGAAACAAAAGTGCTTTGTTGATTTGTTGGGAAATATTGCCCTTGTATTCAACTTGGAGGATTACAGCTGTCCCAATTTAAAATTATTGAAACAATATTATCTTGGGACGTCACGATGTACTTTCCACATTGGATGTTGTGCGTTGCAAAATGCATTTCTTTTGAAAAATTTTATTATAAACGAAAATGTCAATATAAAACATCAAAACCTGATCCAGTTGTCATAAGGTTAGATTGCTATGTATCAACTGCAACATCGCTTACTGTTCGCGTCTAGCCTGAAAGCATCGAAAAAGAACTGTCCTAAAATCTAAAATAACGTGCGAAAACTAAATTTAAGAAATTTCTTTTAAAGAAAATTTTATACTGTAAAGAAAAATAATTCTGTACACAAAAAAAAATCTAGAGTAATAAACTATTTTTAATAGAATAAAGAAAAAAATAACAACTGTTTAATTTATTTAAAATTCAATTTTACTTCCGTATTTTATCTTCTTTTTGAAAATACATTTTTATAGTAAAGGAAAATTAACAGCTGCCATCACCTCGTGAAACTCTATTCCCTTGTAATCCCTGCTATTGCTGCAACTCAACGTCAGCTTTCCCGCATTCAAAACCTTCAGAACTTTATCGCTACACTTGTTGAAACAAGAAGGTAGAAACAATCTAATGTTGTTCTCCAAGTCTACGACGATTGCTGTTCCATACCTTGAAATAAAAAAAGAATCAAAAATTTAAATCGAATTAAATTTAAAAAAAAAAAATTAATTCTTTTTTACTTACCGTGTGTCCATCCTTTCTCCTGCTGTTATCCGATACTTTTTACCGGGTTCCAGATCCGTTATTTTGCTAAAAATTAGTGGCTTGCAACTCAATAATTCGTTGAGTGATTTCATTTTTGACCTCTCGACTTGCCAGACTTTTCACTTCTGATATAATATTTTGAAAAAATCGGAGGGTATTTATATTCAAATATTATCACTTGCGAGTACTTATTTTCGTTCTTCCAACATAAATTGATGATAAATATTATTAGGAAATAGTTTTCTGCGGTTACGTTTCCTTAACAAAACAATTGTCATTTATGAATTTGAACATTTTTCTTATCAGAAAACCAAAAGATTAATTTAAATTCAAAAGAATCCCATGAATGAGGAAAATTTAATTTTGCATGGGTAAGACATTTACACTGAAATAACCTGTGGTTAAATACTTCCGTTCCCATGAAGTGCATATATTTTGAAATAAATAGTTTCTGATAAAAATAATTTAAATTTTTAGTTTAGTATTCTTTTTATTATCTGCGACTTTGGAAAAATACTTGGTTTTAGGCTAAAGATGACCGAGCAACAGGGACAAGAGCAACAGCAGCAACAGGAGACGCAGGAGATCAAGGAATATGAAGTGCCAACCCTTCAACACTTTGCTTTAGCTGCATGGGTAAGCGCCAAAAATTTTCATCACGAGGATTACTACTTCCTGAAGGATAGGATGAATTTGGCCAATTTGAAATTCACACGCCTCAAAACATCAAATTGGATTGAGAAAAAACAAGGCTTCCCATTGCAAAGAATTATTCTGGGATCTCGATGGACTCACGCTAAGCCTACGTTGAAATATTTTTATTTTTATCCCCAAGTAAAAGTCATGCAAAATTATAGAATAAAAAAATGATAAGAAAATTTATTAAATAACAAAAAAAAACAACTATTTAATAATAATATGATCTCTTTTTTGTTTTCTTCACTTTCATTTGAACCCACAACATGTTGCAGAATTTTGTTTATTATTATTATTATTAACATTGCTCAACTTTATCTTCATTTTCTCTCGTGCTTTGTAAATTTCCTTCAGCTATCCTAATTTCAGGATTCTACTCTCCAATAGTTTCCAGTTTTTGTCCAAGAAATAGTTTTCTTCGAGCTCAAAAACTTCTAATTTCGTTTAGCAATTATTCTGCTCTCTTAGGATTTTTCACTTTTTTTTCTTTCAAATCCAATTAACGCTGATGATGAATCAGTGTCTTCTCTTTCACTTTGAAGATCTTTTTCAGCTAAACCAAGTTCAGGACTTTCCTCTTCAAATGTCTCCAGATATCCAGTCCTTATTCGGAAAGTTTTCTTAGATCTTCCACTCTCCTCCTCTTTTGTAATTATTTTACTTGGCGAAGATTTTTTATTTTGTTTCCTTCCAATCAATCGATCAAGCTCTCGCTGAACTCGTAAAATATCCGCCTCTTCTCTATAATATTCATGATGACTCCCATTTCGTCAGAAAATATCTTTAAATTCCTCCTCATCTTGCTTTTCAAACTCACTTATTGCATATGTTCTCTCTCGAATCCAATCATCTATGTCGCCAAACGGACATCCTCTTGGATATACTTTTTTCATTTTACTTCTGATGAAACCTGACAACTCTTTTCCCACCAGAGTATTTTCACCACCTGAAGCAATAAAATTTTACTGAATATAAAAATTTTCCTTTCATAACCTCCTCCTCCTCTAACTCACCTATCACTTAAATCTTCACATATTGCCAGTTTTGAAATGAATGACGTATCAATAATTCGAGAATTAAAATCTTCTCCATTCCTTAAGCTGAGTACAAGTGACCTTGTGCCATCCTCAGGCGCCAAACAGACCGAATTAATCCTCACGTTGATGATCTTAAAACTACGCCATACTTGTTCACACATACAATATTTGCATGTGTGCGGCAATTGCTCAATCTAAAACGTCGTTTATCTATCTTAATGGTCTTCCTCTTTCATACTGTTACGTCACACTCTCAATCATCGCTTATCAATATCCCTTCCCTACGCAACCGACTCTAACACCCTAATCTTAACCGCAAACTTTTCCCATACAATCAATCTTCAAACACTTGACCGCAAAACTACAAACACTAACCGCAAACTGTCCCCATACTAAACTCACTCAAACAGCTGACCACCAAAGCCGCAAAGTATTTGTATGAAACATATTTAGAACCCCCTATTCCTACTACTAGCTTCAACGAATCTAGCAAATGAGTATCTCCATTGGAATTGTTGGTCCCGTGAACTCAAAGTCGGAAGATATTTTATCTTCTTATCGGTGGCCCGTCTATATATGTGATATATGACTGGGACGCCATTAGAATCAAAAACATATCTATTCATGTCCAAATACACCAATGTTTCTGGAGGAACGAAGCAAGTAGCGAGGCAAATCGCAATATATCCATCTGTAGGGTGGAACGGCTGTGAAATCCAAGGGTTTTCACTCACAGTTACGGATTTTGTGATATGATTCCGAAGAAGTTTCAATATAAAGATATCGACTGTTGTCACTTGAGCAGTTAGATAAATTCTTCTATTCGATATATAATGATTCCAATCCGTCTCAGGCTTTCTGTACAAACCAGTACATGTACAAAGAAATTTCCTTTCAAAAACTCTTATTTTTTCTATAGTACTAGCACTCTGGTTGTACCAGACCTGACATCAATATGTCAAAACTGGTCTAATCAGGGTCTTGTAATGGATAATTTTGTCCTTTTGATCAATTTATCTGGAATGAAAAAGTCTTCGTAGGGCCATGACTACTTTTAGTGCCTTACTGTTCAGTATAGTATAGATACTGATCGAGATGAACACCGAGGTATCGAACACAGGATTTATTAGGAACCCGTTCTGAACTGCTCTCACCAGCCATAATGTGGAAACCTTTCCAATTACGTTTCATGTCTTGACTGACCCCCTGCAGCGTTGTCCGAAACAAAATTGTTTCGCACTTCCGCGCATTAATTTTCATTCGCCAACTCTCAGTCTATAGCTGCACATCTTGTACATTTTTCGGAGATTGCTCTGAACTATTGTAGCTTTTCGGTCTGCCGTAAAGATGATCAGATCATCAGCAAACGCTACTAATGATCGCGTTCGCGAGACGTTTACATCAAAGCCATTCAATAGCTTGCGAATGAAGATTGAGAAGAGCAGAGGCGCAGTAACTGTTTCCTGCTGTAGACCATTCAAGACCTTAGATTGACGCATTGTTGTCAGATTTCCATCAGTTACAATAAACAATTTCCCGTATAACATATTGCACATCATGGCAAAAAGGTGTCTGGGGAACTTGTCCTGAAGAAGTTTAAAAACTATTCCATCTAACCACACTGTATCGAAGGCTTTCTCTATATCAATGAGACATGCTCCCACACATTTTCTGTTGTTTAGTTTCCAACAGATGTCTGAAGTTACTTTCATCATTGCATGTGTGGTCGAATGCCTGGCACGAAAACCAAATTGGCAATTCGGTATCAACTCATATTCCTCAATGTGGGCATTTAATGCTCAGTTGAGTATCACTTCAAACACCTTGCTGATATTAGGCAGTAAGCTGATAGAGCGATAGCTTTTAGGGCATGAAGATTCTTTTCCTTTCTTCAAGGTCGGAAATACCTTAGCCCTTTCCCACTCATTTGGCAAATATGAATTGCTCAACATTTCGTTTAACAATGTGCAATGACAACCTCAGGCAAATGTCGGAAAACTACATTTGGAATGAAAACAATTTTTCATAACTGACAAAATAACGAATAAAATTCAAGCTCGGTATGAGGTCAGATGTTACTGTTCCATTGAAATAAAGAATTGATTGATTCAACGACGTCTGAAAAAATTTCATTCCCTCTCTCAGGGTTTAGTTGATGAACCAATTCAAAATGTGTTCCAATCAGGACATGTTTATGCAATACATTACACATCGTCCTGTTTCCATTTCTATCCGGAGTCGTACTGTCATTTTCGATACCAGTCCTATCGAGAAGATTTATCTCATCACTAGTGACTTCAAGGTTCGATACCTTCACTCGAGACTTCTTACAGAACATGCTATTCACTTTCGCGAAAACGCCATCTGGCTCTTGTGGGCTAATACTCCTCAATTTTTCCGCCCGTAGATTGCTGACCTCACTCCTGAAGTATGAACGGAGTAAGTTCCGGACATTCTTCAGGCTTAAAATCATCGATAAATATTGACGAAATGTGTGAGAAGAAGACTTTTCAATATTTTCAACCTTGTGATGGTTCCATATTGTTTCTATGTTTAATCTTGGGAATTACTTTCTCAATCGTTTCTAACCAAAGCTTCTCTAACTTCGACAAATAGAGATCTATTTCATGGTTAAATAGATTCCTGTCACCAGGAACCATTGAGCAAGAGTTGCAATCATCAGAAGTAGATAGAGAATGCGGGTTCTAGGCTACTTTTTCCATACAAACTTCAATTGTTGTCGAGGGTGTGCGTCTTAGATGTCTGTTTGTTCCGTTTCATTTCGTTTCCATTTAGGGTGGCATAAGTGGGTGCCTAGGATAGTTAGGTGTGAGTCCGGGATAGATGTGTGTCTCTTGGGTGGTTACCAGGGGAGAGTGTGTGTCCGGGGTATGTTGGTGCATGGATAAGGGTGGTATAGGTAGGTGCCTGGGATAAGAAGGTATGAGTCTGGGATAGGCATGGATGTTATGGTTGGTTGCAAGGGAGGGTGTGGGCCTTAGGTATGTAGGTGTATGTGTTGAATCAGCATAGGTATACGACTGGGATAAGTATGTGCGGGTTTCAGATTAGTGGAGATCAGTGTCCTAGTTAAACAGATAAGCGTTCCGAATTTAAGTAGCCTCAAGCGGTTAGTAGAAGTAGTTTAGATGGTTGTGTCCTCTAATGGTAAATTGTGAAGCTAGAAAATTGATTCCTGTCTAGGATAGTCCAATATTTTCAATTAATAGATGAGGGTGCAAGATTTGTCAGCGTGTGTTTATATTGGGTTAATATACAAGTTTGAAATTAATAGGAGCTAGCCTTCGACGCTTTTAGCGATAGTTAATTATACTATCCGTGTTTTTTATTCATCTATAATGGAAGGATTTCCCATATATTCATTGCTTATAGTCTTGTCTTACTCATACTCGTAGTTCGTAGTTGTAATAATCTTTCGAGCTTACATATAAATTTTATTTATTCATCCATTCATTTAATTATTTGAATTTTTCTCACTAAAAAGAGAATACGTTTATCAATTTCTAAATATTTCCATATCAATTTTCCAAGTCCATGCGGTAAAAAGTCTAGGTACTTGAACCCGTAAATCATTTACATGGCTGTCTATATTCTACAGATGATCCTCTATAATCTCAAGTACCTTATGCAGCGTTTTTTCTTATCGCATGCACTTGCATGTATCCATATGTGACATATATTCTTGAGGATGTTTTTTTCACACGTGATATGGAGCGAGTTGATCTTTTCCATGTTAGGGAAAGGCTATTAGCACTTGTGGCGAAATTGTATTAGGTGATAATTGGACATTGCTTCTAGTGAGCTTATTGATGAGAATAGTCAAGTGAGATAAGTGCATGATGATCATGGGAGTATGATTTATGAGGTGCCGCTTTTGGTGATCCCCGTGATGGGAACAGTGAGTAGTGTATGCATGCTACTTGATATGTGTGGAAATTTGATCATGGGAATTTTGGATGTTAGAAACAATGTTCTTATTTTTTAACACATTCCATAGTGTTAAAAAATAAGAACATTATGGGTGATAATTTATGGAGCACTTTGGTTTTTTGTAGCCGTTGATATTTTAGGCGTATGAAAAAGAGCATAGTGTATATGATCCAGAGTGTATGTAGTTTTTTTTGGTGAGAATTTATGATGTTTCATCTCCAGTGATGTTTAAGGATGGGATTAGAAATTCCAGGTCGCCATTAAATCGTGACAGGAGCATGCTATTAATTTATAATATATGGCAGCTATAGCAATCACGGCGTAGTGGACACGAATAATTTTCGGTCCTCGCCACTCTATCTGCGGACTATCCGCTTACTTAGGCAATTTTATTTAAAACAGCGATTCTTCGAATAATATATAGCAATCACGGCGTAATGGACACGAATAATTTTCGCTCTTCGCCACTCTATCTGTGGACTATCCGCTTACGTAGGAAATTTGACTGAAAAAAATATATTCAAAATTTTTATTAGGCTCCTTATACTACGCCACCATCTTCGGAAGAAGCGGATGGGTCAAACATTTTTGTCAGCTTCATAGGAGCAAAAAGCCCGCTTTAACACACTTCTATGCAGGAGCAATAAAGTAATTGGACATCAAATCTCCAGTTTGAAGATTTTTATCGATTTAGAGCAACCACTCTCCGAGTCAAAACTTTTTTTACAGCTTCAAAGGAGCAAAATGTCTACTTCATGTAGGAGCAATAAAGTATTTGGACAACAAATCTCCAGTTTGAAGATTTCTATCGATTTAGGATAACCAACCTTCGCACCAAGACATTTTTGTCAGCTTCATAGGATTAAAAAGTTAGATTCAACACATTTCTACGCAGGAGCGAAAAAGCATTTGGAGCAAAAAATCTGCAGTGTGCAGTATTTCTCTTCAATCAAGACATTTTTTGATAATCAACGTAAATTATATTCAGGAAGACGGTTCTTCTAACCGAATATCTGTATGTGATTACATCATAGCCAATTTTGGACCACGTCGGGAGTTGGTTAAGAATTCTTTGTATGTGTTATATAGTTTTCAATGTTTCATTTGATTCAGTCAGTAAAGTATAAGGAGTAAGATGTCTGTATCCATACATAAACCCTTGAAAAGAAAGTACAATAACACTCCAAATAAACTGCACTGTCACTTTTGCGATGTTAAAGTTAGTCAACAATTTTTCAAGAGCCATCTGACGAGTAATGAGCATAAAAAAATGCATCCCAAATCAAAACTAGTGATCAGGGAAAAGTGAAGAAAATTTCACAGGCATTTGCTACTCGAATAGCAACGTGCCAAATTATTAAAGAAAATGAGAAATTAAGTATTGAAGAGTTTTTAACAAATAAGAGCCATTGTTTCAATGATCTTATTAGTGCTCAACTTCAAGAGCTCACAGCTATAAAAGTCAATTTAGAACTTTTTGCTGTTTTTATAAAATTTGATTTAAGTAGTAAGAATGATATAAGCGATTTAAAATCATTCAATACAAAGAATGTAATCATTACCAGGGGTTGTGACCTTGAGTATGTTTACAACGATTTTTGTGTAGTAATCTTGAAAAAAAGTGAGGAATTTCAAGAGGGGGATAGCGGCTGGGTTTTCCAACAGGTCCTTTATTTACAGATTAACATAAATAAGTATACAGCCTTTCATGGAGGATCTTATCTCCTTCTACCAAAAGAGGTGTTATCGAAAAAAGCATGCGTGAATGTGAAAAATTTCGATGATGCGTGTTGCTTGGGCTATCGTTTCTGCTTTCCATCCCGCTGAACAACGTTGTTACCATGTAAGCTCATACCCTCACTATTCAACTGTTTTAAGCTTGGGTGGCATTACGTTGCCTATTTCTTCCAAAGAGATTCCCAATTTCGAGGAAAAAAAATAATTTGAGCGTAAATATCAATGGTTGGAAAAAGGGGTCTATTGAGGGTCAATTCTATTTTTCCCAAAACAGGCAAGACTCTTAAAAACACATAAACCTTCTTTATGTTTAAAATGAAAAAGGAATAATTGGACATTATTGCTGGTCACGTATCCTACCTCTGTGATTGGCGCCTTATTAAATTTACCAGCGTTGAGGGATACAATGAGCACATCAAACATGATTGTAATAAGATCCATACAATTTTACCGTCAGAAGAGGAAAAATATTTAAAGTTAAAAAATGTGGGAAAGCAGATGAAAGTATCGTTTATAGTCTATGCTGATTTTGAAACATTACTGCAACCAATAGAATCATGTTCTCCAGACCCTCATAGTTCATTTACAGAGACTACTCACATTCATAAACCATATAGCGTTGAATATTATATAAAGTGCAGCTACGAGTATGATCCATCCCTGAATAAACTATAAATTTTCAGAGGCAGCGACTGCCCTAAGTTTTTCCAAAGTAGGTTGCAGGAAGATGTTAAACGTATATTTAGGATGGTGACCCATCATCATGCATTATGACGCGTCGTAACGCATGATGAGTGGTCATTGATGCCTGCGTAGCATGGGGCAGGCTGGGTAAAAGCCCCTGCGAGGCCCTTCACTACCTTCTGCCCACCAATCAACTCGGATAGTAGGTTTGAAAGAGAAAGCTACCTTGGGTTCGTCAGGCAATTGGGTTAGTAGGTGCGAAAGAGAAAACATATTGGTGTGAAGTGGATCATAGATCAACCGCTGAACAGACCACTCAACTGATCGGTAATTGTGGATAACCCTCTTTGCTTGATAAAGAGACCTGTCGATCATATGATACTAATACATCGACATTTGATAGCTATTATAATGTACATATCTAGAGACATTTGTCCGTGATGTTTAATCATTTCACAGGTTGTGAGTAATGATGCAGCCTCAAGTCATCAAAACCATTCAAACCTCTTCTGAAAATGGATCAATGACAGATTTTTAGTCAGTGGGATGTACCAAAATTTTACTCAATTTTTCAATGATGGGGTAAAAATCGTTCCGGTCATAGCAGAGCCATGTTTCTGCAAATCCCGGATAATCCATAAGGGTTACATGAGACCACAAAGATGATTCAATATACTAAATAAGTTCCATTATAAGCCCTGGAGACATCGACTAAACAACAGGCTAAATTAATTCATGTTAAGGACATAGCAATGGTCTGCATGAAGCGGAGATTTATTCAACAAGTTTGTGCTTTACAAAATGATTCAAATGGCTGATCGCAGGGATCATATGATTTTCGAGCATTTTGGATGAGTTCATAAGTGTAGCAGCATAATTTCAATGCAAGGGAACATTATAGTTGGCAATAAGAGTCCCATAGGCCGCAAATCCTATGAAGACATGAAAACCTGGAGAACTAAAGTCGAATTGCTGTAGAAAGGGGATCTTATAGATTAGATAGACAGAGGTAAAGAGAAAAACTGACACACATAAAAAAAGGATGGTGTCTTGACTCATTCTTATGAAGAATGCATCAGTGTGAAATAAGATCAATTAATTCTCGGGCAAATAACAATGGCTTCCTCTAATCAAGATTTGTTCACCAGAACAGCAACCTAGACGTGAATACCCTTATCTGGTCAACGTATGCCTACAAATAATTGGAAGATTATGAACGTGCATTTGAAGTAAGGTATAAAAATGCTGACTGTAATTGTATGGAAAGTAAAAAGAATTTTCTCATAAATAAATACTTACCAACCAACGCATAAATTTACCGAATAAAAGATAGCATGCTAGGTCAAACGCTCAACATGTCAAAAAAGACCCCTACACAGATCGCTCAAGAGATAGCATTTCAACTAAAACGGATAGGACATCCGCTTAAAAGACGCAAGACGGATAGCTCAATAGACTGCATACCATCTAAATAGACAGGGCATCAGCTAAAAAGGCAGCTACATAGACAGCTTACCAGGTAAACAGACGGATAGCTCAACAGACAGTACAGTAGCTAAACAAACCGGGTATCAGCTGAAAACTCTGCTCAACAGAAAGCATTACCCATAAGACAGACAGCTCATGAGCAAAAGCGACAGCTAAATAGACCACTAGGAACTGAGTAGGACCAAATATTCGAATGATTTCCTAGTGGACAAGGTATTGAGGATAAAAGGTATGAAAATGTTTGTAAAATCGTAATAAAAGACTTAGCAAAATTGTATCGGTTTATTGTAACAAACATATTATAATAAAATTGCTTACATGATAATACAATATATTGTGTGTTGTGTTATGAACTAAAACTATGAATTTATCATATGATTGCCCCAAGCTAAAGTATTATAAGACTTTGGAATCAGGAAACGCTTATCATCATCTCCTGGAAGACTTATTTTATTAACTAACCTAGTATAAATAAGGTGCTTATCATATCTAAATGTATACATTTTACTAAATAATTTTACTTTCGTATCCTCTACACATTTTATAAAGTCTGATGGCTCAATTTCATTATTTACAACAGATTTTTTGATGTCTTTAATTTTTTTAATGCATGATTTATCTGTAACAATACAATACGACTTTGCTTTTGTTCCAATAAACGCTGCTATGGGATCTATGGGGCTTTCATCTTTAAATTTACCCAATACTTTTTGGTTAACTTGAAGAATGTTATATACATTATTTTTAGGGTAGTTGCTATATTATTCTTAATATCATCATAAATGTCCTCAGTTTTTACATTATAGATAAAAGAGTCTGTATCCATATATAAAACTTGTGCCTGGCTATTGTACTTATTTTTGTTAAAACTATAATGAAAATCATACATCAACGTTTTTGACACATCAAGAATTGCCATGCCGATATAAATTGGCTTATCATATCTAACATTGATTCGACGCATTTGAATAAGAACTAAATCTTCGTTAATTACTTTACAACTATGAAAATAAGGTCGACTAATGTAGCAATGAGCTCCTTTCTTTTTCCCGACATTATCCCAATTGGTTGAGACCGTAACACTTACATAATTATCTACATTTTCCATAGTTTTTCCAAACGCACTCTTATTCATTAATTTGTAGAAATCTTTTTCAAAATCATTTATGGCCTAAGCACGCATTTCAGTATTTAAGTCTATATATTTTTTCAACCATGGTGATTGCCTAAACTCTATTGCACGATGTATTTTAACTAATTTCAGTCCTGCACGTAAACACTGTTTTAAATTTCTATAGTGGATAATGTAATTACGTTTATTTGATTCGGTTGCGATCAGTTTCTTACATTTCAAGAGGTGGGATCCGACTTTCGGGGCAAAATGGAAGATCGTTGTGTAGCTCATGGAGGTCTTCTCGATAATCTAAATCAACAGGTAAAATTAACCCCTAAGAAGCAGTGTCCTCAACATTCAGAATATCTAAACAACCAACCATTGATGGGTAAATATCGACTCATTGCCCAACATTATAGGTTATTTGCATCAATATACAGGATATAGTTACTCTCAAGATCAGGGTTGTATGAAGTTATATATTTGTGGTTTGCCTTCGAATATCTTTTAGTGCATTGACAGAGTCCTCTTCTAATTCCCTGCTTCACGAAATTGTACATATCTATATCTGTTAGCAATTCGAGCTCAACTTTAGTGCTTTTGAGCATGTTATCCCAGCTGAGTGAAGGGGCCATAAAATAATGAGCTGGATCTAGTCCATAAATTTGTTGGCATACATTTCTAAATTCCTCAAATATATCTGTTAATAGGAGCACATCTGTTATTAAGTAAACATCAGAGTACTGACCCAGTGTCTGACAATTGAATTTTTCCCATATATTTTTAGCATTCTTATACTCTTCGTCACTGATACCGCTATTTCGTAGTGTACTGTAAAAGAATTATTTGGCGGGCAAACATGTTTCATCAAATTTTTTGAAGGAATCTATATACTCGTATGCGAAGTTGAACTAACTATCGGTACTCAAGTTCTTAGCTAGTTTATCTAAACTACAGCTCATAAAACGAGAAGAATCAATAAATCTTAATATAGTTTTCCTTATTTTTAGGAATAACTTCAATGTTATCAGAATCTCCTCCAAAGTTCTGAAATATGAAATGAACATCATATCCACTAAGATTATGGAAGACTATAGGTATAAAATTGGGAACTCTATATAGAATATTACATTTAGTGCAAGCTGCACCTGTAAGCACTCCTGTCAAATGACAATGATCTCTTACTTTCCGGGTTTCTGAGTCAAACTTTTCATTACAAATATGACAAGATACTAAGTTTAAAAACTTCTCTTCTTCCTCGTCGGACAATTGCATGGGCTTGTTCATCTTTAAGATCCTAAATATACGTTTTACATCTTCCTGCAACCTACTTGGGAAAACCTTTGGGCAGTCGCTGCCTCTGAAAATTTATAGTTTATTCAAGGATGGATCATAGCTGCACTTTATATAATATGCAACGCTATATGGTACATGAATGTGAGTAGTCTCTGTAAATGAACTATGAGGGTCTGGAGAACATGATTCTATTGGTTGCAGTAATGCTTCAAAATCAGCATAGACTATAAACGATACTTTCATCTGCTTTCCCACATTTTTTAACTTTAAATATTTTTCCTCTTCTGACGGTAAAATTGTATGGATCTTATTACAATCATGTTTGATGTGCTCATTGTATCGCTCAACGCTAGTAAATTTAATAAGGCGCCAATCACAGAGGTAGAATAAGCGACCATGTTTAGTCATTCCACTATTCACAAGTCGACTTAAATTTTTTATCCAGCTATAATGTCCAATTGTTCCTTTTTCATTTTCCACATAAAGAAGGTTTATGTGTTTTTAAGAGTCTTGCCTGTTTTGGGAAAAATAGAATGGACCCTCAATAGACCCCTTTTTCCAACCATCGATATTTACGCTCAAATTATTTTTTTTCTTCGAAATTGGGAATCTCTTTGGAAGAAATAGGGAACGTAATACCACCCAAGCTTAAAACAGTTGAATAGTGAGGGTATGAGCTTACACGGTAACAACGTTGTTCAGCGGGATGGAAAGCAGAAACGATAGCCCAAGCAACACGCATCATCGGAATTTTTCACATTCACGCATGCTTTTTTCGATAACACCTCTTTTGGTAGAAGGAGATAAGATCCTCCATGAAAGGCTGTATACTTATTTATGTTAATCTGTAAATAAAGGACCTGTTGGAAAACCCAGCCGCTATCCCCCTCTTGAAATTCCTCACTTTTTTTCAAGATTACTACACAAAAATCGTTGTAAACATACTCAAGGTCACAACCCCTGGTAATGATTACATTCTTTGTATTGAATGATTTTAAATCGCTTATATCATTCTTACTACTTAAATCAAATTTTATAAAAACAGCAAAAAGTTCTAAATTGACTTTTATAGCTGTGAGCTCTTGAAGTTGAGCACTAATAAGATCATTGAAACAATGGCTCTTATTTGTTAAAAACTCTTCAATACTTAATTTCTCATTTTCTTTAATAATTCGGCACGTTGCTATTCGAGTAGCAAATGTTTGTGAAATTTTCTTCACATTTTCCTGATCACCACTTTTGATTTGGGATGCTATTGCAATCACGACCTGTGTCCGTCTGTCCGTCCGTCCGTCTATATGTCACAGCACTTTTTCTCCGAAACTCCGAAACTTTGTGAAAAGGACAGAAGTGGAAATGTACGAACTTTTCGCGTACGACCCCCTCCCCTCGCGATTGGACACCTTCCATCCGAAAAATCTAAAAAAAATCATGAATGTAGGCCTTTATGAGTACAACAACAACAAATACATGAGAAGTCAAAATTCACTCAACTTTGTTAGTAATAGTATGATTTATCAATTTTATGTTTTCTTGAATAAAATCTAAACGGTACCCTTAAATACAATAAAGATGACAGATGACTATTAATAAGATTTATTTTTTCTGAAAGTTTCATAAAGATCAAATAGTATTTAACGAAGTTATAGCGATTTGAATTTGCTATGGAACAATATGCCCTGTATTACTATGGAAACATATGGCTATGGAGCCATATGCGCTTTTTACCGACTTAGACACTACAGCTTTGCTAGGATTTGCATGAAAATTTCAGCAATCACAGGTATCATGACGATGAGTACATACAATTGAAACAAGTCGAAGAGGCAGGAGAGAGCTCCTAGCAAAAGGGCTTTGTAACCATTCTAAGATTCGAAAAAACAGGCCATGTATCGATGATTACAGAACAGAGGAGTGGCCCCTGAAAAAAAATTTCATGAAAGGTAGCCGATATGAGTATCAACTGAAAGTTTTCTATGGGAGCTTTCCAAAGCAGTTCTTAAACTGACAGTTTTTGCTTCAGTGGGGGCACAGGGAGAGAAATACATGAAAAATGTGTTTCCTCCCTCGCGAATGGACACCCGTGATCTAAAAAATCTGAAAAAATTATCAAAGGAGATATCTATGGGTATAACTATAACAAACACCTCAGAAGTCAAAATTCTTTCAACTTTGCTAATAATAGTATGATCCTCGAACATGACATGTTTCGTTATTTTATTCGTTACTGGCTACTGCATTATGTAAGTAGAGTACAAGACCTTTCTGACAGAGCATAGGTCTGTCTACCCAACTTGTTTTATGCTGATTACTCGTCAGATGGCTCTTGAAAAATTGTTGACTAACTTTAACATCGCAAAAGTGACAGTGCAGTTTATTTGGAGTGTTATTGTACTTTCTTTTCAAGGTAATATGTATGGATACAAACATCTTACTCCTTATACTTTACTGACTTAATCAAATGAAACATTGAAAACTATATAATACATACAAAGAATTCTTAACCAACTCCCGACATGGTCCAAGATTGGCTATGATGTAATCGTATACAGATATTCGGTTAGAAGAACCGTCCTCCTGAATATAATTTACGTTGATTATCAAAAAATGTCTTGATTGAAAAGAAATGCTGCAAACTGGAGATTTTTTGCTCCAAATGCTTTTTCGCTCCTGCGTAGAAATGTGTTGAATCTAACTTTTTAATCCTATGAAGCTGACAAAAATGTCTTGGTGCGAAGGTTGGTTATCCTAAATCGATGGAAATCTTCAAACTGGAGATTTGTTGTCCAAATACTTTATTGCTCCTACATGAAGTAGACATTTTGCTCCTTTGAAGCTGTCAAAAAAAGCTTTGACTCGGAGGGTGGTTGCTCTAAATCGATAAAAATCTTCAAACTGGAGATTTGATGTCCAAATACTTTATTGCTCCTGCATAGAAGTGTGTTAAAGCGGGCTTTTTGCTCCTATGAAGCTGACAAAAATGTTTGACCCATCCGCTTCTTCCGAAGATGGTGGCGTAGTATAAGGAGCCTAATAAAAATTTTGAATATATTTTTTTCAGTCAAATTTCCTACGTAAGCGGATAGTCCACAGATAGAGTGGCGAGGAGCGAAAATTATTCGTGTCCATTACGCCGTGATTGCTATATATTATTCGAAGAATCGCTGTTTTAAATAAAATTGCCTAAGTAAGCGGATAGTCCGCAGATAGAGTGGCGAGGACCGAAAATTATTCGTGTCCACTACGCCGTGATTGCTATAGCTGCAAAAATAACTTCGCAACAAAACTCTGATCTAAACTCAAGCGTGACAGTCGCAGAGATGAGCTAGATCAGAATTGATTTCAATAATTCTTCAGCTTCTCTTTTATACTTTTCCAAAGCCATATATTATAAATTAATAGCATGCTCCTGTCACGATTTAATGGCGACCTGGAATTTCTAATCCCATCCTTAAACATCACTGGAGATGAAACATCATAAATTCTCACCAAAAAAAACTATCATACACTCTGGATCATATACACTATGCTCTTTTCCATACGCCTAAAATATCAACGGCTACAAAAAACCAAAGTTCTCCATAAATTATCACCAATAATGTTCTTATTTTTTAACATATTCCATACATACATTGTTTCTAACATCCAAAATTCCCATGATCAAATTTCCACACATATCAAGTAGCATGCATACACTACTCACTGTTCCCATCACCGGGATCACCAAAAGCGGCACCTCATAAATCATCACTTGACTAGCTTCTATTCTCATCAATAAGCTCACTAGAAGCAATGTCCAATTATTATCTAATACAATTTCGCCACAAGTGCTAATAGCCTTTCCCTAACGTGGAAAAGATCAACTCACTCCATATCACGTGTGAAAAAAGCATCCTCAAGAATATATGTCACATATGGATGCATGCAAGTGCATGCGATAAGAAAAAACGCTGCGGAAGGTACTTGAGATTATAGAGGATCATCTGTAGAATATAGACTGCCATGTAAATGATTTACGGGTTCAAGTACCTAGACCTTTTTACCATATGGACTTGAAAAATTGATATGGGAATATTTAGAAATTGATAAACGTATTCTCTTTTTAGTGAGAAAAATTCAAATAATTAAATGAATGGATGAATAAATAAAATTTATATGTAAGCTCGAAAGATTATTACAACTACGAGCTACGAGTATGAGTAAGACAAGACTATAATCAATGAATATATGGGAAATCCTTCCATTATAGATGAATAAAAAACACGGATAGTATAATTAACTATCGCTAAAAGCGTCGAAGGCTAGCTCCTATTAATTTCAAACTTGTATATTAACCCAATATAAACACACGCTGACAAATCTTGCACCCTCATCTATTAATTGAAAATATTGGACTATCCTAGAAAGGAATCAATTTTCTAGCTTCACAATTTACCATTAGAGGACCAACCATCTAAACTACTTCTACCAACCGCTTGAGGCTACTTAAATTCGGAATGCTTACCTACTTAACTAGGACACTGATCTCCACTAATCTGAAACCCGCACCTACTTATCCCAGTCGTATACCTATGCAAATTCAACACATACACCTACATACCTAAGGCCCACACCCTCCCTTGCAACCAACCATGACATCCACGCCTATCCCGGACTCATACCTTCTTATCCCACGCACCTCTCTATACCACCCTTATCCATGCACAAACATATCCCGGACACACACTCTCCCCTGGTAACCACCCAAGAGACACACATCTATCCCGGACTCACACCTTACTATCCCAGGCACCCACTTATGCCACCCTAAATGGAAACGAAATGAAATGGAACAAACAGACATCTGAGACACACACCCTCGACAACATTTGAAGTTTGTATCGAAAAAGTAGCCTAGAACCCGCATTCTCTATGGACTGTCAGAAGAGTATATTGCTTCTGGTACTGCCAATTAAACTTCTTTTGAAACGTTCCCCAGTCTGTTTTTTGAAATTCAACCGATGATTTTCGAGTTGAACTAGAATGAGGAAGAAATCCTCCCTTTGATGATTGATTTCCGTTACCATTGCGTTATGGTCGCTATCATAAGGTAGCATCTGCAGTTTCCGTTCAGGACTATTAAAGCTGAATTCAAGTCTTGCGTCAGCAATACAGAGGTCCAAATATAATTATGTCCTAAGGTATGTTGGGAGCTCCGACCCATATAGATTCCACCTGTATTCAATTTGTTTCTCTGTTATCCACGATTTCAGGAATACACCTCTTGATTTATTGGTGGCGTTCAGCCATGATGTATGTTTGGCGTTCAGGTCACCAGCAAGGATATAATAACCATGCAGCCTGTTCAATTCGATTATTTCAAACAAAGACTTGAGTTCCTCCTTGAGCTTGAGGACAGTTCCACCAGTTGCATAGGCAAAGATAACGAAGAGGTTATCCCCACCAGGAAGTGAAATTTTCGTAACGGACACTTTAAGAGATTCAAAGTTTTTGAATTTGCATTTTTCAATATTTTGGAAACAATTGGGTCAATGGTAGCACTTGCCACACAGCACACGAAACAACGGCTCTTTTGCGCAAGAAATTCAATGACTGTTTTATCTCATGTTGTGGCGATGTTAATTGGCCATCAAGATGGATTTCTTCCTCTGGGGATATTTAAAATAAACAGTATACGTCAATAAACCAAGAACGACTCAAGAGCTAATGGATGAGATAATTCAGCACATTAACGACATTGAACCTCAATTATCTCTCAGAGTCATTGAAATATATATGTATATATATATATATATATATATATATATATATATATATATATATATATATATATGTATATATATATATATATATATATATATATATATATATATATATATATATATATATATACATACACACATATATATATATATATATATATATATATATATATATATATATATATATATATATAAGGGATATTCTAAAAAAGCATTGAGCTTATTTGGCCACTAGATGGCGTTCGTTGTCATATATCGTTTTGTATTTTGTCATTCGTATCAAAAGTTGTATACATTTAAAAATGAGTGAAATTTCTGAAAAAAATTATTATATTTTACAATATCACTACGATCAAGGTGAGAATGCATCGCAGGCTCGTAAAAAAATCTGTGTTGTCTACAGTCAATATACTTTACCAAGTCTCAGACAAGAGATGGTTCGTTCGCTTTCGTTCTGCAAATTTTGATGTCAAACATGCACTTCGCTTAGGTCGACCAATCACGGAAAAATTCGATGAAATCTTACAAAAAATTGAAGAAGACCAATATAAAAGCAGCCATGGCATTGCTTCTTCTTCTTCTTAGCACTACAGCCCCTATCGGGCCTTCGCTTCCTACAAACAGCGCCTCCAACTGTCTCGGTCCGTTGATCGCGTCTTCCAATTCTGAAATCCGAGCAGCGATGAACTGTCTTCGTCGACGGAGTCAGACCAGCGTTTCCTCGTTTTCCCCACTGGCCGCTGGCCGCCGGCCTTCAGTTCTCCCAACGAATACCTTCTTGGGTATCCGTTGTTCGCCCATAGGATCCATGTGTCCAGCCCATTGCAGCTTCCATAGTCTTACAATCCTTGAGACCTCCAATTCGTCAAAAATTTCATACAGCTCATAGTTGTATCGAATTCGCCATTGATCCCCGTCTAGCTTCACTCCGATTATTCGCCACAGGGCCCACCGCTCAAAGGCGTTCAATATACCTGTATTTGCGCATGCTTGGGTTAGGGTCACACCCATGGCATAACACATGTCTTATCACAGATTTGTGTACTTGGAGCTTTGTTTTTCTGTGTATGCAGCTGGTCTTCAAGATCGTCAATACTGAATAAAATATTTTATTTGCGACCTGTATTCTTCGGCGTATTTCGTCTCTTTCATTGCCCATTTTCGTTATTTTGGCGCCTGAATACACAAATTCTCTAACATTTTTGATATTTTGTGTGTTTGGGGTATTTTTC
Organism: Odontomyia ornata; assembly: GCA_963969285.1. Taxonomy (NCBI): domain Eukaryota; kingdom Metazoa; phylum Arthropoda; class Insecta; order Diptera; family Stratiomyidae; genus Odontomyia; species Odontomyia ornata. Next base: position 203,220,295 of record OZ017739.1, read on the forward strand.
CTTGACTGCGTCATAAGCTTTGTTTTATTTTCGTTGATTTGTAGCCCTATTAGTTTTGCTTCGCTGTCGAGTTTCAGGAAGAGCTCTTTGGCAGTTGTTAATGACCGTGACAGAATGTTGATGTCGTCCGCATAGGCCACTACCTGGCTCGACTTGTATAGTAATGTTCCTCGCGTATCGACAGGTAGCTTCTGTATGACGTACTCCAGTGCCAAATTGAGTCGCAATGGGGCCAGCCATCTCCCTGCTTTGGTCCGAAATTTGTGTCAACGGCATCGGTGAGTTGCTTATTGATGCGGACTTGGAAGGTTTTTGACGTCATTGTCATTTTGGTAAGACAAACTAGTTTGGCTGGGATGCCAAAACCAAGCAATAATAAGTACAGTACGTTACGATCAATACTGTCGTATGCTTGCTTGAAGTATACGAAAATTTGGTGTACGTCTATGTTGAACTCCCAGCATTTTTCAAGTACCTACTTTACTGTGAACAATTGGTCTGTTGTTGATCTACCTGCTCTAAAACCACCTTGATACTCCCCAATAATACTGTTGGGGTATGATCTGATTTTATTTTCTAAGATTTTAGAAAATATTTTATACGCCGTACAAAGTAGTGATATCCATCTATAATTTTCGCACTGTAGCTTGTCAACTTTTATGTGGATAGGGAATATAATTGATTGGCTCTACTCTTTCGGCATATGTTATTTTTGCCAAATGTACTGGAAGACTTTGTGAATAGCTTGATAGACACTACTGCCTGGAATCTCATCAATGCCCGGCTTTTTATTATGCTTTTGGATTTTAATGATGGAACAAACTTCATCCAGAGTTGGTGGGGCCAATGAAAACTCTCCGTAAACATCTATAGGCTCCGATATTTTGGAGCTGTGCGGAAGATTAAGGAGGTGCTTGAAATATGATGCCCATCTTTGCTTAGTCTTGATTTCATCAGCGATTATATTGCTGCTTTTATCACGACAGAGCATGGTTTTGGGCTGATAATCACGCTTCAGGCTTTTCACCACTTTGTATGCTTGTCTTGTGTTATTGCTCGCTAAGCTTACATCTATACTTCTCAATTGGTCGTCATAGTATTTTCTTTTCTTAATCCTAATTATCTTATTCGGTACTCTTCTGAGATTTTCATAGTGTTCTCTCTTCGTCCTGGTTTTCCTACCTGCGTATTCTTTGTACGCCTGATTCTTTTTATCTAACGCATTCTGGCACTCATCATCGAACCAATCATTCCTCTTGCGCCGGGCTTGATATCCGATCGTCTGTTCTGCCACGGTTCTCATAGCCGCTTTCACTTCCATTCAGAGCTCATGGCTAGTCTTTAACGATGCGTCTGATAAGATGGGAGCGAGCTGGTTGTCGAGGGTCTCCGTGAAATTTTCGGCCACAGACGCAATTTGGAGCCTTTTGATGTCAAATTTTTGTAGCGGGCTGGTTTTCGCTGAATATGCCTTTGACATACGACATCAATAGTTTAATTTGATCAAGTAATGATCTGAGTTACAATTGGCTCCTCGGTATGTACGAACGTCAAGTATGCTCGAGGCTCAAAATTGTTAGATCAGAACATTATCGATCTGGTTTTATGTGTTGCTCTCCGGTGATACCCAGGTCATTTTATGAATGCATTGATGTGGGAAGCAAGTCGAACATGTGACTAGATTTCTGCTACATGCTTAGTCAATCAGGCGCTGGCCATTGTCATTTGTTTCATCGTGGAGGCTATATCCTCCAGTCGTTCCCCGATGAGATAGCTCATTGCCAACCTTAGCGTTGCAATCACCCAGAATAACTTTTGTGTCGTTTGTGGGCAATGAGTCGACCAGTTTTTTGAGGTGATTGTAAAACGATTCCTTCGTTTCTTCGTCTTTTTCTTCGGTCGGGGAGTGAACATTAATCAGCCAGGTTGTGAAGAATTTCGCTTTTATAAGGATCGCACACAACCGTACATTGACTGCCTTAAAATCAATAACGTGCGATATAAACGCCCTATCCACAATAAAGGCCACTTCAAATTTTCGTTTTCCAGTAGGCTTCCGACTTTTAAATGTTGTGTGTGATCTCATGTCTTGAATGTCGTTTCCAGTCCAATTCGTTTCCTTGACTGCCAGTATTTTTAATTGATATTGACTGGCCTGTTGTAAAATATCCTTAACAGCGGCAGGGTAATTGAGTAATCTGACATTTCTGGATCCAATGCCATAGTCCTTTTTTCGTTTGGGAGGTCGTTGCGATGAGTCCAATCCATTCCGAGGCCTATCTGCAGGTTTCAAAACAATTAAAGGTTTTCCAGGGACAAGGAAGACATTGCTAAGGAACTAAATATCCATCACCAAAGAGTTTTGAACCATTTGCGTGAGGCTGAATACCAAAGAAGCTCAACGTTTAGGTGCCACAAAAAAAATTAAATTTTCCGAATGCTTATTTGCGAAATACTAATAAAACGCAACGAAATCGAGCCATTTTTCATTACGGGCGATGAAAAACGGGTAAGATACGAGAATGTCGTTCAAAAAAGATCATGTTTAGAAATGAGGAGGGATTTCCTTGTTTCCCTGGCCAGCTTGCGTGATTCCTCATCCTAAATCTCACAAATAAATGGCAGTAAATGGTCTCGGTGCCGTTCATTGAGTTTACACAGTAATGGGACACTAAATACCGAGAAATGCCTATAATTGCAAACACACCTGCCGTTCTGTCACTAAATCCCCTTTAAAAGACCTCTAAAGTGAGATAAGAGGGTGAAAGCGAGTCTTCCGTGTCAGATGATGGAATTGAAAGCAATAACCATGCCGCTGGCAAGGAGGTTGGGCGAAGGGATAACTCCACATCTCTGGAAAACCCTACATTGCTTGGAAACCTGCAACAGAGCCTCGGAGTGGATTGGATCTAAAGCAAGGACCCAACAATCGAAAACAGGAGTATGGCACTGGATCCTGGAACGCCAGATCACTCAATTAACCTGTTAAATATATTTCACAACAGAACAAACAATATAAATTAAACATACAGGCAATTCAGGAAGCGAACTGGACTAGAAGTGATATTCAAGATATGAGATTGCACATAATATTTAAAAGTAGGAAGCCTGTTGGGAAGTGAGAGTTTGGAGTGACCATCATTGAGGATAGGGAGTTCAATGCTCATTATTGATATGTTAATGAACGGTTGTGTGCGATCCATATAAAAGCGAATTTCTTCCGAATCTGGCAGATAAATGTACACAACCCAACCGAAGAAAAGGACAAGAAACGAGCAAAATGTTCTACAATAGCTTGGAAAGGCTAGAACACTTAATTGCTTCAAACAGCTCGAAAATAATTCTGGATAATTTAAACGCTAAGTTTGGTAATGAGTTTGCTCATTAGGAAACGACTGGAGGATACAGCCTCTACGATGCAACAAATAACAATGGCCAGCACCTGATTGACTTTGCATGTAGCAGAAATCTAGTCAGAAATCTAAGACTATCCAATAGACTATAATCTAGTCAGTAGTTAACAGCAAATTCTTCTAGAGCTATTTGTTTCACCTCTTCCTCGACACTTTCGTTTTCTTGTTGCTGCTACTTTTAATTTACGTTCCGCCACGAACTCGCGCTTTACTCGTCCTTTACTTGCCACCAATGAAGTGTTAAATTCGCGAGTGTCTTCCTTCGGTATGCGTGCCATTGCTCGGCTCGTTCCTCTTTGGTGGCACGTATGCATCTCTGCTGGATCTGCGTGAGTGTGAAAATATTTGCAACGGGATCATTAAGTTTGTGCCCTTGGCCAGAAGCTTATTGGCTGCACATCTGATAGAAATGTCGCCTTTAATGACTGCCTCACATTTAGATTCACACTCAAAATCGTTTTCCTGTAAATTTTGACAGCTCTCAGGTTCGAATTTGAAGTAGTCGAATTATATACTGCATAAAAATTCATTGGGAGTCTATACCGGAAAGAAGAACCAATGAAAACACAGGCAGTATGAGACCTTGATTTGAGGAAATGATGTGAATGCCCACAAATTATCGCGCATATCACAAACGCCTCTTGTTGCATGGCGGGAACAACAATTCAAATTCGAATTTTCTCCCAACGTTGCATGTTATTTTGTAAGCGACGCAATCCCGATTGCTTCGAGGGGTTATACAATATATTTTATGCTGCCGCATATGTTGATTGGATGACGAAAGTTTCCGCTACCGTGTGACCTAGTTGTAGTGCCGGGAATTTGCGTTTCGTTTCGAGCTCACGTTGGTTCCTGATGCTTTCGGCGCGTTTCGTTTCAAGCTCACGTTGGTTCCTGATGCTTTCGGCGCTTGTTACTATTGACGGTGTCCATAACGTGGCGTGTAAATTGGAAGTGACTTAGCTACTTAAGTTTAATTACATAACGTTAAAAGGCAAAACATATTATGTGGCTTGCCTTCTGTAATCTAACAAGTAATCATTTTATGAATGGAAATTTAAATTACTTGCTGTTAGTTATTATTAGGTTATCAAAAAAAGTTAATAAAATGCGGCTCGGTATTGCGTAGGTTAAAATCTTACGAAATCGCGTATAGTAGTGTTCGGGGTGAGCACCGCTATGAAATCTCAATGTTCACCCGTAACAAAATATACATAATGTATAGATATATATATATATATATATATATATATATATATATATATATATATATACATATATATATATATATATATATATATATATATATATATATATATATATATACCTATATATATATATATATATATATATATATATATATATATATATATATATGTATGTATATATACATAAAATATATATGTAAAAATATATATAAGTATATATATATATATATATATATATATATATATATATATATATATATATATATATATATATACATATATATATATATATATATATATAAAATATATACGAGTATGTTAAAAATATATATAAGTATATATATATATATATATATATATATATATATATATATATATATATATATATATATATAACGTAGTCTTCGCAATAGGAAAATTTCTCCCTGTACAGACCGATTCATGTCCAAATAGACGATATCTTCTGAAGGAATGAAACCAGTGGTGAGACAAATCTCAATGTACCCAGGAGGTGGAGCGGTTGTAATATCCAGAGAATTTGGATCACAGCTGCATACTTTGCGAACTGATTCCCAACAACCTTCAATATGAATGTATCTCATCGCTTTGGTAGTTTGACTAACTTTTCAGTTATATATATATCGTCTCAGGCTTTCGAACGAAGATATTTCTTATCGAAAACTCGTAACATTTTCATTGTACTAGCATTTCAATTATTCTTGATCGGACATCCATGTGTCAAAAGAAGGTTTTGCAACAGATAACTTTGATGTTTTGATCAATGTCTCTGGAATGAAAAATTCGTCGAAAGGGCATGTTTGACACGTTTGACGTTTTCATCAGCACCGAGCTATTGAACACATGACTTATATAGAGCCCGTTCTGAGCTACGCTCATCAGCCATTATGGGAAAATTGTTCCGATTATGTACATTTAATATCTTGCCCGACCAACAATAACGTTGTCCGGACAAAATTGTTCGCATTTCTGCGCATTTAGCTTCGTCAATCGTCAATATAGGTTTGCACATCGTTAAACATTTTCTGAAGGTTCCTTGAATTATCAGAAAGTACTACAAATGACTGCGTTGGCAACCCATTGAAATCAACGCCGTTCGAGAGGTTCCAAATGAACATGGAGAAGAGTAGAAGTGCAGTAGTTGTTCCTTGCTGTAGACACTTTAAGGCCTTAAAACCGCGCATTGTCGTCAGATTTCCATCAGTTATAAGAAATAATTTTCTATGCAACATATTGCATTTTACGGGACAAGGTATGTGGGGAGCTTGTCCTAAAGGAGTTTGAAAATTAGCACACCTAACCATACCGTTCCGTAGGATTTTTCCAAAGCAATAAAACACGCTCCAACACATTCTTTTTTTTTAGCTGCGGTTACCTTCGCTATCGCATAGGTGGTCTAATGCCTGGCACGCAAACCAAACTGGCAAATTGGCATCAACTCCTATTTTCAGGGTAGTCGCAATTGAATTTATGAGGCGAAGATTTCTTTCTTGTTCTCAAGACTAGACACAACATGGCCTATTTTCACTGATTTGGGAAATAAAAATTGCTTAACATTTGTTAAACAATAAACAATAATTTCGAGAGCAACCTCCGGTAAATGACGTAGTACTTAATTCAAAATACCATTAATGTCAAAAGAGTTCTTGCTGTATATCTTGAGAAATATGAGACACAAGTTTCATAGCTTACAAAATAATCAAATTGATCACCGTTTGCCATTTGGTAGGAATCAATGTTTCATTATAATAAAGAATGAATTTGACGATCCGGATTGATTTGTAATCGGAAATTTCTGCTTCAAACACTTTTAAAAAAATATTTGAGTCTTTTTCTCAACGTTTGGTCGATGGAACAATTCAAAATGAGTACCAACCAAGACAAACTTCCGTAAACTATCCAATATAATCCTATTTTCATCGATATTTGAAGCCGTATAGTTAACTTCGGTTCAAGCTCTATCTAAAACAAGTTGGGTAAACAGACCTACGCTCATGTCAGAAGGGTTTTGTACTCAATTTACAAAATGCAGTCACCAGATCAAATCAAATCAAGAAACATGTCAAAGACGATTTTATTGGAGAAAATATGAAATACGAAGATCATACTATAATTAACAAAGTTGAACGAATTTTGACTTCTGAGGTATTTGGTCATAAAAATCTCCCCTGATAATTATTTCAGATGTCCATCCGCGACGGAGGAAACACATTTTTCATGTATTTTCCCCCTGTGCCTCCACTGAAGCAAAAACTGACAGTTTAATAACTGCTTTGAAGAGCTCCCGTGAAAACTTTTATTTCATACTCATATCGGCTACGTTTGATGAATTTTTTTCAGGGGCCACTCTCCTGTACTGTTAACATCGATTAATGGCCAATTTTTTCGAATCCTAGAATGGTTACAAAACCCCTTTGCTAGGAGCTCTCTCCCACCTCCTTGACTTGTTTCACTTATGAGCATTAATTGTAGGTACGCATCTTCAGTTATTCATTAAATTGAATCAAGTGTTCAAGGCATGCACATTAAACGGTGAAGTTGGGAAAAATAACTCAAAATTATTCAATCGTTGCATTTAAAACAGCCACTATTTTGTTTTACGATTACTGATACCACTAGCTGAACCGATTCTCAAAGATATATATGATACCTATCATTCCTGAAATTTTCATGCAAATCCGAGCAAGACTGTAGTGTCTGAGTCGGTAAAAAGCGCATGTTGTTCCATAGCCATATGTTGCCATAGTAATAAATACAGCGCATATTGTTCCATAGTAATACAGGAAAATTCAAACCGCTATAACTTTGCTAAATATGATTCAATCTTTATGACACTTTCAGGATAGATTAATCTTATGAAGAGACATCTACGTACTGAATTTCATTAAATTTAAGGGTACCGTTAAGATTTTATTCAAGAATACATAAAATCGATAGATCATACTATTACTAACAAAGTTGAGTGAATTGCGACTTCTGACGTATTTGTTGTTGTTGTACTCACCAAGGCCTACAATCGTGATTTTTTTCAGATTTTTCGGATCACAGGTGTCCAATCACGAGGGGGGGGACACAAATTTTTCATGTATTTCCCCTCCCTGTGCGCCCCTCGAAGCGAATTTTGCCAAACTAAGACCTGTTTTGTAAAGTTATTATCAAGACCTTTCATTTGATACCCATATCGGCTACCTTCAATGAAATTTTTTTTTCGGGGGGTCACTCTCCTATATGGGGAGACCCCCCTTAAATACCTTATAAAATTTTTTTGTAGTTGAACTTTGAAGAGATCACCACTTTACACCTACACACAAAATTTGATGTTTCTAGCTTAAGTAGTTTCCGAGAGAAACTGCTGTGACACACGGACGGACGGACGGACAGACGGACAGACTGGTCGCGAAACTAGTAGGGTTTTGTAAAATTATTTTACAAAACCCTAAAAATGTACTAGTGATTTTAAGATTTGACACTTTCACTCGAGCCTTCTTAGAAAACACCATTTACTTTTGTGAACACGCCATCTGGCTCCTGTGGGCTAATACTCTTAAGTTGCACCACCCATTTGCTGCTGCCATAACTTATGTAGTATGGACAGATTATTTCTCGGACATTCTCAAGGAGTAATTTTAATAAAGCCAACGATTTGAGTCCATAAATTGCTGATAAATATTGCTGGGCATAGGCTTCCAATCTTTTCAACATTGTGATGGTTGATGTTTCAAATCCCTCCATTTTTTCTCGGTGGTTAATTTTCGAAACCACTTTCTCAATGGTTTACAATGTCAGCTTCTTTAACTTCGACAAATAGAGAGCTATTTCATCGTTTGTTAAGTTGCTTTCCTTGGAAACCATTGACTAAGTGTAAACGACATCAGTAGGCGACATTGCTTCTGGTACTCCCGACTAATTCTAAACTTTTTCCAATCTGTCTTTCTGAAATTCATCCGATGACTTTTATTTTGAACTGAAATAAGAAAGACATCATCCTTTTGATGATACACTTTCTTTAAAATGGCGAAATAGTCGCTATCATAAGGAAGTACGTGCAGTTTCAATTGAGGATTGTCGAATATTAATTCAAGTCCTCCATCGGCAATGCGAAAATCCAAACATGAGTTTTTCCTAGGATATATTGGGAACTCCGACCCATATAGGATATGTTGGGAGCTCCGACCCATATGTATTGAATTAGGTTCTATGTATCACAGTTCCAGAAATATACTTCTTGGATTATCGTTGGCGTTCAGCCATGACATATGCCGAAACGAATATAATGATTATGCAGCTTGCTCAGCTTGAGTATTGCAGATAAGAAATTGAGCTACTCATTGAATTTGAGAACGTTTCTTCCCGTTACAAAGGCCAAAATATCGAAGAGGTTATTCTTACCCTGCAGTGAAGTTTTGATGATGGACACTTTAGGAAATTTAATTTTTTGAATTTGAATTCATGAATTTTTTTTCAAATGATAGGTCCTTCCAATTAATATTCTCGACATTGACATTGATTAAGATGAGATAAAGACCATCTATGGGATTGTGACTAAATGGCAAGTTATTTTGAGCCATTTGAATGATTTGAACGTTGAATAGCAAAGTTAATTTTTTAACTTTATTTTTTGATTTTTTCCGATAGAAAATCAAGTTTTTGGTATATTTTAAGAAGCAAATCATGGGTGCTACGTTTATTAGTTACATTTCAATATTTTCTGCTGCTCTAGTGGCAAAAGCGAATGATACCCCTGGCTTGACCGAGCTAGATGCTATCACCAGCATCACAGTGCGGTGTACTTGCATTTGTTTCCGAATAAGTTTCACTTTTGCATCATTATACTAGGGCTATTTTAAATATGATGCCGGATAACCAAAAATGCCGCAGCCGACACAGTATATGAGGAATTTTGCTTTAGGCTATTTTCGAGCTGATTTGCACTCACCCGGGGCATGAATTTCTTTAAATGGTTCAATCACTGACATCAGTAACACTGATTGACTTCCCTTTTCTGGAGGAGCCCCTACCTTACTTCTCTGAAATTCAAGTACCTAGGGTGTCGAAGGGTACTTGCGCTGCTTTTATTAGAAATTCGTACTAGATAAAGGGGTAGATTTTTTATTTCGACTGTGGATTTCCTTGCTGCCAAGCTTTGAACTGAAATGAATTCAATTTTTCATACAGTTTCTTTAAGTATTTGAAGTAAAATGATCGTATGCTCTCTGCAGTCCAACCGCTCAAATAGAAAGGTCTGATGCTTTCCCATTTTTGGGTAAAGATAATGTGCGGTACCTCCTCAAAGTTCTGATTTTTCAACCAATGTTCTCGTTTTAACTGTGAATTTGTCTGCGTTTACTGTTTTAACTTCAAGGGTATCAATTTCGAAACTATCTGTTGCCCAAAGACGTTAACTGATGGAACTTTTTCGGTGTTCTTACCAGTGTTTACAGTAAAACCAGCAAAACACTGTTTGTCTTCTCCTTATATTTTTGTTTTATATTATCTTTAAAGTTTTAATCAGAGTCGAAATAATTTTTTTTTCTATATTGCCTGCACAGTCCATTTCCGTTCCATTGTCTCCTCCTGCACTAAGTACGTAGGTGGGGTCTTGTATTGTTAATTTTTTCGTTTCTAAGACCTTTTGTATAGCTTCTTTCTTTTCGTTCTTTTTCTGTTGCTTTATGGTTTCATGTTTATTAGCTTTTAAAATGGATTTTCAAATCATTCCTCCATTATTCCAAGTCTTAATTCTTCACTTTCCTTCTTTACTTTTTCGAATTTATCATTTGTAACGATGTGGAGTTTTTCTTTACCATCATCAACATTTTGGGGTTCAATTTGGTTCAATTTTCCTTTTGAGTGATTTCTCGTTAATGTCATTTGACGTTCTAGGTCCCACATCCTCTAACGATAGGAAGCCGTCAGGCTCCTAAATGCTGCTGATCCTTAATTCATTTTGCATCCTTCGCTGTTTTTGACAGATTAAGTATCGAATCCAGTCATAACATCAAGTGATAAATCCGCTGTTTATAAAATGCGACAAACGAACTTTTTCCGAGGAAAAATTAAATTAATTAATTTAATTTTCAAATTAATTAAAAAGTTTTTTTAAAACCCCTCTGTATACAACAAATTGTAGATGTAGAACCCCTGATCGATACATTTGTACCTGGGCGCATGCTAATTGTACGGGAACGTGTTATTAACTTATACGAGTACATCTCTTAGGTGACAAAACCTGTGCATTTCCCTTTCATTTAACGTTTTCTATATATGTACATACTTCCCTGCAACATCTTTATTTAGATTGTGGTACGCGTACGTATGTTGCTTACTTGCGTCTAGTGTTTTTGAAGTTTCCAGTCACCAATCGATTGGATTGATTGGCAGTTTATTAAGCACTATATACTTACTAGTGATGCCACGGAAATGACATAACGGCAGCTGAAACAGAGACAGATGCAAAATGAATTCTGACCCAAAACGGGTGCAGAAGCGGAAGTATGAATACTGTGGAAAAATCAATTATGCTTTTTAGGGGTTTTGTAAAATAATTTTACAAAACCCTACTAAAATCGGGACATGTCTGTCCGTCCGTCCGTTCATGTGTCACTGCAATTTTTCTCGCAAAGTACGTAATCGAGAAACACCAAATTTTATATGTACGTGTAGCTGGTGCTCTCTTGAAAGTTCAATAGCAAAAAAATTTTATGAGTTATTTAAGCGGTGTCTCCCCTTACATGGGAATGGCCCCCGACAAAAAAATTTCATCAGAATTAGTCGATATGGGTATCAGATGAAAGGTCCTGAAATTTATAAAACGGTCTTAAACCGACATTTTTGCTTCGAGGGGCGCATAGGGAGGGGAATACACAAAAAATGTGTATGACCCCCCTCGCGATTGCACCTTGGGATCCGAATAATCTGAAAAAAAATTATGGCAATAGATGTTGATGGGTACAACAACAGCAAATGCCTTAGAAGTCGAAATTCACTCAACTTTGTTAATAATATTATGATCTTCCGATTTCACATTTTCCCCAATAAAATCATATTGGTACCCTTAAACTCAAAACTCTTCTGACATGAGCATAGGTCTGTCTAACCAACTTGTTTTTTATTGATTTAATATTCAAAATTAGGTGCGAACAAGATATATTTTATGAAAACTAGTTTGGCTGTATTTATGAAAATTTTTAGGGTTTTGCACTAAAATACAAACTCCTTTTACAATCACGACCTGTGTCCGTATGTTCATCCGTCCATCTGTATGCCATAGCAGTTTTTCGCCAAAAGTATAGAAGCTACAGCCATGAAACTTTGAGGGAAGGTCAGAAGTGGTAACTTCTTGAAAGTTCAAAGGCGACAATTTTTTTCAAAGGGTTTTAAGGGGGTCCCATTTTGGAAAGTGACCCTTCAAAAAACAAATTTCACCTTTGGTAATCGAGTGGGATATAATTGAAAAGGCCTCATGAGATTAAGTCTTAAAATTGTGTTATCGCTACCATGGGAGATAAGGGAAGGGGAAATGTAGGAACTTTTCGCGTACCTCCTCTCGCGATTGGACATATTTGATCCGGAAAATCTGAAAAAAATCATGAATGTAGGCCTTTATGAGTAAAACAACAACAAATACGTGAGAAGTCAAAATTCACTCAAATTTGTCAGCAGTAGTATGATTTATCAATTTTACATTTTCTTGAATCAAATCTTGACGGTATCCTTAAATTCAACAAACTTAAGTAGGTAAATGGCGATTTCTAAGATTGACCAGTCCTGAAATGAAATTTTCGCAGATATCAAATGGTATTTAAGGAAGTATAGAGGTTTGAATTTTCCTGTATTACTATGGAACAATATTCGTATTATTACAATGGGAATTTAATGGCCATGGAACATAAGGCGGCTTTTAACCGACTCAGACACCGCAGGTTTACTGGGATTTGCATGAAAATTTCAGGAATGATAGCTGTCATGAATATCTTTGAGAATCAGTTCAGCTGATGGTATCAGTAATTGCAAAACAAAACAAGTTGGGTAAACAGACCTACGCTCATGTCAGAAGGGTTTCGTATTCAATTTTCAAAATGCAGTCACCAGATCGAATCAAATCAAGAAACATGTCAAAGACGAGTTCATTGGAGAAAATATGAAATACGAAGATCATACCAATATTAACCAAGTAGCACGAATTTCGACTTCTGAGGTTTTTGTTATTGTTATACTCATAAATATCTCCCTTGATAATTATTTCAGATGTCCATCCGTGACGGAGGAAGCACATTTTTCATGTATTTCCCCCCGTGCCCCCACTGAAGCAAAAACTGACAGTTTAAGAACTGTTTTGAAAAGCTCCCATGAAAAATTGCATTTCATACTCATATCGGCTACGTTTGATGAATTTTTTTCAGGGGCCACTCTCCTGTACTGTTAGCATCGATTAATGGCCAATTTTTTCGAATCCTAGAATGGTTACAAAACACTTTTGCTAGGAGCTCTCTCCCACCTCCTTGACTCGTTTCACTTATGAGCATTAATTGTAGGTACTCATCTTCAGTCATTCATTAAATTGAATCAAGTGTTCAAAGCATGCATCTCAAACGTTGAAGTTGGGAAGAAATAACTCAAAATTATTCAACCTTCGCATTTAAAACAGCCACCATTTTGTATTACGATTACTGATACCACTAGCTGAACCGATTCTCAAAGATGTACATGATACCTATCATTCCTGAAATTTTCAGGCAAATCCTAGCAAAACTGTAGTGTCTGAGTCGATAAAAAGCGCATGTTGTTCCATAGCCATATGTTGCCATAGTAATAAATGCAGCGCATATTGTTCCATAGTAATATAGGAAAATTCAAACCGCTATAACTTCGCTAAATATGATGCAATCTTTATGAAACTTTCAGGATAGATCAACCTTTTGAATTGACATCTACGTACTGAATTTCATTGAATTTAAAGGTACCGTTAAGATTTTATTCAAGAATACATAAAATCGATAGATCATACTATTACTAACAAAGTTGAGCGAATTGTGACTTCTAACGTATTTGTTGTTGTTGCACTCACCAAGGCCTACATTCCTGATTTTTTTTCAGATTTTTCGGATCACAGGTGTCCAATCGCGAGGGGGGGGGGGACACAAATTTTTCGTGTATTTCCCCTCGCTGTGCACCCCTCGCTGTGCACCCCTCGAAGCAAATTTTGCCAAACTAAGACCTGTTTTGAAAAGTTCTCATAAAGACCTTTCATTTGATACCCATATCGGCTACCTTCAATGAAATTTAATTTTCGGGGGGTCACTCTCCTATATGGGGAGACCCCCCTTAAATACCTTATAAATTTTTTTTTGTAAATGAACTTTGAAGAGATCACTACTTTACACCTACCCACGAAATTTGATGTTTCTAGCTTAAGTAGTTTCCGAGAAGAACTGCTGTGACACACGGACGGACGGACGGACGGACGGACGGACGGACGGACAGACGGACAGACGGACAGACTGGTCGCGAAACTAGTAGGGTTTTGTAAATTATTTTACAAAACCCTAAAAATGGCTGTTTCTAATGAAAAAATTGAATAATTTTGAGTTATTTTTCCACAACTTCAACGTTTAAGGTACATGCTTTTAACACTTGATTCAATTTAATGAATGACTGAAGATGAATACATACAACAAATATAATCATACGTGAAACAAGTCAGGGCGGCAGGAGAGAGTTTGTAACAGAAGTGCTTTGTAATCACTCTAGATTTCGAAAAAAATTGTCTGATGCCATGAATCCATGATTTGAAATATTCACCCAATACTTGTTTAAGAAATCGTTCATTTTCATCCAAAAGGTGCAGAGTTTCGTTCATAAGCACATAATAACCGTGAGTATGTTCCATGTTAAATAATTTTACATAATGCTCGGCTCATTGAACATATTCAAGTAAACCACTATTCCTTAAATTTTCATGAAAATCCGAAGAAAGCAAGAGTGCCTTGATCGATTTAAAACATTTAGTAACTATCAAAATGAGTTATTGTTTTTGTAATTCCATACTATTGAAATGGTGATAACTCACTTGATTATGATTTGATTTTCATGAAATTTTGCAGGCATAAGAGTTTTATAACGATCTACATTAAGGGCACAGTTTGGAGTTTTGATGGAAAATGTAAAATTTGCAAATCATACCATTGTTAACAGATTTGTGTGAATTTTGATTTCTGAAGTATTTGTTGCCCTTGGGCTCATAAAGACCTACCTTCATGATTTTTTCAGATTTTCGGGTCAATGGCGTCCAATTGTGAGGGGAGGGGACAAATATTGTTCGTGCATATTGCCTCCCCCTGGACTTCTAATGCAAAAAATGATTTATTTTTCAGATTCTGAAAGTGCTTAGACCTTTCATTGGATACCCTACTAAAATACATTTAATGAAAAAGTTTGTTAAGGGCCACTTACTTATAAGGGGAACCCCCTTAAAAATTTTTAATATATTTGATAAGGCCTAAACTTTTGAGAAACAACCATTTTTGACCTTTTCACAATGTTTGAGCTTTGTAGCTTCTATAGTTTCGCAAGAAGTTTCTATTGACGCACGGATAAACGGACAGATGGACAGACAAGCGGACAGATGGACAGACGGAAGGATGGGTGTACATGTAGATAGATAGGATGGAAAATGAGTAGGATTTTGCAAAATTTCTGTAAGAAAGCCCTCACAACAATGGAGCTAGATCCAATAACAAATAACTTAGAGGCTG
This sequence comes from Odontomyia ornata, assembly GCA_963969285.1. NCBI lineage: Eukaryota > Metazoa > Arthropoda > Insecta > Diptera > Stratiomyidae > Odontomyia > Odontomyia ornata. The sequence goes on from OZ017739.1 coordinate 203,235,688, forward strand.
AAATTCGTTGGACTTTGCTTATAGTAGTAGAATTTAACATTTTCATCAGTAAAATTTTATTGGTATCATTAAGTTGGATAAAATCAGCCATTTTAGCAGTTCTTCAAAATATCATTTTATTTTTTAAGTTTCAATAAAATTTACCAACGTTATAGCCATTTGGATGTATTTGGATTACAACAATTATATACGATTTTTCTACTACATGGCTTTTCCATCGAACCAGACACTACACTTTTGATTCGATCTTCTCCAAATTTTCAGATAAGATGAATAACAAAAATACATTTAAGATTCAGGACAGTCAGTTAGTTCTTTTAAAGCAAGAATATATTTGTTGTGCATACCATAAAAGTTTTTCTCGAAGTAAATGATTCGTTTTATCTACATATTATAGGTTAAGTACAAAACTCTTTTGACATGAGCGTACTTCTGTCTACCTAACTTGTTTAAATTACTGTCAAAGAGTTTAGATACATTGCTCATGTTATCATAAACTATGTTGACATTTATTATTTAAAATTTAGTCTTTTAAGTGGTGGTTATACACCATTTTCTTGGGTACACATTTCACGCGTACGCGTAACACCACCAAGCAAATTGCGCATACCTACTGCCTAGACCATGTTTACTGAAAGTCATGATGCCGATCAAACTTCTTTTTGTATATGTCACGGAATCAGAAGCAGAAACGGATATGAAACAGCATGTAGAACTTCCGCAGTTGCGGTAATAGACAGAGAGATCTATTGCATCCCTAATGGTTATAATATACTTGTATTTAAAACAAATTTTTGAAAAAAACCTCGGCGTTGCAAGTATACATATACGAGTATATCCATGCAGCTCTGCACAATCGCTTACCGAAAGAAAAAGTTAAAGTTATCTCGTTCATAGGGAATGAATGAAAAAACAATACGAGTAGATAAGATCTTTTGTGTGCTTTATTGACAAGCATTATTAATTTGTAATTGAATAAGTTGGTTACACTTGATTGAGCGTACGGTCATGAAGTGAGATTCCCTAATAAATCTCAACGCCAGGGTTCGAGTTGGACTAGTGCACGTATATTATTATTATTTATTAAGGGCTTTCAAATGAATTTTATAAAGACCTATACGTTTAGCGTCCTGTCTGTCCATGTGTCAAAGAAAACTATAAAAGCTGCAATACTCAAACTTTCTTAAAAGGTCAAAAGCGGCGGTTTCTCGAAAGTTACGGTCCTGAAATTTAAATTTCAACCGTTTTGAAGCGGCCCTACTTAGACTGAAATGACCCCAAAAAGTGTTCTTTTATTTAAGGTAGTTGAATGGGATATTAAATGAAAGGCCTTGATTTAAACTTTTTGAATCTTAATCAAAAAAGCTGAGCGGTCAAACTGACAACTTGCAGAGTGACAGGAGAACTTTTCGGCTCTTGGAGATGAATTGAAATTTTAAGTTCAGTGATTGTTTTTTATCAGCGATGCAGCGTAGGGAGCAATAAAGTTTAAGCAGATAAGTGAATTAGTGATAACTTTTACAATTCATTTTTTTTCTTTGTTTTCCATTAACGGATTCTGATTGCTTAGGATTAGTGAGATTCTCGTGTAGCGAGAGTATCATCAATCGTAATCATAATTTTTTGTGTAACAAAAAGATTGATTTAGATACATTTTTTAATATTTACAAAATATTTTCTTAAGATAAAATATTTGTTTCTCTAGTAGCAAAAGTTCTTTGTGGCATCAAGTAATAATTAAAAAAAAATTTAACCACAAATAATCTCGTTATTTTTTCTTCTTATAATTCACACATAATATTTTCTTATAATATATTTTTTATCTAATAATTTTTATCCTTTCACTAACTAATCAAAATAAAAATAAAATTCAAAATAAAATCGATTAATACACAAATAAACTAAATAATAAAAAATAAACAAAAATGCCAACACCCGCAACTGAGTCTAAATGTGGAAAATGCAGAAAGCCAGTGGAGGATAATCATCGAGGAATGGGCTGATGGAATTTGTAATAAGTGGTTTCACTTAAAGTGAGGAGCGATATCAATAAATTATGGACATCTTCGAGGATGTTATGTGGATGTGTCCCTCTTGTAAGAACCAACACCAGAAATCGAAAGAAGATCGCCTTTTTCATCAAATGAAAGAAATGGAAAACCATTTAGTTGAACTCATAGAGGTACACACTGGAAACGGCGAGCTTTCATTTCCCATATAGAATATTGAAGTCTCTTAATAAATGCTCAATACGAACAAACATTTCATGTAGATACGTATATTCCAATTTTCGAAAGCTTTTGGACTTTCACTAATGAGCTTACGTATGATTGTCCAAATGCTATCATTGTTCGAAATTAATTTCGAAATAGCTAAAAAAGTTCAAAGACAGCTTCTTTTTTATTTTTTGTATTTTATTTTTAGTTTTCTTCTCGAAATCGATTTTCGACCGTAATCGTTCGGTCTTCTGCAGCGATTAATTTATTTTCACTCACATTCATCATGGCTATTTAAATTAATTAAATAATAATATCTTTTCTGAATCTTGTAAAAATAATATTTTTATAACTACCCCATTTGTAAATTACCTTTCCTACCTTTTATTAGCTCAAGCAAATTTCCTTGATTACCTTTTAATGATCTAGAGTAAATTTCCTTAAAAATAGCTAGTGTATAAGCAGGAATGTGAGTGAAAATAAATTAATCGCTGATGAAGACCGAACGATTACGGTCGAAAATGGATTTGGAGAAGAAAAATAAAAATAAAATACACAAAATTAAAAGGAAGCTGTCTTTTTTCTATTTTCAGTTGGAGTATTGTGTGAAGGCGAAAATGAATTCGAATATAAAAAAGTTCATTATTGTTAGTTTTCTCTCTAATGATCATAAAGCATTTACAATCGTAAACAATGCCTCCAAATATTGTTTAACAAACTTCTTTCTTTTCCATAAAATGTATGAACAAACTACGAAGTGCGCCACATTTAAATCGTTTTCAATCGAAACCAACAATTGTGACACCCCTGGTTCCGGAAATAATGTTTCTGCTGATTGAAAACAGTCAGTTGACAATTCTTGCGAAAATTCCATCAAAGATCGTAGTTTTTAAAATTTTCAATGAAAACGGTTGTTTCGGGTGGATTGTATAAGTGATTTCGAAAATAAAGTTTTCAATGTGTAAACGTGAGTAGAAATGTGAAAGCGTCATCGAGTATTTCTCATTACTTAGGTAAGTAAAGTACAGTCAAGGAAACAATTATGTATCCGGGTATAATCTACGTGATGTTTTCTGTGTCCGTCCAGGCTTTTGGTGCGTTTCGTGAATGAAAACATAATTTCGAATATTGTGTGAATCGTTCCTGCTAAAAACAGTATATGGGAGACGCGAATTTAAAGATTTTCTCGGTTGAAACAGATTTGACGCCGGTGATAGAATTCCGATAACATGCAACTGAAACTCGCTTGCATTGTAAATATTTACGCGCTTTTTTTCTGATTTTTATTCCTACGGATTAAAATGAGCCCAAGTTATCCTTAAAGCTTCGTGTTGGAGTAATTAATTGTGTTTTTAAGTAACAGTTCGTAATTGTCAAAGTGCAAATTGCATGTGAAATATATGTTCCGCGCAAGTGTTGAAGTTTTGTCGGCTCCGTCCTTAATGGTGTTAAGATTCAATTGTTGGAAATAATACGTTTTGTTGTTGCGAAGGTACTTGCAAAAGTTTCATGTATCGGAGTAAATGTTTTAATTGAAAAACTTTGAAGGTTTTCTAAAATATGAGATTTCGTATCAGTGCAGTACACCTACAATCTGGGGGCTGTTTTATTAATTTCGAAAACTGGTCGGTTGAATTTAAAAATTTTTTTCTAGATTTCTGGAGTCGTGGTGATGGGACTGAAATTGATGTTGAATATCGAGCCAATTAATGCAGAAATGCATGCATGGCGGTTTACTTTGAAAATATTTGTTTATTTACCGAAAAACGAAGATAACCGACTTCAAAGTGCCCTACAAAGGATGAAATGAATTTTATGGAAGTGATATTAAATCACCATGTAATATCACTAATATAGCATCGCTTTAAAAAAATTTTATTCATCTTACTTACTTTGGAGTCGCTTTTTTTTTTTAATTTTAGGTGAATTTCTCAAGACAAATTTACCTATTGCGTAGCGTAGAGTACTTTATATAAGTATATATATATATATATATATATATATATATATATATATATATATATATATATATATATTATATATATTGTCGCGTGTTATTGGTTCGCGGCCAATAATTTTAATGTTCCGGGAAAGTGAAAACGCAATGTCTTTTAATTTAAGTTAAAAGTGTTTATTTAATTAAATAAAATGCACAATAATCAGTTAACACTTTCACTAATTTTAATTGTCACTATTAAAATTATCTAACACTTGTCCATAAATTTATTATCGCAATTGTCTTCTAAATCACTTCACTATTACAAAAATCACTTTTCTACTACTCGAATAATTTCGCTTCCCACACACAAAGGCAGTTCTTATCGCGGTCGGATGAATGATTCCCCCCATTCATTCAGCTCGCCTTTATATAGGGTCTCTACCTATTCACCCATTTCTCGCACATTGGCGAACGTTCTACCGAGAGGTACCTGGTAGATTCGAGCAAATTCATCAATGGAGTGACGTCACTTGCAGATGTTGATCATGCTTGTTGGGTTCTCGTGTTTTCGAGTGAATTCGTGTTCTTCATTGTTGTGAAAACAATTGCGACAGTAGCTCGCAGAATTATTTGTACATGTAATTATTTGTACATGTAACACTGCCCCCACCTCAGTTCTTTTCGCCCCGAAAAGATGTGTCGCTATTTGTAGTCAATTCTCCCTGGGTGTAATATGGGGCAAGACGGTCCAGATGCACGATTTTCATTTTAGCTCTCGGCTTACGATGTTCCTGTATTCGGTATACGACGTCGTTGATTCGCTTTGTAACTCGGTATGGTCCCTCCCAATTATGTTGCAACTTCGGAGACCTACCCTTTCGCCGTTGCGGGTTATAAAGCCACACCAAGTCATCTTGCTGGAAGCCAGTAGAATTAGCCTTTAGATCATACCTGGTCTTCATGCGGTCAGCAGCCGATTCGAGGTGTTTTCGCACTGTCCGATGTATCTGGTTCAACCGTTGTCTTAGATCACTTGCGTACTCCGAGACCGTTTGGGGTTTCTCAGGGGGTGTTCCGAACTTTATATCGGCTGGCAAATGAATAGTCTTTCCAAAAATGACTTTGGCTGGGGCTTGGCCCGTCGATGCATGTTCGGCAGCTCTGTACGCCATCAAAAATAATGGGATATGTCGGTCCCAGTCCCTTTGGTTCTCGTCAACCATCTTGGCAAGGTGTTTATTGAGCGTGCCGTTGAAACGTTCGACCATTCCATCGGATTGGGGATGCAGCGGTGTTGTCCTCGTTTTCCGTATTCCGAGCAGCTCGCACATTTCGCCAAAAACTAGTGACTCAAAGTTTCGGCCTTGATCCGAATGTAATTCGCAAGGTACGCCGTACCTACTGACCCAATTTAACACTAGCTGTTCAGCTACGGTAGTTGCTTCCTGGTTGGGAATGGGGTAGGCCTCGGGCCACTTGCTGAAATAATCGGCTACAACCAGCGTATATCGATTTCCCCAATCGGATTCAGGAAAGGGTCCTGCGATGTCAACAGCAATCCTTTCGAATGGCACGCCTACGTTATAGGTTTGCATTTGTCCTCTCAGTCGTCGCTTTGGGCCTTTGACGGAAGCGCAAATTGTGCATCTGCGACACCAGTCCTCTACGTCTTCTCGAGCGTGGAGCCAGTAGAACCGTTCCCGCAATTTCGCTAAGGTCTTGTTAACACCAAGGTGGCCTCCCGAGGATCCTTCATGCATTTCCTTAACCACATCGTGGATTCGGCTTTTGGGAAGTATAGTTTGCATCCTATAGGAGCTACCGTCCGCCGTTTCCCATTTCCGCTTGAGTACACCACCCTCCACCTGAAGGGAGTTCCATTGTGCCCAATAGCTTTTCAGGGTTGCGCCATGCGTTGAAACGTCCTTCCACTCAGGTCGCCCAGTCGTCTCCTTCCATACGAGCAATGGTCCGATGTCTTCCTCGGCTAGCTGGGCATTTCGAATCTCCTCCGATGACCAACCTTCATCGAATTCGGCCGTTATCAGTCGCAGATCAACGAGCGGCTCCTTTTCCTCAACCCGCCGGCAATGCTTGCAGTTAGCTGGACATGGGTGACGAGATAGGGCGTCAGCATTTCCATGAACTCTACCCTTGTGAAGCAGTTGGGGCCCCACTAGGTCTGGTCGGATCGTCGAGCGGGTTGCACAAGTGTCGTTTGTTAGGGTGCGATGTTCTTCATCAAATTGACCAGGAAGGCATCTGTCTGCTTCTCCACGATGTTGCCTTGGCACGGTGCTGGGTATTTCGATACTCCTAGCCAACGTTCGCCCCCCGAAGTTGGCCCTTGCAGTTTGATGATCCATTCTAGGCTCCTGACACGGTCTGGATCTCCACCACCCTGGACAATAGCTCGGTCTTCTCCCCTTCTTGCAGTCTCTTTGCAGGTGCCCTTTTTCCCCGCAATTCCAGCATCTAGGCGCACCATTCACCTGCAGCTCTCGCTCAATCCCCACGCGCTCACACCTGCAATTATCTGCCACTACCTCACGAGCCCGGGCAGTGGTACGGGTCACATTTTTGGCTGCCTCAAAATTTAAACTATAAGCCAATGCATCCTTGACTGTTTGCTTTTGAGCTAACCGCACGGCTTGTTGCAATTCCTTGTCCTTCAAGGCGCTGATGAATGCTTGTGCTGCTACGTCATCTCGATGTTCTGAGTCGTACGCTGGGTAAGCCAAAAGTGCCAGTCGCTCAATGTCTTGTGCTAGCTGCTGCAAGGTTTCACCAGACTTCTGCATCCGATGTCGTAGCTGTGCCCGGTAAATCTGCCTCAGATGATCGTCTCTATAACGCATGTCCAGCGCATTCATTATAGCAGCCGGGTTTGAATGCAGCTCAACGGGGATAGTCTGCAAAAGCTCGGCAGCTGGGCCTCTTAGAGCAAGAATTAACGCAGTTGCTCGTTCCTGCTCATTCCAGTGATTTATCCTAGCGGCTGCTTCAAACTGGATTTTGTAAATAGTCCAGACCGTTTGCCCATCGAATATTGGTGCTTGCACATTTCTAGATGAGCTTTCCGCTGCGGTTATAATTGGGGCTGGTGAGGCGGATACTAGTGCCTTTGCTGCTTCCAATTCCTTTTTCATGTTTCCCATCTCATGGTTGATTCTCTCCTCTACCTGGCTGATATCATGGTTTATTCTCCCCTCGACCTGGCTGATCTCATGGTTAATTCTCTCCTCGACCTGGTAAACCTTTTCCTCGACCTGGTCAACCTTTTCCTCGACGTCTTTAATTTGTTTGTTCAGATGACCGAGCTCCGCTTTTATTTCGGTTGACTGTTTCTCCAGCTTCTGTGTGATGTCTGCCTTGATTTCGATTGCTTGTTGGTCCAGCTTCACTGATTGTTCATTTAACTTCGCAGTCAGACTGGATGACATTAGCATCAACATTTGCATTAGCGCATTTTCTGGCTCCTTTGATTTTGGTGTGTCCACTTCTCCACCTTCTGCGCCTTTTTCCGCATCTGAGAGCTCACCCGAATCCAGATTCACGCCTTCCGACTCGATCGCGTCACGCAAGCGTGCAATCAGTATGGCCTTTGTACCTTGTGTGGCCAGATTCCGCTGTTCCAACTCCTCCTTGAGCTCCGATATGGTCAATTCATTAATTTTTAAGTTTAAGCTTCGTGGCATTTTTAATGTTTCTTTAAATTTTACTATTGTGCACTATAAAAATGTTCAAATTTTCACTTTCAAAATTTTTCTTTCGCACTTCTTGACACCATTGTCGCGTGTTATTGGTTCGCGGCCAATAATTTTAATGTTCCGGGAAAGTGAAAACGCAATGTCTTTTAATTTAAGTTAAAAGTGTTTATTTAATTAAATAAAATGCACAATAATCAGTTAACACTTTCACTAATTTTAATTGTCACTATTAAAATTATCTAACACTTGTCCATAAATTTATTATCGCAATTGTCTTCTAAATCACTTCACTATTACAAAAATCACTTTTCTACTACTCGAATAATTTCGCTTCCCACACACAAACGCAGTTCTTATCGCGGTCGGATGAATGATTCCCCCCATTCATTCAGCTCGCCTTTATATAGGGTCTCTACCTATTCACCCATTTCTCGCACATTGGCGAACGTTCTACCGAGAGGTACCTGGTAGATTCGAGCAAATTCATCAATGGAGTGACGTCACTTGCAGATGTTGATCATGCTTGTTGGGTTCTCGTGTTTTCGAGTGAATTCGTGTTCTTCATTGTTGTGAAAACAATTGCGACAGTAGCTCGCAGAATTATTTGTACATGTAATTATTTGTACATGTAACAATATATATATATACATATATATATATATATATATATATATATATATATATATATATATATATATATAAAGACATATATATATATATATATATATATATATATATATATATAGATATAAACATATATACATATATATGTATATATATACATATATATATATATATATATACATATATATATACATATATATAAATAGATATTTATATATATATATGTATATATATATATATATATATATATATATATATATATATATATATATATATATATATATATATATATATATGATATAACGAAAGTCGTGACTATGCTAGAGGTCACAATTTCACTCCAATTTTCACAAAATTTTTAGGGAGGACGTATTGGGTGAATATATCAGTTAAGTTGTTTAACCAGCTAAATCGGTCGAGGGAAAACATAATGGCGGCCATTTTAGACAAACATTCGTGATTTTATTTCTGACCAAACCATGGCTCCTATTTGGATGAGATTTGGTACAGAGGTTTATTGAAGTATGCGATGAGTTTCACAATAAAAAATCCAAAGTCGAACCGTTGGTGGCCGCTCAGACGTCGAAAAGCGTGTAAGCATTGGAGGTTGTAGTTGTGACCAAACTTTTCAACCGATGTTAACGAAATTCGGTACTTTGGTAAAGACTGTAAATGTCTAAAGAATTATGTAAAAAAACTAGAGATCACCTCTTCAAAAACAAAATCGTGGCTAGTTGAAGGTCGAAATTTCAAAGGCTTCTGAAAGACCTAGTTTTGATTCGATGTGGATGAAATGAAGATAGAAAACAATACGATCCAAACATTTTGCTATTTTGGTGCACATACATGCTCAAGTTACAAAATGGCGGCGATTCAAATAAGCGATTTGTTCAGATTTTTGTTGCCCTCTAGTGGCCAAATTTTCCAACGGATTTTAATGAAACTTGAGATTATGGATAATTGTACTAAGTCCTTGTACTAAGTAAAAAATTATCAAAATCGGATGAAAATTAAAGAAGTCGGAAATTTAAAACCTAATATTTTTCGCTGCCATTTTCATTAAAAATTTAATACTTTTGCCCTGTCTAGAGGGAAACTGATTGAATGAGATTGGGCAAATTGACTGATGAGATTCTTAGATTGAAATATTTTTAAAAATCCAAAATCAAATGCATGCATTCAAAATGGCGGCCCACAAAGATAAGAAGATAAGCGCAATTCACTATTTTAGTAGCAACTGAAGTAATGAATGTTTATCATGGAAACATTTTTAATGTCGTAACTTGTAAGTATTTATACAACAGACCATTTTAGGGTATTGTAAAGTATTTTTACAATGCCCTATTAAAATCGCGATCTGTCTTTGCGTCCGCCTGTCCATCCGTCCGTGCGTCACAGCAAGTTTTCTCCATAGTATACTCAACTAGTAACCACATTCCATCAACCTTCCGGAAAAATCCGAACACAAGCCGAACAGCGAGCCATAAATCTTTGGTAGGTAGGTAGGTAAACGCTGAAGCGAGGATTGGCGCGAATATAAAGATATGCTTCGATGAGAGATTTCAGGATTACCATATCTCAAAAAACCAATAACTTTGCAGAAAAACAAATTCGTTCCATGCAATCTTTAAGTTTTTTATTAGGATCTGGCAGCACTCCTATGTTCTGAAATGCGTAAAAGAACACGTGCGTCGGAAATTTTATTTGCTTCTTGCTTTGTTTCTTGAGCGCGCCAAACGTGGGATCAGTGCTCATGCCCCGGATCAGCTGACGTGCCCCTGGGAAAATTCAAAAAGTCTGCAATAGGGTTAATGAAAGGTGTGGGTGCTAGTTGAATATACTATGGTTTTCTCGCAAACCACACAAGCTAGAGTGATGAAATTTTCTACGTAGGTGAAAAGTGGTGCCCTCTCAAGCTTTTGCGAGAAAATTCCACCAGAACAATAATATCAGCACATACGACAATTTTTTGGCTTTCTTTTTGTAGTAAACAATTAATTTCCAAACGCTGCGTTCTCATAAAGTTTATCGCCAAGAGTATGATACACCTTATCATATGATGAATGAAATTTCGACCCTAATTTCGAAATTAGCTTCGAGCCTATGCGAGCTATTACAATAACAAAGGCAACATTTCGTGGCTTGATGAATTTGATCGTTCGCCGTCTCCTGTATGTACCTCTATGGTTGAACTAAAGACAACTGTAACTAGTTTAATCGATAAAAATGCAGCCGCGCGAAAAGCTTCTTATGCGGATATCACGAAAAGTATTTCTACTTTTCAAACTGAACGGTGTGCACATTCAACATCAAAAAAAGGGATTATAATTCAGCCCAAAAAACATTCATCCTCGGAAAAAACGCTATCCGATTTTAAGTCGAAGATTAAGCCCCCGCCAACTGTTCGGGCCTATCCGTAATGGTGGTTCTATTATAAAATCGACCACAAATAACAATACAACATCACTCTTCAAAATTACAAAAGATAATCTACAAGACGAATATGAAGTCACGGAAACAAAATCTCGTCAGCCCAGGCTGGTCATCAATGGCCTTGAGAAGCAGTTTTTTAGTGAGGAATTAAGAGATGAAATGCTATCCTTAAACCCCAATATTGGGGAAAACGAGAAAATGGAATTAGTTCACGCCAGACGCACAAAAAATGGAAAGTGGTTGCACATTCTTCAGGTGAATGGATGTATGTATAAAAGACTGGTAAATAGGTATGTAAACATCGATTTCGGGTCCTCCTTCGTAGAGGAAGACTACAATGTGACAAGATGTTATAAGTGCCAAAAGTTTAATCATAAAATGGCGAAATGCGAAGAAGAGCAAATATATGCTAGGTGTGGGGGAAAGCATCAATCGAAATAGTAAGAATGTTGATCATTCCCACAGAGCAGGGTCTACGAAGTGCCAAGAATACCAGCGTAGGAAAACAATTGCTAGGAGGAGCATTAACTACGATTCCAAATGATTTTTAGCAATACAAATCGATCAAGTGGCACACAACTAACGATCGTATATGCTAATATAAGAAGCCTACCGAACAAACTGAGTGATATTCAGATTTATCTGCAGCGAAATCCCGAGACAGATGTGATTGTTCTAAATGAAGTATGGGTTTACCCACAAGAAGCAAAGTATTTTAATATCGTAGGCTACAATTCGGTATTCTCCTGTAGACGTGGAAGAGGTGGTGGCACAGCTATTTATGTAAAAAATACAATAAACTTCATTACTAAATGCGTCACCCCTGATAAAAACTGGATTATAATAATCGAAATAAACTACGCAAGAAAAAAATTAAGATTATTACTTTCTCCAACCCCAACCGTCTGAATGCACAAGATCTATGCTCGGTATTAGACAACCTTTAGTCCTCAGAAAAAAGCTACTTACAATAGCTGACACAAACATCGATATAATAACTGATTCCTCAGAATCAAGGCTATATAAGGATACACTCGATACAAATGGTGCTATTATCGTGAACTTAGAAACAACTACACGTCCTGTTTCAAATACTTGCCTCGATCACATAGTTACAAACGATAAGCCAACTGCGGAAAAAATTAATTTCATATATGAGGAGTGGCCAGAGCTAGATCATCGTGTTTTAAAAATAAACATTCAAGGCATAAGCGCTCATAAACAGAGGCCTGCTTACAAAACTTTCCGATACTTGAACTAGGAGCTCTTCAAATCTTACATCTAACAATTATTAGAAAAAAGGAGACCTACAAACCTAATGGAATTTTCAATACAACGCGACTAAAGGGAAAAAAATTAAATGTCGTCAGCATTCATGGATTACTCAAAAAGTGATTGAGGCGAGCAAGAACAAGCGGAAAGCATATATGGACTAGAAAGGGAATATGAACGATCAGTCACTAAAGTTCATGTATAACAAAGCAAACAAATTGTCCAAATGCGCTGGGAAAGAAGCGAAAGCTTTGTACTATTCCAAAAGACTGGATGCAGCGGCTGACAACCCACATGAAATATGGGACATAATAAACGAAGTTAAAAGGAACTCACCGCGTCACTCAGAAGCCCAGGAATCTTCTTTCAGATTAGAGAACTCAACTACACAATTAAATGCATTTAAAGCTGCAAGTACACTCAATAATTTTTTTTCGACTATTGGTAAAAAGATTGCCAATGAAATCCGGACAAACACAGCAAGAAATTTTAGTCCCACAATTACTTTGCCAAAATCCTCATTTCATATACATATATCCAACAAACAAATCTGAAGTTGTAAACATCATTGAGGGAATGAAGGAAAATACAGCGACCGGGATTGAAAACATAACCATAGATGAAATAAAACTCATTAAAGAACTGATAGCTGATTATATTGCAACTTACCTTAATGAGCATAAAAGGAAAGGAACGTTTCCAGAGGAAGGGAAACTAGCTGAAATAGTCCCAATTTTCAAGGGAGGAGACTGGATGGATCCAAACAACTACCACCCGATCGCTCTTTTAACAGGGTTTAGTAAAATTTCGAAATTTCGGAAAACTCAATTTTAAATTTACAACAATTTGGATTCCAGAAAAATAGAGGAACCTTTGATGCCCTCCTTTCAGTCACGCATTTCATCAATACAGGCCTGGACAAAGGAAATTATGTTGCTGCGATTTTTGTGGAACTGAAAAAAGTTTTTAATACGGTGGATCATGATCTTTTACTTCGTAAAATGGAATTATATGGTATTCAAGGCAATGCAAATCAGCTATTTAGAAATTACTTGAAAGGCAGATCGCAGAGGATAGCAGTCAATAAAGCTTTGAGCGACGCTGCTCCTATGAAGTCGGGTGTTCCACAAGGCTCGATTTTTGCCCAACCTTATTCTTGTTATACACTAATAATTTGAATACATGTGAACTTAAAGGACATTATGCACTATACGCAGATGATACAGTACTACTTTACTCGGGACACGAAAGAGATTACCAAGAAAACACCATTAATGAGGATCTAAAAACATATCATTCGTGGCTGATTGATAGTAAACTAGCACTGAATACTTCAAATACAAAATTCGTGATTTTCAAGCAAAAGAATAAAGGTGACATTGATATGGACATAAAAATTAATGACGAAAAACTACAAAAAGTAACGGAGATCAAGTATCTTGGACTTATCATTGACCATAGACTAACATGGTTATCACACATTAATAACTTAAGGAGACAATTAGCTCCTATTGTCGGACTACTTAGAAGATATGAAGGTTTTCCAAAAAACGTCAAGCAGATAATCCTAAATACATTCGTACTGTCGAAACAACATTATGGAGTTGTAATTTGGAGCCAGTCATCAAAGCAGCATCTTAATACCATCTCTAGAATGCTCACCAAAGCATATAAAAACATTCTAAATCTTTCGATGCTCCATCAAACTAGATAAGTGTACCAATCAGCGAAAGCATTAACCATTCCTCAAATCATTGAAATGGAGAAAGCCAAGTTTATCTTCAAATGTTTACAATCAAAATCGTCATCACAAGTTCAATTTATCAAAGTATCGCAAAAGAATCAGTACAATGCTAGAAATGGAAATCAATTCGTAATACCTTTTGCAAGAACGGACCGTCTGAAGAACGATGCTACAAATGATGCGCTGCGAATATACAACAATCTTCCTGATTCAGTTAAGGAAGCAAACTCACTTATAGTCTTTAAGAAAAGGCTTAAAGAATATTTAATTAATAACGTTTGAAATCCTGTCCAGTAAAGTTCAACATACCATCTTAGGGCATTTTTGAAACCCTACCGTTGAGATGCTTGAAGAGACAGCTATTTTAAAACTCAGAGTTTTTTTTTTACTGCGTCGAATTTATAATTTTTTTTTATCTCTGTTAGCTGATCACGAATTGGATAAGAAAAGATTAGTAGAATAACTTCACATATTTTTGTGTGCACCCTTATACCGATGTTATAAACATTGCCTGGGTATCACACTAGAAGAAGCGACGAAATATGAAGTGCAGATCGCACGAGCGTTGTGCGACGAAGAAAGTGTGATGGAGAGAGTGGTAGGGAATGGAGGTAAAAAAAAAGTTCAGTCGCGCATCAAGAGGTCCAGGAGAAAGCAAATTGTATGAATATACAATACATTGCCAAGGACGGTCTGGGTATGGGACATCCAATATCCCCCATAATATCAGAAATATTCTTACAATCTTTGGAAGAGGTCTTTACTACCAAAATTGTCAAAAGATTCAATGTAATATTCTACAGATGATATGTGGATGACTATTTCATCATTATTGACTCACAAGAAAATAAACAAGACGAACTATTCACCTATATGAATGAATTCACCCGAATATAAATTTCACTATAGAAAAAGGAACAAACGGACAACTCAACTATAAGGACCTAACCGTGATATGCGAAAAAACAAAATTAGACTACAAAATATACAGAAAATCAACCACAACTGATCATACCATACAAAAACATCTAACCACCCCGCACAACATAAGCTAGCAGCGTACAAATCAATGGTGCAGTGGCTTCATTCCATCCCCATGACTCCTGCTAACTACTCCAACGAACTAAGCAACATTTACAGGAAAGCAAATAATCACGGAAACAAACAATGCGACATTGACAAACTTGTTACACAGTACAAACAAAAGCAGGAACGCCAACCGACCGACTGAATCATCAACAGAGGATTTCATTAACATACGTAGGCAAAGAGACATACAAACTATCAAACTTCCTTAGGAAATACAAACTGCATTCAAAACGAACAACAGCAATGGAAACAAACTGAAACCAAAACTGAATGACACATCAATATACGAAAACAGTGGCATGATACAACCTGCGACATAGTATATATATAGGAAGGACAACACGAAAACGAACGACAAGATACAAACTGCACTTACGATCTTTCTAACACAACAAGGCAGACTCCAACTAGACGATCCACCTACAAAACCACGCACATGAGCCTGAAGCTATGACAAACTCCATGAAACTGCTACACAAACAAACAAAGGACCGAGACTTGACATCCTAGAAAAGCTTGAAATATATAAATATAGAAGAACAGACGGTAAAACTATCAACAAACAACTTGTTACAAATTCTTGCTCAGTTTTTTCTGCACTGGACCACACTCTTAGACGAAAACGGAAACGAGATGAACCAGAACAAATGGATATCCAACAAGTAGAAAAACAAAAACGTAACATCCCTCTACCTGGCCTAATTTAATACTTGACGTAATTTACTACCTGACCTATTCACCCATCCGGTCAACCCATCCCACGACTTTATAAATTCATTCCCTTCAAAACATCCTTTAGATGACTCAATGTAGTCGAAACGCGTCTGCTCATACAACAAAGCAAGGCCCGACGGCTTTTAAAGAAAAAAGAGAATTGACCAGCGGATACCAAATAAACAAAATTATTGACTATTGTACGAATGTTCTTCATTAAATGGTATTGCTATCCTTAAACTCCTTTAAATTAAAAAAAAAAGTCTATAGATGAACATAAGTTCTTTGTGCCCACAAAACTTCATTTTGATCGGATCATAATCAATTTTGATGCAGCCATTTCAATTATATGAAAATACAATAACAACATGTGGTGATGGTTGGTATACGTAACTCCAAACCAACGTAGTTAATGCAATTTCCTTCGGATTTTCATGTAAATTTTAAAAAAATGTTTTATTTGAATATATTTTATTGGTCAACTTCACAAAGTTTATTCAAGAGAGAACAGCATGTTGGCTGCTTTGTTTTAACAAAAGAAACCTTCAATTTTTCTTATATAATTGAATGATTTTCTGTATGTTCAATAAATCCATAGTTCAAGTAATTATTTATGTCATCAGAAAAGTTGTTTTGAATCTTAGGATGGTTAGGTAGGTTCATCGTCCTGCCAACCCGACTTGTTGAAAGCTTCATTGACTGGGTTAGAATGATGCAGTAAAGCATATGTAAATATCGTACGAGTGTGTAAAAAGTAATCACTCACCAGTTTGCGCATACTCGTACGATATTTTTAATATGGGTTAGTAAATTTTTCCACCCCACGTCACAACGTTTTCAAAATCGATATTATGGAATTAAAAATTCGTTGAAATCACTCTAAAAACAGGGCAAATGACCTTATTTATTTCCAAATTTCTACATGTTACCCTACGCATAGGCAAAATTTCTTCACGTCATTCGATGAATTACCTTGCAGAAGGCAGCACTTGTAAAATGTACATAGGCTCAAAATTGTTCAATATTAATCATAGAACTTTAATAATTCACTATAATTTACATTTTAAAGCAAATTGGTAACTTTTCGGTGTTCTAAATATAATCTCGACAACGCACACATTCTGCCATCGTGGCAAAAGGGGACGGGGTAAGACGGGTGAAAAGTTTTCGATAAGGTAAATAGATAAATTTCTTCCTGAAGCTCTATTAGGGTTTTAATGAATTTCGTAATGAATGCAAGTAGTGCATTTACGGTTGATGGTTTGCTGAGATGGACACGTTTTCTGCAATAAAATGAGAATTTATGTAGCTCGCCAAATTGTGAACGAAAGAGTAAATGGAAAGGAAAAGTGTAAATGCATGAAATTTATTTAGTATTAATAAGTTTTAGAGATTGTTAAATGGCTGATCAATAGTGCTGATTATTAAATACTTAGTGAGTCGTTATTTTAGTACAGTCGAAATCTGTTGCTATTACATCGGTTGGATTCCAGCCTAGCTAAGTGATTTTATCGTTATCCATCGATAATTTGATATTATTAACATAACAAGCGTATTCTACACTTATAACTGGATACTGCTTTTATGAATCGCGTCTCTACGCGCAACTTGTCCTTTTTAAGACATAAAATAAAACTTTCTTAAAACATCTTGCCTCTGGAGGTAAGACTTAGGTTCGATATAAAAAAATGCATCAAATGCGTACTTTATCAGGGGGAAAAATAAGCATTCAACTGTTTTGAAGCCAGTCATTACTCAGAAAAAAGTTTTTTTGCATTTTTGGAACTTGAGAGCTTTCGTGTACTACCAGTAGCCTTGCCAAGGTGAAATAATAAATTCTGGTAAATATTGCAATCAACTTGCTCAATCTTACGCCACTCTGGTAGAAGAACGTCAAGAATTGACAAATCGTCGAGGACTAGTTTTTCATCATGGCAACATAACACCGCATGTTAGTTGGCCGTTAGGCCAAAATGACTGCAGTTTGATTGGAAAATTCTTAAGTTTTCTCCATAGCTTCCTATGCACTGCAGTAATTTATAGTATTGATCCATGCTTTTTTTCTTGTTTGTGGTAGGGAGGTGAATGTCATTTATGAACAGAGTGTAGGGCTCCCATTCTTGCATATGCTTGCGCTAACCACTAAACACCCCCTCTCAAAACGAGAACCCAGCCTGGAACACATTAATTTAGGCCAAGTCTCGTTTCGTTAGGCCATGAGCCACCTGTAAGCTGGGGGATCCCTCTTCTAGCGGGAGGAAAGAGGGAAAGAGAATCTGCTAGACAAGCAATCCCCCAGTACCGAAGAACCCCCGTCCCGTAGGCAAGCGTTGAATGTGCTGATCAGTAAGTCAAGACAATGGCGATAGACAAGTTGCAACATCTCAGCTGGAACACCACACACACCTCACCTTCAATGAAAAGACTGCCTTTTCTAGTTCCGGTTGTGTGAAGAGTGGACACTCGACTGCTGTTTCATTAAGAACAGCGTCAAAACATACGGTATGGGTGAAGAAGAGTGCCCGACCTATCGCGTTCATATTTCCCGCATCATGTTTGCAAGGTCTCCATAAAGCTCCAAGTTTCCACATAACTAGCTTGTAGCCAAGGCCCCACGGATCCTTGTTCACACTGCCCACTAGATATTGCCAGCACCGAGCCTTGCTGATGTTGATTAATTTATGAAGGCATTTCCTGGCCAACTTATATGCTGCTACCCAGTTGCATGCCTCATCAGGATTCTATGCCCGTTGAGCCTCACGCCGAAGTTTGTGACACTCATTTTGCTTTTCAGCGATTTCAGTCAACCGTCACCAGTACACGGGGGCTTGCCGTCCCGGGGTTTTCGACCGGGCATAGAAGAGTTGCAAGCAGTCGTGATGATGCCATAGTTGAGTTCGCTACTTCTTGAGCTGCCAGTTCTTCCGTCTCCTGCGAATTCCCCTGCAGCGGAACCCCTACTGTGAGCACTTCGATGAACCTCTTGACGTCCATCCTTCTGATTTCCACCCAATTGTGGAAAGTCAAAAGCACGGACGTCGGGAAACAACATCACTGATCTCAAGCAGAATGTACTGATGACCATTGGCTGAGTAGTCCCCTGATAACTCTCCAGTTGTGTATCCTCCGCACTAAGGACTCCGATGTGAATTTCACATCCGGTATGGTTCCTTCAGAGCCAATATGATGGAAAGTCAGTAATTTTTCTATGTTTGTACGATGAGCACTGTCGTGACCACCACTTCTGGAATTCATTTTCCCCACGCATCTGTTTAAGGTATGCCCCATTCGATGAACCCCAAGAAGCACGTTGCCGGATGCATTCGAGACCGCGCCCTTCAAAGTATTAATTTTGTCTTAGAAAGATTATATCGATTCGTTTAGCGCCAGATGCATACTGGAGAAGGTGGTCCTTGAGCACCAAACCCACACAAAACCATCCTGCCATCCACAGCCCTCCACCTGGAAATCACTGCTCCGAATCTAGATGTTAGCAGTACCGCTTTCATCAAGATACTATGATGCAGAGCTTTTATCATGGTGTTGCGCACTCAGCAGCAAATCTTCGGCTTTCATGTCCCTCGCAAGCTGATCAAGCAGATCTTGGGCGGTTGAACTTTGGTGCAGGCTTAGCTGCAGTATACGGCTCATCGAAGTTTTGATTTTGCCTTATCTGGGGCTTCCTGGAAAACTTGATATTTCCCTGATCCCAAGACGAGCCCAACATCCGGTCTTAGATCAGCATCCTTGCAAAGGATACTGTGTGCCTCCTCTGTCCACTCTTATATTTTATGTTCTGTTTTACCTTATTTGTAACAAAGGGAACTGCTATCGTATTCTTTGCATACTTGTGCGGTGTGATCATAGCCAAGGTATTTGAAACATTAAAGAGACGCTGCTTTTGCCATATCCTGCAGACAATCCACCCTATTCTTATTGTGCCCTTATACAAAAATTGTTCGGCGTTCTTTTTGGTCAAGTCAATGATGTCCATACGCTATCCCCAGTGGTTTTTTGGTGTCAACCCCACTTTGATCCTGCCTATGCTAGGGAACTCATTTTTGATGATGTTTAGTATCTCAGTCAGGCCCATGACGCTGTCAATGTCAATGTTTTAATCGTTACCACCAGCTCGAATGAGGCTATAGTTGAAATTTTGCCTAGGACTTTCTTTACTGCGTTGCAAAATGCTTCTCTATTGTCGGCCTTTACTCCGAATCTGACCAGCATGTGGCCCGACCGCGTTGATCATACCGCAATCAATGCTTTTTAAGTTCACACATAAGGAAGATGTTATAGAAATTTTGTGCTTTCATAATAATTGGGGCTGAAAATTGGATTTTTGGAGTTTTTTCACATTGTTTAACAAATTTACATTTTATAGTTTTGTTATTTGAAGTTGAACCAGTGCTGGTGAATTTATTTTTTAATTGGCTCTCTTTCGAAGAGTGAATATAAATTTAAATGCAACAGTATTTTGAATTTATTTATGATAATCGTCGAGGGGTGTACGACCAGCAGTACGATTATATTAGTCAATGAATAATTAGCAGCAAACTACTAAACTACGTTCTCAAATCAATCATTATTTGTAATTAATAATGTGATAACATAACATTCGAAAAGAATTAAGGACTGCTGACAGCCTATTTCGTACTTTAATTATGTACTTTAAAGAAAATATATCATAAAATTGTACTACAAGTTAAAAAAAAATATAAAGGAACTTTTCATTCTTTGAAAGACAATTTTAAATGCATATGCATATGCAAATCACGTTTGACTTATATTTAAGTATGAAATTGGTTGAAATCAAGCCAGAATTCCTGGTGAAACACGTAACATGATTAGTAAAATTTCGAAATGCGCATACTCTCCGTTTTCTGTACTAAATGCTGGCAACCTTTCTGCAGTCATTTGGTAATGTGCCTCAAAAGTTTAACTCAGTAAGATTGCATGACAGAACACGATAAGCGGATAATTCATTCGTTGCCAGATGCACGACAAAGTGCAAATTATTGACTAAAATATGGACGAATTATCTCAATTTGTCGACTTTGGAGAAGATTTTCATTCAGTTTTGCTTGAGTTCCATTTCCAAGAGATCTTTACCATATTACGATGGGAAAAAAAACATCGAATTTGCGCTTTTTTGGGCTTTTTGCGAATTATGTGAATTGACTGCGCATGAGGAGGCCGATTACCCTCAAAAAGTGTCTCGTATTTAGGAGTATAGAGGGAGAAGCGGAGCAGTTGCCGAAAAACCAAAGGTAAGCATAATTAGGCCCGAAGTCTTTAAATAATTTGATCAAATCTATGCTGATTTAGATTGTACTTTCGCCAAAGTGACAACGAGGTATGGAATTAAGTGATATTAAACCTAAATACTCGTGCTAAATTCCCGTTGGCCACATCACTGGATTTAAATGGTTATTATTTACTTTTACGTGGTAACGATAGCGTGGGAGGGTGATTTTTCATCAGTGTGGTGCACGTCAAGTCCAAGTAAACCGGTCCAAAGCTGCAAGTCTACTTCACGTGATTTTATATTAATTAAAAAGAACCACTTTTTGATAAATGTTTTCGGGAATGTATGAAATATTAGACTGATCTTGGTAAAGTTGTGCACCATCTCATCACAGATATGCTGTTGTTTGACCAAGACGTGGGATCTACCCGCGAAGATGTTCTCGATCATTACACTTGTTGAAATATGCGATTATAGCTGAGTAGTGAACAAGTATTATTGGGTTATTCCATAACTCATGTCGTTTTTAGAGCTTCGTACTAAAATACAAAATCCTATTGAACTCGCAACCTGTATCTGTCTATCCGTCCGTAAGTCACAGCAGTTTTTCTACGAAACTATAGAAGCTATAGTCATGAAACCTTGTAGAAAAGTCAGAAGTAATGACTTCTTGCACGTTTTGGGATAAAAAAATTTTCAGAGACTTTTTAGGGGGGTTCTCCCTATATAGGGAGTTGACCCTTCAAAAAAATTATTCACCATTGGAAAGGTCTCAATAAAATCTTTTCAAAACAAGCCTTAAAATTACCTTACCAGTACCGAGGGGGTAAGGAGAAATGTAAGAAATTTTCGCCTACCCCCCGCTCGCGATTGGACACTTCTTATTCGAAAAATCTCAAAAAAAAAATTAAGTAGGTAGGCATTTATGCGTAAAATAACAACAAATACATCAGAAGTCGAACTTTGATCAACTTTTTTAGTCATATGGCTATGGAACAATATGCGCTTTTTATCGAATCAGACACTACAGGATTGCTAGGATTTGCATGAAAGTTAGAGGAATTATGGGTATCATGAATATCTTTGAGAATTTTTTCAAGTAGTGGCTTCAGTGATTGTAAAACAAAATGGTGACTGTTTTAAATGAGAAGATTGAACCAATTTGTGTTATTTTTTTCAATTTCAACATTTAAGATGCATGAAATTAAGGCTTAATTGAATTTATTAATGAATGACTGAAGATAAGCACGTAGAATTTGGAGGTGAAACACATCTTGTAAGTAGGAGTGAGATCCTACCAGAAGGGCTTTGTAACCATCATAGGGTTTGAAACAAGTTCTCTGATGGCATGAATCGGTGACGAATTATTCACCCAATATTTGCATTAGTTACCATTCAAATGTATACAAAAGATGCAGAGTTTCGTTCATAAGTTCATAACAGGTGCTATTTTGTATCAGCTTAAATAATTTTACTGAATGCTCAGCTAACCGAGTATATTCAAATTAAACACTATTACTAATAACAAACGTGTTTAAGTATAATGGTGCTAGTCTCCTAAATGCAAGAACCACTTATTCTTCACCCGAGCCATCATTGGCTATCAACATGATAGCACATTTTCTTTGCCCGATGGAGACCAGTGTTTCCAGCATAGGGCTGGTGCCAGCAAACTGCGGTTTCGTTGTAGATGATGGACACTCCTCAGAAGCTGCCACACGCCATCACCCACAGGGCAGCTTGACCGCGTGGTCCCAAGGGAGATAATAGACCCTAAATATGCATGTAGGAACACGCCCAACATGCAACTTATAAATAGCTGTAAGCTTCCACATCAGACTGTGGTTATCAACTCAAAAGTGTTTAAGTATAATGGTGTCAGTCTCTTAAGTGAAAGAACCACTTATTCTTCTTCCAGGCCATATACTTAAACACGTTTGAGCTGATAACCACAGTCTGATGTGGAAGCTTACAGTTCCTTATAAGTTATATGTTGGGCGTGTTCCCACAAGCATATACAGGGTCCAATATCAACTTAGGGACCACACGCTTGAGCTGCCCTGTGGGTGATGGCATGTAGCAGCTCCTGAGAAGTTTCCATCATCCGCAACGAAACCGCAACTATTACGAATATTTACATGGAAACCCAAATAATGTAAGAGTGCCTAGGTTGATTTGAAATGTGTATCAACCATCAAGTTGTTATAATTTCATACAATTTAAGTGGTGATAGCTCATTTGATTATGATTTGGTTTCCATGAAACATTCAAATTTTAAGAAGTTTAAGGGCACCGTTTCGATTTTTGGGGGAAAATGTAAAATGTACAATTCATACTATGATTGTCAGAGCTGAGTGAATTTTGATTTCTGAGGTATTCGATACCCTTGTACTCATATAGGCCTATCTTCGTAATTTTTTCAGCGTTTCACGGGGAAAGGGACACAAATTGTTTGTGCATTTTGCCTCCCCTTGGACTCCCAGACGCAAACCTACCTTTTTTCAGATTCTGAAAGTGCTAAGAGCTACTCGACTACATTCGATGAAAAAATGTGTTACGGACAAATTTGTTATGGGGAGGGAGCACCCTTAATTAATTTTAAGATAAATGATAAGACATTTTCACGAAGTTGAGTTTTGTAGCTTCTATAGTTTCTGAAGAAACTTCTTGTGACAAACGGACAGATGGATAGACGGACGAATGGACAGGTAGGCAGACAAGATGCAAAACTAGTAATTTTTTGTGAGATTTCTTTCACAACGTCCTAAAAACCATGGAGGTTTAGAGGTTGAAATTTGTTGAACTTTGTTAATAACTGTAGGATTTTTGTCAGTAAAATTATATGAGTATCAATAAAGTGGATGAAATCAGCCATTTAATAAATTTTTGTGAAATCCTTATAATTCTATAAATTTCAATAAAACTTACAGAAGCTATAGCCATTTGAATTTTCTGCAATTACAACAATCATATACGATTTTTTTACTACACGGGCTTTCCTTCGAACAAGGCACACTTTTAATTGGATCTTTTCCAAATTTGCAGATCAGATGAATAAAAAAAATACGTTCCAAGTTTCGGTCGGTAAATGATTATTCAAAAAAAAATAATTTGCTGGTTAAAATGCAGTTCTTCTAAAGCAAGAATATATTTTTAAGGGTTTCGGGCTAAAACACAAAATCCTATTAAAATTGGTACTTGTGTCCGTCCGTCCATCTGTTTGTCACAGCAATTTTTCTTCGAAACTATAGAGGCTTCAGCCATGAATCTTTGTTGAAAGGTCGGAAGTTATGACGTCTAGAACGTGGTGGGGTGAACAAAATTTTCAAACCATTTAGAGGACTTGTTGTAAAATGAGGCTTAGATGACAGTCCGTGTAGGACTGCAGTGATGGTCTGTTGCCTCGACGAGAGAGTATGGTCGGATTAGCCGAGATTGCCCTTGTCTGAGGACGCATGCATTAATAGCATTGCGGTGTCGTGGGGCGGATTCTTCTCCTCAACACAAGGGCCCACTACAAAAGAAATTTTGCATCCACGAAATTCGAAGTTCGAATCATTGTGGACCGAAGTTGAGCCTGAGGTACCCTACTAAGGATCAAACATTGCTAACGGAGAGGACAAACCGGGCTGGGAGAAAACAGACGGACTTAAGAGAAACTCGTCGTTCCCAACGATACTTATGGCCCCCAAATAAGAGTGGGGCATCCAGGTCAAAGCGGTAAGCATGGCCATATATTTTCCATTTAAGTGAAAAACTCATACAAACATAATTCGCGTGAATTTTTCCCTTAAATGAAAAATATAAAAGTGGCAAATTTATGTTATAGTATTATGTGAGGGAATCACATAACTCTATACCATAAATAGGCACGCGAGAGCAACTGTGAACACATAAAAAGAGGTGAGCCCACCCGATGGCTAGCTCATTATAGTGGAGGGGCCAGCTAACGTAGCGGGTCTCATACCCGGTCAGTTGTTTAAATGAATGGAAAGACCGGCTGTATAGTTTTATGATTGATCTTTAATATTTTATTTTATCTGTTATGCACTGATATTTAAGACGCAAGTGCATTAAAAAAAAAATAAACAAAACTATCTTTGCCTATCAAATTAAAGTACGCTTGTGTGTTTAAGAATATTTGTTAATAGAACTATTCATTCTACTTTTAAACAGGCTGATTTTAGTTTCTAATTTATTGGATGTATGAGAAACATGAATTTGTTTTATACTTTTGTACTTATAATTCTCTTAAGAAATTTCGAAAACTCCTTCATATGAAACTTCATTGGGCTTCCAGATTCATGCACTTTTATAAAATAAACTTAAAAAAAATGTTTAATGAACAAATTAAAAAAGAAACAGGGTACTCACTAACATCCCCGACGAGCGCCCGTTGATGAATATGGATGATGCCTGAAGCTGTAAGAACTGATCGAATAGATACGCCAAAAGTTCAAATATTTCTTGAGTTCGTGATGCAATACCGAGAATAATGTTGAGGGGTCACAAAAGCGCGCTAGAATTTGAACAGTACATGTGAGGGACTCATCAACAACATTCTGATAAAAACTTCGGGATCTTCTTTTCATAGAGCAAAAGCATAATGTTAATATCTAAAAAAAAACGGATGCAATTTCTTGATTTTATTTGTCAACGTTGATGTATGTATCATTAGCTGAGGAAAGTATCTCCAAGGCTTCTATTAATCCTTTAAACAAGCAATCATGTACGAGTGAGTCGCGAAAAATGACGCTAGAATCGCATTCATCTTCGATAAAGGGACATTCTGCGCGAAATGCAGTTACTATATCAAGAGCATCTGGTAATAATTCTTTGTATGTTGAATTAGTCAACCGGAACGAAAAATGATCATTGAAACTACCCCAGTTTTCTACGTTTTCGAACCTGACCGAACCATCGACATCAAAATCCGAAACGAGAACTTTCTTTAACAATCGCATAATTTGAACTAAAGTTACGGTATCGGCAATTAAATGTCGAAGCGCTTGCCACCACACTTTTATGCACATCATTGGATATTTACACTTTCACTCGACATATTTGGATAATGGAAAGATCACATGGATTTTTGATTGCGGATTATACTGTTCGCTTTTTGTCGTTGATCACCAGAGCAAACTCAACTCGAAGAAATGTTTGTGGAGAGGTTAATGTTGGTTTTTGATTTAGTATGTCAAGCTGCGCGATTTGAACAGGTTGTAATTACACTGGAACATTTTTCCGCACTGGGTAGCAAGGAAGGCTGCTGACTATGACTAAGTTTTGAATTGAAACGCGAAATCTAAGGCTAATTTCGTCACATCACACTGCAAGAGGGAGAATCACGCAAATTGCACACGTATGTCTGCCGTGACAGCCCCCTTTCTCTCTGTCGCAACGGTGGTTTCTCTGGTCGTCGTTGAGATGCAACACACGATTGTTGTAATGACTTCCTCTCGAGAAATAATTGGTGCTAAAATTGATGAAAGTCGCGATGGAACTGTTCACGCGCACTTTCCTGCTACAGTCAGTGGATACATGGGTTGACCGAATTATCAGTCGCTCAATTCTAAATTCGAATTGCCCTCGTTTTTTCTCGAATCACCCACTGATGGCTAAAGATCGCGACAATTCCACTTCAACACTCGCCGACGTGATTGCTGTGGCGCTCAAAACCAGACTCACCGTTTTGTTCTCAGTCGCCAACTTGCAGTAGATGTCACACCGGCTGTTTACGAGCAACCGGATTGCCTTCGGCAATGCGATACGTGAACGTACAGCATGAGGGTTTTGTCATGTCCGAATTTTAATTGTAGATTTGAATTATTAAAGAAGATAATTATATAGAAAAATTTAAATAATAATAAAAAACATATATATCATGAATAATATAAATGTTTAAAAAAAATTTAATTTAATGTATGAAAAAATACAATACAAAATTTATATTAATAATAAAAAAAAATGTTTTTTTTAAATTTTATAATTTAAAAAAATATAAATTTGAATAATTAAATTTTTCCAATCTGCAATCAAAATTTGGATCAGTGTTATGCCGGCTTTCGAGCAATTCGCTTGGGCGACTGGTCGATTACTACTGACTGATTCTCAGAAAAAAGCAAATTTTCATCAAAGGTAGACAAGTGGAGTGTCATATGAACATTCGGAATGAGATTCTTTAAAAACAGGATTTGAAATTGCTTTATAAGTATCGAGGGAGGCTAAAGATGGGAAAATGCATGAGATTTAGGCGTACCTCCTTGCGATTAGAAACGTTTTATCCGAAATATCTAAAAAAATTATGAGTGTAGACCTTAATGGGCACAATAACAACAATTACGTCAGAAGTGAAATTCGCTCAAGTTTGTTAGTAATAGTATATCTATCAATTTTTCACATCGTGAGAGCACCCGCAAATCCAATAAAATTCAACTGGGAAATTTCTGTTCACAAGTTTAATTATTACTAGAAATTTTAAAAAGATCGAATCGTATTTAACAGAGTTAGGGGGCCTAAATTTTCCTGTATTAAAACAGCGCTTTATTCACCTCAGACACTACAGGTTTGCTAGGATTTGCATGAAAGTTTTAGGAATTATATATATATAACATCTTTGAGAACTTGTTTAAAGGGTGGCATTCGTTATCGTAAAACAAAATGGCGGCTGTTTAAAATGAGAATATTGCATAAAATTGTGCTATTTTTCCGGAGCCATCGTTTAAAGTACATGTTTTTAACACTTGATTGAAATTATTAATAAATAGCTGAGGACGAGCAGCGAAAAATAGTTGATGAAAAAACTATCAAGGTGGGTCAAATAAGAAATAACTTAATGGTTGAAATTCTTTCAATCTTTCTTTTAATGGTTGAAATTCATTCAACATTGAGACTTGTTGATAAAGGAATCGTAGATTAAAGCAAAGCAGAGTGGAATTTGGAAAAGATGAAATGCGTTTAAAATTTGGGCGATTTTTGGCGGCTCATAAAAGTGTAATGGTGCGATATGCCTACAATCAACTGAGCTGCAACCACACTCCTTGCCAAACTAGCTGGCAAGCAAGCAGCTATTAATTTAGAAGACTATCGACTGACCAATATAGTCGGGCTCACGATTACGCTCTCTAGTTTCCACGTCTTTGAGTTTTTTTGATCCTACAAAGTTGAAAATCGTTACAGATTTCTCAATTAGGTATTATTGTTTGTATTTTAAGCAGTACAGCTCCTTTCAGACCTTTGCTTGGAGGTAGTTAGAGTATCTAATTATCTTGATCATATGCATCGATACTAGAAAAGGTCATATGGTCAGTACCATGCTTTTACCATGTGTCCATCCATTCAGCTGCGATACTTAATAATTTTAAACCAGTACGCATCATAGCAGAACAGGTTCATAGTCTGTCGAAGGAATCACTCGAAACAAACCTCGTTGTTGCAATCGGGGTCACACCAAGCACTTTCAGCTAATGGAGTGAGCACTTTAAGCATTGCACCACGATGACTACCTACTAAATATTCATAATGACCTTGAAACGGAATGAAACTTCGGAATCGTCTAAAACTCAAGAGCAGTTTCAAAACTTTGCTTAGTCAAATTCTGAGGTCAACCAATGGTAGCAATAAAACTGTACAGTTTTGAGTATCGTTGTGTACTAACAGTAGGACAATATCTATGATAAGCTGGTGTATAAAGGTGAAAAAATATTCAGAAAAAAAAAACTAACTCAAAGGGCAATATAAAGGAAAAAATAAATTTCATGAACTCGGCACCACAACAATTTTTCTTGTTTATTGATTTGACTGGACATACTACAAATGTCAAAATGAGGAAATTTATACGACCACCCTTATTAGACACATAAAACTCAAATGCAAGGACTATGACATGATATACATAGGAAGGACAACACGGAACCTAAGCCCTAGATAATCGAACGAAGAGCAATTACGAGCTTTCTTACACAAGAAGGCAAACTTTAACCACGCAACAAACGCAATGAGATTGCCACACAACTAAAGCAAAGGACCAAGATTTGACTTCCCAGAAAGATTTGAAATGTATAAATATAGAAAGACAGAAGGTAAAACAATCAATGAACAACTTATAAACGATTTTGAAGCTATTTTCTCAGTACTAGAGCATCGATATGAACCAAAACAACCGGAAATTCAGCAACTCAAAAAACAAAAACTTAATATTCCCGATAACCCTCTATCTGCCCTAAACTAGGGCCTACCGCCCAAACCCACTCTACACCTATATAAAGTCACTTCCTTCACCACATCCGTTAGACACTGAAGATGACTCAAACGCTGCTTACCAAAAAAGGCAAGGTTTGATGGCTTTTTGAGGTGAAAGAGAATTGGTCATCGAATGTAAAACAAACAAGTTGGGTAGACAGACCTATGCTCATGTCAGAAGGGTTTTGTACTCAACTTACAAAATGCAGTATCCAGTAACGAATAAAATCAAGAAATATGTCATGTCCGAGGATCATACTATTATTAGCAGAGTCGAAAGAATTTTGACTTCTGAGGTATTTGTTATAGTTATACCCACAAATATCTCCCTTGATAATAATTTCAGATTTTTTAAGATCACGGGTGTCCATTCGCGAGGGAGGAAACACATTTTTCATGTATTTCCCCCCCCCCACCTATGCCCCCACAAAAGCAAAAACTGTCAGTTTAAGAACTGTTTTGAAAAGCTCTCATAGAGAACTTTCAGTCGATACTCATATCGACTACATTTCATGAAATTTTTTTTCAGGGGCCACTCCTCTGTACTGTAATCATCGATTCATGGCCTGTTTTTTAGAATCTTAGAATGGTTACAAAGCCCTTTTGCTAGGAGCTCTCTCCTGCCTTTCCGACTTGTTTCAATTGTATATACTCATCTTCACGATACCTACCATTCCTGAAATTTTCATGCAAATCCTAGCAAAGCTGTAGTTTCTAAGTCGGTAAAAAGCGCATATGGCTCCATAGCCATATGTTTCCATAGTAATACAGGGCATATTGTTCCATAGTAATGCAGGAAAATTCAAGTCGCTATAACTTCGTTAAATATGATTCAATCTTTATGAAACTTTCAGGATAGATCAATCTTATAAATAGGCATCTACGTACTGAATTTAATTGTATTTAAGGGTACCGTTTAGATTTTATTCAAGAAAACATAAAATCGATAAATCATACTATTACTAACAAAGTTGAGTGAATTTTGACTTCTCATGTATTTGTTGTTGTTGTACTCATTAAGGTCTACATCCATGATTTTTTTTCAGATTTTTCGGATGGAAGGTGTCCAATCGCGAGGGGGGGGGTACGCGAAAAGTTCGTACATTTCCCCTTCCCCTGCCCCCCTCGGTACTCATAAGGCAATTTTAAGACTTGTTTTGAAAAGATCTCATTAAGACCTTTCCAATGACACCCTACTCGACTACCAATGGTGAAAATTTTTTTTTGGGGGGTCACTTCCCTATATGGGGAGACCCCCCTTAAACCCCTTTGAAAATTTTTCCCACCATTGAACTTTCAAGAGGTCACCACTTCTGACCTTTTCACAAAGTTTCATGGCTGTAGCTTCTATAGTTTCGGAGAAAAAGTGCTGTGACATACAGACGGACGGACGGACGGACGGACGGACAGACGGACACAGGTCGTGATTGCAATAGGGTTTTGTATTTTAGTACAAAACCCTAAAAATTGACTAAAATCAATCTGTTTATCAATTTTTTCTTAATGTTTTTTCATATCAATTTTTCTTCTGATAATTAAATATTTTTCAATATACTTTTATTTATATATTGCTATACTTATTGCCATGAGAAAAAATGTTACTGTCGGAATGTATCAATTTCATTTGTAGTAATCGAGCAGTCACACAAGCCAACTGTCCGAAAACCGCACAACACCGTTCCGAAATTTCAACTGCAGATTTGAAAAATTTAGTTACTCAAATTTAACTTTTTGTAAATTACAAAATTTGGAAAGAAAAAAAAATTATTATAAATATAAATTTTTTATTATAAATATAAATTTGTATTGTCTCTTTTTTATTACATTAAACTTAAATTTTTTCTTTGCATTGATATTCGTCGTAATATTTATCTTTTATTTTGATTTAAATTTTCAATCTATTATTAATATTATTAACTTAAATACACAAATCTCCAAATTGAAATTTTGGACATGGGAACACTGATTTAGTGCATCACATCCATGTGTTGCATTGGTGAATGCAATCAAACTTAGCTGAGCTAGCAGTGGTTTTGAAACTACAGGTACGGCGGAAAAAATCATGCAGAGATTTGGACGGATCGAGGAGATGATTTTAGTACATCTATTCTGGGAGTACAGATTTCTGTTCGGATAGTTGGTAGTCCCATGTGTTATTGCATTTTATTAAAAGAATGGAGAGTTAAGTGAGAATTGAGAGTTAAGTGTGAATCACTGTGAACTTCTTTCGATGACATTTGATTGTTCTAAATATCCTGATTGATTGAATTGCATTGCCTTATACGCGGGACTCATTTGATTGACGATTGTAATCGATTCGTTATCATAGTTGTTTCTCAGTGTATTGGGTAACCACCCTCTTATTATTTTTTAATCATTATTAATTTTTTTCAATTTTTTACTAATTTTTTATGCCTTTTTTATACAAATTTTAATTTTCTTGAAGTTTTTCTTAATTTTCTTTTGTCTTTCTATACAATATTCTAATTCTTCTTAATTCTCCTAAATTTTTTGTCTATTGCATAATACTAAATTTTTAAAAAATTTTTTTTGAAAAGAAAAGGGGGAACCAAATTGATGAATGTAAATAGTTATTAGTAAAAAAATTAAATAAAAGAAATGATTAGATTAACTTGAAATTAAGCTTGGTATTTCCTTTCATCCAACCGAACCTGGTATGGGACCCGCAACGATGGCAGGCCCTCCACTAAAATGAGCCAACCATCGGGCGAGCGCTCCTCCTTTTCTTTTTGCGTTATAGGGGTTCTTGCCCGGGTAGAGTGACCTTCCGCTCACGTGTAAAGATATGTGATTCTATCACATAATTTTTTTTCCGTAGCACTACAGCCCCTTTCGGGCCTTCACTTAGAGATAGTTAGAGTATCTCATTGTCATGATCAAATCTATCGCACTCAACAAGGTGATATGATCATTATCACGCTTTGGCCGTGTATCAGTCCACCAAGCTGCGATACGTTCTGATTTTAAACCTACACGTATCATAACTGAACGGGCTTAAAGTCCGTCTGAAGAATCACTTGAATTAAATCTCGTTGAAACCAACGAAACTCGAACTAGAGACCTTCGGCTTACGGGCTTAGTATTTTAACCACTCCACCACGCGGATTCGTTCACTTCAAAATGGCACCCAATGCCGGACCGCAAAAGCCAGGCTGTATTAACAGTCGTAAGCATGAGGCAGACCATCGTCTCTAGGTTACCCTGCTAGGTGTCCAGATTTTTGGCGGGTAGCTAACTACTAAGGGATATTGCACTAATCGTGCCCCAGCATCTCTTACAACTTCCGGAACTGTCTTGTCCTCGGACATCAATATCGTTTGGATCTTCTTTTCATTTCTACACTGCTAGTTTACCACCATTGTATGACTTACAAGCCCAAATGATATTAAGAGTCCTTATGTGTATTTGGAAGTTGTTACTCAACATCAGTTTTGCGGCGGATTCTGATCTGCGCCCCAAACCAAGTGGTGTCTTAGTGTCTTCCAGTACATGGATTTTGATTTCACATGATTGGCTCCTTAGCTAGTCCGCGACTATCCAAGATAAGATACGTGCTGCTTGCGGGTCAGAACCAACCCTGGACTAACAACCTGTTCCTGGTCAAAACTTTCATATTGGAGAGCACTTCCGAACCCTGCTTTTTATGGTGCCTCAAGAAAGTAGTACCTAGAATGCCTGTGAGGAGGACAGATTAATGGAAAAACCAAATTTTCATGATAAGATATAACTACTTTTTGCGCACATTTTTTTATAGGAGTTGTTATAGTTCGCCACTTTCGGCCACTGAAAAAAATCTGTGTGATATCTGTTATTTCTTTGTATATATATTTTAGCCCTAAACTTAATTATATGCTTAAGGATTAAGTTTTTTCTTTCCAGAAAATGTTGACAAAGCGCACGCCCGATTACCGTTGTTTGCGTTCAGACGCAGGACCAGCGGTACTGTGTGTGATTGTCAGCAGGCGAGAAGCGATGGCACGCCAGTGCGAACGCTACCATGCAGCTATCAGTTTCACGAGACCTGCGTGTCTCAACATCTTCTAGTAAACCGGACATGTCCACTTTGCAGACAACCAGTAACCTCTGCCATACCACACGCCGGTCCTGTCGCGACACCAGCTGCACAAGATGAGGTGCCTAGATATAAAGACCACCAAGAGCAAGGCTTGCCACTGCCTGAGGATCTTGACGACATGGTAGGAGCCGAAGCAGTGCTAGCTGCTCAAGGGCAGAGCCAAACTGTATCCGTGGAGCCAACATTCCTGCAGGATCTGATGGCCCTGATGCAGGGTTTGACCACCCGGATAGCCGCTTTGGAGAGCAACCAAGAAATTCCCCCTCCAGTACGTCCCCAAAAGCCTCTGATTTGTGACTCAGGCCCAAATTCTTGGGATTTTTCATTGGATACGAGACGTGAACCCGAGTGAAATAGATCTAGCTCATCCATGAATCCCATGGCTCTGGTGTACCGGCCCAGGCTAAGCCAAGTTCAACTACCAACTCTTGCTCCAGTGGCTCCTCTGGACTAACGCAAGACTTCACTTCCACCGTATCGGTTGAAGCTGACTCAGATCCCCAGCATCGTTCAGGGCTGGAATCTCCATTTTAGTGGGGAGCCAAACACGATCAACGTAGAGGGGTTCATTAGTCAGGTGGAGTCCCTGATAGACCAGATTGTAGGAATCGAGCAGTCAAACAAGCAAACTGCTCGAAAACCCTCCTAACTCCTATCCGAAATTTTAATAGCAGATCTACAAAAAAAATATTTAATTACTTCCATTCATAATTGTATGTTATAAAATAGTTTTCTTTCTTATTTTTATTATTATTATTAAAGGTAATTGTTTGCGTCAGGACTCTTTTGTCCTGGCCTCTCCTTTATCGTTTCCACTTGAGCTGCAACCAAGTCCTTCTCTATGCTACGGAAATTGCTATTTCAACTGAATTTCAAAGAAATACCAAAAAATGTTTGCGTCAGGCCTCTTTGTTCTTGCCTCTTCTTTATCATGTCTACTTGAGCTGCAATCAAGTCCTTCTCTATGCTCCGAAAATTGCTATTCAAATTGGATTTCAAAGAAATACCAATCACCCCATCAATTTAATTTTACTTTACTTAAAATGTTCTTTCATTAATACATTGAAATTATTTAAAATACCATTTAACAATCTAATTATTTAAAAACACCATTCCGAATCAAAAGCTGAACCCAAATTATTTAATTGAATACATTTTCCAATTTTCAAGTTTCATTAAAACTAAACACATTAGTGTTTATCTTTTGTCAAGCGTCAGCAGTTCCCCTGCAAGAAAACGCTAACTCTTGAGCGTTCATAAGTGTTCATAAGCGTCTCTCGCATGGAAACCGCTGACGCTCGCGTCTGATGTGGAGGTTCACATTGGATGATATCTGATACACTGGGTAAGATCTGCGCAGTATTTTGCTGACTCGTGCGCGTCAGCTAAGAAATTTTAACTTAGCATACAGTGGCTTCCAAAAGTTTTACAGTCACATAAGTAGTCCGCGTGGCTTAGTGGCTAGAGCACTAAGCCCCTATGCCGAAGGTCTCTGGTTCAAGTCTCGTTGGTGTCAACAAGATTTCGTTCGAGTGGTTCTTTGGACGGACTTCAAACCTGTTCGATTATGATACGTGCTGGATTAAAATCAGAACGTATCGCCGCTGGGTGGACGGACACACGGGCAAAGGTGATAATGATCATATCACCTTGTGAAGTGCCGATTACATTCGATCATGACAATGAGATACTCTAACTATCTCTAAGCGAAGGCCCAAAAGGAGCTGTAGGGCTACATAGAAGAAGAAGGAGGTTACAAAATTAATTGTACATCAAAATTTACCAATGTTTGAACTGAATTTACAAATTTACACAATTAAGATAAAACCACATTGATTAACTGAATTTAACGAAATTAAAGTTTAACCTAAATTAAGATTGGCGCTGCTGATCGAGTGGGCATTAATATCCACACCCCCCCCCCCCCCCCCCGTTAAACGTTCCGTTCAACTTCTTCCAGTGTGTGTAGCAGGCTGTGAAGTCTGGGCAGTGGAAGTGGTCGCAGTCGCTGCGATCGTGGTCGGCATTTTTAGCCTTGCACCACAGGAAGACGACAGTAGCGACGACTGCGATAAAGCTCAGATATCCCAGCAAATACTGGTGCACATCATGCACATCCAGCTGGTCACCCCACGAAAGATTGTGCGCCTTGAGTTGGTTTCGCAGGTCATTGATCTCCGAGGCATGCGTCCAGAAAGGTGTGGGTGCAATGTGCCTTTTTTTTCATGGTCCCGGTTGTCTTCAGCAATGGAATAATGGGCCTTGTGATGAGTTGCTTTGATTGAGGATTCGTAAATGCGGTGACCTTGGATGGTCACTGCATCGGGCTTGAGCAAGCAGTATGGAGCCAGCTGCAAGATCCCGAAGCCCTGCAGTGTCAGGGTGGATATGTTGCCACTGCACACAAGCTTGGCCACCACCTGAATTGTGAAGGCATAGAGCCACTCATTGGATTCTGGGATGTTCGTCCACGAGGAGTATGTAGGCAGCTCAACCAGGTGACAATTGGTCGTCTCGGCATTCCCTTTAGCAGCGTTACCTCGTAAGTGCTCGCATTGGCGTCCCTGTGATACAACGGATGAGACTGTTGAAATAGGATGATGTTATGCTCCATCCAATTACAGGCAGCGTAGCCCATCTCGTTGAGTGGATAGTATACGTGGGCTGATGATCAGATAAGGAGTGCTAGGCTGTATGGCGATGAGATGGTTACGTTTCGCCGTTGGTATTGATAGGATTCGGTATAGCTCGCAAGTTGATACATCGATGAACGGCATCCTGAGCTCGAAAAGAATGAAGTCCGCATTTGCCTTGGTTTTGATACATGTCAACCCAAATAATTTTAGAAAGTCTTCTCGTCCAACAGGAAGACGCTGGTTTTCGGGCAGGTGATCCCTGATGTCTGTCATTGCCGCATTAAGCTGCTGTTAAGACATTAGCAGGGAGTTGAAGTTCCCATGCTGTGTGTCCGTGATCACGTATAAGATGCTGGATTGAATACGTTGCAGATTGAGAGTCTCCAAGTTCATCTGTAAGGATAGCATTGAAATTAAGTTTGGAACTCGAGCTGTGGTGCCTTCGAATTGCGGGCCCTTGATCTCTTTGGAAAGTTTTGCCAGTTCATGCTCAATGGTGGCGAAACGTTTTTGAGCCATCTGTTCCATTTTGCCGGGGAGGTTGAATGTCGAGTCGATGATTGATGTTTGATTTTTGAGTAGGGAGTGAAGCTTATTCTGATCTCCCGACATTGTCTTTATGATCTGAGCCGTTTGGTTAGCGTACTCCTTTTCCAGAACCCCGAACAACAACCTGGCCAGTCCACCCACTGCATTTATTGTCCTTCGCCTTGACCTGATCCTTAGCACCTGATTTGCGCTGGAAAGCTAGTGGGTTAAGTGGCGGAACTGCTCACGCAGATGTAAGCAGTCAGTGTGCCGAGGATCGTGGTCACATAGTTGTTGCAGCCAGATCGTGCCGTTCTGCAGCGTGGCCAGCTCCATCCAGAAGGCCTCCAGGTCGTAGTAGAGCAAGAGTTTCCACTCGCTTGTTGACAGGAAGGCATTTACCAATGATTGAAAATGCAGTCCTGGATGTGGTCCAGTAGATGACACCTTGATGGAATTGACAACTGTTAGAGGGATCAGTAGGCAGACCAGCAGGTGTGATATGAGTGGTGTCCTTCTGTCCCTAGAGCAAAGTCCCTTGTGATAATTGCTGGGCGTATCTACCTGATACTGTGCCTCGGGTCGGATTTGGGTATTTGCCTCGGGACCAGCTGCTTCTAGTGTAGTGTTCTCGATCACTGGTAGCGGTGCCAGACGATGGATGGGCCTTCTTACTATTCTAGTGGCTGTCTACACGTCTGCGACTCTGACGAAGCCATCAGCGCCTTGATGTGTTTCTATGATTCGTCCCAGGTAGCATTTGGTTGACCTTGTTGCCACTTAACGTGATGTTGCAGTTTTTTCAAATATTCGCGGGACCATCGTCGCCAAAACTCATCCTTCAAATGATTTATCCGCTTCCATCGGGCATGAAGTCCACCAGTGACAGGCTCCGCCCGAGCATCCACCATGACTGTGGGGGGTTTGCCGTTGAGGAAGTGTCCTGGTGTCAACGCTGCCAGATCGTTGGGGTCGTCCACCATCGCAGTTAGAGGCCCGGAGTTAAGGATGACCTCCACCTGGACCACCAGGGTGTTCAGTTCTTCGTACGTGAGTGTGGCCGGTGAAGCGCCTCGACGAAGTAGGTTCTTGGCTGATTTGACGGTCGCCTCCCACAATCCACCAAAGTGAGGGGCGCCAGGAGGGATGAAATGAAATTGTATGCCCCGATTGCTGCAAGAGTCGGCCACCTTGTGTTGACCCTCGGCTGAGTGAAGTGAGGAAGATAGCTCATGTGGCTGATTTATCGCACCTACGAAATTGGTTTCATTGTCGCAATATATGTCCTTGCAAAGACCACGTCTCCCGATGAAACGCTTTAGCGCACCGATGAAAGCTTCGGTGCTGAGATGCAATTCTAGATGGAAGGCCTTGGTAGCAAAGTAGCGGAGTATACTGATGTATCCCTTCTGAGGCCGCACACCTCTGCCTTGGTAGTGTATCAGTACTGGTACGCAGAAGTCAACGCCCGAGTAGATGAACGGGCCAGCCGCTTGTACGTAAGCACTTGGTACATTCCCCACAATCTGATTGAACAGGTGTGGCCTTACCTTGATACATCGCACGCATTGTCGAGCGATTGCCCGCGTTGGCTGCTTCCCTTGATAGGCTAGAAGCGTTGTCTCGTGGTAGCTAACGATGCCTGAGCTCCAAGATGGCAATTGTTGCGATTTATAACCCTCATCAGTAACCATGTAAGTGGATTCGCAAACAGCAGCAACATAGGGGGCTTGGCCTCGAAGGCAAGTCCTGAAGCCTCCAGTCTCCCACTAACGCGCAGGATTCCATCTGAATCTAGAAAAGGAGTCAGACCCGATAGGGGGCTTCTCTCTCTGTAGTTGGATGTCTCGCAGGTCCTCAAGAAAATCATGCTGCTGAATATACTACACAATCACTCCGGTTGCTCTGGAAAGTTTGTGACTCGTTACTGCACGGCCGCGCACTTGAGGAGACAGGACTGGGGTCCTGCAACGCTCCACAAAACGCGCATATAACCGACCACCCGTTGAAGCCTTCTAAATGAGTTGCCATGTTGAACCTCGTACACAAAGTGGTAGCTTGCACTAGCTGTTGTTATTGTCGGAACCCTAATTTGCTTCTGCTCAACTTCACAGGCTTCGGTACCCTTGTACGGAGGTGGCCAACCCTTCTCAGGTCCGGTCAAGAAGGATGGCCTCTGTGACCAGAGCTTGCAGTCCTTTAGCTCGGCTGGCGCCAGCCCACAGGGCAAGATGCCCGCAGGATTGTCTACGGATGCCACGTGTTGCCACTGAGCTGGTCTCGACAAAGATTGAATGGCCAAAACACAGTTGGCCACGAAAGTGCTGTAGGGTGAAACGGTTGAGTTCACCCACGCCAATGCGACCTCTGAGTCGAACCAAAGAACGTAAAAAACACCCGGCAGACTGAGCGCTCTCTTGACTCAATTCGTTAATTCTGCTCCCAGCTTGGCGGCACACAACTCCAAACGCGGCTTTGTCAACACCTTGATGGGGGCCACACTGGACTTGGCACAGAGCAGCCGAACGTTGAGTTGACCGCTCGGGGATGTTGAGAGGACATGGATTACAGTACCATACGCCTTCTCCGAGGTGTCACAGAAAGTATGTAGCTGCAGCTAGACTGGTTTCTTGCAGGGTTTAACGTCCCGAGGAAAACGATCCCTTCGCAATGATGGTAGCTCACCGCGGAAACGCGCCCACTGTAGATGTGTGTCGAATGGTAAGGCCGCATCCCAGTCTAACTCCAAT
The DNA here is from genome assembly GCA_963969285.1 of Odontomyia ornata. Lineage (NCBI taxonomy): Eukaryota > Metazoa > Arthropoda > Insecta > Diptera > Stratiomyidae > Odontomyia > Odontomyia ornata. The sequence goes on from OZ017739.1 coordinate 203,274,928, forward strand.
CACCACAATGCCTGCAGGAACAATTCGGTTGTGACGATAACCGGGGCTAGGATGCCCAATGGGTTGAATATTCGGGCGATGTCTGATGCGATCGTCCGTTTCGTGAATTTGACCTCAGTGAGGTCCAAGTTAATGCCGATCTGGAAGTCGTCTGTTTTTGGGAGCCAACGTCTGGATGTAGTCTTTTGAAAGGCTGCTGAATTCCAACTAGACCTCCTGGTCTTCCACGCTGATTTGCTGCAGAAGATGCAGATGATTGGCATACCATTTGTGCAAATGCATCCTAGCACTGGCATGAATCTGGCGCGATTCCTCCTATGTTTGTATTGCCTCCATCAAGCAGTCTGCCCCTGTCATGACGTCGCCTATGTAACAATCATGCTGTAGTGCGCTGCTGCCCAAGGGTGCTCTATCTTGTTCGGCCTGTGCCAGAACCAGGATGTATTTGGTTGCCAAGTACGGGACACACGCTGTGCCGTATGTGACGGTCTGGAGTTGATAATATCGCAAAGGCTGGGCTGGACTTGTTCTCCAAATCACCAGTTAAAATTTACAATCGTTGTGCTGAAGCACTATTTGCCGATAAATCTTGGCCATGTTGGCCGTGAACACGAAGCGTGGCAGAGGAAAACGGGTCAAAATCGCAAACAAATCATCCTGAATCGTGGGTTCCGTATGTAGGATGTCGTTCAGGGAAACGTTCGTTGATGTTTTACTGCACGCATCGAAAACCACTCTCAATTTATTGGTGCTACTACTTGGCTTCAGGACGCAGTCGTGCAGCTGAAAATAATGTGCTTTCTTACTCGCTGACCATGTGATCTGCTTTATACGTCCCAGTCGTTCGTCCTCGTCCAGGAACTCAAAATACTACCGCCTTAGATCGGGACTCTTCTCCAGTCCTCGATCGCCATAAATCTTCGTATGGCAATATCCTGCGAGTCGCCCAGCCTTTCAGGATCTCCCTTGAAAGGAAGCCGTGCCAAGAACCGGCCATCGGACACACGTTGAGTCGTCTGGGGGAATTGTACCTCGCAGGCTCTTTCAGTCGCTGTGAAATTGTGCTGTGGATCCGGTACCTCTTCAACCTCCCAGAATAGCATGATAGCCTAAGTCAGCTGAGTCTCTGTGGTGAGAACTCCACATGTTACTGGAAGCGTTTGATGTGTAACTCCTCTTTGGTGAGAACTGCACATGTTACTGGAAGCGTTTGATGTGTAACTACCCTTCCGACAACAATCCAACCGAGGAGCGTGTTCTGGAACACAGGGAGTTCAGGGTTCAACTTGATTTGCCCGACGGCAAGCACTTTGTAGAAATGCTCCGCACTCAGCAGCATGTTAATTTGCTCCGTTCGGTGGAAATCAGCGTCCGCCAGCATTATATTTCCAGAAATCCGCCACTCCGATGTGTCAAGATACTGGGAAGGTTGAGAAGATATGATTTGATTCAGGACGTAGGCCTCCAACTGCACGGCATATCCAGACACTCTGGATTTTAAGTCGAGAAACACCTTACAATGCGCCTTCTCGATACTTCTGTCCACCCCCTCAATCAGTGCAAGTTGTGGTGAAGACGCTAGATCCAGTTTCTTGATAACTTGCTCGGTTACTAAGTAGATTTGCGAGTCAGGGTTCAATACTGCTCGGCAGTTGGTCACTCTTCCATTGCTGGCAACCATTCTAATGACGGCTGTGCTCAGCAGAACATTTTCCTTGGAGCCAGGTTGCATGAGAGTCACCAGAGTGAGGGCAGGTGGCGCAGTGGGCGGTTGAACATCCGGTTTCCTGACTGTGGAGCCAGGCGTTGTCATTCTGGTCTGCTTGGAATTTCTGTCTCCCGTCATATGCAACAGGGTATTATGTTTCTTGGCGCATTCTTTGCAGCTTCTTGCCACGCAGACAGGAGCCTGATGACCTTCTCGTAAGCAATTTATACACAGCCTCCTTGAATGTACAAAGCTCAGACTCTTTGCAGCGTTGTCCTGGAGAAACTCCGGGTAGTAGTACAGCGGGTAATCCAGCGAGCGCCTTGGGCATCGCGACGCAGCCACGGCGGCCACCCCAGCCTTCGTAACCTTCTTGTGGTTGCGGTCTGGGTCCTTAGTTGTACCGGCAAGCGCTTCGAGTGCCTGTAATCGCACTTGTAGGAAATTCAGTAAACCCTTCAAAGGTGGCAGCTCACGCGGGTCAGCCAAAGATTGCTGATCGAGGGCATGCATTGTCCCAATCTTTTGAATTGTGAAGGCATAGAGCCACTCATTGGATTCTGGGATGTTCGTCCACGAGGAGTATGTAGGCAGCTCAACCAGGTGACAATTGGTCGTCGTCGGCATTCCCTTTAGCAGCGTTACCTCGTAAGTTCTCACATCGGCGTCCCTGTGATACAACGGATGAGACTGTTGAAATAGGATGATGTTATGCTCCATCCAATTACAGGCAGCGTAGCCCATCTCGTTGAGTGGATAGTATACGTGGGCTGATGATCAGATAAGGAGTGCTAGGCTGTATGGCGATGAGATGGTTACGTTTCACCGTTGGTATTGATAGGATTCGGTATAGCTCGCAAGTTGATACATGGATGAACGGCATCCTGAGCTCGAAAAGAATGAAGTCCGCATTTGCCTTGGTTTTGATACATGTCAACCCAAATAATTTTAGAAAGTCTTCTCGTCCAACAGGAAGACGCTGGTTTTCGGGTAGGTGATCCCTGATGTCTGTCATTGCCGCATTAAGCTGCTGTTGAGACATTAGCAGGGGGTTGAAGTTCCCATGCTGTGTGTCCGTGATCACGTATAAGATGCTGGATTGAATACGTTGCAGATTGAGAGTCTCCAAGTTCATCTGTAAGGATAGCATTGAAATTAAGTTTGGAACTCGAGCTGTGGTGCCTTCGAATTGCGGGCCCTTGATCTCTTTGGAAAGTTTTGCCAGTTCATGCTCAATGGAGGCGAAACGTTTTTGAGCCATCTGTTCCATTTTGCCGAGAAGGTTGAATGTCGAGTCGATGATTGATGTTTGATTTTTGAGTAGGGAGTGAAGCTTATTCTGATCTCCCGACATCGTCTTTATGATCTGAGCCGTTTGGTTAGCGTACTCCTTTTCCAGAACCCCGAACAACAACCTGGCCAGTCCACCCACTGCATTTATTGTCCTTCGCCTTGACCTGATCCGTAGCACCTGATTTGCGCTGGAAAGCTAGTGGGTTAAGTGGCGGAACTACTCACGTAGATGTAAGCAGTCAGTGTGCCGAGGATCGTGGTCACATAGTTGTTGCAGCCAGATCGTGCCGTTCTGCAGCGTGGCCAGCTCCGTCCAGAAGGCCTCCAGGTCGTAGTAGAGCAAGAGTTTCCACTCGCTTGTTGACAGGAAGGCATTTCCCAATGATTGAAAATGCAGTCCTAAATGTGGTCCAGTAGATGACACCTTGATGGGATTGACAATTGTTAGAGGGATCAGTAGGCAGACCAGCAGGAGTGATATGAGTGGTGTCCTTCTGTTCCTAGAGCAAAGTCCCTTGTGATAATTGCTGGGCGTATCTACCTGATACTGTGCCTCGGGTCGGATTTGGGTATTTGCCTCGGGACCAGCTGCTTCTAGTGTAGTGTTCTCGATCACTGGTAGCGGTGCCAGACGATGGATGGGCCTTCTTACTATTCTAGTGGTTGTCTACACGTCTGCGACTCTGACGAAGCCATCAGCGCCTTGATGTGTTTCTATGATTCGTCCCAAGTAGCATTTGGTTGACCTTGTCGCCACTTAACGTGATGTTGCAGTTTTTTCAAATATTCGCGGGACCATCGTCGCCAAAACTCATCCTTCAAATGATTTATCCGCTTCCATCGGGCATGAAGTCCGCCAGTGACAGGCTCCGCCCGAGCATCCACCATGACTGTGAGGGGTTTGCCGTTGAGGAAGTGTCCTGGTGTCAACGCTGCCAGATCGTTGGGGTCGTCCACCATCGTAGTTAGAGGCCCGGGGTTAAGGATGACCTCCACCTGGACCACCAGGGTGTTCAGTTCTTCGTACGTGAGTGTGGCCGGTGAAGCGCCTCGACGAAGTAGGTTCTTGGCTGATTTGACGGTCGCCTCCCACAATCCACCAAAGTGAGGGGCGCCAGGAGGGATGAAATGAAATTGTATGCCCCGATTGCTGCAAGAGTCGGCCACCTTGTGTTGACCCTCGGCTGAGTGAAGTGAGGAAGATAGCTCATGTAGCTGATTTATCGCACCTACGAAATTGGTTTCATTGTCGCAATATATGTCCTTGCAAAGACCACGTCTCCCGATGAAACGCTTTAGCGCACCGATGAAAGCTTCGGTGCTGAGATGCAATTCCAGATGGAAGGCCTTGGTAGCAAAGTAGCGGAGTATACTGATGTATCCCTTCTGAGGCCGCACACCTCTGCCTTGGTAGTGTATCAGTACTGGTACGCAGAAGTCAACGCCCGAGTAGATGAACGGGCCAGCCGCTTGTACGTAAGCACTTCGTACATTCCCCACAATCTGATTGAACAGGTGTGGCCTTACCTTGATACATCGCACGCATTGTCGAGCGATTGCCCGCGTTGGCTGCTTCCCTTGATAGGCTAGAAGCGTTGTCTCGTGGTAGCTAACGATGCCTGAGCTCCAAGATGGCAATTGTTGCGATTTATAACCCTCATCAGTAACCATGTAAGTGGATTCGCAAACAGCAGCAACATAGGGGGCTTGGCCTCGAAGGCAAGTCCTGAAGCCTCCAGTCTCCCACTAACGCGCAGGATTCCATCTGAATCTAGAAAAGGAGTCAGACCCGATAGGGGGCTTCTCTCTCTGTAGTTGGATGTCTCGCAGGTCCTCAAGAAAATCATGCTGCTGAATATACTACACAATCACTCCGGTTGCTCTGGAAAGTTTGTGACTCGTTACTGCACGGCCGCGCACTTGAGGAGACAGGACTGGGGTCCTGCAACGCTCCACAAAACGCGCATATAACCGACCACCCGTTGAAGCCTTCTAAATGAGTTGCCATGTTGAACGTCGTACACAAAGTGGTAGCTTGCACTAGCTGTTGTTATTGTCGCAACCCTAATTTGCTTCCGCTCAACTTCACAGGCTTCGGTACCCTTGTACAGAGGTGGCCAATCCTTCTCAGGTCCGGTCAAGATGGATGGCCTCTGTGACCAGAGCTTGCAGTCCTTTAGCTCGGCTGGCGCCAGCCCACAGGACAAGATGCCCGCAGGATTGTCTACGGATGCCACGTGTTGCCACTGAGTTGGTCTCGACAACGATTGAATGGACAAAACACAGTTGGCCACGAAAGTGCTGTAGGGTGAAACGGTTGAGTTCACCCACGCCAATGCGACCTCTGAGTCGAACCAAAGAACGTAAAAAACGCCCGGCAGACTGAGCGCTCTCTTGACTCAATTCGTTAATTCTGCTCCCAGCTTGGCGGCACACAACTCCAAACGCGGCTTTGTCAACACCTTGATGGGGGCCACACTGGACTTGGCACAGAGCAGCCGAACGTTGACTTGACCGCTCGGGGATGTTGAGAGGACATGGATTACAGTACCATACGCCTTCTCCAAGGTGTCACAGAAAGTATGTAGCTGCAGCTAGACTGGTTTCTTGCAGGGTTTAACGTCCCGAGGAAAACGATGCCTTCGCAATGATGGTAGCTCACCGCGGAAACGCGCCCACTGTAGATGTGTGTCGAATGGTAAGGCCGCATCCCAGTCTAACTCCAATCGCCACAATGCCTGCAGGAACAATTCGGTTGTGACGATAACCGGGGCTAGGATGCCCAATGGGTCGAATATTTGGACGATTTCTGATGCGATCGTCCGTTTCGTGAATTTGACCTCAGTGAGGTCCAAGTTAATGCCGATCTGAAAGTCGTCTGTTTTTGGGAGCCAACGTCTGGATGTAGTCTTTTGAAAGGCTGCTGAATTCCAACTAGACCTCCTGGTCTTCCACGCTGATTTGCTGCAGAAGATGCAGATGATTGGCATACCATTTGTGCAAATGCATCCCAGCACTGGCAAGAATCTGGCGCGATTCCTCCTATGTTTGTTTTGCCTCCGTCAAGCAGTCTGCCCCTGTCATGACGTCGTCTATGTAACAATCATGCTGTAGTGCGCTGCTGCCCAAGGGTGCTCTATCTTGTTCGGCCTGTGCCAGAACCAGGATGTATTTGGTTGCCAAGTACGGGACACACGCTGTGCCGTATGTGACGGTCTGGAGTTGATAATATCGCAAAGGCTGGGCTGGACTTGTTCTCCAAATCACCAGTTAAAATTTACAATCGTCGTGCTGAAGCACTATTTGCCGATAAATCTTGGCCATGCTGGCCGTGAACACGAAGCGTGGCAGAGGAAAACGGGTCAAAATCGCAAACAAATCATCCTGAATCGTGGGTTCCGTATGTAGGATGTCGTTCAGGGGAACGTTCGTTGATGTTTTACTGCACGCATCGAAAACCACTCTCAATTTATTGGTGCTACTACTTGGCTTCAGGACGCAGTCGTGCAGCTGAAAATAATGTGCTTTTTTACTCGCTGACCATGTGATCTGCTTTATACGTCCCAGTCGTTCGTCCTCGTTCAGGAACTCGAAATACTACCGCCTTAGATCGGGACTCTTCTCCAGTCCTCGATCGCCATAAACCTTCGTATGGCAATATCCTGCGAGTCGCCCGGCCTTTCAGGATCTCCCTTGAAAGGAAGCCGTGCCAAGAACCGGCCATCGGACACACGTTGAGTCGTCTGGGGGAATTGTACCTCGCAGGCTCTCTCAGTCGCTGTGAAATTGTGCTGTGGATCCGGTACCTCTTCAACCTCCCAGAATAGCATGATAGCCTAAGTCAGCTGAGTCTCTGTGGTGAGAACTCCACATGTTACTGGAAGCGTTTGATGTGTAACTCCTCTTTGGTGAGAACTGCACATGTTACTGGAAGCGTTTGATGTGTAACTACCCTTCCGACAACAATCCAACCGAGGAGCGTGTTCTGGAACACAGGGAGTTCAGGGTCCAACTTGATTTGCCCGACGGCAAGCACTTTGTAGAAATGCTCCGCACTCAGCAGCATGTTAATTCGCTCCGTTCGGTGGAAATCAGCGTCCGCCAGCTTTATATTTCCAGAAATCCGCCACTCCGATGTGTCAAGATACTGGGAAGGTTGAGAAGAAGACGCTAGATCCAGTTTCTTGATAACTTGCTCGGTTACTAAGTAGATTTGCGAGTCAGGGTCCAATACTGCTCGGCAGTTGGTCACTCTTCCATTGCTGGCAACCATTCTAATGACGGCTGTGCTCAGCAGAACATTTTCCTTGGATCCAGGTTGCATGAGAGTCACCAGAGTCAGGGCAGGTGGCGCAGTGGGCGGTTGAACATCCGGTTTCCTGACTGTGGAGCCAGGCGTTGTCGTTCTGGTCTGCTTGGAATTTCTGTCTCCCGTCATATGCAACAGGGTATTTTGTTTCTTGGCGCATTCTTTGCAGCTTCTTGCCACGTGGACGGAAGCCTGATGACCTTCTCGTAAGCAATTTATACACAGCCTCCTTGAATGTACAAAGCTCAGACTCTTTGCAGTGTTGTCCTGGAGAAACTCCGGGTAGTAGTACAGCGGGTAATCCAGCGAGCGCCTTGGGCATCGCGACGCAGCCACGGCGGCCACGCCAGCCTTCGTAACCTTCTTGTGGTTGTGGTCTGGGTCCTTAGTTGTACCGGCAAGCGCTTCGAGTGCCTGTAATCGCACTTGTAGGAAATTCAGTAAACCCTTCAAAGGTGGCAGCTCACGCGGGTTAGCCAAAGATTGCTGATCGAGGGCATGCATTGTGGAATTCAGCAATGGATCCCAATCCTTTGTGGATATTTGCAGGTTTTTCAGGCCTCTGATGCACTCTTGTGTGGTGACGGTTTTTCACTGGCCTGAGGTGGCTGCCCCATCAATTTGTCGATGAGGGCCGACAACAAGAGTCGTCGATTATCAAATCTCTCATTAAGTGTGTTGCAGGCATCTAGATAATTTTCGCTTGACAACGCAAAGCTACTGATTAAGGACCTAGACTCTCCTGTGAGGTCAAACTTCAGGTACCACGCGGATATCAGATGATTATGTACCATTTGCATAAACAAATTCCGGAATTGTCGCCAGTTCAGGTGATCTCTGTTGAAGGTGGGCAAGGCAGTTTGTGGGGGCAATAAGCCTGGAGTCACAGCGGGTGGAACAGGTGAAGGTGGTATTTCGGTAATGCCGTTAACTTTCGTTTGCAAGCGAACAATGCAATCCTGTGCGTCCTCCTCCAATCGGATGTGCTCCTCAAAATTGAAGCCTTGCGCTTCAGGATCCTCACAGGATTCATAAAACTGCTGGTGAAGCTCATCCAACTGTTGCCAGCCCCGTCGCACCACCTCCGCTCTAGCCTTACATCAAGTCTTTGTGTTTTCTGGTGGTTCTACGCAAGCCATCATCCTTTTCATGTCTCACGTCGTAACTTTCTTGTTGTTTCTTGTTTTCCTGTGCCAAGACAAGCGTGGCTGAAAGCCTGTCGTCGCTACCGTATAAAGATGAGGGTGGCTGCGATATTGACAATGTTGTGCCCTTTAGAGCCCGCATTCTTTCGAGGAAGTCTTTTTGGAAGGTGTCTTAATTGATCCTGGTCGTTTTGTAAACTTCGCTTGTGAAATATTCATGTTCCGATGTCATCTCGCGTAATGATCGAACTTCGGTGTCCTTGTGCTCGAATTCCTCCCAGGCGGTTTTTAAACGCCGAAGCCGCTTTTCATAGTAACTGGCTCTGCCCAATGTCCTCGACTCCTGGAACACGCGCTTTGATTCGACCATTTTACGCCCGAAAAAACACTTTCACAGGCACGACATCAACACTACATCTGAATACTGGTATTTCAAACAAAACAATCCACCGGTATTCATAATAAAACAATCCACTGGTATTCCAAATAAATCTTACCAGGGCCTCCAAAATGTTTGCATGAGGACTCTTTTGTCCTCACCTCTCCTTTATCGCTTCCACTTAAGCTGCAACCAAGTCCTTCTCTATGCTCCGGAAATCGCGATTTAAATTGAATTTCAAAGAAATACCAAAAAATGTTTGCATCAGGCTTCTTTGTTCTTGCCTCTCCTTTATTGTGTCTACTTAAGCTGCAATCAAGTCCTTCTCTATGCTCCAAAAATCGCTATTCAAATTGGATTTCAAAGAAATACCAATCACCCTATCACAAATACCTTCAAAAGCTAAAAGCACGACTTTTCACTCTCAATTTAATTTTACTTTACTTAAAATGTTCTTTAATTAATACATTGAAATTATTTAGAATACCATCAAACAATCTTATTATTTAAAAACACCACTCCCAATCAAAAGCTGAACCCAGACTACTTAATTGAATACATTTTACAATCTTCAAGTTTCATTAAACCTAAACACATCAGTGTTAATCTTTTGATAAGCGTCAACAAGTCCCATGCAAGAAAACCCTGACTCTTGAGCGCTCATAAGCGTCTCTCGCGTGGAAACCGCTGACGCTCGCGTCTGATGTGGAGATTCACATTGCATGATATCTGATACACGAGATAAGCTCTGAACAATATTTTTCTGACTCATGCGCATCAGCTAAGATATTTGAATTTAGAATATAGTAGCGTCCTAAATTAAGATTCGCGCTGCTAGTCGAGTGGGCATTAACAGTAATTTTATATCAATTTTTCGTCATATTAAATTTAAACGTTTCCCTTTACTTATATTCTTGATGAGGTTTAACTTTTATTTCTATTTGAAATTCTTCTTCATTTTTCTTTACTTCAGTTAATTTTTCTTGGGAAATTTTAAATCTGCCAATTGAAATCGAATATGTGAACAGAGATTTAGTACACCCCAACGGTGTATTACATTACCAAAGGCATGCGAACCCGGCTAAGTGAGCAGCTGATGCGATTTACCGTGTACACAGGAATAGAAAAGAAAAACAAATTTTGGGGACGGATCGAGGAGTTGACTCGCGACCGCGACAGAAAAATTACGTGAAGAACGACTGCGATATTTTCTTCGCCGCGTTTTAAAGTCGGTCGCCTCCAACTTTTGCAATTTGTGGCGCAGAGCCGAAATCGTGCTACCCCCGTGCATCCAAAGTGATTTTTGCTCCCGAAATATCTTTCAACTTCTCTCTTGGAAATCGAATGAAATGAGTTGGGTGCCGCCGGTCAATTCAGTTTGTTCTGATGTAGGACGGAGGCCCAAATGGTTCACCCATGAGTCGTGTTGTCTTGGCTTTAGTTGAATCAGTGAAGCGAGAAAAAAAAGCAATAAAAATTAAATTCAATCTCATCATCCCAATCCATTGTGAGTGAAATTTGGTGAATAAGTGTCTCCAGTCCAATATATATTGTTGTGTTCTTTGTGCCAACTGTTGTGGATAGTATGCAGTAGCAATAAGTGGTATTTCCGTAAAGTGCTTGAAAATTTACGATAAAAGTTCTCATGTCCATTCAATCTTGCCTCATTAATCTCTATCTGCTAAACTGCTCAAGCTACTTGCAAAACAAATAATAAGAGGTAGAGTTGCTGACTATTCAAATACAATTCCTCAATTCGTGATAAGTCAATAACAATATTTGAACAAATTGTAGTTAAGCTTTGAATACTCACGACTCCACTTGGACTCAAAAGCGTCAATTTAAATGTGATAATGCACAGTTAACGTGCTGAGTAAAATACAAATCATCATTCATAAGAATCTTTCAACATCGTGTGATATTATAATGTACAAAAAAATTCAAGAAAAGCCATCAAAAAGATCATTTGTATGCCTACTACTTCGCGACACTCGTTTCTTAACATTTATTTGAAATTTCGCAACAAACTGTATTAATTTCTACACCGCTCCCTGAAAACATATTTAAATGGCAACAACAAAATCATTAACAAAAGCGGATTATTTTTGATAGTATTTCTACCGAATGCCGTCAACGGTTGTTCGCCAACGTTGAATGGTAATGGTCCATGAATTGAAATTTTGCAGATTGTTGTTCGAGCAGATTTTTTAAGCATCGGGAGACCGATCACTTTACTCCCGCTACTCGATGTCCCGTTGTCTTTTGATCAGTGTCCGAGAAAGATTCAAAATTCATAAAGAGTGTTTTGCATCTGAAAGCTCAAAGGAATTTGCAAGTTGTATTTTCGGCATGGTGGGCGCTGTTTTGATTGCACCGTAGCTAATTATTCGCATCCATCAAGCGAATGCAAGGAAGGCTACATGGGTGCAAGATGCGAAGTGAAATGTTTTTCAATGGTTTATCCACTGCAAAAGGTATTATTGCCAAAATCGTTCTCTTAACGTCTTTCCTAAAAATAACTTGGAAGATAGCTAATATTTTTGTCCCAAAAAGTTCTTTAAATTGTACCTATATTTTTTTGCTTTCAACTCATAAAACAATATCACAAACATAAACTCAAATTTATTGAACCCAGCTTGAAAACCTGCTAAAATTTCTATTAGGCTAAAATATTTAATCATCAAAATTCATTCCATGATGTTAATTATGTTAATTTTTTTCTTTTTGGCCAAAAAGCAAATTTATATTTTCGCGACTTAATCTTGATCACATACATATTTGCGAGTATAAAATATTGTTTGTAATTTCGTTACTTATATCGTATTTTCGGATGATTTCTATTTCAAATTTTCATTTGCTCATTACTGATAGGAAACAGAATTTTTTTCGCAAGGATGTGATAGACTAACTTCATATAAATAAGAAACTGCCTAACTAAACTGTAATTCCGAAGATCATAAAGATAATTCTATAAGTTTCAGTATTAAAACCGATTCTATGTAATTAAAGGGTTAAATTTTAAAACAACATGTAGTTTAAGTTATTATAAACGAAAAGTGTTCGGAAATTCTATTTTATAATCATTAAAATTTAAATAGATTCAAAAATAGGGAACAATAAATGGAAATCATAATATATTGAAAATCGACATGTAATTATTGCTACCTTAATGAAAACAATGAATTACTAAATTATAGCTTAGGTCTTTCCATTTCGATCGACCTGACCAGGCTTAGGAACCACATCGATGGCAGACTAGTCCACTGGAATGGACTAGCCATCGGGCGCGCTCCTTTTCTTTCGTAAACAGGGGCTCTTGCCGGTTAGAGTTGCCTTCCGCTCACGTAACCTTTTATGATATATGGTTATGTGATTTCATTTCATAACGCTATGGTATAAATTGGTTATGTTTGTATTTCTCATTTAAGGGAAAGAGTCATATAAAGTACTTTTGTATGAGTTTTTCACTCAAATGGAAAATGCATGGCCAGGTCTACGTTTGGATCTTGATCCAGTTGGGAGGGTGCGAGGGGGCACCGCTTCCATCTGGATTCCCCAACTTTATTTGTGGGCCATAAGGGTCGTCGGTAACGATGAAGTTTCTGGGAGTCATCGTTTTTTGCCCGGCCCTATTTGTTCTTCGAACAAACATAGCAACCCTCAGTAGGTTGCCACAGCCTCGACACCAGTCGACCGGCATTTAATCCTTTTTAAGTTCGTGGATGCGAAATTTTTTTGCAGTGAGTCCTTGTGCTGAGGTAAAGAACCCACCGCACGACACCGCAACACTTGCCTGCCAACGCATTCACGCGTTCCCAGACAAGGCCAATCTCGGCGGATCTCAGCATCCAGACCATCGCTGCAGTCCTTCATGGACAATTGCCTATACCTATTTCACGACAAGATATTGGTGGGAGACCACATAGCGCTGGCCGCCTACTTGCCGACGCTGCTTAGGGAACCAGTGCTCGAAACTTACTGGCGGATACATGCTACTCCACCATCTCAACGTTGGTCACGGCTGAAGGAGGTACTGCGTATCGAGTATCTCACAGTTAACATGGACGGAGGGGCCTGGACAAAATTCATGCCAGATGGTAACGTCCACATGAGCCCTTCTAAAAGCATCGAACCATCAGGAGACATCATTTTGAATTTTTATTGAAAACGGCTGCTAAAAATATTAAGCTATAAATTTTCGACTTTTTCATTTGTCATCCGATTTGCAAAATTTTTGCAGGTTAAATTAACTTGCTTTAATAACTTATAATTTCAAACTTCATCGGAATTTGTTGAGAAACTTGGCTGCTAGAAGGCTACAGAAATTTAAAAAAATTTAAGGCACCCCCTGTATGGGGAGGTACCCCCTTAAGCATAAAATATTTTCTTGCACTGCGAATTTCGAGAGGCACCACTTTTGACCTACGTAGAAAATTTTCTCATTCTAGCTCATGTGGTTTGCAAGGAAACTTACTGTGACGCAAAAACAAACGAACGCACAGACAAGTCACAATTTCATAATTTTTTAGGGTATTGTAAAAATATTTGAACAATATCCTAAAAATGGTCTGCTATATAAATACATGAAAAATATTCATTATTTCGATTCCGCTTGCCTTCTGACCTTTGGGGGCCGCCATATTAAATGCATGCATTTGATGTTTCTATAGTAGGACTTCATCAATCAATTTGCCAAATCTCGTTCAAATCACAGTTTCACTCTAGACAGGGCAAAATTATTCAATTTTTAGTGAAAATGGCAGCTAAAAATATTAGGTTTTAAAATTTCGACATTTATTTATCATTCGATTTTGATAATTTTCTGCACAATACAAGAACTTAGTACAGAGATCCATAATCTCAAGTTTCATCAAAATCCGTTGGAAAATGTGACCACTAGAGGGCCACGAAAACCTGAAAAAAACGCATATTTAAATCGCCGCTATTTTGAAAATTGCCCATGCATGATCACGAAAATATTAAAGTTTCTAGATCTAATTGATTTCTATCTTAAAGTCAAGTTTCATATACATCAAGTTTCCAGACATTGAAGTTTCCAGTTTTCTACATAACTCTTTAGATACTTATAGTTTCTATTAAACTGTTGCATTGGTAAATTACTGCAATTGGTAATTAGTTGCGAGCGAACACATAAAACATGCTCGGATATATTCCCGCCTCATAACTGCAATAGTAGCGAGCAAACAAAATCTATGTACTCGCACTTCACCAATGAAAATTAGCCATGGAAACACATGCGCAAGTAAATAAGCGAGCAGTTAAGTGAACGAGAAAGTTCAACCCGCAACAATATTTACATCATGAACAAACGGGATGCTTCGAAGTGAGGTAAGCGGAGAGGAAAACCGAGAGTTCCGACATAAACACTCTTTCGCTCAATATTCCCACTTTCGCTATTTCACCACGAGCGATCGAGGGAAAGCCGAAAGTTCTGGCTAAAACACTCTTTCGCTCAATGTCCCCAGTTTCGCTATTTCACCTCAGGAGATAGTGAGAAAGCCGAAAGCTTAAGCTGAAAGTACTCTTTCGAAGTCGAAAGCTTAAGCGAAAAACACTCTTTCGCTCAATTTCCCCAGTTTCGCAAATTCACCAGTCGAGCAAGCGAGACGAAGCGGGGAGGAAAAACGTTCGTGGAACGAGAGCGCACGTGTTTGACTACTCAGCGCATTTTAAGAGAATTTAAGGTTAAAAGAATAGTACTTAAACTTCTTGAGCGAGGTGGAAAAGTCAGTTGGAAGCCAAATGCGCAACAACGCGCATCTACGAAAAGCAGTCCCGAAACGAAGAAACAAATGGTGAGGTGTTGGCATTACTTGCCGCGTTCCTCAATGCCTTTTAGCGTAACTGCTGCTGGCTACCATTGTTAATCTTCTCCATAATTGCAGGCATCCCAGGAGCGACACCGCGGCAGGGCAGCCGACGCAGCAGCGAGCAGCACGAAGTCAACAGGAGCAGGGTTAAGCAGCGTCTGCGTGCCGCTCTATCCCTTGTCGGCCAGTGGCACCAGACAGGTGGCGGAATCGATTCGACCGCAGCAGGCTCCCACTCGGAGTTTGGAGCTGGTGCTCAAAGAAGAACCCCGAGCCGGCCCGCGTCCCATTAGCAAGGACGAGTATTTGCGCAGGTTGAAGGCGCCCTTGGACACCAGTGACAACACCGCCAAACAAAGACGTCCACGAGGAGGCCGGCGGGAGCGTCAACGGCACGAGCTCTACGAGCTGAGGCGGTTAGCCCGTTTAGCCGTCACACCCACGGAGCGGGCCTTCTTTCGCCGCCAAGCACGGGAATTACGCCGAGGGATTCGTCGGGAGATCGCGACCCGTCACCGCACTGCAGCGAGTCCTTGTACTCTAACCACAGACGACATTGCAGCGCCCGCCGATGATCAACTTAGAATAAGCAAAGATAAACAAAGGAGTAAATAAAGTAAAAACTGAAAACATAACACTTGCGTATCTATTCCAAGGAAGGTTTTTCAGGCTTTACAGGTGCGTAGGTGAGTGTAGAAACTAGTAGTATTGCAGGGCTCCCCGGAAGAGGCCGGCGGGACCCCCGATAGGGAAAATATAACATTGGCGCAGCCGGTTTAGTTACCGAACAGCTCTAGTACGGCGACTCGCTGTAGAGTGATCAATTTGGTGCAGACTAAATTAGTGAAACGTTCGAAACTGGAATCTTACACTTACACTCTCGATATAAACGCACTCATCCACGCATCCTGATTGCTTGGACTTCATATCCTTGGAATGGTAGCAAATACCACCCAGTTGGTGTTATAGAAACTGTAGTCCTTACCAACCACAGAAGGAGTTGTGTCGTTAGCGACTTGTACGTTAACCCGAAGACACGGTCATTATTAATTGTTAAATCGTGCGAATGAGTGATAGGAATCAGGCAGTAGGAGGAATTTAGCGGACAACTCCAGAAGAAAGCGACGGATTCGTGTTACGAAGCGGTAGAGCACTCTCAACTCCTAAAAGTAAGTCTGAATCTTCTTGTTCTACCTCAAATCAACAGGTGAAGCGAGAAACCGAGCCCGTTGAATTGGATACAATTGTTGAATTAACGAGTACGGTTGATAATTTGCATGTGCATCGTTTAGAGCGAACTAGTCAGTTCCGCGAACAAACGAAGCAATTCAAAGAAGAGATTAAACACTTCGGCGGGGTCTCGCTAAACCAGACCAGTTCTTTCGATCTATCGCAATCGCTAAAGACGCTGATTACGTCTCACGATTGGAATTTATCGTTTGAGGCAGGCCCATCCACAAACGCTTCAATTGATCAAGCCAATCATTCTAGTCCTGTTTGTATGACTGGTAAGGGGGTAGAGGTTAAGAATTTTGCAGGCAATATGGCCAATTATGCTAAGGTAGCTAAATTAATGGGGCAGATGATCCCTTTGTTTTCGGGAGCCCCAAGCCCGTCAATAGTTTTAGACCTGCAGACCTTTATTGGGTGTAGCAGGCAAGTTTGGAAATGTTTGAATAGCCAGGAGCAGGTAACTTTCATGCAGATCTTTCCGACTCGGCTTCGAGGGGAAGCTTACCAGCTGATATCATCAAAGTTCCCTTCAACCCTAGAGGCGGCTGAGGAGCTCTAAAACCACGTCTACTTGCCAAGGGAAACCTACCAGGAATTGGTGAGTGGACTCATCTCAGCCAAACAAAGCCCCACGGAATCAGTATTGTCCTACACATCACGTCTGAGGCAAATGCTTAAGCGATGCCAGGAGGCTGCTGTGGTTAAGTATGGCTTAAAGGTAAGTAAAATTGCAAACGCACAGCTGGAGGATTTCGCTAAGAATGCCTTTAGGGGTGGTGTTAACAATCCCCATCTTTGTCAGTATTTGTTGACGCAGGAAACGTCTACCTTCGAGGATTTAGTTACAAAAGGATTAAATATGGAAAAATTGCAGCAGGGGGCTTTCCTCCTTCAGGGAAATCCAATGCAGTTATACCCACAAATATCACAAGTACAACCCACTTTCGGTACTTGGTTGCCTGGTCAACATGCATTTACGCCTCAACAAGCTAGTCACACACCTAATCCGTGTGCTGTTTCTTTCCAGCCACAGGTAGCAATGGCGCTCGATCCAAGTTCGGGCTCGAAGCCATCTAAATTTGCAAAGAGTCTGAAAATCACGTGTAACTTTTGTCATAAGTGAGGCCACACTTGTGCAGACTGCTATACTCGCAAAAATACTCCTTATTGTCCAGAATGTAAGGAGTATGGTCACGATCAGAGGGATTGTAAGGCAAGGCCAGCTACAGCAACACCAGTTGTTAATGAGGGTCCAAGGGTTTTTAGTGTTCAGGTGAAATCTGATTTTCGTGGCCGAAGGGGTCATGGCGTGGGTACGTGTTTCCAAAAGAAAAGATAGGAAGCCAAGCAGTAGGGAAATGAGACACAGTCGAGTCGAAAATCCCCGGCTCGGCTACAATAAAGACGGTGCAACCAGGAAGCCAATATCTCAGTAGGAAGGTTGAATCTAGGGAGTCACAGAAAGTGGCCGGCAGGTCTGACACAGTAGATAACAGTTACAGGGAATCAAACCTCATGACCGCAACATTGCCTTTAGATATTGGGAAACAGGGGCAAAACTAAATTTACCATAGATACAGGTGCAGAGGTTAGCATTATTAGCAAATCGTCAATACGTGATACTTGTCCAATAAATGTTAGTCGTAAGCTCACTTTGTCAAGCCCTTTTGGGGAAGGAGAAACCCTTGGCTCTACGCAAGGCAATTTCGAGCTTCCCACCAAGCTTCCTTGTACTTTTCATGTGGTAGACGCAATTCAGGGGGCGTTCAATGATGGTCTTCTTGGAAATGACTTTCTAGCAAAAAATTGTAATATAGAAGGTCCTGTTCAGTCACTAGTGTTTCCTCACACGGAAGCAAATGGCAGTGAATTCAGGGTTCCTCTTGAGTGCCAAGGGGGAACAGTGGATTTGCATCAGTCTTCGGTTGAGGCGCCGAATAGCGCATACGCGTTGTCCAAGAGGGTAGCGCAAAGCGCGGCTTGCTTATCAGACCGGGCTGAGGATGTAAATTGTAGTTCTGTCAAGGGGCACACTAGCAGCCAAAGTGGTTCCGATGGAATCTATCGAGTCAGTTTCGAGGGGGTTATCACATTGTTGCCACGGACACAACATCTAGTGGAGGTACCGATTCGGTTGGATCAGGAAATGCTTTGTACCGCAAGTTCAATAGCGGATGGCGTGTTCCTAGCCAATGCTCTTCTAGATCCGGTCCGCCCTGTAATAGGGTTAATGAACTCGAGTGAGGCGCCAGTTGCACTTAAAGAGATTGTCTTGGAGCTTAAGAAGTTGGATGAGTATTTGATTGATATTCTAGAGGATACGAATAAGGAGGTGGAAGCCTGTCAAGCGTCTTACAAAGGTCCCCTCGTGAAACAGATAGGTGGTTTAGTATCAGCTGGGGGAGGAACTCAGAAGTTAGCTAATGATCGGTTAGGGAACAAATGTACTTAATCAGCGCATCAGCTTCCCTCGGCTGATGCTAAGCGAAATGCATTGTTGAGACAGGAGCTCTCACTTTATGAACATATCAACTCCGAAGAGAGGACTGCTATTACTGAGTTATGTCAGGAGTTTAGTGACATCTTTTTCCTACTGGGGGATAAGTTGAGCTATACGGAGGCTATAACACATGAGATTCCATTGATGACGGACCAACGACCCATAAATCAGAAAATGTACCGATTGAGTCAGCCCCAGAAGGACATTATTAATGAGCAGCTCAAGGGGATGTTGGACAGCGATATTGTCCAGCCGAGCAAGAGCCCCTGGAACTCCCCCCTCTTGGTTGTGCCCAAGAAGGCTGGAGCCAACGGACTCAAGAAATGGAGGGTAGTCGTTGACTTCAGGAGACTGAATGAGAAAACTATCGGAGACGCTTTTCCATTACCCCGTATAGAGGATATTTTAGACCAGTTGGGGCATTCACGGTATTTCAGTACGTTGGATTTGGCCAGCGGTTATCATCAAGTCTTGGTGCACCCAAAGGATCGGCCGAAAACAGCATTTAGCACTAGTTATGGACACTATGAATTTAAGCGGATGCCTTTCGGTTTGAAAGGGGCACCAGCCACTTTTCAGAGGCTTATGAACTACATACTAACAGGTTTACAGGGTTTTGATTGTTTTGTGTACCTCGATGACATAGTGGTTTATGGGAAAAACTTGAGGGATCATATTGATAAGCTACGAAAAATCTTTGTCAGACTGAGGATAAACAACTTAAAACTGCAACCAAAGAAGTGCCAGTTCTTACGGCCTGAAGTGGTATATTTGGGGCATATTTGTTCTCAAACAGGTGCACGGCCGGATCCGAGTAAGACTAGCTGCATACGTGATTTCCCAGTCCCCACAACGGTCCGTAGGCTACAGTCCTTTCTAGGGCTGGTTAATTATTACCGGAAGTTTATCCCGAATTTCTCCAAGATAGCCAAACCCCTTACAAATTTGCTCCGTAAAGACGTTCGATTTACATGGACAGATAAGTGTATGGAAGCATTTCAGCTGTTGAAATACTCGTTGGTGGTACCCCCATTGCTGGCGTATCCTGATTTCTCCCAGCCGTTTAATCTTACCACTGATGCAAGTAACGAGGCACTGGGGGCCGTCCTATCTCAAGGAGAAATTGGCAAGGACCATCCTATAGCCTATGCAAGTCGAACGCTGAACAAGGCGGAGCGTAATTATTCCACAATCGAGAGGGAATTGCTTGCGGTGGTTTGGGCAGTGAAGAATTTCAGATGTTACTTGCAGGGCAGGCGTTTTACCATTTATACGGATCATAAACCCTTGAAGGGGGTGTTTAACGTGAAAGATCCTACCACCCGGTTGGTATGGTTCCACCATAAATTGTCAGAATTTGATTACCGCATTGAGTACAAGCCGGGGAAGTATAATACCAATGCCGACGCGTTGAGTAGGATCCCCCAGGACTTGGTGAATGAAGTGGGTAATAAGTATCAGTGCGGTGCCTTAACTCGAGCCCAAAAACAGCGGGAACTGCTTGGGCAAGCTCTGGAAGGTGGGTCAGCGGAGCCGCCACAAAGAGTCCAACGGACAAGCAGGGATGGCACTACCGCCGGTACGAATGAAGCAAATAATACCGGATCTTTGCATATCGCGCCGGAGCAACGCGATTTACTCGACTTCTCTTCCGAGGGGCTCTGTGTAGATCCAGGACTGGGAGGTCCCCACGGAGATAGTAGAGACTGTGATAGAGAGGTGACAATTAAGGTTAAATCTTTCCAGACTGAGGTACAACCTGAGATTCTGACTCTTAATACCCCGGAAGAGGTGGGAGCAGCCTTGTTGGAATTTCACGACTCCCCTTTTGGGGGACATCAAGGGGTTGCAAAAACCTACAGGAAGATTCGTAGGAAGTATAAATGGAGGAATATGCTATCGGACATTAAGAAATATGTGAAGAAGTGTAAGAAATGTCAGGTTATGAAGACTTCTCCCCAGCACCGCATGCCAATGGTTGTCACAGACATAGCGGAGAGGCCATTCGATAAAGTATATTTGGACATCGTGGGGCCTCTCATTGAGACAACTTCGGGAAATAAATGCGGAGACAGTAGCCAAAGTATTCTTTGACGAAATTATAGCTAGGTATAGAATACCAAAGCAGCTAGTTACCGATCAGGGGGCTAACTTTGTAGGGAAATTATTCAAGCAAACATGTAGGCTATTAAATATAAGGAAAGTGCAAACTACCGCCTATCATCCACAATCCAATGGAGCATTGTAACGAGCCCATAGACCCCTTGTGGAATATTTGAGATCCATGGTGGATGACAACCCGCAGGTTTGGGATCAATTTTCGCGTACGGCCGCGTTCGTGTACAATAACAGTGAACATGATAGCACGAAACTCACTCCAATGGATTGTCTCTATGGGTTCACGGCAGACGTTCCGTCGAATCTAAAGAAGGAGCCAGCCCCTCTCTATGACCATGAGAACTATTATCTGTTATTAAAGCACAAATTACAGAAGATGTATACTTTGGCACGTAAGAATATAATGGAGAGTAAATTAAAGTCTAAGGCCATTATGATAACAACGTCAGGCCAGTTACTTTCCATATAGGGGATAAAGTTTTGCTAAAAGACGAGAACCGTAAGCACAAGCTCGTGCAAGTATGGGTTGGGCCATATGAGGTCAAAGCCGTTACTTCCCCCGTCAACACCACGATTGCGATAAGGAAAAAACTGGTCAATGTTCATAACAATCGACTTAAACCATATTATGAATAAATTGTTCTAATCCCTGTCTCCCTTTTTCTTTTTTTTTCCGTATTTCTAGTAATGGCTGTCAGCATCGTCATTTTAAGCCTGCTCAGCGTTGGTGTTCTGGCAGCCGCGAACGAGGATCTGAAACCATATTCACTGGAGAGCATAGCGAAAACGGGAATACTGTTTGAAGATGTTGGCAGTCTGTTGAGCTACCACAGTACCTGGAGCGTCGTGATGGAGTTAAATCTAGGGGAAATCCAAGAGCAAATAGGAGTAGCGGAACGTGCTGAACACCTCGTTAAGATGCTTTGTGCTGGTAAGGGCTTGGGATGTGCGGAGCAGTCAAGGCACGTCCATAGCCTAGTAGAAAATTTTAAGACTCGCTCTCAAGCTCTGTTTGAGTCACTGATGACTAAAAGGGCTAAAAGGTCATTCATTGATGGAGTCGGGAGGGTGCTACATTCGCTATTTGGTACCATGGACGACGAGAATGAGAAGGAGCTATACAGTCGGTGAGATAACCTAGAGGACAAAGAAAGGGAATTAGTCAAATTGGAAAAACAAAGGATTAGTGTTGTAAACGTATCCTTGGAGGAAATCCATAAACCGCTGTCGGATGTGATTAGCAGACAAGCGGAGCTTGGCTTGCAAATCAAGGACATCTTTCTTATGACCGATAAATTACTCGCAGCGGAGCAAAGGAACGTGGTACTGACTTCATTACTAGCTCAATTACTAGAGATTGAGGCAAGACAACGCACCATCATTGACGTTGCTGTGTCGGTGCAGAACAATATTATTCATCCCTTTCTGATTTCCAGCAAAAGGTTGCATGAAATATATATTAAACCGGGTAATAGATGTCCTGAATTCTGCGAGCAAATCTTGACACAAGCGGCGGAGTTGCAGCATTTCAGGAGGAAAACCAAACTAGTGGTACTAATCACCCTGCCTATTTTCCAATTGCCCCTTATGAGGTTATATCAGATACATCTTTTTCCAATCAGAACCAACGGAACACTTTTTCTAATGCCTTGTGTGGAATACTCGTTCATAGCAGCGGACATTACCACTCAGCAATTTCTGCTCCTTACGGACAATGCAGAAAATAAAACATCCGGTACCGGGTGACCTTTACGTGGCACCGTTAACTGCGCCGATTGTTCAGTCGCCACCGTCTACAAATGAAATCATATCACTCCTGTTCAACCCACTCAAACTGAAGACGGTGCTTCCCCTTCGAGTTAGTACATCAATAACCGACTCCTTGATCAAGCTGAGCAAACCGAACAGTTGGATATATTTTCTACAGAATGAAACGCCCATCCATATCCACTGCGATACTAGCGTCACAACACACAACCTGATTGGTCTAGGAATTCTAGCCCTCCATCTCCCCTGCACAATTCATATTAACGAGATGACCATACATTATGAAGCGGAAAGTACCCACCGGTTCGATATAATTCAACCGCAGTATTTCCCCGAAGTGGACCCCAGGATTTTAGAGCTTGACGTTGCTGATTTGTTGGGCAACCACAGCATGCCACGAATGAAGCTAGTAACGGCTAGGAGCGGAGGCATACATGTCGCAGCCAGCACCTCGCACCTCGATCGGATCAAATTTAATGAGACGGCCAGAAGGCACGTACACCTGTCCACGGCTTTGTCCAGTTTAGCGGCAGTCTCGATATTAATTATAGGGATATACCTTTTGATCAGGCTCATTAAGGGGCGTTGTCGGACGAAATCAAGCAATCGAGGCTCTACAGAGGTGTCGAACCCGGGTATTGCCTTGCAGATCCATACTGCGGAGGTGAGCCAGCGGGTTCCACCAACATCACTAGCAACATATAAGTCCCGGAATGGCGTCATCCATAGGGAGCAGCTAACAACCACGCCTAGCTCAAACACACAAGCAGCCAATCCCCCAAGTAGTACTCAATCCTATATTCCCGCGCATTTTTCCACCCGTTCCTTTCAGCTAGTCTAATTATAGCAACGGTATTAAATTGGGAAAAAGTATATATACATATATATATATATATATATATATATATATATATATATATATATATATATATATATATGTATATATATATATATATATATATATATATATATATATATATATATATATATATATATAGAACAATAAAAAAAAAAGTAGTAATAATGAATGGTAATAGCACTAGCATAATAAGAAGAACTAATTTTGTACAACGAATGTTTTAATTTCAACTAATTTAATACTAACCAAACAACTACTAACGAGCAGCACCTATGAACTGTTATTTTTTTTTACACCTCGCACACTATGAGCATAATCCAACCATTTACTAATAAGCTAAGTCCCTAGGGACGATACGATTGGATAACGATTTACTTGATACCCATATATCAGCAAGCTTCCTATTGATAACGTATGAATGGTATCTTGCACCGAATCACTCGTTACAAGTTGCAAGTATGCATCGAAGAGCGCGGAATGTTATCATCTGATAACATGCTTAAACGAGCATGCAAACGGTCGGCTCGATTGATAGCTGCTAATACACCATGGGGAATAGGTAAAGAGAATGTATGCAAGTATGCATCGAAGAGCGCAGAACGTTATCACTTGATAAAATGAGCATGCAAACGGTCGGCTCGAATGATGGCTGCTATTAAACCATGGGGAATAGGTGTAGAGAAACTTGTACGAAGCCTGGACGAAGTGATCTTCGCCGGCGCCCTAATACAAAGTTCTCGTTCGGGTGAAGCTAATGAAGCGATTGGAGGGAACAATATTATCACCCGTACGAGTATGGGCAAATGGGATGCCGTGCAGGCGACTTACTATACCCATGTACATATTCACACATCCCATCCCATTAAGATACTAACAGAAACTCCCGCCTACATACTAAAAGAAACTCCCACGAATCCAGTGGCATATTAAAGATGGAAAACTAGGTAATGTAGTTAAAATATGAAAAGCGAAAGGTAAACGAAGGGAATAATAATAACATTAGTAATATAGGTACGTTAGTTGAATAGAAATTAAAAGGGAAAATAGATGTATAGGGAAAAATTGCACGGAAAAACAAAATGAAAAAAAAAATGCCATCGCACCCCCCCCCCTAGTTAAATCCTCACTAACGCTAACTGCTATAATTTACTAAAACCTGTACTAAACAAATAGTAATACTCTAATACGAATAATAACCAATAACCGAAAGCAACATCGAATTAATTCGTAATTACAATATTTGAATATACGCAAGAGAACTTTAATACTATTTGAAAGAAATGAGGAAATTAAAAGCCAAAAAATATACGAGCAGAATAAAAATTCCAAGACGATAAGTAATGTTAAAAATAAGAGAAAACCATTAACTTCTAAATATAAAAAGATCGGCATTGAATATGAATCTTAAAAGAAGTTGTAACCATATTATTAAAGCCAATTAAAAGAAGAAATTGTAGTCCGCTATTTTTCAATGGTAAAATAATAGTTTATTGTCAAGAAAAAACAATTTAGGGTCGGAAAATATGTTCAGAATGGTTTTCAATATTATAGTAAAACGAAATAATTTATAATCCTGTAATTTACGACAGAAGCAAATTTAGCACTATTCCATTATTGCATAGAATCAAATGAAATAGTAACATCTTAATGTTTGAAGCAAACAAATTATTAAACCAAACAGGATCTTAGCTCATTGTATCCAAAGTAATACTTAAGCATCATTACAGTAACTTATGATTAAATCAAACAAAACATTGTATGAAATCAAAATTTCAACTTATTAATTATAATTGTACTAGCTTATGAAAGCAACATGAATATGTAATGCATATCAATTAACATCAACTCAAGGTACCAAACAAAATATTAATACATAATTGTATAAAATCGAATCTCAACTTTGTAATTTTTAATTGTAATAAATTATAGATAAGCACTGACATGTAATAGATGTTCATTAACCTTAACTCACGGTACCAAACCCAGTATTAAAATATGAGTGCATCAAATCAACGATCGAATCAAACGGAATGTAAAATTGTACAGAATCAAACTTAAGTTAACGTCAATTAGAAGTTAAAACGCCTACCAATGAAGATACGAAACTAAACGATAGAACTACGATACCATCTAGTGAAAGTTCAAACAAGCAGCAGAACAACGGTTAAAGATACGTTGCGAGAAGTACAGTGGATAACAGCAATGGCGGTAACAGCACGAAATATAAGTACGAATGATTTGCACAAAAGGGAAGGTAGCGAGAATCAACCAACTTCAAAAACTGCGAAAAAAGCAAGAGTGAGCATAATTCTTTGGGGTACATTAAGTAATCCAGATCACCGGAGTAGAGCAACGATTTATTGTACTCTCCAAGTACATTAAATCCTATCTTTAAATGCCGGAGGAATGTTGCATTGGTAAATTACTGCAATTAGTAATTAGTTGCGAGCGAACACATAAAACATGCTCGGATATATTCCCGCCTCATAACTGCAATAGTAGCGAGCAAACAAAATCTATGTACTCGCACTTCGCCAATGAAAATTAGCCATGAAAACACATGCGCAAGTAAATAAGCGAGCAGTTAAGTGAACGAGAAAGTTCAACCCGCAACAATATTTACATCATGAACAAACGGGGTGCTTCGAAGTGAGGTAAGCGGAGAGGAAAACCGAGAGTTCCGACATAAACACTCTTTCGCTCAATATTCCCACTTTCGCTATTTCACCACGAGCGATCGTGGGAAAGCCGAAAGTTCTGGCTAAAACACTCTTTCGCTCAATGTTCCCAGTTTCGCTATTTCACCTCAGGAGATAGTGAGAAAGCCGAAAGCTTAAGCTGAAAGTACTCTTTCGAAGTCGAAAGCTTAAGCGAAAAACACTCTTTCGCTCAATTTCCCGTTTCGCAAATTCACCAGTCGAGTAAGCGAGACGAAGCGGGGAGGAAAAACGTTCGTGGAACGAGAGCGCACGTGTTTGACTACTCAGCGCATTTTAAGAGAATTTAAGGTTAAAAGAATAGTACTTAAACTTCTTGAGCGAGGTGGAAAAGTCAGTTGGAAGCCGAATGCGCAACAACGCGCATCTACGGAAAGCAATCCCGAAACGAAGAAACAAATGGTGAGGTTTTTTTTTTTTTTTGTGGTAGGGAGGTGAAGGCATTTATGCCCGCCGAGTCTGGCAGTGTGGGACTCCCATGGAGGATACCTTTGGACTACCCACTAAACACCTCCCCTGTCAATCTGAGAACCTAGCCTGGAACCGTTTGACACATTACTTCGGGCCAGGTCTCATTTTGTTACGCCGTGGGGCGCCTTTAAGCTGGGGAGTCCCTTTCCTAGCGGGAGGGGAGGGGGGAAGAGGAATTGCCAGAAGAGCGATCCCCCAGCCCCAGTGCCTCCGGCTGCTGTGAGTCCCTTTTATATTTTAGGATTGCCCGAGCATAATGTGCCACCTGGTTCCATTTGTCAACCGATTCGAGCATCACCGCAACTATATTATCCGGGGTGGGCTCTCCCGTCTCCCTGTAGAGTTCCCTTCGCAGCCTGGCCCATTTGGTACACGCAAAAAATGTGTGACAGGCATTGTCCTCCTCTCCTGGGCAAAACCGACAATCGGGAGACCGTGACTTGCCGATCTTGTGCAGGTAAGACTGAAAACACCCATGCCCGCTCAAAAGCTGGGTCAGATAGAAGTCAGTCTCACCATGCCTTCGATTTAGCCACGGTCTCACATCCGGGATGAGGCGCGCAGTCCACCTTCCCTTCGTGCAATTCCTCCAAGACTGCTGCCAATCGTTGAGCGAGCGTTGTCTCTCCTCGCGGGCAACCATCTCCCTCGCATCCTCGTTTCGGCGCAGGTAAATAGCGCGGCGCTCTCTAGCAAGGAGGGCGACAGGTATCACGCCTGCAATCACTCTCACCGCCGAGTCGGAGACTGTTGGATACGAAGATGCAATTCTCAGTGCTCCTCTTCTCTGTACCTGTGCCAATCGTTTTCGGTATACCTCCTTGCTGAGAGCGTCGCCCCATACCTCTGCTCCGCACAGTAGCACTGACCCTACAGCACTCATCAAGAGGCGTCTTCTTGATGGGCTGGGTCCCCCTACGTTGGCCATAAGTCGACTCAGGGCCGATATTCCCGAAGCAGCCTTCTCAGCCGTTGCCCTGATTTGCTCAGAGAAACTCATCTTTGAGTCGATCAGTAGCCCCAGGTACTTCACCGCTGGCTTCGATTCGATCTGTATATCTCCAATACTGATCATCCTTACTCTAGGGATTCTCTTTTTTGTCAAGATGACCACTTCGGTTTTCTCCAGTGCTAAACTGAGCCCGCGAGCAGTCATCCAGTCCCTCACTCGGCGCATTAGCATACCTAGCCTAAGTTGCGCTTGTTCAACGGTGCGTCCAGCGACCAGAGCCGCAACATCATCCGCATAGCCGACCAAGCGCGACTCATCTGGCATCTCAAGTCTCAGTAGCCCGTCGTAAGACACGTTCCACAGGTCCGGACCAAGGATAGATCCCTGGGCAACACCCGATGTAATTTCCATCCTTCGTTGGCCCTGTGTCGTGTCGTAGAGCAGGCTTCGGTCCTTTAGGTAGTTCCTCAAAAGCCGCATTAGATATTCTGGAACTTGAAAAGAGTTTTCCAGCGTGTCCAGAATATCCACCTCACCATATAATGGTGAGGTGTTGGCATTACTAGCCGCGTTCCTCAATGCCTTTTAGCGTAACCGCTGCTGGCTACCATTGTTAATCTTCTCCATAATTGCAGGCATCCCAGGAGCGACACCGCGGCAGGGCAGCCGACGCAGCAGCAAGCAGCACGAAGTCAACAGGAGCAGGGTTAAGCAGCGTCTGCGTGCCGCTCTATCCCTTGTCGGCCAGTGGCACCAGACAGGTGGCGGAATCGATTCGACCGCAGCAGGCTCCCACTCGGAGTTTGGAGCTGGTGCTCAAAGAAGAACCCCGAGCCGGCCCGCGTCCCATTAGCAAGGACGAGTATTTGCGCAGGTTGAAGGCGCCCTTGGACACCAGTGACAACACCGCCAAACAAAGACGTCCACGAGGAGGCCGGCGGGAGCGTCAACGGCACGAGCTCTTTGAGCTGAGGTGGTTAGCCCGTTTAGCCGTCACACCCATGGAGCGGGCCTTCTTTCGCCGCCAAGCACGGGAATTACGCCGAGGGATTCGTCGGGAGATCGCGACCCGTCACCGCACTGCAGCGAGTCCTTGTACTCCAACCACAGACGACATTGCAGCGCCCGCCGACGATCAACTTAGAATAAGCAAAGATAAACAAAGGAGTAAATAAAGTAAAAACTGAAAACATAACACTTGCGTATCTATTCCAAGGAAGGTTTTTCAGGCTTTACAGGTGCGTAGGTGAGTGTAGAAATTAGTAGTATCGCGGGGCTTCCCGGAAGAGGCCGGCGGGACCCCCGATAGGGAAAATATAACAAAACTACCGAATTTCATTCACATTGGTAGAAAGCTTTGGTCAAAACGACAACAACAAAATTTTGTACGTTTTTTGGCCTTTGAGCGGCCGCCATTTTGTTTCAGCCATACCGACTTGTGAGTTTTTATTGTGAGATTCATCACAAACATCAGTGAACCTTTGTTCCAAATTTCATCCAAATCGGAGCTATACTTTGGTCAGAACAGAAATCACGATTTTTCGTCTAAAATGGCCGCCATTTTGTTTTCGGCTTGCCGATATAGCTGGTTCACGAGCTTAACCGAGAT
The DNA here is from genome assembly GCA_963969285.1 of Odontomyia ornata. NCBI lineage: Eukaryota > Metazoa > Arthropoda > Insecta > Diptera > Stratiomyidae > Odontomyia > Odontomyia ornata. Next base: position 203,303,819 of record OZ017739.1, read on the forward strand.
ATTAACTCAGTTCACTTTTCCTGAAAATGTGGTGAAATTCGGAGCAAAATTGCAACCTCTAGCGTGGTCTCAAATCTCGTTATATCCCATATATATATATATATATATATATATATATATATATATATATATATATATATATATATATATATATATATATATATATATATATATATTAGCTAAACTTTTTAATTGGATCATTTCACCCTTTTCACATCAATTTAATGTAAATCTATACGACAAATTTGCTCTACATTTGAAGCTTTATCTAACGTCGCGCGGATATCGATCACTCTTTCGGATGGCTCCGATAGCTTTTTAAATTACTTTTTATGGAATTGTTTGCAGCTACATATAAATGAGTTGCATATTTTGAATAATAATTTTTCTGAAAAATTATTAGAGAAGAAAAATGTTAGAAGAAGGTGGTTTCGACGTGTGCACTAATTCTCCTCAGGCCATCACACTTAGATACACACCGGTGATGGCGACCACCATGCTCAGAGGTGAGGGAGTAAATTTTTAACTTTTCTACTAATGCAAACTCAATATGTTTTTGTTTCTGCAAGTTATATTCAAGGTAAATTTCTCTTGTAAGTACTTGTATTAGCTAAACTTTTTAATTGGATCATTTCACCCTTTTCACATCAATTTAATGTAAATCTATACGACAAATTTGCTCTACATTTGAAGCTTTATCTAACGTCGCGCGGATATCGATCACTCGACGTTAGATAAAGCTTCAAATGTAGAGCAAATTTGTCGTATAGATTTACATTAAATTGATGTGAAAAGGGTGAAATGATCCAATTAAAAAGTTTAGCTAATACAAGTACTTACAAGAGAAATTTACCTTGAATATAACTTGCAGAAACAAAAACATATTGAGTTTGCATTAGTAGAAAAGTTAAAAATTTACTCCCTCACCTCTGAGCATGGTGGTCGCCATCACCGGTGTGTATCTAAGTGTGATGGCCTGAGGAGAATTAGTGCACACGTCGAAACCACCTTCTTCTAACATTTTTCTTCTCTAATAATTTTTCAGAAAAATTATTATTCAAAATATGCAACTCATTTATATGTAGCTGCAAACAATTCCATAAAAAGTAATTTAAAAAGCTATCGGAGCCATCCGAAAGAGTGATCGATATCCGCGCGACGTTAGATAAAGCTTCAAATGTAGAGCAAATTTGTCGTATAGATTTACATTAAATTGATGTGAAAAGGGTGAAATGATCCAATTAAAAAGTTTAGCTAATACAAGTACTTACAAGAGAAATTTACCTTGAATATAACTTGCAGAAACAAAAACATATTGAGTTTGCATTAGTAGAAAAGTTAAAAATTTACTCCCTCACCTCTGAGCATGGTGGTCGCCATCACCGGTGTGTATCTAAGTGTGATGGCCTGAGGAGAATTAGTGCACACGTCGAAACCACCTTCTTCTAACATTTTTCTTCTCTAATAATTTTTCAGAAAAATTATTATTCAAAATATGCAACTCATTTATATGTAGCTGCAAACAATTCCATAAAAAGTAATATATATATATATAAATATATATATATATATACATATATATATATATATATATATATATATATATATATATATATATATATATATATATATATATATATATATATATATACATATATATATATATATATATATATATATATATATATAGATATATATATATATATATATATATATATATATATATATATATATATATATATGTATATATATATACATAAGATACGCTTCGCAATACGTAAATTTACCTTAAAAACGGACGAGTGAGTACCCGACCGCCTCCAATGCTCCACAGTAGGTTGCCAGCCTGCTGCGAACCCCATTATTAACGATAATACACCAGGCTCGACAATTATGACTGTGGGGGCTCCCTCTCTTCCAGAAACCTCTCCAACGATACTGTTGAAGCGACCACCGCAGTTACTGCTTGGGACTGTTGCGTCCATGGATACGGTTCGACTCTGCCCTTGAGCAGGCAGCACTGCTTCGGCTCCTACCATGGCGTCAAGGCCCTCATGTAGTGTGAAACTTGATCTTAGTGGTCCTTACATTTGGACAAAACCTCTTGTGTAGCTGTTGTCTCGACAGGTTCAGTGTATAGTATAGCAGAGGTTGCTGGTTGTCTGCAAAGTGGACATGTGCAGTTTACCAGAAGATGTTGAGTCACGCAGGTCTCGTGAAACTGATGGCTCCATGGTAGCGTTCACACTGGCGTGCCATCGTTTCTTGCTTGCTGACAAACCACGCAGAGTGACGTTGGTCCTGCGTTTGAATGCAAACAACGTTAATCGGGCGTGCGCTTTGTCGACATTTTCTGCAAAGAAAAAACTTAATCCTGGAGTATATAATTAAGTTTAGGACTAAAATATATATGTAAAGAAAAAAATGATAGTACACAAATTTTTTTTCAGTGGCTGAAAGTGGCGAACTATAACAACTCCTATAGAAAAAAAGTAATTATATATTTATCATGAAAATTCGGTCTTTCCATTCATCTGTCCTCTTAACAGGCAAGGACACCAATGGTGAGCTCTTCCTTTGCGTTATAGAAACTACTCACTTGAGGCACCATAAATATCAGAGTTCGAAAGTAATCTCCAATATGAAAGTTTTGACCAGGAACAGCTTGTTAGCCCAGGGTTGGTTCTGACCCGCAGGCAGCACTTGTCTTATCTTGGATAGTCGCAGACTAGCTAAGCAGCCAATCACGTGAAATCAAAATCCATGTACTGGAAGACACTTAGACACCACTTGGTTTGGGGTGCAGATCAGAACCCGCCGCAAAAAATGATGTTGAGTATCAACTTCCGAATACACATAAGGACTCTTAACATCATTTGGGCTTGCAAGTCACACAATGGTGGTAAACTAGCAGTGTAGAAATGAAAAGCAGATCCAAACGATATTGATGTCCGAGGACAAGACAGTTCCGGAAGTTGTAAGAGATGCTGGGGCACGATTAGTGCAATATCCCTTAGTAGTTACCTACCCGCCAAAAATTTGGACACCTAGCAGGGTAACATAGAGACGATGGTCTGCCTCATGCTAACGACTGTTGCTGCAGCCGGGTTTTTTGGGCCCAACGTTGAGCGCCATTTTGTAGTGAGCTAAGTAGATGTAAATTGTCCGTGAAGGACTGCAGTGATCGTCTGCTGCCTCGGCAAAAGAGGATGGTAGTATCCGCCGAGATTTGGCCTTGTCCAGGGACGCGTGACTGCCCTGGTAGGCTAGCGTTATGGTGTCATGGGGCGGGTTCTTTTCCCCAGCACAAGACCCACTACAACAAAATTTCGCATTCATGAATTCAAGCGATCTTATGCCGATCGACTTGTGTCGAGGCCGAGGTAACCTACTAAGGGTTGAACTTGTTTATAGCCAGTAACAAACTGGGCCGGGAGAAAACAGATGGACTTGAGTGCAGACTTCGTCATTATCGACAATCGTTATGGCCCACGAGCGAGAGTGGGGCATTTAGGTAGAAGCACTGCCCCCTCGCACCCTCCCAACTAGATCAGGATCCAAATGTAGACGTGGTGATGCATTTACCATTTAAGTGAAAAACTCATACAAACATAATTTGCATAAATTTTTCCATTGAATGAGAAATATAAGCAGGGCCAATTTATGTTATAGTATTATGTGATGAAATCACATAACCATATATCATAAAAGGGCACGTGAGTGGAAGGTGACTTTTCCTCTTTACCGCAAAAAGAAAAGAAGGAGCGCTCGCCCGATGGCTAGCTTATTTTAGTGGAGGGGCCTGCCATCGTTGCGGGTCCCATACCCGGTTATGTTGGATGAAAGGAAATACCGAGTATAATTTTAAGTCAATCTACTCATTTCTTTTATGTATTTTTTTACAAATAACTATCTACATACATGACTTTAGTTCCCCCTTTTCTTTTCAAAAAATATTTAAAAAAATTAAGTATTATGCAAAAAAGGACGAATAATTTAGGAGAACTAAGAAGAATTAGAAAATGGCATGGAAAGATAAAAAAATTTAAGAAAAAGCTAAAGAAAATTAAAATTTATGTAAAAAAGCAAAAAAAAAATTAGTAAAACTTTGAGAAAATTAATAATGATAAAAATTAACATAAGGGTACTTACCCAATATTTTCCCCGGGCGCCCGCTGACGATGTGGGTGAATCCTGCAATTTAATTAAAATGCACTTTATATAATCCAATTTCCTTAAACAAGTACGATATCAAGTCAATCTGCATTGGGTCAACTACATTTGGTTCCGTTATAGCTACTTTTCGGATAATCCTTATTTTGACGATGTTCAAATGATTTAGCACAGAAGTTGCAATTTAACCTATTAGGATCGGTATGTACGATGTGATGTTTCTTTGCATGGCTTGACTTATCTGGTGAGAATAACGCTTTTTGCTGAAACTGTGATTCAACCAGACGAAAAGTCTTTGTTGGCTCAATTTGCGGATTTCCGTTGCTGCCACCGTCACTGATTCGGCACAATTTAGTCATCACGGGTGCGCAATCATAAACGCTATTGATCACACTCCGCATCCACGCACGAGCAAGAGACGCTATTTGACCGCTTTCTGGGCCACCCTAGTACCAAATCGTTCACGATACTAATAACAATCAAGTATGCTATCTAGAACCGTCTTAAAATCAAGTCGCAGAACAACGGAAATATCGCACTGCACTTCGCACTAGTATCGAGATTAAAGCGCGAATTTCTAAATTTCCGCTAACTAACTACAATAGTAAAATTCAAATTTTAAGGTTACTCCACCGAACGAGCCCACAAGTTACAGAACTCTGAATGATCGCATCTGGAAATTGGAGGGAAAAGAGATATACGAGCAGTAAACTAAATTTGATCCGTTGCATTTGTTTATCTCTATATTTTTTTTTTTGTTGCGTTGTAGAACTTAGAGCGATATTTCCTTTTTTTCACGTTCACCACCCGTACCGTATCCATAAACAAATCAATCACAACAATTTTATTTTATCGATTTCTCACACCGGTAAACAACCATGATAACGACTCGATTACAATCGTCAATCAAACGAGTTTCGCGTATGAAGCAATGCAATTTAATTAATCAGGATGTTTAGAACCATTCTTAATTCTCTGAATAAAATTCAATAACACATGGGACTACCAACTTTCCGGGCAGAAAACTGTACTCTTAGGATAGATGTACTACAATCATCACACCGAATCGCGGCGACGTCCGCGCTGGTGCACAATATTGAGCAGACTCTTCGATCCTTCCAAATCTCCGCATGATTTTCTCCACCGTGCCTGTAAATCCAAAACCACTGCTAGCTCAGCTGGGTTAGCTTGCATTCGCCAATGCAGCACATAGATGTGATGCACTAAATCAGTTCTCCTATGTCCGAAATTTCAATTTGCAGGTTTGTGTAGTTAAGTTAATGAAATTAATTATAGATTGAAACTTTAAATCATAATGAAACATAAATATTATGACGAATATGTAATAAAAAAGAGATAATATAAATTTATAATGATGTTAAAAAAATTAAAAAACATATTTTTGTTCCAAATTTTATAATTTACAAAAAGTTAAATATAAGTGACTAAATTTTTCAAATCTGCAGTTGGAATTTCGGAACAGTGTTACGTGATTTTCGGACACTTGGCTTGTGAGACTGCTCGATTACTACACGTTACATTAACGTTTTTAGAATGAAAAAATAAAATAGAGAAAAGCGTGTTAATATGGATATTTAAATTCCCGTTTGCCTTCAAATATATGCAATAAGCTGAGTAATCTAGCCATCTATAACAATTACATACTCACTTTAAAAGAAAAATCATTGTTACACCCTTTTAACCTAGTGCAATTTTGTTGGAATATCACTAATAACCATTGACTCCATCTGAAAATTAGAAGGTCCAATCAAAAGTGTGTTTTCTGGTTCAATGGAAACCCCGAACGGTAAAAAAATCGTACATTGTCTTTGTTGGACTCGAAGAACTATCAAATGGCAATTACTTCCGTGAATGTGGTATAACTTATTGAAACTTCCAGACTATAAAGACACTTCCTAGGATTACTTAAATTTAAAGCTAAGGACACCTCTATGAATTCACCGGAAAAAATGTTATATTTACAAATTTATGTGAATGTAAGATATTTGATATCGTTGTACACATTAGAACCTACTCCCATGATTTTGTCACATTTGAAATGTACGTTTTCATCAAAAGTTCATACCCTGTACTTTTCATGCTGAAGTTATGGTAGAAGAATCAATATTCACATTTAAAACAGCCACCACTTTATTTTACGATTACTGAAATTACTCATAGGAATGATTCTCAAAGGTCTGCATCATATACATCTTCGTTGAGATTTTCATGCAAATCTTGACAAGCCCGTAGTGTCTGAGTTGATTGGATGCGCATATTGCTGAAAAACAACGTATCGTTGTTGTTGTAACACTGAAAATTTAAATCACCATAACTTATATACTATACTATTCGATTCTTTTGAAATTTTCGTAGTTTATAACGCTTATATACAGCCATCTAGATGTAAAATTTCACTGAATTTAAAGGTCCCGGATGATGTTGCAGCTCTGGTCGCTGGACGCACCCTTGAACAAGCGTAACTTAGGCTCGCGGATTCAGTTTAGCACTGGAGAAAACCGAAGTAGTCATCTTGATAAAAAAGAGAATCCCTGGAGTAAGGATGATCAGTATTGGAACAATACAAATCGAATCGAAACCAGTGGTGAAGTACCTGGGGCTACTGTTCGACTCGAAGATGAGTTTCTCTGAGCAAATCAGGGTAACGGCTGAGAAAGCTGCTTCAGGAGTATCGGCTCTGAGTCGACTCATGGCCAACGTTGGGGAGCACAGCCTATCAAGAAGACATCTCTTGATGAGTGCTGTAGAGTCAGTGCTACTGTACGGAGCAGAGGTATGAGGCGACGCTCTCAATAAACGGGTATACCGAAAACGCGTGGCACAGGCACAGATAAGAGGAGCACTGAGGATTGCATCTTCATATTCGGCAGTCTTTGATTCGACGGTGAAAGCTATTGCAGGCGTGATACCTGTCGGCCTCCTTGCTAGAGGGTGCCGCTCTATTTACCTGCGCCGAAACAAGGATGCGAGGGAGATAGTTGTCCGCGAGGAGAGACAGCGCTCACTTAAAGATTGGCAGCAGTCTTGGGTAAATTGCACGAAGGAAATGTGGACTGTGCGCCTCATCCTGGATGTGAGACCGTGGCTAAATCGAAGGCATGATGAGACTGTCTTCTATTTGACCCAGCTTTTGAGCGGGGATGGGTGTTTTCAGTCTTACCTGCACAAGATTGGTAAGTCACAGTCCTCCGATTGTCGGTTTTGCCCAGGAGAGGAAAACATTGTCTGCCACACACTTTTTGCGTGCAGTAAATGGGACAGGCTACCAAGGCACCTCTACAGGAAGACGGGAGAGCTCATCCTGGATAATATAGTCGCGGTGATGCGCGAATCGGTTGACAAATGGAACCATGTGGCACATTATGTTCGGGCAGTCCTAAAAGGTAAAAGGGACTCACAGCAGCCGGGGGTGTTGTGGCTGGGGGATCACTTGTCTGGATTTCCTCTTCTCCTCCCGCTAGGAGAGGGATTCTCCAACTTGAAGGCGCCTCACGGTGTAACACAACGAGACCTTGCCCGAAGTAATGTGTCAAACGGTCCCAAGCTAGGTTCTCAGGTTGACAGGGATGGTGTTTAGAGGGTAGTCCAGTCGCTTTCTTGCGAGCATGGGAGTCCCACACTCTGTGCGTAAATGGGCATTCACCTCCCTATAACAACAACAAAAAGTACCTTTCCGATTTGATGTAAGAAAATGTAAACTAAATATATCATACAAACAATATTACTAACAAA
>OZ017739.1:203316744-203319244 GCA_963969285.1 Odontomyia ornata
CAAAAAGAATTTGGCTTGCATACTACTACAATTCTTACTGAAATTTTTGTAGCACCACATGGGTTCTTATTAACATAAAAATAATCTGCCAACGTTCATATTTAGAGACCCTTCATAGCGGTGCAAATATTTTGCTAATTAAATTGAGTTCCACATGTATGGATCACATATTATAAACACTATAAACATTTAAATACAGGTTTCGCCCTTCTCATATTTGCTGTTCACACATTTCACAGTGGTTACCACACAAAGGTAACTTGTCGGCTTAAATAGCTCAAATAGTTAATTTCAAAAGATTTCCATAAAAGTTTAATCAGCTCTTGCGCTACCATTAATATATAAATTTTCAATTCTTTTCTGAACCATCAGGGGTCGTCATTTTGAATCCATATTAAAACCGGCTGCTGAAAATTTTAAACTGTAAGTTTTCGACTTTTGAGGTAAATTTCTCGAGAGAAATTTACCTATTGCGGAGAGTATCTTATATATATATATATATATATATATATATATATATATATATATATATATATATATATATATATAAATATATATATATGTATGCATATATATATGTATAATATATATATATATATATATATATACATACATATATATATATATATATATATATATATATATATATATATATATATATATATATATATATATATATATATATACATATATATATACATATATCTATATATATATATATATATATATGTATATATATATGTATATATATATATATATATATATACATATATATATATATATATATATATATATATATATATATATATATATATATATATATATATATACTCGCATATATATTATATATTTGGGATGTAACGAAATTTGTGACCACGCTAGAGGTTGCGATTTTGCTCCGATTTTCACCAAGTTTTCAGGAAAGGTGTATTGGGTAAATATCTCGGTTTAGTTCGTGAACCAGCTATATCGGCAAGGCGAAAACAAAATGGCGGCCATTTTAGACGAAAAATCGTGATTTCGGTTCTGGCCAAAGTATAGCTTCGATTTGGATGAAATTTTGTACAGAGCTTCACTAATGTATGTGATGAATCTCACAATAAAAAATCCAAAGTCGAAACAAAATAATCACAATAAAAAATTCAAAGTCGAAACAAAATTTTGTTGTTGTAGTTGTGATCAAAGCTTTCAACCAATGTTAATGAAATTCCGTAGTTTGATAAAAGCTATAAGTATCTAAAGAGTTATGTATAAAACTGAAGGTCACGTCTCATGAAACAAAATAGCGGCCAGTTGAAGCTCAAAATTTCAAAGTCGCAATTTTGATCCGATGTATACGAAGCTTGTTTTTAAGAAAGAAATTTCTTAAATCTAAAGACTTTGACAAATTTCAAAATGGCGGCGGTTTAATTATGCGTTATTTTCACGTTTTTGTGGCCCTCTAGCGGTCACATTTTCCAACGGATTTTGATGAAACTTCGGATTACGGATCTCTGTACAAAGTTCTTACATTATACAAAAAAAAATATTAAAATCTAATGAAAGATAAAAAAGTCGAAAATTTCAAACTTCCTATTTTTAGCTGCCATTTTCACTAAAAATTGAATACTTTTCCCCATCTAGAGTGAAACTCCGATTTGAACGAGATTCGGCACATTGATTGATGAGGTCCAAGCATACAAATATTCACAATAATCCAAAATCAAATGCATGCATTCAAAATGGCGGCCCCAAAGGTCACAAGGCAAGCGCAATTCTTTATTTTAGTAGCAACTGAAATAATGAATATTTTTCATGGAAACGTTTTTTCATGGAAACGTTTTAAATGACTTAACTTGGAAGTATTTATAAAGCAGACCATTTTTAAGATATTGGAGAATATTTTCAACAATACTCTAAAAAATTATAAGATCGCGGCTTGTTTGTCTGTCCGTCCGTCTATCCGTTTGCTCGTGCGTCATAACAAGTTTTCTCGCAAACCACATGAGCTAGAATGAGGAAATTTTCTACGTAGGTCAAAAGTGGTGCCTCTTGAAATTCGCAGTGCAAGAAAATATTTTAAGGTATTATAGGGGGGTCGCCCCATACAGGGGGGTGACTTAAAAATTTTTTTTTGTAACACTCTAGCAGCCAAGTTTCTCAAAAGATTCCGGTGAAACTTGAAGCTATAAGTTATTAAGGTGATTTTAATAATTTTTTGCGTAACACAAAAACATAGTACAGAGATCCATAATCTCAAGTGGAAAATGTTACCGCTAGAGGGCCACAAAAAGCTGAAGAAAAACGCATAATTAAACCGCCGCCATTTTGTTTTTTGCTATCTGACCTCCAGTTTTTTTATATAGTTCTTTAGATACTTATAGTTCCCATCAAACTACGGAATTTCATGAGCATCTGTTGAAAGCTTTGGTCACAACTACAACAACAAATTTTTGTATCGACCCTTAAGTTTTACAGTGAGATTCGTCACATACATTAGTGAACCTTTGTACGAAATTTC
>OZ017739.1:203321744-203331744 GCA_963969285.1 Odontomyia ornata
ATAGACTTCGACAGCCCCTGAGTATCTAACTTGCGGTTTAATCGTAGTTAGAAACATAAAATATTGCAACACCTAAAACGATATTTGGGAGTTCCTGGGAAAATGGGCGGATCGCAAGGAATGCGTTGCTCGAATAAACACCGATTTTCATACTTTCTCCCAATTCAATGTATGGGGTATCAAACAAAAGCCAGTGATGAGTAGAATTCAATAAAAGTGCATTCAGGCGGCTTTTCGATACCTGCGATTGCACTAATCACCGGAAAAGGCAGTTGGAAGTACCTAAATATCAAATCGTGCTATCGTTATACTCAGCAACCTAAAAAATTGAATAACTCCAGCTACAGTGATATTCTGGAATTTCCCCTAAATAGCGGAATTTCACCGAGTGCGATGCATTTTTCATGTGTGGTCCGATTTCAATAACAGGATATCGAATGAAAGCTCCTGAAGCGTAGAATCCAAACAAGTGCGCTCAGGCTTTTTCGCGGTACTTGCGACTGCAAATTTCTACATGGTCAGGATGAATTTATTCCCGAAGCGGAAAAATAAGTAAATCAACGCAAATGAGGCCCTGGATAGACTGAATATCTGATTGTGTAGTGATTTGTTTAAAAAACATAAGAATATTGCAAATCCCTACCCACAGCTATATTTTAAATTCCCCCGAAGAACAGTTGAAGTCCAAGGATTGCGTTGCAGATGAAAATGCATTTTATCACATGTGCCTCGATTCCAATAAGTAGGGTATCAAATGAAAGCTTCTGCTGAGAAAACTTAAGAAATCTGCAATCAAGCAGTTTTGTGAGGATATTTTGCTGCCGATGTAGAACACCCTTAAAATGAACGCAAATAGACTTCAAGAACCCTTAAGTATCTAATTGCGGTCTAGTTGTAGTGCGAAACATTAAAAATAGCAGAATCGACCACGTTATTTGGGAGTTCTTCGGAAAACGAGCGGATTGCAAGGAATGTGTTGCTCGAATTAACGCCGCTTTTCATACATTCTCCTATTTCAATATATGGAGTATCAAACCAAAGCCAATCATGAATAAAATTCAATAAAAGTGCAATCAGGCAGTTTCGCGATACCTGCGATTGCACTTTTTAGTGTGGTCGGACTCCGAAACCATACACCTTGTTCAGTCTTCTCATGACAAAGCAGCGGCGAGCAATACTATTATAGTTCCAGCCTCATACACATACACACATACATATAATTTTGCATCATGTACAAGCTACTCTCAGTACTGGCACCACCCCAGTACATACTTACGACAACAGTAAATCTTTTTTCTATCGAGAGTGATGCTAATACTGCGATTAGTCTTCCCTTTGTTCAAATTTGTCGTTATCATAGTGCGGACATTGGCAATTTACCCTTTTTGTTTGTAGCCTTTTTCTCGGCCTTTGCTCCGCTTGCATTATCGATTTAACTTTAAATAAATTCTCGAAACAAATTTCAAAAACGCTTGAAATTTCTACATGGTCCGTCGAGCCAGATAATTGTCGCAATGCAGTTTTCGTTCTCGGAATTAATTATCTAAAGCATTTATCGCTCATCGTTTTTCGCTCGACAATTATCAGTAATCGCATAGTTTTCATTTCCCCTTGTGATTTGCGTGATCATCTTTGAAACTTTTCGGGAAAATTCATCGCGCTATCAGTGAATTCAATTGTGCAAAATGGCCGGTGACGATAATCCAAAACTCGACCCCAAGGTCACCTCAAGTGCAAAGGCAATATCGGAATTGCGTATACAACGTGGCATCCTCTTAGCGCAGCAAACTCTAATGAAAACCTTTCTCGATGGCAAAGTGGATAATATATCCGTTTTCGAGGCCGAAAGCAAACTCGGTCTACTTGAGACACAGTTCAAAAACTTTGAAACTGTTCAGTGCCAACTCGAGGTATTAGACGCAGAAGAGCCATCATCTAGGAAACGGGACTTATATGAAGACAGTTATTGCCAACTCAAGGCTAATTTGCTATCAATTACCGAGAAGCTTCGCCCGAGGCAATCAGTCGATGCATCCGCCATTTGGAATTCGACCGCTGCCTCCGAAACCTCATCAACCAGACTTCACTTGCAGAAACTGAATTTGACCAAGTTTTCGGGTTTGTACAGTGAGTGGTTAGGTTTTCTTGGGATGTTCGAGAAATTGATCGACTCCAAGACCCACTTATCGTCTTTGAAAAAATTCCAATATCTTCGTTTTGCGCTAACCGGTACAGCTGCTTCAGTGATAGAGGGGATTGAGCTTACCGAAGAAAATCATTCTAAGGCAAAGGAGATTCGACAACAAGCCATACATTTTCGCTTCGCATATCAACGACTTGCTTCAAGTGCAATCCATTCGTCATCCGTCTACTAAAGAATTGCGTCAGATGACGGGTGCTATAAGCAAGCATATGCGCTGTTTGCTGAGCCTCGGTACAAAGAAAAATATCGCAGATGTATTCTTGTTGCACATTCCCGTATCAAAGCTTGATGCTGAGTCCCAGCTCAAATGGCAAGAACTAATTACCAGCTGTTCTCGATCATCCATAGAATCTAGCGCTCAATTTCCAACTTGGGAAAAGTTTACTGATTTCTTGAATCTACGATCCTCAGCGCTAGAATTCGTAGAAGAAACAAAATCCAACAAAAAACCTCTTTCCATCGTCAATAAATCCAAGCGGACTAGTTTTATTGCTAGTAACTGTGATACGAGAGCGAAGTGCAATTTTTGTGATTCACGCAGCGGACACACATTATTCGACTGCAATGAGTTAAAGAGCATGCCACCCGACCAAATTTACCAAAGAGCTAACCAATTGAATTTGTGTTTCAATTGCCTTCGAAAGGGGCATTCATTGAAAAGTTGTTTATCGAGCAAGTGTCGTTCATGTAACCGCAGCCATCATACTCTACTCCACGGTAACGTAAAGAATTCAGGCATCTCTAAAAGATCTCATCAGTTGACTGATATTGAAACTCCAACAACCGGCGAACATTCGTCGCTGATTGGTCAAACGAGATCTAGACATCAATTGTCCCGCCTGGAAGAAGATGCTCAACCCAACAACGTTATTTTGGGTACTGCTATTATCATAGTCAAATCACCTGATGGAGCTTCAATCAAATGCCTAGAGGTATTGGACAGCGGTTCTCAGTTGCGCTTCATGACAGAGAGACTCGCTCAGCAACTTCGTTTACGACGAAAAAAAACTGATGTGGCTATTAGTGGAATTTGTATGACGACATCCCGATGTATTTCGAAAATCGTTGCCACCGTGCAATCAGTACAAAACGATTTCAGTTCATTGCTAGAGTTTTTCATCGTACCGAATTTCGTCAGATTGCAGCCATTGCAAAGAATCAATTCATCAGACTGGAATATTCCTAAGAACACTCCACTAGCGGACCCTCAATTCGACATACCTCGGAAAGTTGATATTTTGATTGGTGCTGCCTTGTTTTTCAAATTACTTGCTGTTGGACATATTGATTTAGGTGTAAATCGGCCTATCGTGCAGCAAACTCTTTTCATCTGGGTGGTTACGGGGCCATCTAGTACTTCATACAACCCACTCAGTGTGAACATTAGTGCCGACAGTAACAGTGAATCGTGCGAACAAAATTTAAATAATATCGTCGCTAAGTTTTGGGAGCTAGACCACTGTAATAGTGAAATAGACAAAAGGCCAGCTGACGAGATTGCTTGTGAAGAACACTTTCGTGTCAATACAATTCGTGATGCAAACGGTCGGTTCGTTGTGAGATTACCCTTAAGGCAAGATGCGTCAGTGCTTGGTGACACATACGAAATCGCATTAAAACGATTTTATAGCCTTGAAAGAAAACTTGGGAAATGCCGTGAATTACGCATCAGTTACTACATTTTATGAATCAATATTTATCGTTGGGACGTATGGAGGAAGTCATTGATTCACAGTGTGTGTTACACAAACCACATTATGTTCTCCCCCATCATTGTGTTGAAAAGAATTATGGCAGCAGCACTAAATTACGAGTAGTCTCTGATGTTTCTGCGAAATCCTCCAGTGATGTATCCTTAAACGATATTCTAATGGTAGGGCCCACAGTTCAAGATGACCTTTTTTCGAACTTACTTCGATTTCATTTCCATCTTTATGTAATATCAGCTGACATAGAAAAAATGTATCGGCAAGTCATAGTGCATCCCAGTGATAGAGACCTACAACTAATAGTTTTTCGTAATTCAAGTCATGATTGTGTGAAGCTCTATCGATTAAAAACAGTTACTTATGGCACTGGGTCTGCTCAATATCACGCTGTAGAATCTATTCGTCAAGTGGCAGAAGATGCAAGGAGTAAGTTTCTAGTAGGAGCATTGATTATCAAGCGAGATGCATATGTTGATAATTTATTGGCTGGAAGTGATGACTTGGATGAAGCTGCAAAGATCAGAAACGAAGTTACCGATATTCTACTATCAGGCGGCTTCCCCCTTAAAAAATGAGAATCAAATGAACCATCGTTGCTAGAAAAAAATCGATGAAAATGACAAGGAAGTAATGACTCGACTAGATGACAAGGATTTCATTAAAACTCTTGGCCTAGCCTAGTACCCAACTGCCAATAAATTTCTGATTACATATCACTTGCCAGAAATACGAAGTTATGTGACCAAAAGAATAGTGTTGTCGGAAACTGCTCGATTCTTCGATCCATTAGGATTACTCAGCCCAGTGATTGTTACCGCCAAACTCTTTCTACAGAAGTTGTGAAAGCTTAATATTGATTGGGGCGAAAGCTTACTATCGAGATGCAAACAAGATGGCAGTTTTTTTGCTCGGATATGGCCAAGGTCAACAACTTCAGTATCCCACGACATGTTTGTTTGTCGAACTCCAGCCTTCAAATCCATGGATTCGCTGATCCCAGTCTACGCGCTAATGGAGCTTGTGTATATATTCGAAGTCAAACTCCTGATAAGAAAGTATCGACGAACCTGCTTTGTTCGAAATCCCGCATAGTTCCGTTGAAAACTACTACGATACCGCGTCTAGAGCTCTGTGCACCCCTTATACTTTGCGAGCTCATAGAACATGCTACGAAGATTATCCCCCGTGACCTCACGGATGTCGTGTGTTGGAGTGACTCACAAATCGTGTTAGCCTGGCTTAGTGCACCTTCGTACCAATGGTCCACATTTGAAGCCAATCGTGTGTCCAAAATTCAAGCTGTTACATCCGTTACATGGCGCTACGTTCCAACGCAGCATAACCCGGCAGATTTGATCTCGCGAGGCGCTAAATCAGAAAGTCTACAAGGATCCAACTTATGGCTGCATGGTCCAAGCTTTTTATCCGCATCGTCATCACAATGGCCCTATCATGGAAAGGTTCCAGATCAAATCGATGTTCCAGAATATCGCAAGCTGAACTTCACAGTCTTGTCGTCTTATGCAGTGGAAGACCTAGTTAAGGGCACAAAATATATTAACTCATACTGGAAAACTCCTCGAGTATTTGGATACGTTAATCGATATCTCAAATCATTGCGGTTGCGAGCACGTAATTCAACGAAACCTAGCTTTGCATTACGAAGCTTTACGGTGTCAGAGTTAGAAGAAGTAGTCACGGTTATCGTTCGTTGCATACAACGAGTATATTTTAATCGTGACTATACTGACCTCCTTAAGGGTGCATCCGTAAATGCGAGTAGTCGAATTTTACCTCTACGTCCTTCCCTTGATGGAAATGGAGTTATTCGAGTCGGTGGACGTATTACGAAATCTAATCTACCCTTTGATGCGCGATATCAAATGCTTCTTCCGCAAGCGCATCCCTTTACAAACGCATTGTTAAGCTTCTTGCATGTTAACAACTCACATGCTGGCTGCCATACCTTGGTTAACATTTTTCGGCAAAGGTTTTGGTTGATCAACGTAAAGTCAAAGGCTAAACGAGTTATTCATCTGTGCACGATATGCTTTCGAGCGAAGCCTCGCTTCTTTCAGCAAATAATGGGAAACCTCCCATCGGATAGGCTGAAAGTATCACATCCCTTTGCGGTTACCGGTGTAGATTTTTGTGGACCGTTTTTCATGCGAGCTCAACTACGAGGAAGATCTCCAATCAAAGGCAACTTATCGGTTTTTATATGTTTTGCTACCAAGGCTGTACATTTTGAACTCAATTCAGATTTATCGACTGCAGCATTCATTTTATGCCTTAAACAATTCTTCGCTCGCAGGGGAAAATGCAACAAGCTATACTCGGACAACGCTACTAATTTTATCGGTGCCAATAACCAGTTGCGAGAGTTAAGAAAACTTTTCTTAACTCAATCACATATTGAACAAGTCCAGCAAGCTTGCCTTCTGGAAGGCATTGGATGGTGTTTCATCCCACCGCGCTCCCCACATTTTGGTCACTCGTGGGAGGCGGCGGTGAAGAAGGCAAAATTTTACCTTACCAGAGAAGTCGCCAATGCATCGCTAACCCACGAACAAATGCTAACGGTTATCTATCAAACGGAGGCGATCGTTAATTCTCGACCCATCACGGAGATGTCATCAGATCCAACTGATTTGGAAGCCCTCACACCAGGACATTTCTTGATTAGACGACCAATTGCAAGCTTACCCGAACCAATCATCACACAACTTTAGTTTGATTCCTTGGACAACTTTCAAAAAATATCCTTCATCCAGCAATCCTTTTGGACTCGATGGCGCAACGACTATCTTCACCTATTGCAATCGCGATCCAAGTGGACCTCAGTCAATAGCAATGCCAAGGTTAACCAACCTCTCGCCAGAATTATCGATGTGACACGCGGCGAAGATGATCAGGTTCGAGTTGCTACAGTACGTACAGCTTCGGGAATCTTCAACCGGGCCATCGTGAAGCTATGTCCATTGCCTATAGAATAATTGGATGACAAGAGAAGTTTTCATGGTGGGGAAGATGTTCAGTCTTCTCATAACAAAGCAGCGGCGAGCAATACTATTATAGTTCCAGCCTCATACACATACACACATACATATAATTTTGCATCATGTACAAGCTACTCTCAGTACTAGCATCACCCCAGTACATACTTACGACAACAGTAAATCTTTTTTCTATCGAGAGTGATGCTAATACTAAGATTAGTCTTCCCTTTGTTCAAATTTGTCATTATCATAGTGCGGACATTGGCAATTTACCCTTTTCGTTTGTAGCCTTTTTCTCGGCCTTTGTTCGGCTTGCATTATCGATTTAACTTCAAATAAATTCTCGAAACAAATTTCAAAAACGCTTGAAATCTCTACACACCTATCAAATAAATGCAAAAAGAAGTTGAGAGTGCCTGAATATCAAATCGTGTTGTAATTGTACTCAGAAACATTAAAAAATCCTCGTTGGCAGCACCAGCCGGTGTTACACAACCAGTATACCCTATGTATACTGGTATGAACTGGGAGCACATTTGATGTGTATCCAATATACATCATCAAGGCTCCCGGGGAAAGAACTCCTATTAACACCACTTACCTGCTACTCTGTCCATTTTCACTAAATCAACAAGAAGACGAGAGTTACATAATTAAAGAATTTAGTTTTATTTTATATTTTAAATTAATTACTTTTACACTTCTTTAATTATTCTAACATCTTTCCAACCTGTGTCTTCACGGACGGAGGACGCCTAGAAGAAAGTAAAGTCAGTTGATGGTGGCTACACAGCGTAAAAACGCATCCAAGCCGAATGAGGTTCGCGGCTCAAGCCTACACCTCACCATCTAACTGATGTGACGGTTTCCTGATATTGCACCGGAACTAGATGCACTTTCTGGCTTCGCTGATCACTTCGCGGCGAAATACACTTCGCGTACGGTTCTGTAACCGCTGTTATTACTACTCGCCGTTTCTCGCTCGATCAATTGTCTTTTAAACGAGTCATGCGGCCTCAATTCGCGCTAAATTCGCTGAGTAGTTGAAACGTGCGTTCTCGTTCCACGTAAACTTCTTCCTCCGCGCACGTCTCACTACTCGCATGGTGAAGCTTTGCGGCGAATTTGAGAAATGGTTTGAAGTCAGGGTTTAGCACAGTGTCACTTCGCTGGAAACACACCTCAAAGCTTCTCATGTACATGGTCGTTGTCGCCGCTAATGTTATGGCTTATGTAGTATAACACTTGGCGTAGCTTGTCGATATTTCTATAAACACACCCCGAAGCTTCTTATGTACATGGTCGTTGTCGTCGCTAATGTTGTGGCTTATGTAGTATAACACTTGGCGTAGCTTGTCGATATTTCCATAAGCACACCCCGAAGCTTCTTATGTACATGGTCGTCGTCGCTAATGGTATGGATTATGAAGACTTTACGCTTGCCGTTGGTCGACAAGTACATGCTTTAATGACAATGGGCGTATGCGCTTGGCCGTATACACTTGGCGGAGCTTAGGCGATTGACGACGTTGTATATAGCATAACACCGGTACCCCTTTTATATATATATATATATATATATATATATATATATATATATATAATATATATATATATATATATATATATATATATATATATATATATATATATATATATATGTATATATATATATATATATTTAAGGTGCCTTCCGCAATAGGTAGATTTCTCTCGAAAAATTAACCTAAAAGAGGAAGGCTTAATGACTTCCCGACAAGAGAAACAATTGGCTTGCGGAGATAATCCAAACAAAATAATTAAATATAACTCTACCTTGTTTACGGCGAACACGTGCGCTACGCATGTAATACTGGATTATAACCGGTGAATTTTCCGTTCTGGTAGGGTATGAGCGGGGAGCACTCGTTGGACTGAAGGGTTTTTAGCGTCATATAGCGCTGAGCAGTGGAGCTATTTTTTAATCTGTTTAATTGGTGGCTAGGTAGTGAATTAATGTATTTCATGATATGCCTAACTTATAAATGAATTTTTAGAATAAGCTCTTTTTAGATCGAGATGCGCGACGAACCGTGGATTCATTTTGTAGCGAAAAAAAACCAGGCTGAGTAGACAGAACTGCGCCCGTTTCAGAAGGGTTTTTTACTTATTCTACAATATACAGACCTGTAGAATGATTTAATTCAAGAAAAACTTTCATAACATATGCAAAAAATATATTCTTGCTTTAGAAGAATTTTAATCAGCAAATATTTTGTTTAAATATTCATCGACTGACCGTAACCTTGAACGTATTTTTGTTATTCATCTGAATGCTATGTCTTGTTCGATGGAAAGCCCATGTAGTAGAAGAAAAACTTTTAGAAAAAAAAAGAAAACCGACTTCGGAATGCCCTAAACAGGATGAAATAAATTTTATGGAAGCGGTGCCATATCATGTTTCCCCCCATTCTTTTGTGATGGGGCAGATGTTGGAAGTATCTATGTTGAAATAGGGAAATTGATTTGGCACCGCTTTCATAAAATTTATTTCATCCTTTTTAGGGCATTCCGAAGTCGGTTTTCTTTTTTTTTCTAAAAGTTTTTTATTTCACCCTTTTTAGTGGCAAATTTTTCATTTCAAAACTGAGTTTCTCGAATACATTGTGTCATGTACTCGTATGATAAAATAAAATTTTTAGCTGCAATGCGAAAACCACTACGGTTAAAATCTGCAGCGTTCATAGGAATCGAGTTTAATTCTGGTACATTTAATACATGATCTCATCAACCTCTACCTTGATTTTAGATTCCATAAAAATCCAATAAGGATTGCAGCTTTGAGAAATTTTCGAATTTCGAACTTTGCCTAGCCGCCATTTTTAGGGTTTTGTAAAATAATTTTACAAAACCCTACTAGTTTCGCGACCAGTCTGTCCGTCCGTCCGTCCGTCCGTCCGTGTGTCTCAGCAGTTTTTCTCGGAAACTACTTAAGCTAGAAACATCAAATTTTGTGTGTAGGTGTAAAGTGGTGATCTCTTCAAAGTTCAACTACAAAAAAATTTTATGAGGTATTTATGGGGGGTCTCCCCATATAGGAGAGTGACCCC
>OZ017739.1:203344244-203366744 GCA_963969285.1 Odontomyia ornata
GAGAAATGGGTGAATACTTAGAGACCCTATATAAAGGCGAGCTGAATGAATGGGGGAATCATTCATTCGACCGCGATGAGAACTGCGATTGTGTGTGGGAAGTGTGTTTCGTAATAGTGAAGTGATTTAGAAGACAATTGCGATAAGAAATTTATGGACAAGTGTTAGATAGTTTTCATAGTGAAAATTAAAATTAGTGAAAGTGTTAAATTGTTTATTGTGCATTTTCGTAATTTAATAAATTCTTTTAACTTAAATTAAAAGACATTGCGTTTTCACTTTCCCGGAACATTAAAATTATTGGCCGCGAACCGGAAAACACGCGACAGTGGTGTCAGAAGTGGGATAGAAAAATTTTGAAAGTGAAAATTTGAACATTTTTATAGTGCACAATAGTAAAATTTAAAGAAACATTAAAAATGCCACGAAGCTTAAACTTAAAAATTAATGAATTGACCATATCGGAGCTCAAGGAGGAGTTGGAACAGCGGAATCTGGCCACACAAGGTACAAAGGCCATACTGATTGCACGCTTGCGTGACGCGATCGAGTCGGAAGGCGAGAATCTGGATTCGGGTGAGCTCTCGGATGCGGAAAAAGGCGCAGAAGGTGGAGAAGTAGAAACACCCAAATCAAAGGAGCCAGAAAATGCGCTGATGCAAATGCTAATGCTGATGTCATCCAGTCTGACTGCGAAGCTAGATGAACAGTCATCCAATTTAACTACGAAGCTTGATGAACAATCAGCGAAGTTAAATGAACAATCAGCGAAGCTAGACCAACAAGCGATCGAAATCAAGGCAGATTTTCAAAAACAGTCCACCGAAATAAAAGCGGAGCTCGGCAGCCTGAACAAACAAATTAAAGGCGTCGAGGAAAAGGTTTACCAGGTCGAGGAAAAGGTCAGCCAGGTCGAAGAGAGAATGAACCATGAGATGGAAAAAGTGAAAAAAGAATTGGAAGCAGCGAAGGCAGTAGTAACTATTTCACCAGCCCCGCTTATAACCGCAGCGCAAAGCACATCCAGAAATGTGCAAGCACCAATATTCGATGGGCAAACGGTCTGGAGTATTTACAAGACCCAGTTTAAAGCTGCCGCAACGGCAAATCACTGGAATGAGCAGGAACGAGCAACTGCATTAATTCTTGCTCTAAGAGGCCCAGCTGCCGAGCTTTTGCAGACGATCCCCGATGAATTGCACTCAAACCCGAATGCTATAATGAATGCGCTCGACATGCGTTATGGAGACGATCATCTAAAGCAGATTTATCGGTCACAGCTAAGGCATCGGATGCAGAAGTCTGGTGAAACCCTACAGCAGCTAGCCCAAGACATTGAGCGACTAGCACTTTTGGCTTACCCAGCCTACGACCCAGAACATCGAGATGATGCAGCAACAGAAGCATTCATCAGCGCACTAAACGACCCAGAATTGCAACAAGCCGTGCGTTGAGCTCAAAAGCAAACGGTTAAGGACGCATTGGCTTACAGTCTGAACTTTGAGGCAGCGAAAAACGTGACTCGTAGCACTGCCCGGGTTCGTGAGGTAGTGACAGACGAGTGCAGGTGTGAGCGCGTCGAAATTGAGCGAGACCCGCATGTAAATGGTGCGCCTAAATGCTGGAATTGCGGAGAGAAGGGGCACCTACAAAGAGACTGCAAGAAGCGAAGAAAACCGAGCTATTGTCCAGGGTGTGCAGCTAGAAGGAGATCCAGACCGAGTCAGGAGCCCAGAATGGAAGCCCTTCAAACAGAGGGGTCGGGAAACATGTAAGAGCCAACTTCGTGGGGCAGAGGTTGGCTAGGAGGATCGACGTCCCCAGCACCACCATCACCGTGTCAAGACTACATCGTGGAGAAGCGGACTTATGCCTTCCGGGTCAAATTGACGGAGAACACTGCACCATAACAATCGACACTGGTGCAACCCGATCGATTATCCGACCAGACCTAGTTAGACAGCAACAACTTCACAAGGGCAGAATTTTCTCACTACGGACAGCTACGGGAGAAACTGCACCTGTTCATGGAGAGGTCAACCTCCTGATACAGTTGGGAGACCTTGTGTTCCGACATAATTTTCTGGTCGCGAACATTATGGATGACTGCATTCTCGGAATGGATTTTCTGCGACCACATGGAATCACGTTGGACTTGGGAAAACGTGTCTTGAAATGGCAGAATGTCGAAGTACTGATGGAGGATCCCAGCGTCCAAATTCCCAAGATGAATGTAGTGGTATGTACTGATACTGATGTACCGAATTCTTCCGAAAGCATTGTATGGGCCAAGCTTGATGGTGATTCTGGAGACCACCAATCTTACCTGATAGAGCCAACGAAGACGTCCGCATTGCGCAGTTTGATTGTAGGACGAAGCCTTGTAAGATCTTTAAGGAACGGATACGTGCCGGTTAGAGTCCTTAACACCGCAGATTCAACCACGAGCATCAAAGCGGGAGAAGTCATCGGCAGCTGCCAGCCTGTTTCCACCATCACCTCTTTGGAAGCTACTCACAACCATCATTCGAAAAGGAGGCAAGACACAGAAAAAGCCAGGGAATCCACGTCTGCAATATTGAAGCAGGTCAAATTGCCGGTGCAGCTATTCAAACGAGCCTCTGATCTGGTCACCAAGTACAGTGACATCTTCTCAACAAGCCCGGATGACCAAGGCCGAACGAGTATGGTAACTCACGTCATAGATACACAGGGAGCCAAGCCGATTCGACAAGCACCGAGACGTCTCCCTATAGCCAAACAAGGAGAAGTGAGCGCGCTGATCTCGGACATGGAAAAACAAGGCGTTATTGAACCTTCTGTCAGTCCATGGGCCGCGCCTGTAGTTCTAGTGAAGAAAAAGGATGGTAGCACTCGCTTTTGTGTCGACTATAGGCAGCTTAACGACGTCACTAAGAAAGATAGTTACCCACTCCCACGCATCGATGACATCATAGACACTTTAGCCGACGCAAAATGGTTTTCTACACTCGATCTCAAGAGTGGCTACTGGCAGGTAGAAATTGACAAGAAGGACCGAGAGAAGACCGCATTTTCAGTTGGGACCGGATTGTGGCAATTTGTTGTGATGCCGTTTGGGCTTTGCAATGCCCCAGCCACTTTCGAACGCTTGATGGAATATGTGCTACGTGGTCTAACCTGGAAAACCTGCTTGGTATACCTAGATGACATCATCGTCATCGGTAGAACGTTCGAAGAGCATGTGCGGAACTCAGAAGAGGTTTTCTCCCGACTGCGACTGGCAAATTTGAAACTTAGTCCCGAGAAGTGTACTCTTTTCGCAGATGAAGTAAAATACCTGGGACACGTCGTATCAGCAGAAGGGGTCAAAACAGATCCTGAGAAAATTGAAGCCGTGAAAAGCTGGCCAACACCAAACAACAAGCGCCAACTACGAAGTTTTCTGGGTCTGGCGACCTACTATCGAAGATTCGTCAAAGACTTTGCCAAAATAGCTAAGTGTCTCCATCAGCTAACCGAGAAAAATCGTCCGTATGTCTGGAATGAACAATGCCAGACAGCCTTTGAGACCCTGAAGGAAAAGCTGTGTGAATCACCCGTGCTGGCGTATCCGAAACCCGGAAAAATGTTTGTAGTTGACACCGATGCAAGCAACGGCAGTATTGGAGCTGTACTCTCCCAGCAGATCAATGGCGAAGAAAGAGTCCTCTCTTATTACAGTCGAGTTCTCTCAAAAAGTGAGAGGAATTACTGCGTGACCAGGAAGGAGCTATTGGCTATAATAGAGGCCACCAAGCAGTTCCACAAGTATCTTTATGGCCAGAAATTTGTTCTTCGAACGGACCATGCATCACTGAGATGGTTGCTCAACTTCAAAAACCCCGAGGGACAAGTTGCGAGATGGATCGAAAGATTGCAGTCATACGACTACGAAATTGTTCATCGGAAGGGCGGAGTTCATGGAAATGCTGACGCCCTATCCCGCCGTTCATGTCCAGCTAACTGCAAGCATTGCCGACGGATTGAGGAAAAGGAACCGCTCGTTGATCTGCGATTGATAACGGCGGAATTCGATGAAGGTTGGTCATCGGAGGAGATTCGAAACGCCCAGTTAGCCGATGAAGACATCGGGCCATTGCTCGTATGGAAGGAGACGACTGGGCGACCTGAGTGGAAAGACGTTTCAATGCATGGCGCAACCCTGAAAAGCTATTGGGCACAATGGAACTCCCTTCAGGAGGAGGGTGGCGTACTCAAGCGGAAATGGGAAACGGCGGATGGTAGCTCCTATAGGATGCAAACTATACTTCCCAAAAGCCGAATCCACGATGTGGTTAAGGAAATGCATGAAGGATCCTCAGGAGGCCACCTTGGTGTTAACAAGACCTTAGCGAAATTGCGGGAACGGTTCTACTGGCTCCACGCTCGAGAAGACGTAGAGGACTGGTGTCGCAGATGCACAATTTGCGCTTCCGTCAAAGGCCCAAAGCGACGACTGAGAGGACAAATGCAAACCTATAACGTAGGCGTGCCATTCGAAAGGATTGCTGTTGACATCGCAGGACCCTTTCCTGAATCCGATTGGGGAAATCGATATACGCTGGTTGTAGCCGATTATTTCAGCAAGTGGCCCGAGGTCTACCCCATTCCCAACCAGGAAGCAACTACCGTAGCTGAACAGCTAGTGGTAAATTGGGTCAGTAGGTACGGCGTACCTTGCGAATTATATTCGGATCAAGGCCGAAACTTTGAGTCACTAGTTTTTGGCGAAATGTGCGAGCTGCTCGGAATACGGAAAACGAGGACAACACCGCTGCATCCCCAATCCGATGGAATGGTCGAACGGTTCAACGGCGCGCTCAATAAACACCTTGCCAAGATGGTTGACGAGAACCAAAGGGACTGGGACCGACATATCCCACTATTTTTGATGGCGTACAGAGCTGCCGAACATGCATCGACGGGCCAAGCCCCAGCCAAAGTCAGTTTTGGAAAGACTATTCGTCTGCCAGCCGATATAAAGTTCGGAACACCCCCTGAGGAACCCCAAACGGTCTCGGAGTACGCAAGTGATCTAAGACAACGGTTGAACCAGATACATCGGACAATGCGGAAACACCTCGAATCGGCTACTGACCGCATGAAGACCAGGTATGATCTAAAGGCTAATTCTACTGGCTTCCAGCAAGATGACTTGGTGTGGCTTTATAACCCGCAACGGCGAAAGGGTAGGTCTCCAAAGTTGCAGCATAATTGGGAGGGACCATACCGAGTTACAAAGCGAATCAACGACGTCGTATACCGAATACAGGAACATCGTAAGCCGAGAGCTAAAATGAAAATCGTGCATCTGGACCGTCTTGCCCCATATTACACCCAGGGAGAATTGACTACAAATAGCGACACATCTTTTCGGGGCGAAAAGAACTGAGATGGGGGCAGTGTTACATGTACAAATAATTACATGTACAAATAATTCTGCGAGCTACTGTCGCAATTGTTTTCATCATCATTAAGAACGTCAACAAATGAATTTACTCGAACCCACGAGTAAATTCAACAAGCATAATCAACATCTGCAAGCGATGTCACTCCATTCATTAATTTGCTCGAACCTACCAGGTACCTCTCGGTAGAACGTTCGCCAATATGCGAGAAATGGGTGAATACTTAGAGACCCTATATAAAGGCGAGCTGAATGAATGGGGGAATCATTCATTCGACCGCGATAAGAACTGCGATTGTGTGTGGGAAGTGTGTTTCGTAATAGTGAAGTGATTTAGAAGACAATTGCGATAAGAAATTTATGGACAAGTGTTAGATAGTTTTCATAGTGAAAATTAAAATTAGTGAAAGTGTTAAATTGTTTATTGTGCATTTTCGTAATTTAATAAATTCTTTTAACTTAAATTAAAAGACATTGCGTTTTCACTTTCCCGGAACATTAAAATTATTGGCCGCGAACCGGAAAACACGCGACAATATACATATATATATATATATATATATATATATATATATATATATATATATATATATATATATATATATATATATATATATATATATATGTATGTATATCTAGAAATATGGATAAGAAATGTAATATAATTTCATTTGCGCACTAGCCGACCAAACCACCAACTAGAAATTAGATTTTTTGCAAACTCCAAATACACAACTGATTTACATTTTTGTTGGAATATTTGCAGGTTAAGCGGTTTATGTTCATTAGAAGAGCTGATGGAAAATTTTTGAAAACAAATTACCGCAGTATTCAAGGTTTGTTCAATAGAGCAGTAATATACGTAGAACCTGAAGAAGCCATCAAAGAATTTCACACGGACAGTGCGAATATTTTATATTATCCTGGAGTTTTACTTTTAATTACACTTACCCTTTTGGTTATCGGCTTGTAGAGCTGTAGAATATGTCTTTAAAATTGTTTTAATTAACTAAGCCATCAACGTTTTTTGGTAACGAAGAGATTGTCAACATTTTAGAACTAATATAGTTCAAGTTCGTGAATATTCCGAAAGTACTCGGAAGGAGCATTTATGCCGCACATATGTGCAGACTTGCTTTCTTATTTAATGCATATCTAGATTATTCTGAGATTATTAGTTGGAGTACTAGAGATTTGTCTAGTTGACTATATTAATATGAAAATTGTGTATAATAAATTCATGGTGATAAATAAGTCATTGAATTGTTTCATTGTATATGAGTTTTGTATTTTCTTAGACTTCCGCTGGAAAATTATTGAATTGATATTTTTCATTATATGTAAATTTATATTACTATGGCGAAATCTTAGTCAATAAAACTTCTTCTTCGTAGCACTACAGACCCTCTCGGGCCTACGCTTCCTGCAAACGGTGCCTCCAACTGTCTAGGTGCAACAACTGCGTCCTCCAATTTTTAAATCCGAACAGCAATGAACTGTCTTCGTTAACCAAGTTAGATCAGCGTTTCCTCGGTTTCTCCACTGGTCTCCGCCCTTCAGTTGTCCCAACGAATACCTTTTTGGGTATCCGTTGTTCGTCCATACGATTCATGTGTCCAGCCCATTGCAGCTTCTGAAGTCTTATAATCGTTGATACCTCCGGCTCGTCAAAAATTTCATGCAGCTTAGGGTTGTTTCAAATTTGGTATTGGTCCCCGTCTAGCTTTGGTCCGATTATTCGCCTCAGGACCCATCGCTCCAAGGCGTTCAATATATTTGCGGATGCTTGTATTAGGGTCTCTGTTTCACATCCACAGCATTACACAGGTCTTACTACAGATTTGACAGTGTGTGTGTCAATAAAACTGGAACTGAAATTCTTAAGGGTTTTGTAAAATAATTTTACAAAACCCTACTAAAATTGCGTCTGTATGTCCGTCTGTCCGTCCGTCCATCCATCCGTCCGTGTGTCACACCACATTTTCGCGCAAACTAACTAAGCTAGAAACATCAAATTTTGTATGCAGGTGTAAAGTAGTGCTCTCTTCAAAGTTTAACTACAAAAAATATGTACGCGGTATTCAAGGGGGTCTCTCTATATAGGAGAGTGGCCCTTGAAAAAAAATTTTACCAAAGGTAGCCAATATGGATATCAAATGAAAGGCCTTGATGAGAACTTTCCAAAATAGGTCTCAATTTGACACTCTTTGCTTCAAGGGGCGTACAGGGATGGGAAATACATGAAAAATTTGTATCCCCCCCTCATGATTGGACACCTGTGATGCAAAAAATCTGAAAAAGTTATGGAGGTAGGTGTTTATGAGTACAACGACAACAATCCCTAAGAAGTCAAGATTCGCTCAACTTTGTTAATAATAGTATGATATTCGAATTTCACATATTTCACAATAAAATCGTGCAGGTACCCTTAAACCAAACCAAATTCGATATTTAAGTAGGCCTTTGAAAATTCTTAAATTTGGTAAATTTGATGAAAATCGAATAATATACACGGAAGTTATAGCCTATTGAAATTTCTCCAATTACAACAGCAGTAACACATGTTTCTGGTATTTTATGGACTTTCCATCGAATCGGTCACTGCAGTTTTGTTTTCATCCACCTCAAATTTTCAAACAAGGTCAATAACATTAACATTTTTGGAAATTCATGATTTGAGTGATTTTTGTTGGTTTGCAACAAGATAGCGACTGTTGAAAATAGAAAAACATTGGATTTTTTTTTAAACGTGCACATCTTTTTGACATATTTCGTTTATTCGCTGTTGATGACTACATTTCTGAGAAGTTGAGCACAAAACCCTTCTGACATGAGTGTAGGTCTGTCGATCCAAGTTTTTAAAGATAAATTTACCTATTCCGAAGAGGCCTCCTTATATATAGATACATATATATATATATATATATATATATATATATATATATATATATATATATATATATATATATATATATAGATATATAGATATATATATATATATGTATATATATATATATATATATATATATATCTATATATATATATAAATATATATGTATATATATATATATATATATATATATATATATATATATATATATATATATATATATATATATATATATATATACGACTGTGTCCAAAAATTAAAGTCACATTTGAATTTAAACTGCACGCGTCGAAAGATTTGGAGAATTATTTTTTTTGGGTTTGTAGTACCATCAGTGCCATCTATGTCAAGTTCACATGTCAAAATATTCATTAGTGTTTGAGATACGCGTCGTTTTGTGACCTGGTAAAAGTGTGTTTTTCGTTTTTTGCGATGTCGAAATTTGTTGAATTTGCATTAAATTTTGTTTGCGGGGTCAATTTCCTGCTGCAGATACATTGTGGATGCCTTTGGTGATAAGGGTATGCCTAAAAAAAATGTTTACAGGTGGTATAGTGAGCTCCTAGCCGGCCGTGAACGTGTCGAAGACGAAGAGCATCCTGGGTGTTGGGCCGCTGGAGTGGCACGAATCTCCTTCATTTGTTCGCGAAATTTTTCAACGAACAATTTAGGATCGGGAGGCATATCCTCATCGAAGAAAAATTCTCCTGGGATCCGTAATGTAGCACCATACACCAATTCAGCTGCAGTAGCACCGATGTCATCCTTTACGCTAGTTCGCAGCCCAAGTAAAACAGTTGGTAAAACGTCCACCCAATTGGGATTGTCATGGCACATTATCGCTGCCTTTAATGATCTATGCCAACGCTCAATCATTCCATTGGCAGAAGGGCGATACGCTGTAGTCCGAATTCTTTTACAGCCAACGAGGTGCGTCAACGCCTGGAACAGCAGCGATTCGAACTGTGTGCCTTGATCCGATGTTAACATAGCAGGTGCACCAAAACGACATATCCAAGTTGTGTAGAATGCATCTGCAACGACATCAGCTGTTATAGATGGGATCGGAACCGCTTCTGGCCATCTCGTAAGCCGGTCAATCATCGTCAGCACATAGGAGTATCCTCGAGAAGATGTCAATGGTC
Organism: Odontomyia ornata; assembly: GCA_963969285.1. Classification (NCBI taxonomy): domain Eukaryota; kingdom Metazoa; phylum Arthropoda; class Insecta; order Diptera; family Stratiomyidae; genus Odontomyia; species Odontomyia ornata. The sequence continues at coordinate 203,353,708 of OZ017739.1, forward strand.
CAACAATATCAATATGTACATGGGCAAATCTTGCATCTGGCATGCTGAATTGCTCATGTGGTGGTTTGGCGTGCCTGCTTACTTTACTGCGCTTGCATTTGAGGCATGTCCGAGCCCATTCCAAGATATCTTTCGACATGCTTGGCCATACATACTTCCTTGAGACCATCTTTTTTGTTGTGCGCCCGCTGGGATGTGATAGGCCATGGTTTATATCAAATATTTTCCGCCTAAGAATTTTTGGAATGTATGGACGAATTTCGGAAGTAGAAGTATCGCAAAAAATAGTGTTATCCGAGTTGTCGATGCGAAGTTTACGCAATTTTAACGCTGTCTCCGAACGAAGTAACTGCTTCAGCTCGTCATCCTGGTTTTGAGCTGCCGCCAAATCCTGGCTGGTAATTGCAATGGGGACTGTGATCGCGCTTACTCGTGACAACGCATCTGCGGTGGCATTCTCGCTTCCTGCAATGTAGATCAACGTCGTTGAAAACTGTCCAATAAAATCTAATTGGCGCAATTAACGTGGAGAAGCTTTCTCCGCTTTCTGGTTAAACGCGAACGTAAGCGGTTTGTGGTCCGTTTTGATTATAAGTGGCCGTCCCTCTATCATATTTCGGAAGTATTTTACAGCACTATAAATCGCTTGTAATTCACGATCATAAGTGCTGTATTTGCACTGCGCAGCTGTAAATTTCTTTGAAAAGAATCCCAGCGCTTCCCAGGTCTTGCCATTTAGCTGCTCTAATACCGCTCCCATGGCAGTATTGGATGCGTCGCATTTAAGTGCCAGTTGGGTATTTTCAATTGGATGCCGCAATAGTGTTGCATTTGCCATCTGCTCTTTGCATCGTTGAAATGCCGCTTCCGCTTCAGGATTCCAGGCTATTTTCGATTTGTCCTTTTTCTTAGCGCCAAGTAAAAATCTATGTAGCGCCTGAATTTCAGCTGCACTTTGCAATGTGTTGCGATAAAAGTTTATGGCTCCTAGGAATCTTCTTAGTTCGGCAATTGTTGCTGGTTTCGGGAATTCCAAAATAGTTTTAACTCGTGCAGGAAGAGGACTGATACCGTTTTCGTCGATAAAGTATCCCAGATATTCCACTGATAGTGCGCCGAAAGCACATTTCGAGACATTGACTGACAAACCATATTCTCTTAGCCGTTCAAATACAATTTAGAGATGCTTTTGATGTTCTTCCTTTGACTTCGATGCAATTAATATGTCATCAATGTATGCGTAGCAAAATCGCAATCCACGTAGCGCAGAATCAATGTATCGCTGGAACGTTTGCGCCGCATTGCATAACCCGAATATCATCACTTTAAATTCGAAGAGTCCAAATGGGGTGATGACGGCGGTTTTCGGGATATCTTCGGGAGCCATGGGAATTTGGTTATACGCGCGTGTCAAATCTAATGTTGTGAAAACTTTGCATCCACTCAAGTTTTGCGTGAAATCACTTAAATGGGCGATCGGGTACTTATCCGGAATGGTAATGGCATTCAGACGCCGGTAATCGCCGCATGGTCTCCATTGACCCGTATTCTTAGCCACGAGGTGTAGTGGGCTTGCCCATGGGCTGCTAGACGGTTGGCAGATACCAAGTTCGAGCATAAATTCAAACTCCGTTTTTGCTTCACGCAATTTCTCTGGGGGCAATCTTCTGGCTCGCTCGGCAACTGGTGGTCCTTGGGTCAGAATGTGGTGGTAGACACCGTGATTCCTAACCTTTTTAATATTACTAGGAATGGTAACGTCGTGGTATGCCTTTAACAGCTCGTGATAAGGCGTATTTGATTAAACAGACAGCACGGTAGAGCTAACATTAAGCGAAACGTCGGCGATGGATTTCAGAATAGTTTTACCATCTACTAATAATTTTCTTCGCAGGTCAACCAGATGTCCAAAATGTCGTAATAAATCCGCTCCAATGATGGGCTGCCGGACATCTGCGATGGTGAAGCTCCATGGAAATTGTCGTCGAAGGCCGAGATCAAGTATCATCGATTTTTCACCATACGCAGCTATGGATGTGTTGTTGGCAGCATATAGTTTTAACTTTGCAAGTGTTTTATGCTGCTTCGTTTTGGGAAGGACGGAGACGTCAGCACCAGTGTCTACCAAAAATCGCAATCCGCTTTTCTTATCCATGATTATAAGTCGGCGTTGGTGCGGTTGGTCGTCCTCGACCGCCGTGACTTGGGACGACGAATTTAGTTTCCCGAGTTGCTTTTTTCGTCAGAAGTCCATTGACACGGTTGACGGCAATTCCGGGCTCGCTGACTAAAACGCTTATGGAAAAAACAAAATGGGCCCCTTGGTCTTGACTTTGACCGCTTTCTTCTCCCTTGAGACGTTGAGCGTGATCGATCTCGCATTCGTAGCTCCAAACGATCAATGCGGTTCATTATTTGCTCCAAAACGTTACTGCTAGCCTCCTTTGTCTGCACAGTTGCAATGGCGGGCGTTTGTTGAAGCTCCATCATCAAGTCCACCATTTTTGCCAGTTTGTCAATATCAAGCTCGGTGGAAATCGCTAAAACTACCCGGATGTTTTCTGGTAGTTGCTCCAAAAGGAGTGAGCGCAACATAGCATTAGTGACTTGTTCTCCACCAGTATTCCGCAAATGCTGAAGGTAATGCGATGGCTTCCTTCCGTCGAGGTTCTGGCCTTGAAATAGGCGCCTCAGCTTCGATTCGCTGGATTCCGCAAAAGCTGCCAGTATTCGCTGTTTGACGGCATCGTATTTGTTTTCGGATGGTGGATTCCTCACAATCGAGATGACGTGCGGCAATATTTCCGGCTCGGCGTACTGTATGACATACTTAAATTTGGTCTCATCATGCGTAATGCTATGTGTATGAAAAGTGGCTTCCACCTGTTCAAACCAGAATTCCGGGTCTAGCTTGTAGAACGCGGGAAATTTGGTGATGCGCGACGCTTCCACATACAAGTTTGCAGATCCCGATGGCCTCGGCGCGATCGGCGGTGCACCACTTGGATTCTTCGACGTCTTCGGAGTCTCCGGTAATTTATCCGTCCCGGTAGCCATTTTTAAAATGTTACTGGCGTCACGTCCCGAATTTTATTTTCTTAACTAATTAATGTTCTGTTTGTTGATTCACAAAGGGGATCACGTCGGGGTCACCACTGAGGAGATCACATAGTCTTTTCACAAAATGTCAAACACGGTTTTAACAAAATTAAAACAATTTATTAATCGAAGCGTCATCAATGGCGGTTGAAAATACACAAGGATGTTTCAAAGAGTTTTGAATGTTTTTATTGTTCCGCTCTGCCGCTCCTCGTAACTTTTGATTCGCTGATTGCTTCAACCGATGCCAATCCTTACGGCTTTCATGTCGATTCTCGATATGTCGCCACCTAAGATTAATAAGAACTGGATGGGCTAAGCTCATATAAAATGCATGAGAGAGCATGCGACCGGTTTCTGTTCTCTTCCAAGTGAACAGTCTGTCATTTCCTCCCCGTCTGCCTCTTGCTGGTCACTTTCCTCTTCCAAAAGCTGACTAGGTGTGAACTGACTGTCAAGTTGACTGATGCAAATTGGACGCCAAATTGGCCAATTTGCAAGTTTCGTCGCGAATTTTATCCGATATTAAAACTATGGAAAGTGTTCGCGATCTAAATTCGTACCAAGTGTTTAAACATTCGATTGGAGTTTGTGATTCAAGTTATTTTAACGTGTGACACTATGTAATTAAGTAAGAATTTCAAAATGAAATATGTAGTGCCTTCGTGAAAAAATCATAGTGGAAAAGGATCTGCAGGTGTTTCCTTTCACAAGTGAGTAGTTATTATATTAATGTTTTGCATGTTTTTCATACAATGCTGAAGGTTTTTCAAATAGAAAGCAAATTTTTGGTATTGTATGAAAATTTGTTTACATTGAGCAGCAGCCATGTTTGCTTGTGCAATTTGGCTCTCTCTAAGGTTGTAAACAAGAGCGTAGCAGTAGGAAAAGTGGTCGCAGGGGTTGTTGCAACCATATTGTCACGTGGTTGTCCACTCCAGTATTATTTAATTACTCAATGGTCGCCACAGTAAAGCTCTGCCCTTTGAGAATGGAACACTGGAGTGGAACATCAACTCAAATTTTGTCATCAATTCCCGATGCGCCACGCACGTTGCTCTTCTGATTTAATTTTCGAAGGGTGTACTTTAAAAAAGGAGCTACAATTTAGAAATATTTGAATATGTAAAAGTTAACTGCTATTGCATAATTGATCGATAATGTTCCTTTTTCAGACTTGAATAGTTTGCAGTACTTTATTTAGATAAAAAGAAACTCGCAGCGACATTTAATAAGCAAAAACTAAATCTGTTCCTTAGATAATTACAAATTCAACTATTACTAAAATTATTATCATTCATTCTTTTATACTTTTTCATCTCCATTTCCCTTTCATAACCAGGCTTTGGATCGTCTTCAGTGGAATCAAGGTGAAATGTATAATCGTTGAGCTTGACCTTCGCTTTATGTGAGAGAACTACATATCTTTAAGGTGTAATAATTTGTTGAGATATCGGCTAACAGAAATATATTCTGATTTTAATTTCGCAATCAAATAGTATTTTGTGTTAATGTATTTTACGGCTATAAGCTTAACTAACAAACTGAAGTGTCGTTTGTTGTTCATGTGCTCACCATATACAATAAAGAGTAGCTTTCCGATGCATGTCACTTGAACATTTTGAAGTATACTATTTGGAGTAAATTAAAGTTTCTAGTAGCTGGTAGTAAAATGCCTTACAGCTTGTATATTATATTGCTATGGCCGAGACTTGATTGAATGGATAAAAAATAACTTTGTGATCTTGAACTAATTTGTACGAGGGAACAAATTTAAGAGTACTATTGTTTATAAATATGTCATTTACTACTATTGAATTTCTCAAACCAGTGATTAGTCCTAAAAATCCAACGCTTTTCTTTAAATGAATTATCCTGCGCCCCAATAATAAATTTATCTCTTTGATATAGGCTATAAAATTGATCAAAAGCTTTAATACAAAATTTGAATTATTTGTCCAAAGTATCTTTTTGAAGAGTTCATATACCCTTCTGCTTGTTAATATAAAGACTAATTATTTCGAAATTACTTTTATTCATTTGAAAATTCAATAATATAATAAATGGAATTCATTCGATATATGCCTACAGTTAAAGGAATCTGCTTTCCACTTTCGAGGATGAAATAGCTTCCACATCCAGAGAGGCACTTGAAATCAATACTGTCGCTAAACTCGTTGCATTTACCGATTGTTGTCCATTAATCATTTTTTCATCCCCATATATTCGCATGTCCAGTATCATTTAACAGACACCTGGAAAAAGAAATAAAATTGATTTCATTAATTAAATTATTCAAGCAATATGCTAGCAAAACTTGCCCCCAAAATGCAGGCGCTACTACGCGAAAACTAATCGAATAAAATGGTCGCCATCGAAATGTAAACATAATCATGCATGAATTGAAAGCAGTTATTTTGAATGAAAAAACACTTCCAAATTTTGTATTTTCTTTTCAACGTTTTATGTTGCTACTAACCTAGGAAATGCTACTCCTGTGGGCTGGCGGGTCGTTCTATTATTACATATTTTCACAATGCTCCATATTTTAGAAACTTCCCTGCATTTTCTTAATTTTTCGTCGAAATATAACGATTTCTCACTTGCAATCTAACCGATAGATTGTCTCTTATTGTCTTGTTGATGCACGACAGATAAATCACGAATTTTCACTGATTTTAACATCCAAATTACACAGCAAACGAGTTTGTTTACGCGTTTTCACAACCGAATTTGACAGCGAATGCAAAAAAATCATATGATTATATGAAGATTTCTCCTTATCGACAGCGAGAATTGATGACAAGAATATTCAGTGTTCCATTAGCATCGGGCCGTTCCTGTTAGCTACCTGTTCCAATGCTCTGCTATTGAACGAGCACTTGATGTCGGTATTGAGGTGTTGGATTTGGGAGACTTCCTCAGACGTCGCCTGCCAAGGTTTTTTTTTCGAATATTTTCAAGTTTTGTGCTTGACGGCCTGCATTGTAGTGCAAATGTTAATTTGATCAGTTGGATTTCAGTGCTGCAAATGTTTCAGTAAGTTTATGTGGAGGAATTCGTAAATTTTGTCGTGAGTGTCGAATCCGTGCGTAAAAATATGCAAACGTAATTGCTGCCTTCCTAGCCCCGTCCTCGTTGACAAGGCGCTCCATCATTTGACCCGTCTAAAAATCTACCCACTCGTAAAAAGCCAATATCTTCTGGAGGAAATCAACATGTCAAGAAACTGAGATATGCTTTATGAACTGAATTGTCTAGCCGGGAAATAGGCTGCAAGTTGCTTCTTAGCAATTGATTTTATAATCCCTGACTCAGCCGGGAAAGGGCTTGTAGTGTACTGGTATATGAATTTCCAACTTTGGGTCGTGGATCAGGTCCCAATGGCGCTAAAATAATAGTGAAGGATTTGGATTGAGTGGCATTTCAAACAAATGCTGAGGGAGTAATTTTTCATTGTTTGATGCAAGAAGTTAACCATTTCTGTGTTTTTGATTCAGGAGCCGTCGAAAGGGGAATAAATCCTCCGAGTATCCCAGAAGGCTGCAGACAATACAAGGCCACTGTGGCCACACTATTCTCACGCATGTTGGTTTGGATGGTCTCGGTGTAGCAAAGAGGGAGCATTAAACTCTGCTTGTGTGGCATCAACCGAGCTCAGTTTCTCGCCAAACACACAATTCGAAAGGGTGCTAGAAGAATACGTAGATTTGGCGCCTATATCAAGTGACCTGGTCGCAAAAAGACATCAAAAGTAGCCAAACATATGAATGAGCCCCTAAGCGCAAGGAGTTGTTTAGGTTTTATTGCCTAGTCAAGCCTAGCGTAAAGATCACTGGCATATTAAGGCCGCAGCGAACTTACATAAGGTTTGAGAATTGTTAATTTTGTGATCAATTGTGTTGGTTGGGAAAATGTCTAATGCAAATGACTGTGAATATTTATAAAGCAGCAAGAAATAGGACAATTATAATGGATAGTTATTGATTGAGAAACATATGTTGAGTAAATTATGTGATTATCAATGTTAAGTGAGAATTGATTACTCTATAATTTATTTTTCTATGTTGAGTTTTCGCACGGTTGGAAAAAAGGAAAAGATTGTAATGTCAGCATTTTTAGAGAATGCGAAAAAAATTAAGTTCGATTCATAATTAATCAGCTCATAAAAATAGAGTGGAGCAGTGGATCAAAATGAGAATTTAATTATTGATGGAAATCAAATACCTTGCAAGTTTTGTTAACTTATTTTCAACATTTATAAATGCTACTGTGACCTTATATTAAACGAAAATCACTTGAATTTAAATGCAAACATATCACTCCTCTATAGGAAATAGTTAGCAGTAATAATAGTAATCGCCTCATGGGCAAAGAAAACAATTCTAATAAATATTCCTGCCTTAAATGCTTCCCAATCCAATGAACCAATGTATCGATCTGAAAGAAGAAACAATGGAAAAGACACATCTTACCACTCCACCAACGAAATTTATTAACTATCGGCGAAAAATAACATCCACACTTAAAAATTCAAAAAAAAAAACACAAAAAGGCCTAAAGGCAAAATGAAATTTTTAACCTCGAGCGACTAGGAAGTATCAACGCAAAATGAAATTGTCTAGTGTAGAAATTAATTTAATATTGGTTGATACTTTTAAGAATGATGAGCAACTTTTAAAACGATACAACCTTTAAAGCTGTTAAAAGAATCAAAACTGGTTAAAAAAAATACTTAAATGCAAATGGAAAAAATAGTTAAATGTCCAGCTTAGATACTTAAATTAAGTATAAAATGTAAATCCACGCGAGTCAATGACTTGGGCTCCAGAAAAAAAGATTTGAAGAGGACTATTGTATAAGATTATTTGTGTTAGTTTTATCATAAATTGTATATTGAAATCACAAATAAAATAATAGCAGATAACAAATCATACACATAAAAAATAGGGAATAATACAAATCATAATAAATAACGAATAACCCCGATTACAATAAGAAATGATACCAACCATGTTAAGAATAGCAAATCTTGCAAAAAATAATACGAAACATATTCATAATTAACAGCACCCTAAATAATAATACGAAATAATACAGCCCCTATTAATATTGTAACTAACAAATGATGCAAATAAAAATAAAATACAAACCACATAAATAACCAGTAAACAATACAAATAATAAAAAGAAATAAGACAAACCATGTTAATAAATAATAACCAATATAAGTAATAATAAAACCTCACAAAATAAGATAATCTTAAGAAATGTGAATTTTAAAATACGAGTACTGTATTATTTCAACTGGGGTGGTAATCAGGGAGTGATTTTCTTATTTTCGTTGAGAAAGGAAGGACCTACTTTATTTTCGCCATAAGTCACTTAGTTTTGATGCAAAGGACTCTTATGAACAACAAAAATAAAGATCTTTTAAAGGGCTTTAATAAAGGTTTGGCCAGTTGTCCTCAAAAAATCATTGTTTTTCTGTTATTCGGTTATTCGAATAAAAATCAGCCTTCAACAAGCTATTACTCCATTTGTATTTTGCCTACAGACATTGTATACCCAGTTTTTATTTTGCATAATCTTTTCGATCAAATACTTACTTTTTGCGTTAAGTCAAAAATTTGCTTAGAATTAGTCCTATTTTCAATATTTTGAAAAAGTTTTCTTGAGTGTACCGTGCTCCATATCAAATGAAAGGTATTATTTCGAAGATCTCGAACATATTTTTTTTAAATAATTTTCAAGTTAATAATTTTTGAGTTATAAATGAAAATTGGCTCTTCCTCCCACCTGGTTCTTGAAACTGCGAGCCTTAACATTTTGACAAAAATAGGAAAAATAGCTCTTCACACCTATATTACTGGGAAGCTATACAGAAGTCTCAAGTCACAACAAAGCATCATTAATTTTTCAATATTATTGTCAAGAACTGGTAATTTGAACCATTTTGTGCTCCATTCATATAACAACTCAAATTTTTCAAATAAACGATTACACTCGAATTCGTTTGAAGCGCATGTAGTATAACAAAACATTATAAAAAGTACTACCTAAACTATTAATTTAAGTAGCATGTCAAAAAATAAAAAATCAGAGCGACCACTAGAAATCGTCAAAGTCAAAGTCAAAAGCGCTTTATTTAAAACTAATCGTTATAAATTTTAAAAGAATATAAAGCAAATTCCAAACAATAACAATCAAAAACTTAATGGCCCAAATGGCTCTCTAAATTCATACGTTATCATTAACTCATTTCATAAAAAAAAAACTATAGCAAATTCAATTAATTACGATTATTACATATTTTTACAATTTAATTGGAAAAAGGAGAAAAAACCAACCAACACTATCCTAAAATTATTTATAATTAAAACACAACAGTGAAACTTTGATCCTACACCTAATATGTTGTAACTAATTTCTAATAAAATACAATCAAAAACGTTATCTTATACTAAAAAAAATTCTATAACAATGTTCCTAACCTAAGCGTTTAATCTTATCTCTAACGGAATATAGTAAACATAACATATACCTAACCTATACCTAATTTTAAACATAAATAAACAACAACACTAAATGTAGCAATAATGAGCTGAAACTCAAAAAACGAAATAACGAGAAACACCAGAACTGAAAAATAAACACGAATAATTTAGACATTGTCATTCAGCCACCAATACCTAGATTGCCCCGTCTCAATTCGATCAGCTTCAACGAATCTAGCAAATGAGTATCTCCATTGAAATCGTTGGTCTCGTGAACTCAAATTAGGAGGATATTTTATCTTCTTATCGGCGGCCCGTCGATATATGTGATATATGATTGGGACGCCGTCAGAATCAAAAACGTATCGATTCATGTCCAAATACACGAATGCTTCTGGAGGAATGAAGCCAGTAGCGAGGCAAGTCGCTATATACCCGTCTGTAGGATGGAACGGCTGTGAAATCCAAGGGTTTTCACTCACAGTCACAGATCTTGCGGTATGATTCCGAAGAAGCTTCAATATGAAGATATCGACTCTCGCCACTTCAGCAGTTTGATAAATTCTTCTAGTCGATGTATAATGTTTCCAATCCGTCTCAGGCTTTCTGTACAAACCAGTACATCCACGAAGACATTTCCTTTCGAAAACTCTTAATTTTTCCATAGTACTAGCGCTCTGGTTGTACCGGATCTGACATCCATATGTCAAAACTGGTCTAACCAGTGTCTTGTAACAGATAACTTTGACCTTTTGATCAATGTATCTGGAATGAAAGAGCTTTCGAAGGGCCATGACTACTTTAAGTGCCTTACTGAGCATGATCGAGATGAACACCGAGGTATCGAACACAGGATTTATGTGGAACCCGTTCAAGACTACCCTCACCAGCCATGATGTGGAAATCTTTCCAATTACGTTTCAGGTCTTGACTGACTCCCTGCAGCGTTGTCCGAAACAAGATTGTTTCACACTTTTGCGCATTGATTTTCATTCGCCAATTGTCAGTGTACAGCTGTACATCACTGAACATTATTTGGAGATTGCTCTGAACTATTGTAGCTTTCCGGTCTGCCGTATAGATGATCAGATCATCAGCAAACGCTACTAATGATCGCGTTGGCGAGACGTTGAAGTCAAAGCCGTTCAATAGCTTGCGAATGAAGATTGAGAAGAGTAGAGGCGCAGTAACTGTTCCCTACTGTAGACCATTCAAGACCTCGAATTCGCGCCTTGTTGTCAGATTTCCATCAGTTACAACAAATGATTTCCCGTATAACCTATTGCATATCATGGCGACAAGGTGCCTGGGGAACTTGTCCTGAAGGAGTTTAAAAATTAGTCCATCTAACCACACCGGCTTTCTCCATATCAATGAGACATGCTCTATCATTTAGATTCCAACAGATGTCTGAGGTTACTTTCATTATTGCATGTGTGGTCGAATGCCTGGCACGAAAACCAAATTGGCAATTTGGCATCAACTCATTTTCCTCAATGTGGGCGTTTAATGCTCTGTTGAGTATCACTTCAAACACCTTGCTGATGTTAGGCAGCAAGCTGATTGGGCGATAGCTTCTGGGGCATGAAGATTCTTTTCCTTTCTTCAAGATCGGAAATACCTTAGCCCTTTTCCACTCATTTGGGAAATATGAATTGCTCAACATGTTATTGAACAATATGCAATAATTTCGAATAGCAACCTTCGGAAAATGTCGGAGAACTACATTTAGAATACCATCAGTACGACATGATTTCTTGTCGTTTATCCTGCGAAATATGAAACACAAGTCTTCATAGCTGACAAAATAATTAATAAGATTCAAGCTCGGTATGAGGTCAGATGTTAATGTTTCATTGAAATGGAGAATTGATTGGCCGTTCAGGCTTGATTTGAAGTCGGAAACTTTTGCTTCAACGACCTCTGAAAATATTTAATTCCCTCTCTCAGGGTTTGGTAGATGAACCAATTCAAAATGTGTTCCAATCAGGGCAAGTTTATCCAATCCTTTACAAATAATCCTGTTTCCATTTCTATCCGGAGCCGTACTATCAATTTCGATACCAGCACTATCGAAAAGATTTATCTCATCACTAGTGACTTCAAGATTCGATACCTTCACTCGAGACTTCCTGCGGAATATGCTATTCACTTTCGCAAACACACCGTCTGGGTCCTGTGGGCTGATACCCCTCAATTTTTCTGCCCATTAATTGCTGACCTTACTCCTGAAGTATGACCGGATTAAGTTCCGGACATTCTTCAGATGTAATTTCAACAAAGCCAACGAGGGATGGTTGTAATCCAAAAATCGTCGATAAATATTGTTGACGCGTGTGAGAAGAAGGCTTTTCAATCTTTTCAACCTTGCGATGGTTGGTGTTTCATATCCTTCCATATTGTTTCGATGTTTTATCTTGGGAACTATTTTCTCAATCGTTTCCAACGTCAGCTTCTCTAACTTCGACAAATAGACATATATTTCATCGTTAGCTAGATTCCTGTCATTAGGAACCATTGAGCAAGAGTTGCCACCATCAGAAGGGGGACATTGCTTCTGGTACTTGCAATTAAACTTCTTTTGAAACTTTCCTCAGTCTGTTTTTTTGAAATTCAACCGATGATTTTCATGTTGAACTGGAATGAGGAAGAAATCATCCCTGTGATGATTGATTTCCATTACGATTGCGTTATGGCTGCTATCATCAGGAAGCACCTGCAGTTTCCGTTGAGGACTATTAAAGCTGAATTCAAGTCTTGCGTCAGCAATGCAAAGGTCCAAATATGAATTTATCCTAGGGTATGTTGGGAACTTCGACCCATATAGATTGCACCTGTATTCAATTTGGTTCTCTGTTATCCACGATTTCAGGAATACACCTCTTGGATTATTGGTGGCGTTCAGCCATGATGTATGCTTGGCGTTCAGGTCACCAACAAGAATATATTAGTTATGCAGCCTGTTCAACTCGAGTATTTCAAACAAGGAATTGAGCTCCTCCTTGAGCTTGAGAACAGTTCCACCAGTTGCATAGGCAGAGATAACGAAGACGTTATCCCCACCTGGCAGTGAGATTTTGATAACGGACACTTCAAGAGATTCAAAGCTTTTGAATTCGACTTTTTCAATATTTTGGAAACGATAGGGTCTTCGAACCAATATCCCGGTGCCACCTCCCCCACCACCTGTTACCCTATCGTTTCTTACGAACTCAAAATCCTTGAATCTCATGGAGTGCCATGAACTGAGGTGGGTTTCGGTGAGATGCACGATGGCAGGTTTTTGTCTGGCAATGAATTCAAGGAGATAATCACGCCGATGTTAAGTAACAATGGAGTTGACGTTGATCGAGATGAGACGAATCCTATCCGTGGGAATGTGGCTGGATGACAACTTATTTTGAGGCATTTGAAAGCCCTAAACGTTGAAAAACAATGTTA
>OZ017739.1:203371744-203421744 GCA_963969285.1 Odontomyia ornata
ACTTTGGAGACCTACCCTTTCGCCGTTGCGGGTTATAAAGCCACACTAAGTCATCTTGCTGGAAGCCAGTAGAATTAGCCTTTAGATCATACCTGGTCTTCATGCGGTCAGTAGCCGATTCGAGGTGTTTCCGCACTGTCCGATGTATCTGGTTCAACCGTTGTCTTAGATCACTTGCGCACTCCGAGACCGTTTGGGGTTTCTCAGGGGGTGTTCCGAACTTTATATCGGCTGGCAAACGAATAGTCTTTCCAAAAATGACTTTGGCTGGGGATTGGCCCGTCGATGCATGTTCGGCAGCTCTGTACGCCATCAAAAATAGTGGGATATGTCGGTCCCAGTCCCTTTGGTTCTCGTCAACCATCTTGGCCAGATGTTTATTGAGCGTGCCGTTGAACCGTTCGACCATTCCATCGGATTGGGGACGCAGCGGTGTTGTCCTCGTTTTCCGTATTCCCAGTAGTTCACACATTTCGCCAAAAACTAGTGACTCAAAGTTTCGGCCTTGATCTGAATGTAATTCGCAAGGTACGCCGTACCTACTGACCCAATTTAACACTAGCTGTTCAGCTACGGTAGTTGCTTCCTGGTTGGGAATGGGGTAGACCTCGGGCCATTTGCTGAAATAATCAGCTACAACCAGCGTATATCGATTTCCCCAATCGGATTCAGGAAAGGGTCCTGCGATGTCAACAGCAATCCTTTCGAATGGCACGCCTACGTTATAGGTTTGCATTTGTCCTCTCAGTCGTCACTTTGGGCCTTTGACGGAAGCGCAAATTGTGCATCTGCGATACCAGTCCTCTACGTCTTCTCGAGCGTGGAGCCAGTAGAACCGTTCCCGCAATTTCGCTAAGGTCTTTTTAACACCAAGGTGGCCTCCCGAGGATCCTTCATGCATTTCCTTAACCACATCGTGGATTCGGCTTTTGGGAAGTATAGTTTGCATCCTATAGGAGCTACCATCCGCCGTTTCCCATTTTCGCTTGAGTATGCCACCCTCCACCTGAAGGGAGTTCCATTGTGCCCAATAGCTTTTCAGGGTTGCGCCATGCATCGAAACGTCTCTCCACTCAGGTCGCCCAGTCGTCTCCTTCCATACGAGCAATGGTCCGATGTCTTCATCGGCTAACTGGGCGGTTCGAATCTCCTCCGATGACCAACCTTCATCGAATTCCACCGTTATCAATCGCAGATCAACGCAGATCCTCAATCCGTCAGCAATGCTTGCAGTTAGCTGGACATGGACGGGGGGTAGGGCGTCAGCATTTCCATGAACTCCGCCCTTCCGATGAACAATTTCGTAGTCGTATGACTGCAATCTTTCGATCCATCTCGCAACTTGTCCCTCGGGATTTTTGAAGTTGAGCAACCATCTCAGTGATGCATGGTCCGTTCGAAGAACAAATTTCTGGCCATATAGATACTTGTGGAACTGCTTGGTGGCCTCTATTATAGCCAATAGCTCCTTCCAGGTCACACAGTAATTCCTCTCACTTTTTGAGAGAACTCGACTGTAATACGAGAGGACTCTTTCTTCGCCATTGATCTGCTGGGAGAGTGCAGCTCCAATACCGCCGTTGCTTGCATCGGTGTCAACTACAAACATTTTTCCGGGTTTCGGATATGCCAGCACGGGTGATTCACACAGCTTTTCCTTCAGGGTCTCAAAGGCTGTCTGGCATTGTTCGTTCCAGATATACGGACGATTTTTCTCGGTTAGCTGATGGAGACACTTAGCTATTTTGGCAAAGTCTTTGACGAATCTTCGATAGTAGGTCGCCAGACCCAGAAAACTTCGTAGTTGGCGCTTGTTGTTTGGTGTTGGCCAACTTTTCACGGCTTCAATTTTCTCAGGGTCTGTTTTGACCCCTTCTGCTGATACGACGTGTCCCAGGTATTTTACTTCATCTGCGAAAGAGTACACTTCTCGGGACTAAGTGTCAAATTTGCCAGTCGTAATCGGGAGAAAACCTCTTCTAAGTTCCGCACATGCTCTTCGAACGTTCTCCCGATGACGATGATGTCATCTAGGTACACCAAGTAGGTTTTCCAGGTTAAACCACGTAGCACATATTCCATCAAGCGTTCGAAAGTGGCTGGAGCATTGCAAAGCCCAAACGGCATCACCACAAATTGCCACAATCCGGTCCCAACTGAAAATGCAGTTTTCTCTCGGTCCTTCTTGTCAATTTCTACCTGCCAGTAGCCACTCTTGAGATCGAGTGTAGAAAACCATTTTGCGTCGGCTAAAGTGTCCATGATGTCATCGATGCGTGGGAGTGGGTAACTATCTTTCTTAGTGACGTCGTTAAGCTGCCTATAGTCGACACAAAAGCGAGTGCTACCATCCTTTTCCTTCACTAGAACTACAGGCGCGGCCCATGGACTGACAGAAGGTTCAATAACGCCTTGTTTTTCCATGTCCGAGATCAGCGCGCTCACTTCTCCTTGTTTGGCTATAGGGAGACGTCTCGGTGCTTGTCGAATCGGCTTGGCTCCCTGTGTATCTATGACGTGAGCTACCATACTCGTTCGGCCTTGGTCATCCGGGCTTGTTGAGAAGATGTCACTGTACTTGGTGACCAGATCAGAGGCTCGTTTGAAAAGCTGCACTGGCAATTTGACCTGCTTCAATATTGCAGACGTGGATGCCCGGGCTTTGTCTGTGTCTTGCCTCCTTTTCCAATGATGGTCGTGAGTAGCTTCCAAAGAGGTGATGGTGGAAACAGGCTGGCAGCTGCCGATGACTTCTCCCGCTTTGATGCTCGTAGTTGAGTCTGCGGTGTTAAGGACTCTAACCGGCACATATCCGTTCCTTAAAGATCTTACAAGGCATCGTCCTTCAATCAAACTGCGTAATGCGGATGTCTTCGTTGGCTCTATCAGATAAGATCGGTGGTCTCCAGAATCACCATCAAGCTTGGCCCATACAATGCTTTCGGAAGAATTCGGTACATCAGTATCAGTACATACCACTACATTCATCTTGGGAATTTGGACGCTGGGATCCTCCATCAGTACTTCTACATTCTGCCATTTCAATACACGTTTGCCCAAATCCAACGTGATTCCATGTGGTTGCAGAAAATCCATTCCGAGAATGCAGTCATCCATAATGTTCGCGACCAGAAAATCATGTCGGAACACAAGGTCTCCCAACTGTATCTGGAGGTTGACCTCTCCATGAATAGGTGCAGTTTCTCCCGTAGCTGTCCGTAGTGAGAAAATTCTGCCCTTGTGAAGTTGTTGCTGTCTAACTAGGTCTGGTCGGATAATCGATCGGGTTGCACCAGTGTCGATTGTTATGGTGCAGTGTTCTCCGCCAACTTGACCCGGAAGGCATAAGTCCACTTCTCCACGATGTAGTCTTGAAACGATGATGGTGGCGCTGGGGACGTCAATCCTCCTAGCCAACCTCTGCCCCACGAAGTTGGCTCTTACATGTTTCCCGACCCCTCTGTTTGAAGGGCTTCCATTCTGGGCTCCTGGCACAATAGCTCGGTTTTCTTCGCTTCTTGCAGTCTCTTTGCAGGTGCCCCTTCTCTCTGCAATTCCAGCATCTAGGCGCACCATTTACATGCGGATCTCGCTCAATTTCCACGCGCTCACACCTGCACTCGTCTGTCACTACCTCACGAACCCGGGCAGTGCTACGAGTCACATTTTTCGCTGCCTCAAAGTTCAGACTGTAAGCCAATGCGTCCTTAACCGTTTGCTTTTGAGCTAAACGCACGGCTTGTTGCAATTCCGGGTCCTTCAGTGCGCTGATGAATGCTTCTGTCGCTGCATCATCTCGATGTTCTGGGTCATAGGCTGGGTAAGCCAAAAGTGCTAGTCGCTCAATGTCTTGGGCTAGCTGCTGTAGGGTTTCACCAGACTTCTGCACCCGATGCCTTAGCTGTGACCGATAAATCTGCTTTAGATGATCGTCTCCATAACGCATGTCGAGCGCATTCATTATAGCATCCGAGTTTGTTTGCGATTCAACGGGGATCGTCTGCAAAAGCTCGGCAGCTGGGCCTC
The DNA here is from genome assembly GCA_963969285.1 of Odontomyia ornata. Classification (NCBI taxonomy): domain Eukaryota; kingdom Metazoa; phylum Arthropoda; class Insecta; order Diptera; family Stratiomyidae; genus Odontomyia; species Odontomyia ornata. The sequence goes on from OZ017739.1 coordinate 203,375,771, forward strand.
TTAGAGCAAGAATCAGCGCAGTTGCTCGGTCCTGTTCATTCCAATGATTTGCCCTTGCGGCAGCTTCAAACTGGGTCTTGTAAATACTCCAGACCGTTTGCCCATCGAATATTGGTGCTTGGACATTTCTGGATGTGCTTTGCGCTGCGGTTGTAAGCGGGGCTGGTGAAGTGGTTGCTACTGCCTTCGCAGCTTCCAATTCTTTTTTCACTTTTTCCATCTCATGGTTCATTCTTTCTTCGACCTGGCTGACCTTTTCCTCGACCTGGTAAACCTTTTCTTCGACCTGGTCAACCTTTTCCTCGACGCCTTTAATTTGCTTGTTAAGACTACTGAGCTCCGCTTTTATTTCGGTGGACTGTTTTTGAAAATCTGCCTTGATTTCGATCGCTTGTTGATCCAGCTTCACTGATTGTTCATTAAGCTTCGCTGATTGTTCATTAAGCTTCGCTGATTGTTCATTAAGCTTCGCTGAGTGTTCATTAAGCTTCACAGTTAAATTAGATGACTGTTGTCACTGCTCTTGCTGCATCAGCATTAACATTTGCAATATCGCATTTTCTGGCTCCTTTGATTTGGGTGTTTCTTCTTCTCCACCTTCTGCGCCTTGTTCCGCATCTGAGGGCTCACCCGCATCCAGATTCACGCCTTCCGACTCGATCGCATCACGCAAGCGTGCAATCAGTATGGCTTTTGTACCTTGTGTGGCCAGGTTTCGCTGTTCCAACTTCTCCTTGAGCTCCGATATGGTCAATTGATCAATTTTTAGATGTAAGTTTCCTGGCATTTTTTTTTGTTTTGGCTGTTTTTCTACCAGTTTCCACGTTGATTTTCACTATTGTGCACAAAAATGTTCAAAAGTTTTCACTTCCAAAATTTTTCTATCCCACTTCTGACACCACTGTCGCGTGTTATTGGTTCGCGGCCAATAATTTTAATGTTCCGGGAAAGTGAAAACGCAATGTCTTTTAATTTTAGTTAAAAGAATTTATTTAATTACAAAAATGCACAATAAACAATTTAACAATTTAACGCTTTCACTAATTTTAATTTTCACTATGAAAAAAAATCTAACACTTGTCCATAAATTTCTTATCGCAATTGTCTTCTAAATCACTTCGCACTCAAACAATCAATCGTCTTTACTTCGCGTTCCACTATATCGCAGTTTTCTATCGCGGTTGTAATGAATGAATCCCCCCATTCATTCAGCTCGCCTTTATATAGGGTCTCTACCTATTCACCCATTTCTCGTACATTATCGAATGTTCTACCGAGAGGTACCTGGTAGATTCGAGCAAATTAATGAATGGAGTGACGTCACTTGCAGATGTTGATCATGCTTGTTGGGTTCTCGTGGGTTCGAGTAAATTCATTTGTTGACGTTGATTATGAAAACAATTGCGACAGCAGCTCGCAGAATTATTTGTACATGTAATTATTTGTACATGTAACAATATATATGTATATATATATATATATATATATATATATATATATATATATATATATATATATATATATATATATCTATATATACATATATATATACATATATTTATATATATATATATATATATATATATATATATATATATATATGTATATATATATATTTACATATATATATATATATATATATATATATATATATATATATATATATATATATATATGTGTATATATGTATATATATATATATATATATATATATATATATATATATATATATACACATATATATATAATGAAACCTAGTTAAGTGCGTAAGAAACCTCTCCTTCTGATAATTAAAATTATGTCCCGACACTTTTGCAACACCCTCTAAGCTAAGAGATTTACAAGAGAAGCTTGGTTTTCTGTAAGCAAAGCCCACCGTTAGTAATCGCTTCGGAAAATCTGGCTTCAAGATGCCAGAAGTGCCTGAGGCTGAGGGCATACAAGATAAAATCGAGAAAAGTAAAACATTCGCAGAATAGAACCATATCATTACCACCTTTTGTAGCTAAGAAAATGACCAGCAGCGGAATTTTGAAGATTTTAGTAGTATGGACAATGATGTACTAGTTTCAGAAGGGTTCACTGACGACGACATTGTTTCTACGTGCCCTTTTTCGTCTTTGAAAATAGAAGGAAAAGAAGAGGGTTGTGAAGATACTTTTGAAAGACTATCAAAGCGTGAGGAAGCAAAAGTATTCGAAACCTTACATAAATACCTTACATGAATTTTTAAATGTCAAATATTGATAATTCTGGTATATTTGATCAAATTCATACGATAGAGAAATACCTTAAAATAACTAGCACTCAAATACATACCAATATGACTGATTCCTTTAAGCCATACGTTTTGTATTGTTTTGAAAAATAAACAAATATTAACAACATAAAAGATGCACTATCAATCTGTATAAATCTAACTCTATAAAGGAGAAACGGTCCCTTTCAGCCTCTTTAAGCGGGAACCTTTATTAATAAATAAATGAAACGCCTCTATAAGTGATAAAAGATCAAAAGCTCCTTAAGATCCCAGGAATATAGGATGATTCATTTTAAGGTTTGCTTACTAATCTCAAATAAGAGGCATAAAGTTGAATTCTATAGAAAAATTTTATAATATATATAATATAATACATAAGTCGAAAATTTCAAACTTTATGGTTTTCGCTGCCAATTTGATTAAAAACTTAATATTTTAGCACTGCCTAGAATCAAACGTCGATTTGGCACATTGATTGATGAGACGCTAAGACATATATGTATTGTTACTTGTACAAAGAATTCTGCGAACCATAACACGCGACAGTGGTGTCGAGAAGTGAGAAAGAAAATTTTGAAAGTGAAAAACGTTTAAACATAAAAAAAAAAAGAAAATGCACAATAGTAAAATCTAACGTGGAAACTGGTGGAAAAATAAATAAAAGCTGAAATAATAAAAATAAATAATAACCGCGAAGCTAACATTTCAAATTAAATGAATTTACCATGGCGGAGCTTAAGGGAGACGCAGAAACGCCAAAATTAAAGGAACCAGAAGATGCACTGATGCAAATTTTAAAGCTGATGTCATCCAGTCTGACTGCGTAGCTAGATGAACAATCAGCGAAGTTAAATGAACAATCAGCGAAGCTGGACCAACAAGCGATCGAAATCAAGGCAGACATTAAGCCAGACATTACACAGAAGCTGGAGAAACAGTCAACCGTAATAAAAGCGGAACTCGGTCATCTGAACAAACAAATTAAAGGCGTCGAGGAAAAGGTTGACTATGTCGAGAAAAAGGTTTACCAGGTCGAGGAAAAGGTCAGCCAGGTCGAAGAGAGAATGAACCATGAGATGGAAAAGTGAAAAAGGAATTAGAAGCAACAAAGGCAGTAGTAACCACCTCACCAGCCCCGCTTGTAACCGCAGCGCAAAGCACATCCAGAAATGTGCAAGCACCAATATTTGACGGGCAAACGGTCTGGAGTATTTACAAAATCCAGTTTGAAGCCACCGCTAGGATAAATCAGTGGAATGTGCAGGGACGAGCAACTGCACTGATTCTTGCTCTGAGAGGCCCAGCTGCCGAGCTTTTGCAGACTATCCCCGTTGATTTACACTCAAACCCGGCTGCTATATTGAAGCAAATTTATCGGGCACAGCTACGGAATTGGATACAGCAGCTAGCTCAAGACATTGAGCGACTGGCACTTTTGGCTTACCCAGCGTATGACCCAGAACATCGAGATGGCGCAGCAATACCAGGAATTGCAACAAGCTGTGCGTTTAGCTCAAAAGCAAACAGTCAAGGATGCATTGGCTTACAGTCTGAACTTTGAGGCAGCGAAAAATGTGCCTCGTACCACTGACCGGGTTCGCAAGGTAGTGGCAGAGGAGTGCAGGTGTGAGCGCGTGGAAAATGAGCGAGAGCCGCAAATAAATGGTGCGCCTAGATGCTGGGATTGCGGTGAGTAGGGCACCTACAAAGAGACTGAAAGAAGCGAAGAAAACGGAGCTATTGTCCAGAAAGGTGGAGATCCAGACCGTGTCAGGAGGCTAGAATAGAACCCCATCAAACTGAAAAGGCCAACTTCATGCGACGGACGTCGGCTAGGAGGATCGGCATTCCCAGCACCCCCATCACCGTGTCAAGGCAACATCGTGGAGAAGCAGACTTACGCCTTCCTGGTCAAGTTGATGCAGAACATTGCACCATAACAAACGACATTAGTGCAACTCGATTGACGGTCCAACCAGACCTAAAGAGGCCCAAACTACTTCACAAGGACAGAGTTCATGGCAATGCTGACGCCCTATCTCGTCATCCATGCTAACTGCAAACATTGCCGACGGATTGAGGAAAAGGAACCACCCGTTGATCTGCGATTGATAATGACTGAATTCGATGAAGGTTGGTCACCGGAGGAGATTCGAAATGCCCAGTTAGCCGATGAAGACATCGGACCATTGCTCGTGTGGAAGGAGACAACTGGGCGACCGGAGTGGAAGGACGTTTCAATGCATGGCGCAACCCTGAAAAGCTATTGGGCACAATAGAACTCTCTTCATTTGGAGGGTGGCATACTCAAGCGGAAATGGGAATGGGCGGATGGCAGCTCCTATAGGATGCAAACTATACTTCCCAAAAGCCGAATCCACGATGTGGTTAAGGAGATGCACGAAGGATCCTCGGGAGGCCACCTTGGTGTTAACAAGACCTTAGTGAAATTGCGGGAAAGGTTCTACTGGCTCCACACTCGAGAAGATGTAGAGGACTGGTGTCGCAGATGCAAAATTTTGCGCTTCCGTCAAAGGCCCAAAGCGACGACTGAGAGGACAGATGCAAACTTATAACGTGGGGATACCGTTTGAAAGGCTTGCTGTTGACATCGCAGGACCCTTTCCTGAATCCGAATGGGGAAATCGATACACGCTAGTTGTAGCTGATTATTTCAGCAAGTGGCCCGAGGTCTACTCCATTCCCAACCAGGAAGCAACTACCGTAGCCGAACAGCTAGTGTTAAATTGGGTCAGTAGGTACGGTGTTCCTTGTGAACTACATTCAGATCTAGGTCGAAACTTCGAATCACTAGTTTTTAGCGAAACGTGCGTGCTGCTCGGAATACGGAAAACGAGGACAACACCCCTGCATCCCCAATCCGATGGAATGGTCGAACGTTTCAACGGCCTTCTCAATAAACACCTGGCCAAGATGGTTGACGAGAACCAAAGGGACTAGGACCGACATATTTCACTATTTTTGATGGCGTACAGAGCTGCCGAACATGCATTGACCGGCCAAGCCCCACCCAAAGTCATTTTTGGAAAGACTATTCGTCTGTCAACTGATATAAAGTTCGGAACACCCCCTGAGAAACCCCAAACGATCTCAGAGTATGCAAATGAGCTAAGATAACGGTTGAACCAGATACATCGGACAGTGCGAAAACACCTCGAATCGGTTACTGACCGCATGAAGACCAGGTATGATCTAAAGGCAAATTCTACTGGCTTCCAGCAAGATGACTTGGTGTGGCTTTATAACCCGCAACGGCGAAAGGGTAGGTCTCCAAAGTTGCAACATAATTGGAAGGGACTATACCGAGTTACAAAGCGAATCAACGACGGCGTATACCGAATACAGGAAAATCGTAAGCCAAGAGCCAAAATGAAAACCGTGCACCTGGACCGTCTTGCCCCATATTACATCCAGGGAGAATTGACTACAACTGGCGACACATCTTTTCGGGGCGAAAAGAACTGAGGTGGGGGCAGTGTTACATGTACAAAGAATTCCGTGAATCATAACACGCGACAGTATGTTTTCAAATAATGCTAAATATAATGCAGGAATTCCAAATGGTGGCTCCCAAAGTTCAGAAGGTTAGCGGAATTCGCTATTTGAGTAGCAACTGATATTTTGAATATTTTTCATGGAAACATTAAACATAGCTTGAATTGGAAGCATTTACATATACAACAGAATATTTTCTTCAAACAGTGTTTGACTTTCAAAGTGACTGCCAATAACATGATTATTTGCTTTTAAAACTAAGGCTACCTACGAGAAATTTGCTTGTCCGGTTGGTGATGTCAACGGGATTTTTTTCCTGTTGCGTTCGTTTCCAACAGTCGTGATTAAACACGTAACATGTAATGAACCTAATCGACATTTGTTTCAAACAAAATGACAGCAACTTTATTCTTTGTCAAATTGGTAGGGAAAACAAAGTTTGAATATGCGGATATAAATATGTACATGAAATAAATAAGCAAGTGAAACAATGAAATAAGCTGTAATTATCAAAAACCTTATTTTTTCCTTGGCTGCTGGAGTTAAAAGAATTGAACATCAGTTCGCGATATTCCAAAAAACCAGTTTTAATTTAAACTACAGAAATACATTTTTAACCAACACATTCAACTCAGGAATAGGAGTAAAATATATTAACACCAAACAACAGGTACAGTAAAATTTAGTAACATATATTCAACATAATAAAACAAATACCATGACAAGATTCATTACATATAGTAACACTGCAATATCGACGACAGATGGCAAATTCTACAGCAGCTCACAATTTAGCCCAATTGTTTCCGCTAAGTGGGAAATCACATTCAAAATTTAGATAATACTGGCTCAAACTCGCATTGGCGTGAATCAACTCCGCTGTACTTTAGTTTGCAAAGAGTTTTAGACAACATGGTCATGTTTGATAAAACAATTTTCTCGCAGTATACCTTACAATGAATAACAAACAAGTTTTTACCCGTCTACAGACAGCTTTTAAACATAGGGCTTATTGTTCCATAAATAGGAATAATACATTAGTGAATATTCAAAAATTTTGGAGTTGGTGTTACGGAATTGTGAATGACCATCATTTAGTCAATAGAATGATACTTTTTACTGTAGTGACTGCTTTTTTTAACGGCCGAGACAGTAAATAATCCCAGTAAAAGTAGAATATAATTTTAAATTTCAAAACACAAGTATTTGATTATGATGAGTTCATAGAACCTTAAAACCGTTTATCTTAACAATCCAAAGAATTTAATCCATCTGAAATCGTTTTTACTGCTTCCAATCAATATGTGTCAATCACTTATGTAAATTATTGAAATGAAAATTTACTGATTTCTGGCGTTCGTTAATTTAAATCTATAGAAAATTTAGTGTACTGGGCATGCTTATCGAGTCATGAATTTATTTGAGTGCTTCACTTAAGGCTAGGCTGAAAAAACTAGGTCTTTTCAACATCTACGAGTCTTAAAGGATAACTTCAAATCGGCTAATATTTTAATGACCTTTCTAAACTATTTGCCTCCTCCTAACTCTTCGATTTCTCACATAATATATCTTATTCAAGTTAAGTGGCATTGATAATATCAAGTTCATTTGAGTCCTAAAAAATACTTTTAAAAGTTAATTTATAAAAGATTAAATTATTAAATGCATTAGTTATCTCACTTGCATAGAATGATTGTTTCTAAAGTCAAAAGCAGAATCAAAAGTACTTTATTCAATACCAGTTTTTATAAATTTTGAAAGAATATAAAGTAAGTTCCAAACAATAAAACTACGGAATCTTAATGGCCTAAATGGCTCTCTAAATTTATACGTTATTAATAAATATAACTGTTTCTAATTCACAAGCATCTGATTCTTATCTGATAATTATGCATGTGAATTATGTTACACTAAATTGAAATTATAATATTATACGAATATTAGTTCATTCATTCATTCATTCGACATTCATATTGCAACTTTCAATGTTATTAATAGAACCTACGAAATATCTGACCATTCACTTAGTATTTACAACGTTGCAATTTGCGATGGTAAAATTCAATTCCTTCCGAAGCAAAGATAATCATTAGCCAACGATGCATCGATGCTCGCTAATGCGTAGCACATTGATCGAAGACACATTTGCCGAGAGAAGCTTTCATTAGAAATTCTAAAGTTGACATCGTAGCGCCATATATCCTACCAGCAATCGTTCACCATGGCACAACTATGTATATATAGACAATGGACTCGCTGTTCATTGGCGTCGGTAGAACTTATTGCGTTTCGCATGTGAGCGTGAGCCTTTAGAGGAAACCAGGAAGAAAAGCTTTTGGACTGGGGTGGCCACACGGCGTGTAACGCCAAGAGGCTGGTTGAGGTTTACGGCTCAAGATAACACCTCACCCCTCACCATTTAGTTGATCACCAAACAACACCTCCACAAAAAAACTTGAATCGTAGATTTCACGTTATTACTCGCACGTTGTAGGGTATTGTGGTGATTGGGTAGCAGTACGTTCCCTAGTAGATTTGATTACCTACTGATCGACCAGTACTCCACCAAGTGTTCATATTCGGTAGCAGAGCGACATTTTGCTCCAATTTTCCCTCAATTACCGAATATGCTGACACGTGAGCATCCGTTCCACGAAAGCTCGTCTTCCCTCGATTGTATGTGAATTGAGAGAGCCAACAAATGATACCCTCCTAGGGGAAACAGACTTGTGGCAGCAGGGAGAGCTTTTGAGCTCATTCACAGCTTTCTCCTCTCTGGAGCGTTTACCTGGCTCGCTCGTAAGCTGTTGCCTTTTCCTTCTTGTTTTTGTTGCTCTTCTTCATCCTCGCCTTTATCCCCTTTAGGGCTTTTAACTGGCTCCTTTACACTCGTACTTGGCTGTCGAATGCATCCTACTGCCGTTTCTTCACCTCCACTGTATACCTGCTGTTCAAACAATCAACTTTTGTCATCAAATATTGTTTCTTACATTAAAATCATTCCGATGATATTCAATTCCTATGTCTGCAACTGTTCCTGCACGCGCTATCGTAAATTCATTTTTTACCTATCTCATAGAATAACTCTAAATGTAATTGGAACATTGATTTCCAGTTTTTGCATATTTTCTTTACACGCGCAAATCAATTACCGAAATTCGCGGATCATTTTTGCTGACCATATAGCGCGTGCAGTAAAAGTTCATAAGAAATATATGACAAATAATTTGCTTTGTAAAGCAAAAATATTGTACTTAAAGATCATGAAAATTGTCATTTAATTATTATTAAAGTTGTTATCAGAAGAAACAGTTCTTCTTATTAGAAAGGTAACATTTTTTGGTGACCCCAGTCTAAACATTTGATCATTTATATATGAAGAAGCTGCTGTTGGACCAATCATCTGCTGGAAAAATTCTTGAACGGATGCTGGTGAATTTCTACAAGGATTCGAAATCAAGGAAGACTGTGCGATACTTCGAGAATCGAATCAACAAATTAAACACGGAGTGGGAGAAATTCGTCAAGCGAGATGCAGAATTGCAAAGTTTTCGTTCAAGGCAAGCAGATCATCAATATTTTGAGGAAGATTTCTTTGGCCAAGTCCGAGACGTGTATGAGGAACTCAAAGGTGAGCTGGAGGATGGTCTTGAGGAAGCAAAGGTAGTCAACAGTTCCGCTGTTGGCCATGATTCAACCACATCTTCGCCCCCCGGAGGAGATTCACAAGAGGTCCGTAAAAGGCTCATCATTCAGGAGTCTTTAATATCATCACTGGAAAGGGTGATGGCTACTGTCTCAAAGGATTTGAAGGATCTTCCTGCCCGCTCTCACGAGTTCTACCAACAGCATCTCTCGAGTATGCGTGGTTATTGGACATCAATAGCAAGCAATCATCACCCATTGGTTGCTGAAAACACACACTATGACGCCTCGCGGTTCAGCACGCTGGAAGACAACTACAATGCAACGGTTGTTAAGCTTATGGAGTTGGACATGCAGAACATACAGCCATCAGGTACGGAGGCAAGGCAAGGGTCAGCAGCAATAAGGTTGCCCAAGGTTGTTATACCAACTTTCGATGGCGATTATATCAAGTGGCCTTCGTTTGCAGAGCTCTTCACACAACTAGTGGACAGTCAGAATCTTCCAAGTGTGCAGAAAATGTTCTATTTGAAGGCCAACCTTGATGGCGAAGCTGGTAGATTGATCCAACATCTTCAACCTTTCGAGCAAAATTATGCCACAGCATGGCAAATTCTTAGGGCACGCTATGACAATCAACGGATGATAGTAACTGCGTTTCTCAACAGCATGTTAAATGTTCCTGTGGCTGCTCGAGACTCTGGTGCCTCTCTCAAACGACTTCATGACACAGTGAATGAGACACTGCTGGGTATCAGGAATCTTGGAATTGATACAAGCAGTTGGGATCCATTAATTGTCCACATGTGTCTTCAGAAGGTGGACAAAGAAACCCATCGGCTATTCGAGCAGTCACTTTCCGATCCTCGGAAAGTTCAACCACTTTCTACGTTACTGGCTTTCATCGAATCAAGATTCCAGATGTTGGAGGGTCTAGGGGATTCTGCGATGAAACCTAAATGTGACAAAAGGCCCGCCGCTCTTTTAACCCAAAGGAGAAACAACCGTGTCAACTCTGCAAAAAGGAATGCAAGAATCTACGGCAATGCCAGAAATTTTTGCAAATGACCATAAAAGACAGGTTCAGCACGGTCAAAAGACTACAGTATTGCATCAACTGTCTTCAGAAAGGGCATATACGTAAGGATTGTAGCTCTGGATCATGTATGAAATGTAACAAGCGACATCATACATTGATTCACTTTGAAACTGAGCCAGTGACACCTACCATAGCAAACGAAATCAGCATGAGTCATTCAGCCTCAAGCCTACAAAAAGTGCAACACTATGTATTCCTTGGCACTGCATCCATTAAAATCAAGGACAAGTACGGGCAATTCGTTATTTGCAGAGCAATTCTAGACTCAGGATCGCAGCTGAATTTTATCTCTGAGCGCCTTTTTAAACAACTTGGATTTCGACGAGTTGATAAACCTATTGATGTCTGTGGAATAGGAAGTTCAAAACTGCACAGTAAAGGGAGAATGAGTCTTACTATCCAATCCCAAGTCAGCAACTTCTCTACTGCACTTGAATTTATAATATTGCCAGAAATAACTTCATACCAACCGGACCAGATTTGCAGTACGAATTCATGGCCCATCCCAGCAAACATACATCTAGCCGATCCCGACTTTAATACTTCCAAAAGGATTGACATTTTAATAGGTGCCGAGATTTACGCCGACTTGATGTCTTCAGAGAAGATAAAACTTTCCGCTGATCTCCCTACGCTACAGAATTCCGTTCTCGGTTGGATCGTTTTAGGAAAATTGAAAACAACACAGCTCCCACTCTCAACTGTTTGCTATATTGCCTCCAGCTCCATTGAAGAACAATTGAAACGCTTTTGTGAGTTGGAAGAAGTCGAAACCAAAACGTCGGCCATGTCAGACGCAGAGAGGAAATGTGAAGAGCACTTTCTGAAGACTATTTGAAAAGGCTCAGAGGGAAAATTTGAAGTCAAACTTCCATTTTCTGACTCACCTGATTCTCTTGGGGAATCGAAACAAGTCGCAATAAGACGATTATTAAGCCAAGAGCGCCGTTTGAAACGTCATCCCGAGCTTAAGCGTCAATATCAAGACTTCATGGACGAGTTGATTGCACTAAAGCACATGGAACAAATTGATCCAGCCAGGATTCCAAAGGTACATTACTTTCTGCCCCACCATTGTGTGCTGAAACCTACTAGCACAACGACTAAGTCACGTGTCGTTTTCGACGGCTCGTGTAAGACGTCAAGCAATGTATCCCTTAACAATTTGCTTCTTGTGGGACCAGTGGTTCAAGATGAATTATTTGAAATACTCATTCGCTTCAGGATTCACCGATATGTTTTTTCGGCAGACATAGAAAAAATGTATCGGCAAATTTTAGTCGCTGATGAAGACAGAAACTTCCAGTTGGTATTATGGAGAGATAATCCCACCGAAGCAATCAAATATTATAGATTACGAACAGTAACCTACGGTACCGCTTGTGCACCGTATTTAGCTTCCAAAACGCTACAGTATTTGGCTGAAACAAAGCAGAGAGATTATCCACTGGGAGCTAGTGTTGCTTTAAAAGATTTCTACGTTGATGACATTTTATCTGGATCTAACAATTTAAAGGAAGCCGTGCGCATTCAATCCGAGCTGAGGACCATGCTTCTCGAAGGAGGATTTTCGTTGCGCAAATGGTGTGCTAACCATCCTAAACTACTTCAGCATATCCCAAAAGCAGATTTGGAAACTATGACTACGTCAAATACAAAAGATGACCACTACACTAGATCACTTGGTATAATTTGGCATCCCCATACCGACACTTATGGCATCCAGGTAGATCTCCCAGCAGTGGATAAAGTCACAAAACGTAGCGTCCTTAGTGATCTTATGCGCATCTATGACCCTTTAGGTCTCGTCAACCCTATCGTTTCAAAGGGAAAAATCTTCATCCAAGAGTTGTGGCAGCTCAAACTTGATTGGGATAATCCCATTCCGGAGTCGTTATCAACAAGGTGGTGTAATTTCCGTGAAGAGCTGCAAGTATTAAATTCACTCATTATTCCACGACGTGCAATGTCAGGCGATACCTCCAATATCGAACTACATGCGTTTTCAGATGCAAGTGAAAGTGCATTTGGAACAGCAGTTTATATACGCTCAACTAACTCAAATGGAGAGTATGTAACGAATCTTCTGTGTGCTCGGTCAAGAGTAACTCCACTGAAACAAACAACAATTCCTAGATTAGAACTTTGTGCTGCTCATCTGATGGTAAAACTTGTGGTCAAAGTGCAGAAGGCTTTGTGTGCACCAGTCAAAAACGTTTTTTATTGGACCGACTCAACCATAGTGCTGTCATGAATAAGAGGATCGTCATCAATGTTAAAACGGTTCGTGGCTAATCGAGTGGCGTTCATCCAGGAAAATACCAAACTAAGTCAATGGAGGCACGTTCCGACGAAGGAAAACCCTGCAGACATTCTCTCTAGAGTTGCCACCCCCGGTGATTTTGTCAACTGTAGCATTTGGTTTAGAGGACCAACATTTTTGGAGCTCTCAAACAACGAATGGCCAAAGCCCCCAGTCAAATACTTGGAAACAGACGAAGAACGGAAACCCATGGCTTTGATTTCAGTACAACCACATTCACCAATTATAAGCGGCATCAACCATCGAAACTCATTCAGATTTCTTCAGCGTACAGCTGCCTACATTCATCGCTTCAAGCACAATCTGAAATCAAAAAATGACACCTTAATTGGACCACTAACTCCCGCGGAGCTTCACAACGCTTTACACTATATTGTCTATGAAATCCAACATATCGCCTTTATGGATGAAATAAAACATTTGGCAAAACATCCGGTGTTGCCAACCGGACATTCTCTCAGTTCGCTCAAGCCTTTTGTGGACAGCAAAGGATTACTTCAAGTAGGAGGACAAATGGAGCTATCTGACTCAATATATGAAGCAAAACATCAACTCTTACTGCCACATTCAAACGAGATTGTGCATCTATTGATTCAACATGTTCATGAAAGGAATCTTCATGCCGGTCCTCAAGCGCTGCTTTGAATACTTCGGCAAGAATTTTGGCCATTACGTGGAAGAACTTTGGCCCAAAAGATTGTTCATAAATGTATGCGGTGTTGCAGAGCCAGGCCAAGATTGTACTCCCAAATTATGGGGAACCTCCCACGAGAAAGAGTTCAAGCAACTCGTCCATTTTCCAACACTGGTGTTGATTTCTGTGGCCCAATTCAAATTCACTACTGTATTAGAGGAAAAAGGCCCACAAAGGCATACATTGCCGTTTTTATTTGTTTCTGTACAAAAGCTGTTCATCTAGAACTTGTGTCGGATCTCACAAAGGACGCATTCATTGGTGCTCTAAAACGATTCCTCGCTCGGAGAGGCCGTCCGACGAAGATATATTCTGACAATGCCACAAACTTTGTAGGAGCCAAAAACGAACTTGGGGAGGTACAAACAAGAATTATTTCTAAATAAACAAAATCAAAATGAGCTTCAACAGTACTGCTCAGAAGAACAAATAGAATGGCCTTTCATCCCTCCCAGATCACCTCATTTCGGAGGACTCTGGGAAGCCGCTTTAAAATCTGCAAAGTACCATATCAAAAGAGTGATTGCTGGAGCTTCACTTACATATGAAGAACTGCACACAGTAAAAACAGAGATCGAAGCGATTCTGAATTCTAGGCCACTTACTCCTCTCTCTAATAATCCAAACGATCTGCAAGCGCTACCACCGGGTCATTTTTTGATTGTGGAACCACTCAACGCATTGCCAATTCTAAGCTCTTCAGAAACCAACATCAAGCTACTACAAAGATGGAAGCTAGTCCAAGCCTGCCAATCGGAATTTTGGAAACGTTGGTCTAAAGAATACCTACAAGAGTTACAGACCAGAAGCAAGTGGAAGACGTCGACAACAAAAATTTCTTTGGGGACATTAGTCCTCTTAAAAGAAGACAACGTACCCCCTCTCAAATGGGCCATTGGCAGGATCATCAAACTTTATGAAGGATCAGATGGACTTACTAGAGTAGTTGATGTCAAAACCGGAAGAGGAGTACTAAAAAGAGCAGTTCATAACTTATGTCCTTTGCCAGTTGACATAACCGAAGAAGACCTGACGAAAAAATTCCCTGAAGGCTCAATTGAAAAAAGGATCGACTACACAGTCACAATACCATCAGATTTGAAGGAGGACGTTGAGAAGCCACAAAGGGATTTGGTCATAAATCCGCCTGAAGGCTCAAATGAAGCCAGGATCGATTGTACATCAAAAGAGTTATCAGATTTGAAGGATTCAAGCACATCAAATGTAACCAATAATCATTTAAAATCGTCTGAAATCTCATTAACTGTTACTGCTAGCCAGAACGATGGACGTACGTCGCTGGTAAAATTCACTAAAACGGTCAAAAAACGAAGCAAACATCGAATTCTCCCCATAAATTCTAACTGGTTGACAAGCCCAGCCCTTCATTTTCGCTGCAGTGACCTGAAGAAGTTCTACGAGAGTAAAGACTCCCAACCGTCTCAAAATACCACAGTACAAACGAAGCACGTTCAATCCAAAAGGACACGGTCACCACCAACAATACGAACGCCAAAGATCGCGAAACTCGCCTTAGTGCTAGTAATATTATGCGTACCAAGCATCAAAACAACAACTCAGCCAATCAACGGGACTATCGTGATCAAACCATTTACCAAGGAGGCGCCGGTCTATTTTGAGGATATCGGTAAGGTCTCAATGGTAACGGACACTTGGAACATCATAGCATATTACAATATGACCGAATATTGGAAGGATATGCAAAACCTGCGAAACAACCACAAACGCCTGAAGGAACTCTGCGAGCAGACTAAAACCGACAACCAAGGACGATGTAAGCTCCTCTTAGCACAATTTCAATCCCAGCTAAGCACCATACAGGCTAATAATAACTTGCTGCTTGAGAGAAGCTCTGGAATCCGGAAGAAGCGATCGCCTTTTGATTTTATTGGAACCATGAGTAACAAGTTATTCGGAATATTGGACCAGGGCTACGCAGAAGAAATGGCAACAACTATTGACAAAATTAATTTAAATGAGAACCACATTATAGAGCTGATTAAAAATCAAACATCCGTCGTAGATTCCACCCTAAGTCTCCTAGACCAAGACAGAACCTTTATAAAGGAACAGACGAAATCCATCGAAACTTATCTAGAACACTTCCGCTTAAATATTAATAAAACCAGCCATATTCCGGAGAACCAAGGTCTCATACAAGCTTTGAACACGTTTTCCATCCACTTCACTCTGCTGCTTATGGCATATCAACGCATACAAACAGCATTAATTGGTGTCACTATAGATAGTCACAATGGAAAAATGAACCCTCTCATCCTGCGGCCAGACCAGCTACAAAACGAACTAAGATTCATCCGAGAAAATATACCAGCCTCCTTAATCGTACCGAATCAATCTGGGTATATTTCACTGCTAAAACTATACTCAATTATGACTGTTCAGTCAATAATCACGAAGGATAAGGTCATCTTCAAAATAAACATACCCTTGCTAAACGTAGAGGTGTTCCAGCTATTCAAAGTTATTCCTATTACTTTTAAACTAAGGGAACAGTTTGCTTGCATTGTTACGAATACTACATTTTTAGCTGTGTCACTACACAAGGATCAATACAGCATCATGTCCGAAGCCGAAATTAGTTCATGCCTATTAACAAGTGAAGATAAATACCTGTGCAATAAAAAACATCAAATATTCAACCGAGATACTGGACCAGCTCAATGCGAACTTAAATTATTAAACCAAGTGCATACACTACCCCAAGTTTGCAAACTCAAGACCATTCACAACTCCTCAAATATGTGGATTCAACTTCACAACAAGAATACATGGATCTACAATCTGCAAGAAGAAACGTCTATAAACATAGTTTGGGGTGACAACAGTTACCAAACTATTCTAACTGGATCTGGTTCTCTGAGGTTTAAGGCCAACTGCAACATAAGACAAGGCTCGTTGACGATCATGGCCCACCATCAATTTACTAATCGGATCGACTTTTTTTACCTACCATCAGTTGCCTTAAACTCCACCATCATTTTGGAGCACTTAGAACCTCAAGAAAACTTCCACAGTATGAAGATTGCAAACAATTCGGATGACATTGTTCAGCTTAAAACCACTCTCCTGCAAATCAAACAACAAACCTCTCTTCCTCATCACGTTGACTCCGCAATCTACCATGTCTCAGCAGGATATTTGGCATTGGTCACCATCTTCGGCTTGACAGTCATTTACTTCACCACAAGATGCTACAAAACACGAACATCACCAGGACCAAAAGCATCAGTAAGGAAACCACAACCCTTCCCAAGGACCATCGACTTTCGACTTCAAACACGCCGGAATACACTGTCTTGAAACCTCAGCGCTTTCAACGGCCGGGAGTATGTTCAAACAATCAACTTTTGTCATCAAATATTGTTTCTTACATTAAAATCATTCCGATGATATTCAATTCCTATGTCTGCAACTGTTCCTGCACGCGCTATCGTAAATTCATTTTTTACCTATCTCATAGAATAACTCTAAATGTAATTGGAACATTGATTTCCAGTTTTTGCATATTTTCTTTACACGCGCAAATCAATTACCGAAATTCGCGGATCATTTTTGCTGACCACATAGCGCGTGCAGTAAAAGTTCATAAGAAATATATGACAAATAATTTGCTTTGCAAAGCAAAAATATTGTACTTAAAGATCATGAAAATTGTCATTTAATTATTATTAAAGTTGTTATCAGAAGAAGCAGTTCTTCTTATTAGAAAGGTAACACCTGCTACATGTTGTATCATATGAATTAACGTTAACCGGAACGCTGCTCATATTTTTTGGTTTTAATGCCTTTGGCTGGTGTCGACATGAGGCGGCATGATTACGCAATTGCAACATTTCTTCCGGCAATTGAAAATAGGACTTGCTTTTCCTTTAAAAGATAACAGTAAATCATCATTTCACAAGGCAAGCGTATCAGATTACTACCAATTGACTTAGTTGAAGCGCTGGCGATACGTGCAAACGTAATTGGCTGCTTTGACTCGTTGAAGATTTATCATGGTATTACATATTTAACTTAGCCATATACCAGGTCGTGCGCCATATGATCGATATCTTCTGCTCGCTTGAGCTAGTCATGTATCCCGTGTGATGTTTTTTTTGTTTTGCTTAGAGACGACAATGTGTATCCAATGGATTGTGCGGTTTACCATATTATTTTTATTTTTGATTAGAGATGACAATGTGTATAAAATCGGTTGTGCTGTTCGCCATATTATTATTATTTTTGATTAGAGATAACAGTGTTTATCCAATGGGTTGAGTGAGCGTTATCATTAATGTTTTTTCTTTTAAATTATTTCATTACTGACTATTGTTACTAAGCATTATCACGATCATCGATTTTAACATCTACTATTTTAATTAATTTTAATTGAAACGATTTTTTTTCTTCATGATATGCTTCCTTCAATATTTATTTCAGTTTTCAATTTTGAATCAAAGTGGTTTGGTGTAATTCTTACATGATTTTCTATTTCGGGCTGCCTTACTTTTAATACGTTAAATAATTGTTTACATAAACTTAAGGCATTTTTGTTTGGTTCTATTCTGCTTATTCATATACTATATTACGATTGGTTGCAGTGTATGCCTTTTTAATATGTGATAATTTCATGAACTTACAAACGTATTTTGATTAACTTATTGCGATCTAAATTTTGGCTTTCCTTTTCTTTAGTTTTTGACTTGATACTTTGGGTCTCTTGGAAATTTATCATTACTTATTTCGTATTTTGCATTTTCTATTCTATGACTTTCATTCTATATGTTTTGGATATTCTGAATCTCTTAGAACTTGACATAGTAATTAATTAGTCCCACCAACTTAACAAAATACATATTTTTGAAATATCATTTACGTTGGGAATTTTAATTACAATTTCCGGGTGCTTCGCTGTCACAATGTATTTTGCATTTTCATTTCTATTTTATTCTATTTGTTTTGGCTTTTTATTTCTTCATTTCTGTTAAATACTATTATATTGTGTTCCCTTGCATATATTCAAATATTGTAATTACTAATTAATTCGATGTTTTGTTTGGTTAGTGTTTATTATTAAGGTATTACTATTTGATTAGTATAACAAGCAAATGGTGAGGTGTTGGCATTACTAGCCGTGTTCCTCCAGGCTTTATAGCGTAACCGCTGCTGGCCAACATTGCTAATCTTCTCTACCATTCCAGGCGTATCAGAAACAACACTGTGGCAAAGCAATCGTCGCAGCTGCGAGCAGCACAGGGACTCCGGTTGCAAGGATTGACAGCGTCTGCATGCCGCCCTATCCCCTGTCGGCCAGTGGTACCAGGCAGCTGGGAAAAGCAACCCATCAATAGCAGGCTCCCCCTTGGAGTCTGGAGCAGGTGCTCAAGGAAGTGCCCCGAGCCGGTTCCCGACCAATCAGCAAGGAGGAATATTTGAGGAGACTGAAGGCGCCCCTGGACACCACCGACAACACCACCAAGCAGAGGCGTCCACGAGGAGGCCGGCGGAAGCGTCAACGGCACGAGCTTTACGAGCTGAGGCGGTTAGCCCACTTGGCCATCACACCCATGGAGCGGGCCTTCTTTCGCCGTCAAGCACAGGAAGTACGCCGAGGGATTCGTCAGGAGATCGCGACCGGACATCGCACTGTGGCACGTTCCCATAAATATAATAATAAAAAGAGTGAAAATAAAAAATAATAAGTAAGCCAACTCTTGTTTATTCATTCCAAGGAGGTCCATTCAGTCCCTTTGCAGGTGCGTAGGTGATTGCAGGAGAAACTGGCTCCCCAAAGAGGCTGGCAGGACCCCAGGTAGCGAATTTATAACATTGGCGCAGCCGGTTTTAGTTATCGAAAGGCTCTAGTACGGCGATTCGCTGTAGAGTGATCAATTTGGTACAGACTGAATTAGTGAAACGTTCGAAACTGGAATCTTACACTAACACTCTCGATATAAGCGCACTCATCCACGCATCCTGATTGCTTAGGCTTCATATCCTTGGAATTGTAGCAAGAACCACCCAGTTACTGCTATAGAAACTGTAGCCCTTACCAACGACAGAAGGAGTTGCGTTGTTAGCGACTTGTACGTTTACCCGAAGACACGGTCATTATTAATTGGTAAATTGTGCGAATGAGTGATAGGAATCAGGCAGCAGGAGGAATTCACCGGACAACTCCAGAAGAAAGCGACGGATTCGTATTACGAAGCGGTTTAGCACTCTCAACTCCAAAAAGTAAGTCTGAATCTTCTTGTTCTAGCTCAAATCAACAGGTGAAGCGAGAAACCGAGCCGAATTGGACCAAATTATTGAATTAACGAATACGGTTGATAATTTGCATGTGCATCGTTTAGAGCGAATAAGTCAGTTCCGCGAACAAACGAGGCAATTTAAAGAAGAGATTAAATATTTCGGCGGAGTCTCACTAAACCAGACCAGTTCTTTCGATCTATCGCAATCGTTAAAGACGCTGATTACGTCTCACGATTGGAATTTTTCGTTTGAGGCAGGCCCATCCACAAACGCTTCAATTGATCAAACCAATCATTCTAGTCCTGTTCGTATGACTAGTAAGGGGTCAATGGGGAAGATCCCTTTGCTTTCGGGCGCCCCAAGCCCGTCAATAGTTTTAGACCTGCAGACCTTTATTGGGTGCAGCAGGCAAGTTTGGAAGTATTTGAATAGCCAGAAGCAGGTAGCTTTCATGCAGATCTTTCCGACTCATCTTCGAGCGGAGGCTTACCAGCTGATATCGTCAAAGTTTCCTTCAACTCTAGAGGTGGCTGAGGAGCTCTTAAACCGCGTCCACTTGCCAAGGGAAACCTACCAGGAATTGGTGAGTGGACTCATCTCAGCCAAACAAAGCTCCACGGAATCAGTACTGTCCTACACATCACGTCTGAGGCAAATGCTTAAGCGGTGCCAGGAGGCTGCTGTGGTTAAGCATGGCTTAAAGGTAAGTAAGATCGCAAACGCACAGCTGGAAGATATCGCTAAGAATGCCTTTAGTGGTGGTGTTAACAATCCTAATCTTCGTCAGCATTTGTTGACGCAGGAAACGTATACCTTCGAGGATTTAGTTACAAAAGGATTAAATATGGAAAATTGCAGCAGGGGGCTTTCCTCCTTCAGGGAAATCCGATGCAGTTATACCCACAAATATCACAGGCACAACTCACTTTCGGTACTTGGTTGCCTGGTCAACATGCATTTACGCCTCAACAAACTAGTTACACACCTAATTCGTGTGCTGTTTCTTTCCAGCCACAGATAGCAATGGGGCTCAATCCAAATTCGGGCTCGAAGTCATCTAAATTTGCAAAAGTCCAAAAATCACGTGTAACTATTGTCATAAGCGAGGCCACACTTATGCAGACTGCTATAGTCGCAAAAATACTCCTTATTGTCCAGAATGTAAGGAGTATGGTCACGATCAGAAAGATTGTAAGGCGAGGCCAGCTACGGCAACACCAGTTGTTAATGAGGGTCCAAGGGTTTTTAGTGTCCAGGTGAAATCTGATTTTTGTGGCCGAAGGGGTCATGGTGTGGGTACGTGTTTCCAAAAGAAAAGATGGGAAGCCAAGCAGCAGGGAAACGAGACACAGTCGAGTCAAATATCCCCGGCTTGGCTACAATAAAGACGGTGCAACCAGGAAGCCAATATCTCAGTAGGAAGGTTGAGTCTAGGGTATCGCAGGAAGTCGCTGCCGGGCTTAACACAGTAGATAACAGTTATAGAGAATTAAACATCATGACCGCTTCATTGCCTTTAGATATTGGGAAACAGGAGAAAACTAAATTTACCATAGATACAGGTGCAGAGGTTAGCATAATTCCTCGCACGGAAACAAATGGTAGTGAATTCAGGGTTCCTCTGGAACGCCAAGAGGGAACAGTAGATTTGCATCAGTCTTCGGTTGAGACGCCGAATAGCGCATATGCGTTGTCCACGAGGGTAACGCGAAGCGCGGCGTGCTTATCAGACCGAGCTGAGGATGTGAAGTTTAGTTCTGCCAAGGGGCACACTAGCAGCCAAAGTGGTTCCAATGGAATGTATCGAGTCAGTTTCAAGGGGGTTATCACATTGTTGCCACGGACACAACATCTAGTGGAGGTTCCGATTCGGTTGGATCAGGAAATGCTTTGTACCGCAAGTTCAATAGCGGATGGCGTGTTCCTAGCCAATGCTCTTCTAGATCCGGTCCGCCCTGTAATAGGGTTAATGAACTCGAGTGAGGCGCCAGTTGCACTTAAAGAGATTGTCTTGGAGCTTAAGAAGTTGGATGAGTATTTGATTGATATTCTAGAGGATACGAATAAGGAGGTAGAATCCTGTTAAGCACCTTACAAGGGTCCCCTCATGAAACAGATAGGGGGTTTCACATCAGCTGGGGGAGGAACTCAGAAGTTAGCTAATGATCGGTTAGGGAACAAATGTACTGAATCAGCGCATCAGCTTCCCTTGGCTGACGTTTAGCGCAATGCATTGTTGAGACAGGAGCTCACAATTTATGAACATATCCACTCCCAAGAGAGGGCTGCCATTACTGAATTATGTCAAGAGTTTAGTGACATCTTTTTCTTGCCGGGAGATAAGTTGAGCTACACGGAGGCTATAACACATGACGCTCCATTGGTCACGGACCAACTACCCATTAATCAGAAAATGTACTGATTGAGTCAGCCCCAGAAGGACATTATTAATGAGCAGCTCAAGGGGATGTTGGACAGCGATATTGTCCAGCTGAGCAAGAGCCCCTGGAACTTCTCCTCTTGGTTGTGCCCAAGAAGGCCGGAGCCGACGGAGCAAGAAATAGAGAGTGGTCGTTGACTTCAAGAGACTGAACGAGAAAGCCATAAGAGACGCTTTCCATTACCCCGTATAGAGGATATTTTAGACCAGTTGGGGCATTCACAGTATTTCAGTACGTTGGATTTGGCCAGCAGTTATCATCAAGTCTTGGTGCACCCAAAGGATCGGCCGAAAACAGCATTTAGCACTAGTTATAGTAACTATGAATTTAGGCGGGTGCCATTTGGTTTGAAAAGGGCACCAGCCACTTTCCAGAGACTAATGAACTACATACTAATAGGTTTACAGGGTTTGATTGTTTTGTGTACCTCGACGACATAGTGGTTTATGGGAAAAACTTGAGGGATCATATTGATAAGCTACGAAAATTTTTTGTCAGAGTGAGGATAAACAACTCAAAACTGCAAACAGAGAAGTGCCAGTTCTTACGGCCTGAAGTGGTATATTTGGACATATTTGTTCCCAAACAGGTGCGCGGCCGGATGCGAGTAAGACTAGCTGCGAACGTGATTTCCCAGTCCCCATAACAGTCCATAGGCTGCAGTCTTTTCTAGGGTTCGTTAATTATTATCGGAAGTTTATCGCGAATTTTTCTAAGATAGTCAAACCCCTTACAAATCTGCTCCGTAAAGACGTTTAATTTACATGGACAGATAAGTGTATGGAAGCATTTTAGCTGTTGAAAATGTCTCCACGGGGATAGTGGAGACTACGCAGCTAATAAAGAGGGGACGATTAAGATTAAATCTCTCCAGACCGAGGTACAACCGGAAATCCTGACTCTCAATACAACGGAAGAGGTGGTAGCAGCTTTGTGGGAGTTTCATGACTCCCCTTTTGGGGGACATCAAGGGGTTGCGAAAACCTACAGGAAGATTCGTAGGAAGTATAAATGGAGGAATATGCTACCAGACAATAAAAAGTATGCGAAGAAGTGTAAGAAATGTCAGGTTATGAAGACTTCTCCCCAGCACCGCATGCCAATGGTTGTCACAGACATAACGGAGAGGCCATTAGATAAAATATATTTGGACTTCGTGGGGCCTCTCATTGAGATAATTTCGGGAATTAAATACATTTTGACCTTTCAGGATAATTTAACAAAATTCGTAGATTGGTACAATTTGCGGAACGCTGAGGCGGAGACAGTAGCAAAAATATTCTCTGACGAAATTATAGCTAGGTATAGAATACCTAAGCAGCTAGTTACCGTTCAGGGGGCTAACTTTGTTGGGAAACTATTCAAGCAAACATGTAGGCTATTAAATATAAGGAAAATGCAAACTACCGCCTATCATCCACAATCCAATTGAGCATTGGAACGAGCCCATAGACCCCTTGTTAAATATTTGAGGTCTAGGGTGGATGACAACCCGCAGGTTTGGGATCAATTTTTGCCTACGGCCACGTTCATGTACAATAACAATGAACAAGATTGCAGGAAACTCACTCCAATGGATTGTCTCTATGCGTTCACGGCAGACGTTCCGTCAAATCTAAAGAGGGAGCCAGCCCCTTTCTATGACCATGAGAACTATTTTCTGTTATTAAAGCACAAGTAACAGGAAATGTATACCTTGGCACGTAAGAATATAATGGAGAGTAAATTAAAATCCAAGGCCCATTATGATAACAACGTCAGACCAGTCGCCTTCCATATAGGGGATAAAGTTTTGCTAAAAAACGAGAAACGTAAGCACAAGCTCATGCAATTATGGGTTGGGCCATATGAGGTCAAAGACGTTACTTCCCCCATTAACACCACGACTGCGATAAGGAAAAAACTGGTCAATGTTCATAACAATCGACTTAAACCATATTATGAATAAATTGTTCTACCCTTTTCTCCCTTGTTTTTTTTCTTTTTCCCGTGTTTCTAGTAATGGCTATTGGCATCGTCGTCTTAGGCCTGCTCAGCGTTGGTGTTTTGGCAGCCCCGAACGAGGCTCTGAAACTCTATTCACTGGAGAGCATAGTGAACACGGGAATACTGTTTGAAGATGTTGGCAGTCTGTTGAGCTACCACAGCACCTGGGGTGTCGTGATGGAGTTAAATATAAGAGAAATCCAGGAGCGAATAGGAGTAGTCGAACGTGCTGAACACCTGGTTAAGATGCTTTGCGCAGTTAAGGGCTTGGGATGTGCGGAGCAGTTAAGGCACGTCCATAGCCCAGTAGAAAACCTTGAGACTCGCTCTCAACCTCTGTTTGAGTTGCTGATGCCTAAAAGGGCTAAAAGGTCATTCATTGATGGGGTCGGGAGAGCGCTACATTCGTTATTTGGTACCATAGATGAAGAGAATGAAAAGGAGCTATACAGTCGGTTAGATCATCTGAAGGACAAAGAAAGGGAATTAGTCAAATTAGAAAAACAAAGGATTAGTGTTGTAAACGTATCCTTGAAGGAAATCCATAAACCACTGTCGGATGTGTTC
Source organism: Odontomyia ornata (assembly GCA_963969285.1). Lineage (NCBI taxonomy): Eukaryota > Metazoa > Arthropoda > Insecta > Diptera > Stratiomyidae > Odontomyia > Odontomyia ornata. The sequence goes on from OZ017739.1 coordinate 203,400,581, forward strand.
AGCAGACAAGCGGAACTTGGCTTGCAAATCAAGGACATCTTTCTTATGACCGATAAATTACTCGCAGCGGAGTGAAAGAACGTGGTACTGACTTCATTACTAGCCCAATTGCGAGAGATTGAGACAAGGCAACGCGCCATCATCGACATTGCTGTGTCAGTGCAGAGCAATATAATTCATCCTCTTCTGATTTCCAGCAAAAGGTTGTATGAAATATATACTAAACCGGGTAATAGATGTCCTGGATTCTGCGAGCGAATCTTGGCGCAAGCGGCGGAGTTGCAGCATTTCAGGAGGAAAACCAAACCAGTGGTACTAACCACGCTGCCTGTTTCCCAATTACCCCTGATGAAGCTATATCAGATACTTCTTTTTCCAATCGGAACCAACGGAACACTGTTTCTAATACCCTCTGTGGAATACTCGTTCATAGCACCGGACATTACCACTCAGCAATTTCTGCTCCTTGCGGACAATGCTAGTCTCAAGAAAATAAAACATCCGGAACCGGGTAACCTTTACGGGGCACCGTTAAGTGCGCCGATTGTTCAGTCACCACCCTCTACAAATGAAATTATATTACTCCTGTACAACCCACTCAAACTGAAGATGGTGCTTCCCCTTCGAGTTAGTACATCAAAAAACGACTCCTTGATCAAGCTGAGCAAACCTAACAGTTGGATATATTTTCTACAGAATGAAACGCCCATCCATATCCACTGCGATACTAGTGTCACAACATACAAGCTGATTGGTCAAGGAATCCTATCCCTCCACAATTCAGATTAACGAGATAACCATACATTATGAAGCGGAAAGTACACACCGGCTCGATATAATTCAACCGCAGTATTTCCCCGAAGTAGACCCCAGGATTTTATAGCTTGACATTGCTGATTTGTTGGGCAACCACAGCATGCCACGAATGAAGCTAGTAACGGCTAAGAACGGAGGCATACATGTAGAAGCCAGCACCCACGGCCTCAATGAAATTTATTCGCACCTCGATCGGATCAAATTTAATGAGACGGCCAGTAAGCATGTACACTTATTCACGGTTTCGACCAGTATAGTGGCAGTCTGGACATTAATTATAGAATATACCTTTTGATCAGGCTCATTAAGGCATGTTGCCGGTCGAAATCAAGCAATTGAGGCTTTACAGAAGTGTCGAACCCGGGTATTGCCTTGCAGATACATACTGCGGAGGTGAGCCAGCGGGTTCCACCAACACCACTAGCAACAGATAAGTCCCGAAATGGCGTCATTCATAGGGAGCAGCTACTAACCACCCGTAGCCCAAACGCACAAGCGCCCAATCCCCCAAGTAGTACTCAATCCTATATTCCCGCGCATTTTTCCACCCGTTCCTTTCAGCTAGTCTAATTATAGCAATAGTATAAAATTGGGAAAAGTATATACATATGTATATACATATGTATGCATATACATATGCATATATATATATATATATATATATATATATATATATATATATATGTATATATATATATATATATATATATATATATATATATATATATATATATATATATAGAACATAACACAAAAAAAAAATAGTAATAATGAATGGTAATAGCACTAGCATATAAAGAAGAACCAATTTTTTACAACGAATGCTTTAATTTTGTCGAATTTAATACTAACCAAACAACTACTAACGAAGCAGCAGCTATGTTCTGTTATCTCTTCTTACACCTTGCACACTATGAGCATAATTCCACCATTTACTAATAACAAAGCTAGTCCCCTAGGAACGATACGATTGGCAAACAATTCACATGATACCCATAAATTAGCAAGCTTCCTATTGATAACATATGAACGATATCTTGCACCGAATCACTTGTTTCAAGTCGCAAGTATGCATCGAAGAGCGCAGAATGTTATCAGCTAATAACAAGCTTAAACGAGCATGCAAACAGTCAGCTCGAATGATAGCTGCTAGTAAACCAAGTGGAATAGGTAAAGAAAAACTTGTACGAAGCTTGGACGAAGTGATCTTTGCCGGCGCCGTAATACAAAGTTCTCGTTCGGATGAAGCTAATTAAGCGATTGGAGGGAATAATATTATCACCCGTAAGAGTATGGGCAAATAGGATGCCATACAGGCGACTTGCTATGCCCATGTACATACGCACACATCCCATCCCATTAAGAATTCATTTTTAACGCTCCGCCTACATACTAACAGAAACTCCCACTAAACCAGTGGCACAATAGTTAACATGGAGAACTAGGTAACGTAATCTAAATATGAAAAGTAAAAAGAAAACGAAGGGAATAATAATAACATTAGTAATATAGGTACGTTAATTGAATAGAAATTAAAAGAAAAAATATGTGTGAAGGAGAAAATTGCACAGAAAAATAAATATTAAAAAAATGCCATCGCACCCCCCTCCCCCCGCGGTTAAATCCTCACTAACGCTAACTGTTATAATTTACGAAACCTGTACTAATCAAATAGTAAAACCCTAATACGCGTAATAAGCACTAACCAAAAGAAACATCGAATTAATTAGTAATTACAATATTTGAATATACGCAAGAAAACACACTATAATACTATTTGAAAGAAATGAGGAAATGAAAAGCCAAAACATATGCGAGTAGAATAAAAATTCCAAAAATAGAAAATGAAAAATACAATATATAGCAATGGATAGCAAACGTAACTTTGAGTTAAGTAATGTGAAAATTCCAAGAGATTCAGAATATCCAGACCATAGAATAAAAGTCACAGAAAAGAAAAGCAAAATATGTAACAATAAGATAACAAAAATAATGTTGAGATAAGTAATGTTAAAAATAAGAGCAAAACATTAACTTCCAAATACAAAAAAAAAATCAGCATTGAATGTGGATCTTAAAAGAAGTTGTAACCATATAATTAAGTAAAACCAATTAAAGGAAGAAATTGTATTCCGCTATTTTTCAATTGTTAAAAATATATATTTTAAGAACGGAAAATATGTTCAGTATAATTTTCAATATCATATTAAAACGAAATAATTTATAATCCTGTAATTTACGAATGAATCAAATGTAACGCTATTCCATTATTGCATAGAATCAAATGAAATAGTAACATCTTAATTAATGATTGAAGTAAACAAAATATTAAACCAAACAGGATCTTAGCTCATTGTATCCAAAGAAATACTTAAGCATCAGTACAGAACTGTATGAAATCAAACTTCAAATAATTTATTCTTAATTGTAGTAATCTACAAATGCAACACTGACATGTAATGCATATCAATTAACATTAACTCAAGGTACCAAACAAAATATTAAATGTGATACATAATTGCATAAAATCAAATCTCAACTTAGTAATTCTTAATTGTAGTAATTTATAAATGCAACATTGACATGTAATACATATTGATTATCATTAACTTATGGTACCAAACCAAGTATTAAAATATGATTATATCAAATCAACGATTGAATCAAACAGAACATTAATATATAATTGTACAAAATCAAACTTTAGTTAACGTCAATTAGAAGTTATAACGCCCACCAATAGAAATACAAAATTAAAAGATAGAACTACGTTACCATCTAGTAAACGTTCAAACCAGCAGTAGAACAACGGTTAAAGATACGTTGTGAGAAGAACAGTGAACAACAGCAATGGCGGTAACAGCACAAAATATATGTACGAATGATTTGCACAAAAGGGAAGGTAGTGAGAATCAACCAACAACGAAATTTGCGAAAAAACCAAGAGGGAGCATAATCCATTGGGGGTATATTAAGTAATCCAGGTTACCGGAGTAGAGCGACAATTCTCTGTACTCTCCAAGTGCATTAAATCCTATTTTCAACTGCCGGAGAAATGTTGCGAGTGAACACATACAACATGCTCGGGTATATTTCCGCTTCATAACTGCAGTAGTAGCAAGCAAACAACACCTATGTACTCGCGCTTCACCAATGAAAATTAGCCAAAGAAACACATACGCAAGTAAATAAGCGAGCAGTAAAGTAAACGAGAAAGTTCAACCCGCAATGATATTCACATCGTGAACGAACGAAAACCGAAAGCTCCGGCATGAACACTCTTTCGCTTAATGTTCCCAATTTCGCTATTTCACCACGAGAGATCATGGGAAAACCGAAAGTTCTGGCTAAAACACTCTTTCGTTCAATGTCCCCAGTTTCGCTATTTCACCTCAAGAGATTGTGGGAAAGCCGAAAGCTTAAGCTGAGCGCACTCTTTTGAAAGCTTAAGCGAAAAACACTCTTTCGCTCAATTTCCCCAGTTTCGCAAATTCACCAGTCGAGCAAGCGAGACGAAGCGGGGAGGAAAAACGTTCGTGGAACGAGAGCGCACGTGTTTGACTACTCAGCGCATTTTAAGAGAATTTAGGTTGAAAGCTCACGAAAGAACAGTATTTAAAGTTCTTGAGTGAGGTGGAGAAGTCAGTTGGAAGCCGAATATGCAACGACCCGCATCACGGAGAATCTTCATATTATTTTTTATTTTGAAGTAAACAAGCAAATAGTGAGGTGTTGGCATTACTAGCCGTGTTCCTCCAGGCTTTATAGTGTCATCGCTGCTGGCCAACATTGTTAACCTTCTCTACCATTCCAGGCGTACCAGAAACAACACTGTGGCAAAGCAATCGTCACAGCAGCGAGCTGCACAGGGACACCGGCTGCAAGGATTGACAGCGTCTGCATGCTGCCCTATCCCCTGTCAGCCAGTGGTACCAGGCAGCTGGGAAAAGCAACCCGTCCACAGCAGGCTCCCACTCGGAGTCTGGAGCAGGTGCTCAAGGAAGAGCCCCGAGCCGGTCCCCGACCAATCAGCAAGGAGGAATATTTGAAGAGACTGAAGGCGCCCCTGGACACCACCGACAACACCACAAAGCAGAGGCGTCCACGAGGAGGCTAGCGGAAGCGTCAACGGCACGAGCTTTACGAGCTGAGGCGGTTTGCCCACTTGGTCATCACGGAGTGGGCCTCCTTTCGCCGTCAAGCACAGGAAGTACGCCGAGGGATTCGTCAGGAGATCGCGACCGGGCATCGCACTGTGGCACGTTCCCATAAATATAATAATAAAAAGAGCGAAAATAAAAAATATTAAGTAAGCCAACTCTTGTTTATTCATTCCAAGGAGGTTAATTTAGTCCCATTGCAGGTGCGTAGGTGAGTGTAGGAGAAATTAGTACCGTGGGGCTCCCCGGAAGAGGCCAGCAGGACCCTAGGTAGGGAATTTATAACATATCTACAGAGCCCTTGGAAGGATTACAATTCTGTTCCGATGCATTTTAGATGAATATGTTGTCCGTCATTTGAAACCTCTACCATCAAAATTCTTGCGCGCGTCGATCAGTTATGCCGTAATATCGGGATGAAAGTCGTAAATTTTTTAGTTTTAATGGTAAAAGTCCTTAACCTTTACTTGACTTTCTTATCCTTTAAATGGGACCTAATAGGAAGAAAGACGTATCATTTGCCAGAAACAAGACTCTTGTATCTATCTCCGTTTGATGAATTGATAACCTTCTCTCCTTTGGAAGTCGGTTAAAAAGGGGGTCCGCTGGCAGTTTTCGTCCACAGCACTACTGATTTTCATTCTAGTGATCGTGAATTTTAGGCATAGGAAATGGGGGTCTATTGATGGTTTTGGCTTGGCATCTTGCCAGGGTTTACCGACTTGACTACTACTATTTTTCGTTTTCTTATTGCTAAAGCTATAAAATTGCACATTTAGGGCTGGATGTAAATTTCGTGATTATGGAGTCGATTGCAGTTTCATAATTCACATACTTAGATTGTTTCAGGGTAACTTGAAATTATCTTAGTTTCATGTTTATTTGCGTTGGAAAATTGTCGTTCTCATCCAAATTATTTTTAGGGTTTTGTAAAATAATTTTACAAAACCCTACTAGTTTCACGACCAGTCTGACCGTCTGTTCATCCGTCCGTCCGTCTGCCCGCCCGTCCGTCCGTCCGCCCGCCCGTCCGTCCGTCCGCCCGCCCGTCCGTCCGTCCGTCTGTTCGTGTGTCACAGCAGTTTTTCTCGGAAACTACTTAAGCTGGAAACATCAAATTCTGTGTATAGGTGTAAAGTGGTGATCTCTTCAAAGTTCAACTACAAAAAAATTTTATAAGATATTTAAGGGGGGTCTCCCCATATAGGAGAGTGACCCCCCGAACAAAAATTTCATTAAAGGTAGCCGATATGGGTATCAAATGAAAGGTCTTGATGTGAACTTTTCAAAACTGGTCTTAGTTTGGCAAAATTTTCTTCGAGGGGCGCACAGGGAGGGGAAATACACGAAAAATTTATGCCACCTTCCATCCGAAAAATCTGAAAAAAGCAGGAATGTAGGCCTTGGTGAGTACAACAACAACAAAAACGTTAGAAGTCGCAATTCACTCAACTTTGTTAGTAATAGTATGATTTTTAGATTTTATGTTTTCTTGAATAAAATCTGAACGGTACCCTTAAATTCAATGAAATTCAGTGCGTAGATGTCTATTTATAAGATTGATCTTTCCTGTTTCATAAAGATTAAATCATATTTAGCGTTATAGCGGTTTAAATTTTCCTGTATTACTATGGAACAATATGCGCTGCATTTATTACTATGGCAACATATGGCTATGGAACAACATGCGCTTTTTACCGACTCAGACACTGCAGTTTTGCTAGGATTTGCATGAAAATTTCAGGAATGATAGGTGTCATGAATATCTTTGAGAATCAGTTCAGCTAGTGTATCAGTAATCGTAAAACAAAATGGTGGCTGTTTTAAATGCGAAGATTGAATAATTTTAAGTTATTTTTTCCCAACTTTAAGGTGCATGCTTTGAACACTTGATTCAATTTAATGAATGACTGAAGATGAGTACCTACAATTAATGCTCATAAGTGAAACAAGTCAAGGAGGTGGGAGAGAGCTCCTAGCAAAAGGGTTTTGTAACCATTCTAGGATTCGAAAAAATTGGCCATTAATCGATGATAACAGTACAGGAGAGTGGCCTCTGAAAAAAATCATCAAACGTAGCCGATATGAGTATGAAATGAAAGTTTTCATGGGAGCTTTTCAAAACAGTTGTTGAACTGTCAGTTTTTGCTTCAGTGGGGGCACAGGGGGGAAATACATGAAAAATGTGTTTCCTCCGTCACGGATAGACATCTGAAATAATTACCAAGGGAGATATTTATGAGTATACAATACCAAAAACCTCAGAAGTCGAAATTCGTTCAACTTTGTGAATAATGGTATGATCTTCGTATTTCATATTTTCTCCAATGAAATCGTCTTTGACATGTTTTTTGATTTGATTCGATCTGGTGACTGCATTTTGTAAATTGAATACAAAACCCTTCTGACATGAGCATAGGTCTGTTTACCCAACTTGTTTATATTTATTAAGCGCACTTTATTTATTTCGTTTGCTCTTCAACGTAATTGCGTTTAAAAATAATTTTCCCGATGTCTTTTCATTAAATAATGTAGTTGGAATTTGTTTTTTGTTTGCTCTTTTCGTTGCATTGGACGTTACCCATTATCTGTGAGATACTATACTTATCTCATTTCTTAAACCGAGGATGTAGTTAACCTGTGAAACGTAAGTGCATAGCGACTAAAGATTGTACTAATCACTTAATTTTATTCAATGCTGTCAGGAAATTATTCAAAAGCTCATTCAAGCGAAAGATATGACGTTATTATTCATGTGGGAATGTGTTATTGATATGTTAATCGTTGAAAATGTTTGAGTCATCAATGGTATTATACAAAGTGCCTTCCAAAACAAACGAGACTGAGCTAAAATAGAAACGGCAGGAGCTTTGTTCTGATAAATTTGAGTTTAGTTATTCAAAATAGTCTCCTCTGGCTTCGATACACTGTTGTAAATTGTAATTATACTCAAGAACGGCCACACCAGCCGTTGTTGATAATGACTTTTACCTAGTGCAGAACTAATACAGCAAAAAAACGCGTTCACTTTGTTGGCGTCTGAAGGAATGAATTTCTTATTATTTACACATGAACTTAAATACAAAATATTTGATGACTAAAAATGCTTATAATAATCGAAGTCAATGTCCATTAAAAAAATTGCATTCTATACAGTAATACTTTTTGTATGCCAATAATTGAAGCCAATAAAACATAAATGAAAATGCATACTATACAATAACTTTTGATGCTGTGCTTAATGTGCATTCATAGTGCAAACACTTTTTGCTTACAAGCTCAGGTAGGCAAATTCGCGGCTGAAAGTGGGTCAATTATATTGATAAGAGGAATGACCGGGTGAATTGACTTTGACTACTGTTGAGAACTCTGTTCAATTGTTGAACATGTTGGGGCACCACTGGAAAGAACAATGTTGAATCTTTCATTAAGCGACACGTTTTCTTCTGATGCAGTTGATATCGACTCCTGCAATTTCTTCAACATCCTTGTCTTCTTCAGTATGCTTCTGATGTAGACGCTGGCTATACAGATCGCGATGATGATCAGCATTGTTCATGGTATAAAGAATAACAAGGTATGCTCGCTCACGAAAGCTGGATCGCCATTTAAAGCTTTTGTGACGTCACATGGATCGGATCGGTTGGATCGGCAAATGTTGATTTCTTTTCCAATAAGAGGTGTTATTTTAATATTAAAAGGAAAATGCCATTTTTTAATACAAATGATTGGATGTTTATTTCATTATAAAGAAAAAGGTTTGCCGTTAATAGTAAAAAATAACATCGGGCAAATAACCACCATGACTACGCTTACAGGACCATATCCTTCTCATGAAATTTTCCATTACCATATCCAATAAGAGGTGTTATTTTGACATTAAAAGAAAAATGTCGTGATTTAATATAAATGATCAGATGTTTATTTCATTATAAAGGAAAAGGTATGCCTTTAATAGTGAAAAATAACATCAGGCAAATAACCACCACGACGACGCTTGCAGGACCATATCCTTTTCATGAAATTTTCCATAATGAAATCCAATAATAGGTGTTATTTTTAATATTAAAAGAAAAATGCCATTTTTTAATATAAATGATCGGATGTTTATTTTATTATCAAGAAGAAGGTATGCCATTGATAGTGGAAAATAATGACCACCACGACCACGCTTACTGAACTATATCCTTTTCATGAAATTTCCCATAACCAAATCGTGAAGTGGCTACCCTATGTCCTCAATAGCCTCACGAATACCGTCTTTGAGGTCTTGAATCGACGCTGGGCTATTGGCGTAGACCTTTTCTTTCACGTGGCCCCAAAGGAAGAAGTCGCAAGGTGTTAAATCACAAGATCCATTCAAAATAACACCTCTTATTGGAAAACACTATATTCAGAATTTAATAACTTAATCTATCAATATTGATCTTAATAGTAAAGCCAACGTAGGGTTTCATAGATGTAAAACATATTCTCGACTCAAACTGAATTTAGGCATGCACAAGATTAAATATAAAGGAAAATATAAAAAAGAGAGGGAACATCTCCATGATAGCAATGTGATATTTATAATATGTAGTAAAACCGAATTACTCACATAAAATAAAATTGCCTGCAACTAATGCTTGCAATATTTGAATTGTTAAAAATTCGATGGGATTTGTCAACGAGAACGTTACGTGTCTCGTTGATTGTCTTTGAATTCGAATTGAATAAAGTTTTAAAATTAACGACCCCCTGAAAATCGTTTATGCTTGCTGAAAAAAGTCACATTGAATGAAACGTTTGTCTCACAATTCAAGAATTGAAAAAAAATTCATTTTTCTTAATTTGTACGCATCACTTATTTTGTTGCTTATAAATAAATTGAAATGCATGGATAATTAAAGATAATGTATTGATATTCCAGAGAAGAAAACTAGTTAATGTATTTAAAATATATATAAGTGTACCTTAATCAGATCAGATAATAATATATTCAACCTACTATTAACTAAAAATGCGCACCTATACCAAATCAGAGCAATTGCATTTATCATATGTATTCCTTGAACTTGAAGATTTTTTTAATATTAGTATGAGCATAAAATTAATTACAAAGGTAAAAATCAAGCAAGAAAATGGATTTTTATGAGAAATCTCTGATTTGATTTCAAACAAGTCCTGAAACCCATATAAAATTCATTAAAAAATGCATTCTATTTGCAAGCTCCGATCCATGTGACGTCACATAAAAAGCTTTTTTCATGAGCGAGCATACCTTGTTATTCTTTATACCATGAGCATTGTTGATGTCAGCGGTACTGCGTGCTTGCATTATTGTTGTAAGGTAGTTGTAAATGCAATCGACTCTGGCTTGAAAGAATCAACATCGAAAATTTGCTCCTTTACTCTTGCTATTGGGTCCATAGATTTTGCGTGGTACTCCTTGTCTCCGAACTTAGCTGGGGCCACTTCTTTCGCGAAGCTCAAAATGAGGGCCAATCTTCGATGACACCTTTTCGATTGTGTTCGGCATTGCTTCAATTGAACCGAACTGCGGAAAGCTTTCGGATCCATAGGTGGTGTTTACTAGTTTTTGGTACGTCACCTGGAGCTCCTCAAAATAGTTAATCGCCATGAGATAAGTGGATATGACTTGTAAGCTAATTTCGTTGTTATCAATCTTTGCGAACCGTTTTTGCATTTCGTTGATCGAATCTACCACTTGATTTAATTTCATCGTAACTTTTATAAGCTGGGCGCAATGGTTGACGATTGGTATACGTGCGTTCAATTCTACACTTCGTTGATTTAAGACTTGTAATATTGTATGTTGGTTTTATCGAGGGCGTCAATATCAGTGTAGACCTCGTCATTAACACCAAAATCTTTGGTAAGGAGGTTATCGTTTGTGACTTTCCCGTTTGTTCAAAGAGCTTTAATCTGTAGATGGTCCTAAGGCCATTGCAGTGGGTGTGGTCGGTAAATTCTTTTGTGCGTTGACACATATCTTCTCTCTGTTTACCTATGAATAGAATATTTTTCTCATCTTGAATCACTTCTGCGATCGAAAAATTTGCCTCAAGTCTTAATTCGCCACGAATGCTATGCACTATGCCCAGTTTTTTATATAAAAAGCAGACTTTGGCTTTGTTTTTTATATAAAAACCTGATTTTTTTTTGGTTTTTATATTAAAACCTGATTTTGGCCTGAAGAGAGAATTATGCTGGTAGGAGCTATTTTTAGCATTCAAAGCTTCTGATGCTATCATGACAGACAGGAGTATTGATGTATTCAGCAGAGCCCTTGCCCACATACATGGTGCGATTCTTGGTCTTTTTGCTTTGTTTGGTTTGTCTATAGGTGCAATCCGTCTTCGTCCTGCCATAGTTTGTCTGCTTCATACTGTTAGATATACAGGTTTCAGGTGTTGAGCGTTCTTCGCATTTGTCAGGTGATGATTTTGGTTTTGTCAATTCGCTATTTGCAGCGTTTTTCTCTACTGTTGTTATTGCTGTTGGATTGCTGGTAGAGTCCTTGGGTATTTCTACCGGCAGTTTACACAAATTGGTGATCGCTACTTGCTTCAGCATATTTCCATGGTGCCTGACTGTAACTGTTTGTACGATTCCATCTCTGCCTGGTTGCATGGTATGTATTCTTGCCAGTGGCCACTTCGTTAGTGGTGTGTCCTTTTCTTTAATGAGAAAAAGCTGACCAATTCTGGGATTTGCGCTTACGCTTGTCCACTTCGTACGTTTTTGCAGATGTTGCAGGTACTTTGTCACCCATCGTTTCCAGAATACTTGATGCATGTTAGTTAATATTTACCAGCGCTGGTATAGTGTTCTACATAAGGTATCAGGTTCCGGAATAGCCAGTAGAGGTCATCCAATGAGTAAGTACCCTGGAGTTAGGGCTTCAAGATCATTTGGGTTGATTGGCATAGGAGTTATTGGCCTGGAATTTAAGCATGCTTCAATTTGGCGCAGTATCGTTGCGAATTCCTCAAACGTTGGGACAATATTTTGCTCGTCAAAAACGCACTTAATGTGATTCGTGACCGATTTCACACCAGCTTCCCAAAGCCCACCGAAATGAAGTGTAGACACTGGTATGAACTTCCAGGTGATTCCGTCTTTTGCAGTTATTCATGCTAACTCACTGCTTGATCTCTTTATTGCTTCTTCTAGATCCTTTTCTAGTCGATTACTCGCTCCGACAAAGTTGGTGCCGTGGTCACTAAAGATCTCCCGGCAAAGTCCTTTTCGGCTTGTGAACCTTTTGAATGCTACTAAGAATGCTTCTGTTGACAGAAGCTCGAGATGTATGGCTTTTGTTACCATGGATACAAATAAGGCAAGGTAGGCCTTTACGATCGCCGCTTCTCTTCCCTTGGACATTCGTATGGTGAAATTGCCAGCGTAGTCTACTCCGCCATGAGTGAAAAATGTTTCTGGTGTAACGCGTATGGCAGGCAAATTGCAGCAGATCATGCATCGATGAATTTCGTACCGAATTACTTTCTGATCATTTATGATCCAGTATCGCATTCTCAAGTAGTTGCACACCAGTTATATGCCTTCGTGCATTGTTTTCAAGTGGGCTTGCCTCACAATTAGATATGTCACATGATGGTACTGGTGTAGCAAAATCGGATGCATTGTTTCGTCAGAAATGCTTGTATTTTGGAGCCTATCGCCAGCTCGCAGAATATTATGGGCATCTAGAAAATGATTTAGAGTCCTGAGTCTTTTCTTCAACTCCTTGTTACTCCTTAACTCAGCGATTTCTTCTGAAAACTGTATTTTCTGAATCATTATAATGATTTTTTTATGTGCTTTTTCAAGTTTTTCTGCTTCTAGCCGTCCGTTCTTGCGGTTGTTTGGATTTTTGTGTCGCACACTTGCGATGAAACCTGAGACATGTCGCAGTAATCCTTACTAGTCTATTATCGAAGCAACGTTCAAAAATGTTGCTTTTGTCTCCTGCTGTTGTTACTGTCGAAACAAATTTGATATCGGTGCAAGGATGTGTTTACCAACTTGAACCATTCCACCATAAATTATTCTTGAGAAGTTGCTTTGGACTGGTGCCTCTAGAAGTGCAATTGGCTGGATTATCCTTGTAGCTGATGTGCTGCCATTTCCAGGCGCCGCGATACAATTTCTGAATCTTCGATGCCCTACTAGGAATGAAGGTTTCCAGTTAAGTCGGTTTCTTTTTTAGCCACCCCACGGTAACAGTCGAGTCACACCAGGCATACACGTCCAAATTAGGTATGCTGAGCGAATATTTCGTATCGTGCAATAAAGTAGAAAACAAAACCGCTCCATTTAGCTCAAGCTAACCTTACTAACCTTGGTCTTGGTTGGGGTGACCTTTGTTTTCGCATAGACAAGAGTTGTGCTAATGGATCCGCACATGTCAATGATTTTACTATAAGCCACCGCTGCATAGACGGACTCTGATGCGTCACAGAGCCCGTGCAGCTCCATTTGACAGTTTACGCTGTAGCGATTCCATCGGGGAATGCTAATGTGTTCTAGCAGTTTCAGCTGAGATTCAAGCTCGCTCCAGCTTTTAAGAATTTCAGCAGTTGGCTGTTCATCCCAATCCGTTTCGGTCTTCCAAATTGCCTGCATTATTAGCTTAGCCCATTTTAATGGGTCGTATATGCTTGCAATGTATGACAGCAGCCGCCTTTTTGCAGGCCTTTTAGATTCATTAAACGCAATGATTCTAGAGTGGAACGCATCTTGGGCTGGATTCCAGTGTATACCAAGTGTTTTCAAGGATGAGTATTCTTTGAACTCTGGGTTGTTGCTAGCCCATTTTCTGAGGTTGAAGTTACCTCTACTTAGTAGAGCTCCCATCTCCTGCTGAAGGGAAATCGCTTCTTGTTTGGTGTGAGCGCCTGTTAACATATCGTCAACATAAAAATTCCTTTTTTCATGCTCAGCAAGCTGCATTAACGTTCTGACTGCTAGAAACATGGCACATGCCGTGGCACGCGTAACTGTATTGAGTTGATATTCCACTATCGTACCTTGGGGATGCCACGTCCAGAGAATCCTTTAGTAGTTTCGGTTATCTCGGTGCATTTGTATTTGTCGAAATATTTTTTCGATGTCAGCGGTAATATGATTATTTGATTTTTAATCTAAAGGCTAATCTAGTTTTATTGACTATATGAATAGCATTAATATTATATTTGGAAGTTGATATTATATTTCTGTTATTTAAATGATCAATATAATTATTTCATTTCTTTTTAAGGGCTTGATAATTATTATATTTTTGTTATTTAAATGATCAATATGATTGTTTTATTTTTTTAAGAAGATTGGTCTTATACAGGAGTGCAGTGGTTTTGGATATTGGCTGAGAAAAGAGATTTTCAGCCCATTTAAATTTGTTATACAATGCGCTATACTATGGTCTCTGCAAACCGATATCCAGTTTTGTTACAATACTAGAATACCCTATGTATGCTGGCGTGAACTGGAAGCTTGGTTTCATGAGTATCCTATACACACAATCAAGGCTGTTGAGTTGAAATCCCACTGTATGACATTTCCTGCTACTATTTACCATTACAATCTAGATCAACAAAAACAAGAGTCAATTTTAAAGAATTAATTTTATTTATCTTTTTATTATCTAACACATTTAATTGAATTTACTTTTATACAACAAACAAGGCAATTACATTTTCATAGGTCAATCAACATTGAATGTATCGTTCCTGACTTTGATTTAGACTCGATATTCATTGGGGTCGGTAGAACTTATCGCGCTTCTCATGTGAGCGTTAGCCTATAGAGGGGACCAGGAAGACAGACTTTTGGATGAGGTGGCCACACGGCGTGAAACGCCAAAAGGCCGATTGAGGTTTACGGCTCAAGCCAACACCTCACAGCGTTAGTGGAGATTCGATGTGAACGGCCGGTGCTCAAAACAGGTGTGTCTCGAGCGCTGACCAACAAGGGAGGAACGGCGTTCAAAATAGTTTAATTGTTCTGTTTTTTGCTCCACAAAAAAAATCTTTCATTTGCATTATTGATACTCTACTAAATTGATTTCTTAGACACTGTAACAAAAAGCTCTTTGTGTAAGCTTTTGGTTACATTCTCTTCAATCACTGTTCTAATAGGTTAGTAAAGAAATTTGATAAGCAAACATTGCTGAAATTGTAGCGGTTACTTATTGAGAACAAGTTCATATGTAAATGGGGAGTGAATATTTGACTCGATCATTCCATTAGCCTCAGGAAAAACTTTGTCGAGAGGGTAACTTACAATAAAGTGTTAGAAATACAACAATAATGACCCAGAGACTATACCAATAAAAGTTGTTCTCGCGGCAATGCTTCTCCCGAAGCAAATTAATTCCCAAACGTAAACGATCGTAACAATCATATCAAGCATTCATTTCATATTTACATATTAGCTCGTTCTCAATAAGTAATCGATAAAGCTTCAGCAATATTTACTAATAGAGTTTCCATACCAAGCTATGAGCACAGGAATTGAAGAGAATGTAACCAAAAGTATACACAAAGGGCTTTTTGTTGTACAATAGTATCAAAGAAATCAATTTAATAGAATATTAATAAACCATGAATGGTATGGATAAAAGATTTCTTTAATAGAGCATAAAACAGAACAATTAAACTATAGGGTTTTCCATTAAGGACATAACAATAAATAAATAAATTTCAATTTATCGATTGTGAGGCATGCTGTGTGGCTAGTGGTACCGTCTTGTTGAAACCTCATATCCTTGCTGTCAAGTTCGTCCAATTCTAGCCACAAATAATCTTCCAACATAACAAGATAGCGCTCTCCATGGACGGTAGCATGACGGTCGTTTTCATCCGCGAAGAAATAGGCCCAATCACATCTCTGGCATGAAAACCGCACAAAACAGTAATTTTTATGTATGCAACGGTGTCTCAAGAAGCACATGTACTTTTGTTGCTGACCAGTAACGCATACTATGCTTATTAACAAAGCCATTGAGCCAAAGATGAGCTTCATCGCTGAATATGATTTTTCGAAAACATTAATTGATAATAATTTTTAACTAACTTTACCATGATAAAAATTTCGACTTTAATTAACGTTTTCATATAAACAGTTTGTTAAAAAAGTTTAAGGATGCGTTCACATAAGGATTCAAAACTCTTATGTCCCGAATGCAAGACTCTATATTTTGAAGCCACTCCTCCCTTGTTGGGCAGCGCTCAAGACACACTTATTTTGAATGCCCGCCGTCCACATCAAATCCCCAATTACTTTCACTGGTTATAATTTACTCGAAGCTGTAATAATCAAATAGTAATACCCTAATACGCGTAATAACCACTAACCAAAAGAAACATCGAATTAATTAGTAACTACAATATTTCAATATACGCAAGGAAACACAGTATAATACCATTTGAAAGAAATGAAGAAATGAAAAGTCAAAACATACAGAATAAAAGTCACAGAAAAGAAAATGCAAGATATGTACCAATGGATATCAAAAGTAATTTTGAGATAAATAATGTTAAAATTCCAAGGGATTCAGAATATCCAAAACATACAGAATGTAAGTTACAGAATAGAAAATGCAAAATACGAAATAAGTAATGTTAAGTTTCCAAGAGATTCAAAATATCAAGTCAAAAACTAAATAAATGAAAACCCAAATTTTAAATCACAATAAGTTAATGAAAATATGTTTGTAAGTTCATGATTTTATCTGAAATTAAATACATGAATAAGCAGAACAGAACCAAATAGGAACGTCTTTAGACTATATAAACAGTTATTCAAGGTACTAAAAGTAAGGCAACCCGAAATAGAAAATTATGTAAGAATTACACCAAACCACTTGGTGTAATTCTCACATAAATAATAAAACATTGTCATCTCCAATCCAAAATAATACGGCAAACCGCACAACTCATTGGATACACATTGTCATCTCTAATCAAAAATAAAAATAATGTGGCGAACCGCACAATCCACTGGATACACTTTATCATCATCAAACAAAAATATAAATAATATAGCGAACCACAGAACCCATTGGATACACATTGTCATCTCCAATAAAAATAAAGACAATATGGTGAACCGCATAACACATTGGATACACATTGTACTCTCCAATCAAAAATAAAAATAATATGGTGAACTGCACAACGCATTGGATACACATTGTCTTCTTTAATTAAAATAATATGGCGAATTGCATAGCCCATCGGATATACATTGTCACCTCCAATCAAAAATAAAAATAATATGGCGAGCCGTACAACCCGTTGGATACACATTCTCTAATCAAAAATAAAAAAATGGCAAACCGCACAACCCATTGGATACACATTATCGTCTCTAAGCAAAACTAAACAAGTTGAAGTAGCAGGAGAATGCTCCTGCCAGAAGGGTATTTAAAACAATTAGTAAATCAAACAATATATTCTGCATATCAAAACTTGACTTCTATACAGATTCCATAAATTGAGTTCGAAGAATTATTATGGTTGTTATATTATCATATTCGCCGCCATATTGTTTCAAGTGTTTTGACCCCGTCATTTAATAAGTCATGATAACACATCAATATTACAAACCATTTCTAAAATTTTTATCAAAATTCCTACATATTTATAGTGTCTAGGTCCGTTCCAAACGTGTATCTCCTAAGTATCACGTGTTAATGTTGTTGTAATTGTTAAATATTCAATCGGCTGTAGCTTTGCTGTTTATTGTTTGATTATTATAAAATTTTCAGTACACATACAATACCTTTTTTAGAAAATTTAAGGGTCCCATTTTGATTATATAGGAAAAGATGTAAAATTTATAAGATGTACTATTATTAACAAAGTTGATCGAATTTTGACTTCTAAGGTATTTATTGCTCTTGTACTCTTAAAGTCCCACCTCTATGATTTTTTTCAGATTTTTCGGGTGAAAGGTGTCCAATCGCGATGGGGGATGCAAAATTTTCGTACATTTCTCCTTCCCCCGCACCCCTGAAAGCAAAATTTGTCATTTTAAGACCTGTTTTGAAAAGTTTGTATCAAGACCTATCATTTGATACCCATATCGCCTACATGCGATGAAATTTTTTTTTCGGGGGCCACTCCCCTGTATGGGGAGACCCCCCTTAAACACCTTATAGATTCTTTTTTTGTAGTAAAACTTTAAAAAGGGCGTCACTTTACATCTACCTACAAAATCTTGTGTTTCTAGCTTATGTAGTTTGCGAGAAAAAGTGGTGTGACACACGGACGGACGGACAGACGGACGAAGGGTATTGTAAAATGATTTTAAAATACCCTAAAAAAACGTCACACGAGACACATGATCTGGTACACGACTAAGTTATATAAACAATGCCATGATAAATCTTCAACGAGTTAAAGCAGCCAATTACGTTTGCACGTATCGCCAGCGCTTCAACTAAATCAATTAGTGGTAATCTGATACGCTTGTCTTGTGAAACGATGATTTACTGTTCTCTCGTATTTTCAATTGCCGGAAGAAATGTTGCAAACGCGCAATTGGGCCACCTCATGTCGTCAACAACCAAAGGCATCAATACCAAAAGGTATGAGCAGCGTTCCGCTTAACGTTAATTCGTATGATACAACATATAGCAGGTATACAGTGGAGGTGAAGAGGCGGTAGCGGGATGTATTGGATAGTTAAATACAATTGTAAAGGAGCCAGTCAAAAGCTCCAGAGAGGAAAAAGGCGAGGAAGGAGAAGAACAACTAAAACAAGAAGGAAAAGCCAGCAGCTCGCGAGTGAGCCAGGAAAAAGCTTCAGAGAGAAGAAAGCTGCAATGAGCTCAAAATATCTCCTCGCTCTGCCGCATATCTGTTTCCCCTAGGAGTATATAGTTTGTTGGCTCTTTCAATTTACGTACAAACAAGTTGAAACGGGAGGAAGAGCTTTTGTGGAATGCTAGCTCACGGGTTCGATTATTTGGCAAATTACGGGAAATTCGGAGCGAAAGCTCGCCCTACGACAGATTGTCAATACTTGGCAGAGTACTGGCTATTCAGTTTGTGATTCGAATCTACTGAGGAGTGTTAAGCTAAGCAATGTTTGGTGCTAACCAGCTGGTAAGGCGTGAGGTGTTGTCTTGAGACGTGAACATCTATATGTCTTTTGGTATTCACGCCGTATGGCTACCCGAGCCATTAGCACGTCTTCTTAATTCCTTCTACAGGCTGGTGCCTACATGGGAAGCGCAACAAGTCCTGCCGACATCAAGAATATCCAATTCAAAGTGGAAGTCAAAGGCGCCGCATTCAATATTCATCGTTACAGGTTTTCGAGGATTGTAAGGCCAAGTCCAAGCAATACAAATAACAAGCAATAGGAAATTCAACTAATAAAATGAGCCTGATGCTATGACAAACTCTATGAAATTGCTACACAAACAAAACAAAGGACCGAGACTTGACATCCTAGAACGGCTTGAAATTTATAAACATAGAAAGACAGACGGTGACATTATCAACGAACAACTTGTTACCAATTCCGACGCAATTTTCTCAGCCCTAGACCACACTCTTAGACGAAAACGGAAACGAGATGAAACAGAACAAACGGACAGCTAACAAGCAAAAAAAAACAAAAACATAATATCCCCCTACCTGGTATAATTGAGTAATTTACTTCCTGACCTCATTACCTATCCACTAATTACCCATCCGCTAGTTACCCATCCGCTAATTACCCATCCGCTAATTACCTATTCGCTAATTACCCATCCTACGACTATATAAAGTCGCTCCCTTCAACACATCCTTTAGACACTGAAGATGACTCAAAGTAGTCGAAACGCGTCTGCTCACACAACTAAGCAAGGCCCGACGGCTTTTAAAGAAAAAAAAAAAATAATAAAATGAAGTTAATCAACCTTTTTGTAGTGTGAATTCAACGTATAAAACAATTCAACGAATAAAACAAAGAAACTATTAAATAAAAGTAATTCAATAAAAACCCTAAATCTTTGTTAATCTAGTTTGGATGGATGCAGTAGTGGGTAGGTGGTATACAGGGAGATCTTTCTCTCCCCGGAAGCCTTGATGTTGTATAAAGGATCCACATCAAATCAAACTTCCAGTTCATGCTAGTATACATAGGGTATACTGTTTATTTAATAGCGGTGCCCCAAGTACCCCTCACAACCGGATCGAAATCCAAAGAATGCTGCCTTGGTCCACATTGAGTGTGAAAGGCCAAGCACTCCTGCAAGAGTACCTGTAAACCAAAAAAATCCTCGTTGGCAGCACCAGCTGGAAAGGTGAATTTCTCGTATGTAGCGTAAGGCTTCGGAACAGAATTTGGCTTGCCTACTACTAGACTTCTTACTGCAATGATGTTCCCATTTCGAGCCCCTTTATAGTTGCGAAAATATTTCGCTAATTAAATTGAGTTGCACACGTTTGGATCACTTATTGAAAATCTTCGGATAATAAATTGTAATAACATATAAATACAGGTTTCGTCCTTCTCAAATTTGTTGTTAAGACATTTTAAAGTGGTTACCGCACAAAGGTGATAAATTGTTGGCTTAAACAGCTCAAATAGTTATTTTTAATAAAAGTTTAATCAGCACTTGCGTTGCCATTAATATAAACATATTCAATTTTTTTCTGAACCATCAGGGGCCGTCATTTTGAATTTGTACTAAAAACGGCAGCAAAAAATATAAAGTTGTCAATTTTCAACTTTTTTATTTGTCATCCGATTTACATAATTAAATTAAATTAAATTAACTTGCCTTAATAGCTTATAATTTCAAGTTTTATTGGAATCTGTTGAGAAACTTGGCTGATAGAGGGCTGCAGAAATAAAAAAAAATTTATGTCAGCCCCCTGTATGAAGGCACCCCCGTCAAACACCTTAAAATATTTTCTTCACTGCAAATTTTAGGAGGCACCACTTTTGACCTACGTAGAAATTTTCCTCATTCTAGCTCATATGGCGAGAAAACTTGTTGTGACGCACGAACAAACGGACGGACGGACAGACAGACACGTCGCGATTTTGACATTGCTAAGGGTATTGTCAAAAATATTTCACAATATCTTAAAAATGATTTGCTTTATAAATACTTCCAAGTTAAGTCATTCAAAACGTTTCCATGAAAAATATTCATTATTTCAGTTGCTGGGAGCACCATTT
>OZ017739.1:203424244-203436744 GCA_963969285.1 Odontomyia ornata
TCAACAATTACTTAGCCTACAGAAGAAAAACGAAAATTTTGGAAAGTTGGCAATTCATTTTTCCACATAATCTCCTTCAAGCTCGATACACTTGGCCTAGCGATGCTCTAACTTTTTCAACCCGTCCAAAAAATACATTTTCTCGAGGGCTGCAAAATAGGCCTCCTTGGCGGCGATGACCTCCTCATTCGACCCAAATAAATTCCCGGCGAGTGATTTTTTCAGGTTTAGAAACAAAAAATAGTCACAGGGGGCCAAATCTGGAGAGTACGGTGGATGGGGCAGCAATTCGTAACACAATTCGACCAATTTGGCCATGGTGACGGCGGAGGTGTGAGCCGGCGTGTTGTCATGGTGGAACAGCACTTTTTTCTTCGCCAAGCGGGGCCGCTTTTTCTTCAACTTGACTAAATAAGTCTGTATAGTAGCGCCCCGTGATTGTTTTACCCTTCTCGAGGTAATCAATGTGAATCACACTTTGTGAATCCCAGAAAACGGTGGCCATCACCTTTCCGGCCGATCGAACAGTCTTCGACTTCTTCGGAGCACGTTCGCAGGGTGAAGTCCACTGTTTCGACTGTTCCTTGGTCTCTGGTGTGTACGAGTGAATCCATATTTCATCGACGGTCACGAAACGACGCAAGAACTCCGCCGGATTGCACTGAAACAGCGCCAAACACGTCGCCGATCTGGTCTCACGGTTGCGCTTGTTTTCCGGTGTGAGAAAACGCGGCACCCATCGCGCCGACAGCTTTCTCATACCCAGTTCTTTGTGAAGAATATGATGGAACGTTCTTTCTGCAATGCCCACAGTCTCAGCTATTTCGCGAACCTTCAATCGATTGTCTGTCGATACGAGATCGTGGATTTTTTGAACGTTTTTCTCCGTAGCAGCCGTTTTTGGGGCACCTGGGCGTGGCTCATCAAAAACCGACGTGTGGCTACGAACCAACTCGTTGAAACAATTCTTGACGGTCGCCATCGAAGGAGAAGAGCCACCGTACACAGCATCCAAGTGATCTTTGATTTTGCTGGGCGTTTTCCTTTCCAAAAACAAGAATCTAATCACTGAACAATATTGTTCTTTTTCCATTTTTGTACAACCGACCGACACGCAAGCTTTCAAAGGCTTTCAAAACAAAGCTATTGAAGGAAATTGACTGAAAGTTTTACAGTAGGCTACTAAAGGAATGTACTATACAATGGTAAAACTCTTTTGTGATAGCAGCGCCATCGGGCGGTGAGGCTAGGTACTTGTTGAATGACCCTCGTTTATATATATTTATATATATATATATATATATATATATATATATATATATATATATATATATATATATATTGTCGCGTGTTATGGTTCGCGGCCAATAATTTTAATGTTCCGGGAAAGTGAAAACGCACTGTCTTGTAAATTAAGTTCATTTACTAAAAATGCACAATCATCAATTTCACTATTTTACAATTTTTCTTTTCACTAGTCCGTCAATTTGTATAACAACTGCATCATAAAAATCACTCCACTATCAAGGAATCATTATCGCTTTCAAATTCGAGCTCCACACTATCGCAGTTTTACTATCGTGGTTTTTACTATCGCGGTTGTAATGAATGCCCCCATTCATTCAGCTCGCCTTTATAAAGGGTCTCTAGTCATTCAAATCATTTCTCGTACATTGGCGAACAAGCTGGAATAATCGAGCAGCTTAATGAATGGAGCGGTGACGTCACTTTCAGATGTTGATCATGCTTGGTGGGTTTTCGAGTACGTTCATTTTGTTGATCATGGTTAGTGGGTTTTCGAGTACGTTCGTTTTGTTGATCATAATCTTCATAATGGTTGTGAAAACAATTGCGACAGTACCTCGCAGAATTGTACAGACATGTAACACTGCCCCTACCTCAGTTCTTTTTGCCCAAAAAAGATGTGTCGCCAGTGGTGTAATATGCGGCAAGATGGTCCAGCTGCACGATTTTCATTTTTGCTCTCGGCTTGCGGTGTTCCTGTATGCGATATATGACGTCACTTAATCGCTTTGTAACTGGCTATGGTCCCTCCCAATTATTCTGCAACATCGGAGACCTACCCTCCCACCGTTGTGGGTTACGTAGCCACACCAAGTCATCTTGCTGGAAGGCAGTAGAATTTGCCTTTAGATCATACCTGGTCTTCATGTGGTCAGTAGCCGATTCGAGGTATTTTCGCACTGTCCGATGTATCTGGTTCAACCGTTGTCTTAGCTCACTCGCGTACTCCGAGATCGTTTGCGGTTTTTCAGGGGGTGTTCCGAATTTTATATCAGCTGGCAGACGAATAGTCTATTCAAAAATGACTTTGGCTGGGGCTTGGTTCTTCGGTGCATGTTCGGAAGCTCTGTACGCCATCAAGAATAATGGTATGTGCCAGTCCCAGTCCCTTTGGTTCTCGTCAACCATTTTGGCGAGGGGTTTATTGAGAGTGCCGTTGAAACGTTCGACCATTCCATCGGATCGGGGATGCAGCGGTGTTGTCCTCGTTTTCCGTACTCCCAGCAGCTCACACATTTCACCAAAAACTAGTGACTAAAAGTTTCGGCCTGGATCCTTATGTAGTTCACAAGGTACGCCGTACCTACAGACCCAATTTAGCACAAGCTGTTTGGCTACGGTAGTTGCTTCCTGGTTGGGATATGGTGGAGCTCGGGCCACTTGCTGAAATTATCGGCCACAACCAGCGTGTATCGATTTCCCCATTCGGATTCAGGAAAAGATCCTGCGATGTCAACAGCAATCCTCTCAAATTGCACCCCCACGTTATAGGTTTACATTTGTCCTCTCAGTCGTCGCTTTGGACCTTTTACGGAAGTGCAAATGCTGCATCTATGGCACCAGTCTTCTACGTCTTCTCGAGCGTAAGGCCAGTAAAACCTTTTTGCAATTTCACTGAGGTCTCGTTAACACCAAGGTGGCCTCCCGAGGATCCTTCATGCACCTCCTTAACCACATCGTGGATTCAGCTTTCGGGAAGTATAGTTACCTACCATTCGGCGTTTCCCATTTCCGCTTGAGTACGCCATCCTCCACCTGAAGGGAGCTCCATAGTGCCGATTAACTTTTCAGGGTGGCGCCGTGCATCGAAACGTCCTTCCACTCAGGTCGCCCAGTTGTCTCTTTCCATATGAGCAATGGCCCGATGTCTTCATCGGCTAACTGGGCATTTCGAATCTCCTCCGATGGCCAACCTTCATCGAATGCAGCTATTATCAATCGCAGATCAACGGTTTGTTCCTTTTCCTCAATCCGTCGGCAATGCTTGCAGTTAGCTGGGCATGATGGACGACGAGATAGGGCGTCAGCATTTCCATGAACTCCGCCCTTTCGATGAACGATTTTGTAGTCGTATGACTGCAAGCTTTCGATCCATCTCGCAACTTGTCCCTCGGGGTTTTTGAAGTTGAGCAGCCATCTCAGCGATGCATGATCCGTTTGAAGAACAAATTTGTGGCCGTAAAGGTACTTGTGGAACTGCTTGGTTGCCTCTATTATAGTCAATAGCTCCTTCCTGGTCACGCAGTAGTTCCTCTCACTTTTCGAGAGAACTCGACTGTAATACGAAAGGACTCTTTCTTCGCCATCGATCTGCTTGGAGAGTACAGCTCCAATATCGCCGTTGCTCGCATCGGTGTCAACTACAAACATGTTTCTGGGTTTTGGATATGCCACCCCGGGTGATTTACACAGCTTCTCCTTCAAGGTCTAAAAGGCTACCTGGCATTGTTCATTCCAGGCTTACGGACGATTTTTCTCGGTTAGCTGATGGAGACACTTAGCTATTTTGGCAAAGTCTTTGACGAATCTTCGATAGTAGGTCGCCAGACCCAGAAAACTTTGTAGTTGGCGCTTGTTGTTTGTTGTTGGCCAGCTTTTCACGGCTTCAATTTTCTCATGGTCTGTTTTGACCCCTTTTGCAGATACGACGTGTCCCAGGTATTTTTATTCAGCTGCGAAAAGGGTACACTTGTCGGGTCTAAGTTTCAGATTTGCCAGTCGCGATCGGGAGAAAACGGCTTCTGAGTTCCGCACATGCTTTTCGACCGTTCTCCCGATAACAATGATGTCATCTAGGTACACCAAGCAGGTTTTCCAGGTCTCGCAGCATGTATTCCATCAGGCGCTCGAAAATGGCTGGAGCATTGCAAAGCACAAATGGCATGACCACGAATTGCCATAATCCGGTCCCAACTGAAAATGCGATCTTCTCTCGGTCCTTCTCGTCGATTTCTACCTGCCAGTAGCCATTCTTGAGATCGAGTGTAGAAAACCATTTTGCGTCGGCTAAAGTGTCCATGATGTCATTGATGCGTGGGAGCGGGTAACTATCTTTCTTAGTGACGTCGTTAAGCTGCCTGTAGTCGACACAAAAGCGAGTTCTACCATAATTTTTCTTTACTAGAACTACTAGCGCAGCCCATGGACTGACAAAAGGCTTGATAACACCTTGTTTTTCCATGTTCGAGATCAGTGCGCTCACTTCTTCTTGTTTGGCTATAAGAAGACGTCTCGGGGCTTGTGGAATTGGCTTGGTTCCCTGTGTATCTATGACGTGAGTTACCATACTCGTTCGGCCTTGGTCATCGGAGCTTGTTGAGAAGATGTCACTGTACTTGGTGACCAGATCCGAGGCTCGCCTGAATAGCTGCACTGGTAATTTGACCTGCTTCAATATTGCAGACGTGGATTCCCGGGCTTTGTCTGTGTGTTGCCTGCTTTTCCAATGATGGGCGTGAGTAGCTTCCAAAGAGGTGATGGTGGGAACAGGATGGCAGCTGCCGATGACTTCTCCCCCTTTGATGCTCGTGGTTGAGTTTGCGGTGTTAAGGACTCTAACGGGCACTATCCGTTCTTCACAGATCTTACGAGGCTTCGTCCTACAATTAAAATCCGCAATGCGGACGTCTCCGTTGGCTCTATCAGATAAGATCGGTGGTCTCCAGAATTACCATCAAGTTTGGCCCATATAATGTTTTCGGAAGAATTCGGTGCAACGGTGTCGGTACATACTACTGCATTCACCTTGGCAATTTAGACGTGCGGATCCTCCATCAATATTTTGACATTCCACCATTTCAATACCCGTTTGCCCAAAGCCAACGTGATTCCATGTGGTCGCAGAAAATCCATTCCGACAATGCAGTCATCCATAATTTTCGCGACCAGAAAATTATGTCAGAACGAAAGGTCTCCCAACTGTATCTTGGGGTTGACCTCTCCAAGGAAAGGTGCAGTTTCTCCCGTAGCTGTCCATAGTGGGAAAATTCTGCCCTTGTGAAGTAGTTGTTGATTCACTAGGTCTGGTCAGATAATCGATTGGGTTGCACCAGTGTCGATTGTTATTGTGAAATGTTCTCCCTCAACTTGATCTGGAAGACAGAAGTCTGCTTCTCCACGATGTAGTCTTTACACGGTGATGGTAGTGCTGTGGACGTCGCGGCTCCTAGCCAACATCCGCCCCACGAAGTTGACCCCTCAGTTTGATGGGCTTCCATTCTGGGCTCCTGAATCGGTCTGGATCTCCTCCACCCTGGGCAATAGGTCGGTTTTCTTTGCTTCTTGCAGTTTCTTTGCAGGTGTCCCTTCTCTCCGCAATTCCAGCATCTAGGCGCACCATTTATTTGCGGTTCTCGCTCAATTTCAACGTGCTCACACCTGCACATTATGCCACTACCTCGCGAGCCCGGGCAATAGTGCGAGTCGCATTTTTTGATGCCTCAAAGTTCAGACTAAAAGCAAATGCATCCTTAACCGTACGCTTCTAGGCTAAACGCACGGCTTGTTGCAATTCCTGGTCCTTTAATGCGCTGATGAATGCTTCTGTCGCTGCGTCGTCTCGATGTTCTGGGTCGTAGGCTGGATAAGCCAAAAGTGGCAGTCGCTCAATGTCGTGGGCTAGCTGCTGTAAGGTTTCGCTAAACCTATGCATTCGATGCCGTAGCTGTGATCGATAAATCTGGTTCAAATGATCGTCTCCATAACGCATGTCAAGCGCATTCAGTATAGCAGCCGGGTTTGCGTGCAACTCCACGGGGATCGTCTGCAAAAGCTCGGCAACTGGGCCTCTTAGAGCAAGAATCAATGCAGTTGCTCGTTCCTGCTCATTCCAGTGATTTGTCCGACCGGCGGCCTCAAACTGGGTTTTGTAAATAGTCCAGACCGTTTGCCCGTCGAATATTGGTGCTTGCACATTTCTGGAGGTGCTTTGCGCTGAGGTTATAAGCAGGGCTGGGGAGGTGGTTAGTACTGCCTTCACTGCTTCCAATTCCTTTTTCATGTTTTCCAACTCATGGTTGATTCTCTCCTCGACCTGGTAAATCTTTTCGTCGATGCATTTAATTTGGTTGTTCAGACTACTCAGCTCCGCTTTTATTTCCGTTGACTGTTTTTGCAATTCTGCCTTGATTGCGATCGCTTGTTGGTCCAGCTTCACTGATTATTCGTTTAGCTTCGCAGTTAAACTAGATGTCTGTTCATTTAGCTGCACTGATGGTTGATTTAACTTCGCAGCTAAACTGGATGTCTATTCATTAAGCTGCGCTGATTGTTCATTTAGCTTTGCAGTTAAATTGGATGACTGTTGTCGCTGCTCTTGCTGCATCAGCATAAACATTTGCATCAGCGCATTTTTGGTTCCTTTGATTGGTGTTTCTGGTGTGATGTTTCTGCTTCTCAACCTTCTGCACCTTTTTCCGTATCTGAGGGCTCACCCGCCATGGTAAATTCATTAGTGTTAGCTTCGTGGTAATTTTATTATTTCGGCTTTTATTTTTTTTTTCACCAGTTTCCACGTCACATTTCACTGTTGTGCACTTTTAAAATGTTTAGAAGTTTTCACTTTCAAAGTTTCATGTCTCAGTTCTTGACACCACTGTCGCGTGTTATGGTTCGTAGCCAATAATTTAAATGTTCCGGGAATGTGAAAACGCACTGTCTTTTAGATTCAGTTAAAAGAGTTTCTTTACCAAAAATGCACAATCATCAATTCCACTATTTTACAATTTTTCTTATCACTGGTCTATCAATTTGCATAACAACTGTATTACAAAAATCACTCCACTATCAATGAATCAATATCACTTTTAAACTCGCACTCCGCACTTTCGCAGCCCCCTTTCATTCATCTCGCCTTTATATAGGGTCTCTAGTCATTCAATCCATTTCTCGTACATTGGCGAACTAGCTGGAATATTCGGGCAGCTTAATGACTGGAGCGGTGACGTCACTTTCAGATGTTGATCATGTGGGTTTTCGAGTACGTTCGTTTTCTTGATCATGGTTAGTAGGTTTTCGAGTACGTTCGTTTTGTTGATCATAATCTTCATAATGGTTGTGAAAACAATTGCGACAGTACCTCGCAGAATTATTTGTACATGTAACAATATATATATATATATATATATATATATATATATATATATATATATATATATATATATATATACATATATATATATATATATAAATATATATATATATATATATATATATATATATATATATATATATATATATATATATATTTATATATAAATATATATACTCGTATATATATATATATATATATATTATATATATATATATATATATATACATGTGTGTGTGTGTGTGTGAGAGAGAGAGGTTGGTTGTATGTAGATAGGATATTAAAAAATTTGTGTCTAGAGGTCGCAGCTTTGCTTCAATTTTCGCAAATTTTCAGAAATATTTCTGTTCTAACCATAGTGTAGCTCCGGTTTGTACCAAAATTGGTACAAGAGTTTATTCAATTGTTTGATAAAGCTCACAATAAAAAAATCCACAGTGGATCAATTTGAAACAAAATGGCGGCCGCTCAAAGGTCGAAAAAAGTTGAACGATAAAAAAGCACCTCAGGTTCAGGTCTGAATATAAAAGTAGCGGCTAAGCAAAATTCGAAACTCGAAAATTTCTCAAAGCTATAATCCATATTGGGTTTTTATGAAATCTTAAATCAAGGACGACGTTGATGAGATCATGTATTAAGTGTGCCAGAATTAAATGCGATTCCTATGAATGCTGCAAATTTTAGCCGTGGTGGTTTTTGTATTGCAGTAAAAAACTTTATTTTAATATACGAGTACATGATACGATGTATTCAAGAAACTAAGTTTTGAAAGGCTTGAAATAAAATAAATTGCCACTAAAAAGGGTGAAATAAAAAACTTTTAGAAAAAAAAGAAAACCGACTTCGAAACGCCCAAAAAAGGACGAAATAAATTTTATGGAAGCGGTGCCAAATCAGTTTCTCCATTTCAACATAAATACTTCCAACATCTGCACCATCACAAAAGAATGGGGGAAAATATGATATGGCACCGCTTCCATAAAATTTATTTCATCCTTTTAAGGGGATTTCGAAATCGGTTTTCTTTTTTTCTAAAGGTTTTTTATTTAATTAATAATTACAATAATCTAGTCATAGTAATGAGGACATAAAGAAATTATCTCTACACATAAACCTTAACATTTAAGAGTAAAAATGTTGCGGTAAAAGAGACGTAGAGTTCTTTTGAAGTTCCACTCCCTAATGATTTTTCTAATTTTTATGCATCTAGCTTTTTTGGGTGTATTTTGTTGTTTCTTAAGCATGTCTGAAAGTGAAACGACAAAAGAACATCAATACCGAATTGATTATGTTCTAGTACTATTTCTTGTAGATGTTTTCATGCTGTTGGTTATTTGCGGTTGTTGTGCTTTATAGATATTTCGACGTTGACCTTTTCCATCTGCTTTAAACACTAATTAATTAGCCACAATTGCGTATAAGCTGAGAAAATAGTTTATAATATGTTTATAAAAATTACACAAAATTAATCATTTTTAACGTTTACTTAATTTTGTAATACTTTGTTTGTTTCTTTTCTACTAACGCTAACTTTAACACTTTATCTCCCCGTTTTACTATTGTAAAGGCCACATTTTTATTTTTGGTTTTTGTAAAAAAAATTCA
The DNA here is from genome assembly GCA_963969285.1 of Odontomyia ornata. Classification (NCBI taxonomy): domain Eukaryota; kingdom Metazoa; phylum Arthropoda; class Insecta; order Diptera; family Stratiomyidae; genus Odontomyia; species Odontomyia ornata. The sequence goes on from OZ017739.1 coordinate 203,433,243, forward strand.
AAAAATATATTTATTTAAATTTAAAATGATAAATAAGTGTTATCAATTGTTTTTCAAAACAATGCAGGGTACTCACCGATTCCTTCGGCGAGCGCTCGTTGTTGGGGGGATGTAAGAATGCCAGAAACATTAATTTATATTGATCTGGTGACTATTATTATTATTAGTTGGTCGTTGTTGGCATTCTTGTTGTATGTAGGATGTCTCGGGTTAACAATCTCAAACCGTTCAACACTTAAATCTATCTAAAGTCCTTTCAGTAACTACCGATTTATCAGACATCGCTATAAGAAGAGAGGACCTTTTATTCGAACCAGCTTAAGTTATATATTTGCCAAATTGAATGAGTTCATTCTCAGATTGAAGGCGTTGTGAAATGTTGGAATCGTTCAGATCAGCCCGACTTTCACTGAATGAATATCGTGGTAAATTTATTTGCTTAAATCAAGTTCGCAGATAATTCTCTCTGCTAAACTTCAAACAACCGAAGATCTGTAGTCAAAACAAGTACTTTGATTTGCCGTTTAACTGGCATATATGTTAAAAACCAACAAGCGCTATTAGATAAATTTCTCGAGACAAATTTACCTATTGTCGAGAGTACCTATATATATTGTCGCGTGTTATGGTTCCCGGACAATAATTTTAATGTTCCAGGAAAAGGGAAAACGTACTGTCTTTTAAATTAAGTTAAAAGAGTTTATTTATGAAAAATGCATAATCATTAATTTAAAGATTCACCAACTTTACTTTTCACTTTGTCTATAAATTTTTAATTCAACTGTCTTGACGAAAATCACTTCGCAATCAAGCAATCAATATCGCCTTTACCTCGTGCTCCACTCTACCGCACTTTTACTATATCGCGGTTGTACTATCTCCCCCATTCATTCAGCTCGGCTTTATATTGGTTCTCTAGCCATTCAATCAATTTCTCGTATTTTGTCGAACTACCTGGAAAATTCTGAATGACGCAATGACGTCACTTTCAGATTTTAATCATGCTTGGCGGTTTCTTGTGCTTTCGAGTACATTCGTTGATTATGATGTTCTTAATAGTTGCGAAGACAATTGCGACAGCAGCTCGCAGAATTATTTGCTCATGTAACATTGCCCCCACCCCAGTTCTTTTCACACTGAAACGATGTGTCGTCAGTAGTAGTCAAGTCTCCCTGGATGTAATATGGGGCAAGATGCTCCAGGTGCACAATTTTCATTTTGGCTCTCGGCTTACGGTGTTCCTGTATGCGGTATATGACGTTGTTGATTCGCTTTGTAACTCGGTATGGTCCCTCCCAATTATGTTGCAACTTTGGAAACCTACCATTCCGCCATTATGGGTTATATAGCCACACCAAGTCATCTTGCTAGAAGACAGTAGAATTTGCCTTTAGATCATACCTGGTCTTCATGCGGTCAGTAGCCGATTTGAGGTGTTTTCGCGCTGTCCGATGTATCTAGTTCAACCGTTGTCTTAGCTCACTTGCGTACTCCGAGATCGTTGGGGGTTTCTCAGGGGGTGTTCCGAAATTTATATCAGCTGGCAGACGAATAGTCTTTCCAAAAATGACTTTGGCTGGGGCCTAGCCCGTCGATACATGTTTGGCAGCTCTGTACGCCTGCAATTTCGGAGACCTACTCTTCCGCCGGTGTGGATCACACAGCCACACTAAGTCATCTTGCTGGAAGCCAGTAGAATATGCATTTAGATCATACCTGGTCTTCATGCGGTCAGCATCTGATTCGAGGTGTTTTTGCACAGTCCGATGAATCTGGTTCAACCGTTGCGCTAGCTCACTTGCGTACTCCGAGATCGCTTGGAGTTTCTCAGGGGGTGCTTTAAACTTTATATCAGCTGGCTGACGAATAGTCTTTCCAAAAATGACTCATGTTCGGCAGCTCTGTACGCCATCAAGAATTGGTTCTCGTCAACCATTTTGGCCAGGTGTTTATTGAGTGTGCCGTTGAAACGTTCGACTATTCAATCGGATTGGGGATGCAGCGGTGTTGTCCTCGTTTTCCATATTCATTGCAGCCCGCACATTTCACCAAAAACCAGTGACTCAAGTTTCGGCCTTGACCCAATTGTAGTTCACAAGGTACGCTGTACCTACTGACCCAATTTAACACTAGCTGTTCGGCTACGGTAGTTACTTCCTGGTTGGGAATGGGGCATACCTTGGGCCACTTGCTGAAATAATCGGCCACAACCAGCGTGTATCGATTTACCCATTCGCATTCAGGAAAGGGTCCTGTGATGTCAACAGCAATCCTTTCGAACGGTACACACACGCTGTAGGTTTGCATTTGTCCGCGCAAATTGTACATCTGCGGCACCAGTCCTCTACGTCTTCTCGAGTGTGGAGCCTGTAGAATCTTTCCCACAATTCCGCAAAGGTCATGTTAACACCAAGGTGGCCTCCCGAGGATCCTTCATGCATTTCCTTAACGACATCTTGGATTCGGCTTTTGGGAAGTATAGTTTGCATCCTTTAAGGACTGCTATCCGCCGTTTCCCATTTCCGCTTGAGTACGACACCCTTCACCTGAAGGAGTTCCATTGTGCCCAATAACTTTTCAGCGTTGCGCCGTGCATCGAAAATTCCTTCCACCTAGGTCGCCCTGTTGTCTCCTTCCATACGAGCAGTGGTCCGATGTCTTTATCGGCTCACTGGGCATTTCGAATCTCCTCCGATGAGCAACCTTCATCGAATTCGGCCGCTATCAATCGCAGATCAACGGGCAGTTCCTTTTCCTCAATCCGTCGGCAATGCTTCCAGTTAGCTCGACATGGATGACGTGAAAGGGCGTCAGCATTTCCATGAACTCCGCACTTGTCAAATAGTTGGTGCCTCACTAGGTATGGTGAGATAGTCGATCGGGTTGCATGAGTGTCGATTGTTGCCATGTTCTTCATGAACTTGACCCGGAAGGCATAAGTCTGCTTCCCCACGATGTTGTCTTGACACGGTGATGAGGGTGCTCGCGACGTCGATCGTCCTAGCCAACGTCCGCCCCGTGAAGTTGGCCCCTTCAGTTTGATGGGGTTCCATTCTAGGTTCCTGACACGGTCTGGATCTCCACCATCCTGGACAATAGCTTTGTTTTCTTCGCCTCTTGCAGTCTCTTTGCAGGTGCTCTTTCTCAGTGCAATCCTAGTATCTAGATGCACCGTTTACCTGTGGCTTTCACTCATTTCCCAGACGGTTACACCTGCACTCGTTTCCCACTACCTCACGAACCTAGGCAGTGGTACGAGGCACATTTTTCGCTGCCTCGAAGTTCAGACTATAAGCCAATGCGTCCTTATCCGTTTGCTTTTGAGCTGAACGTACAGCTTGTTGCAATTCCTGGTCCTTTAATGCACCAATGAATGCTTCTGTTGCTGCGTCTTCTCGATGTTCTGGGTCATAAGCTGGGTTAGCCAAAAGTGCCAGCCGCTCAATGTCTTGTGCTAACTGCTGTAAGGTTTTGCCAGACTTCTGCATCCGATGCCGTAGCT
>OZ017739.1:203441744-203450487 GCA_963969285.1 Odontomyia ornata
AGCGGTGTTGTCCTCGTTTTCCGTATTCCCAGCGACTCGAACTTTTCGCCAAAAACCAGTGACTCAAAGTTTCGGCATTGATCCGCATGAAGCAAGGTACGCCGTACCTATTGACCCAATTTAATACTAGCTGTTCGGTCACAGTAGTTGCTTCCTGGTTGAGAATGGGGTAGACCTCGGACCACTAGTTGAAATCATCGGCCACAACCAGCATGTATCGATCTCCTCATTTAGATTGAGGAAAGGGTCCTGCGATGTCAACAGCAATCCTTTCAAATGGTACCCCACGTTATAGGTTTGCATTTGTCCTCTCAGCCGTCGCTTTGGACTTTGGCGGAAGTGCAATTCGTGCATCTACGGCACCAGTCCTCTACGTCTTCTCGAGTGTGGAGCCAGTAGAACCTTTTCCGCGCATTCGCTGAGGCCTTGTTAACATCAAGGTGGCCTCTCGAGGATCCTTCATGCATCTCCTTAACCACATCATGGACTCAGCTTTTGGGAAGTCTAGTTTGCATGCTATTGGAGCTGCCATCCACCGGTTCCCATTTTCGCTTGAGTAAGCCACCCTCTACCGGAAGGTAGTTCAATTGTGCACAATAACTTTTCAGAGTGGCGCCATGCATTGAAACGTCTTTCCACTCAGGTCGCCAAGTTGTCTCCTTCCATACGAGTAATGGTCCGATGTCTTCATCGGCTTACTAGGCGTTTTGAATTTCCTCCGGTGACCAACCTTCATCGAATTCGGCCATTATCACTTGCCGATCAACGCTCAGCTGGACATGGACGGTGAGATAGGGCGCCAGCATTTCCATGAACTCCACCCTTCCGATGAACAATTTCGAAGCCATATGACTTCAATCTTTCGATCCATTTTGCAAGTTGTCCCTCGGAGTTTTTGAAGTTAAGTAGCCATCTCAGCGATGCATGGTCTGTTCAAAGAACAAATCTCTGGCCATATAGGTACTTGTGGAACTGCTTGGTGGCCTCTATTAAAGCCAATAGCTTCTTCCTGGTCACGCAGTAGTCCTTCTTACTTTTTAAGAGAACTCAGCTGTAATACGAGAGGACTCCTCCTTCGCCATCGATCTGCTGGGAGAGTACAGCTCTTATCCCGACGTTTCTCAAATCTGTGTCAACTGCAATCATTTTGCCGGGTTTTGGATATACCAGCATGAGTGATTAACACAGCTTTTCCTTCCAGCTCTCAAAAACTACCTGGCATTTTTTTCATTCCAGAAATACGGACGATTTTTCTCGGTTAGCTGATGGAGACACTTAGCTATTTTGGCAAAGACTTTGACGAATCTTCGATAGTAGGTCACCAGACCCAGGAAATTTCGTAGTTGGTGCTTGTTGTTTGGTATTGGCCAGCTTCAATCTTCTCAGGGCCTGTTTTGACACCTCTTACTGATACAAGGTATCCCAGGTTTTATACTTCAGCTGCGAAAAGGGGTACACTTGTCAGGACTAGGTTTCGGATTCGCTAGTCACAATCGGAGAAAACCTCTTCTAAGTTCCGCTCATGCTCTTCGAAAGTTCTCCCGATAATAATAATGCCATCTAGGTACACCAAACAGGTCTTCCAGATTAGGCCTCGTATCACGTATTCTATCAGGCATTCAAAAGTGGCTGGAGCATTGCAAATCCCAAATGGCATCACCACAAAATACCGCAATCCGATTCCAACTGAAAATGCGATCTTCTCTCGGTCCTTCTTGTCGATATCTACCTGCCAGTAGCCACTCTTGAGATCGAGTGTAGAAAACCATTTTGCGTCGGCTAAAGTGTCCATAATGTCGTCGATGCGTGGTAACGGGTAACTATCTTTTTTAATGGCGTCATAAAGCTGCATATAGTCGACACAAAAACGACTGCTACCATCCTTTTTCTTTACTAGAACTACTGGCACGGTGCATGGACTGACAGAAGGTTCGATAAATCCCTTGTTTTTCCATGTCTGAGATCAGTGCGCACTTCTCCTTGTTTGCTCCCTGTGTATTTACAAGTATGATGTGAGTTACCATACTCGCTCGGCCTTTGAGCTTGTTGAGAAGATGTCACTGTACTTGGTGACCAGATCAGAGGCTCGCCTGAATAGCTGCACTGGTAATTTGACCTGCTTCAATATTGCAGACGTGGATTCCCGGGCTTTGTCTGTGTGTTGCCTGCTTTTCCAATGATGGGCGTGAGTAGCTTCCAAAGAGGTGATGGTGGAAACAGGCTGGTAGTTGCCGATAACTTCTCCCGCTTTGATGCTCGTGGTTGAGTCTATGGTGTTAACGACTCTAACTGGCACGTATCCGTTCCTTATAGTTCTTGCAAGGCTTCGTCCTACAATCAAACTGCGCAATGCCGTCATCTTCATTGGCTCTATCAGATGAGATCGGTGGTCTCCAGAATCGCCATCGAGCTTGGCCCATATAGTGCTCAGGGGAAAATTCGGTACATCAGTGTCAGCACATACTACAACATTCATCTTGGAAATTCGGACGCTGGGACACTCCATCAATACTTCGAAATTCCACTATTTCAATACCCGTTTGCTCAAATCCAACGTGATTCCATATGGTCGCAAAATATCCACTCCAAGAATGCAGTTATTCATAATGTTCGCGACCAGAAAATTATGTCAGAACGCAAGGTCTCCCAACTGTATCTGGAGGTTAACCTATCCATGGATAGGTGCAGTTTCTCCGGTAGCTGTCCATTGTGAGAAAATTCTGCCCTTGTGAAGTAGTTGTTGCCTCACGAGGTCTGGTGGGATAATCGATCGGGTTGCACCAGTGTCGATCGTTATGATGCAATATTCGTCATTAACTTGACCTGGAAGCCATTAGTCTGCTTTCCCACGATGTAGTCTTGACACGGTGATGGTGATGCTGGAAACATCAATACTCTTAGCCAAGCTCTGTCCAACGAAGTTGGTCCTTACATGTTTACCGACGCCTTAGTTTGAAGGGCTTCCATTCTGGGCTCCTGACTCGGTCTGGATCTCCTCCTAGCTGCATACCCTTGACACAAGCTCGGTTTTTTTCGCTTTTTGCAGTCTCTTTGCAAGTGCTCCTTATTGCCGCGATTGTAGCACCTAGGCGCATCATTAACGTGTCGGTCTTGCTCAATTTCCACGTGCTCACGCCTGCACTCGTCTGCTACTACTTCGCCAACCCAATCAGTCGTACAAGTCACATTTTTCGCTGCCTCAAAGCTTAGCCTTTAACCCAATGCATCCTTAACCATTTGCTTTTGAGCTAAACGCACGGCTTGTTGCGATTGTTGGTCCTTTGATGCGCTGATGAATGTTTCTGTTAGTGTGTCATCTTGATGTTCTGAGTCGTAAGCTGGGTAAGCCAAAAGTGCCAGTCACTCAAAGTCCTGGGCTAGCTGCTGTAGGGTTTTGCCACACTTCTACATCCGATGCCGTTGCTGTGACCGATAAATCTGCTTCAGATGATCATCTCCATAATGCGTATCAAGTGCATTTATTAGAGCAGCCAAGTTTGAGTGCAACTCAACGGGGATAGTCTGCATAAGCTCGATAGCTGTACCTCATAGAGCAAGAATTAATGCAATCGCTCGTTCCTGCTCATTTCAGTGGTTTGTCTGAGTGGCGGCTTCAAATTGGGATTTGCGGATACTCCAGACCATTTCCCCGTCAAATATTGGTGCTTGCACGTTTCTGGATGAGCTTTGCGCTGCGGTTATAAGCGGGGTTGGAGAGGTGGTTAATACTGCCTTCGCTGCTCCCAATTCCTTTTTCATTTTTTCCATCTCATGGTTGATTCTCCCTTCGGCCTGGCTGACATCATGGTTGATTCTCTCCTCAACCTGGCTGGTCTCATGGTTAATGCTCTCCTCGACCGGGTAAACCTTTCCCTCGACGCACACAATTTGTTTGTTTAGACTACCGAGTTTCCGCTTTTATGTCGGTTGACTGTTTTTGCAAATCTGCCATGATTTTGATCGCTTGTTGGTCCAGCTTCGCTGATTGTTCATGTAAATTCGCAGCTAAACTGAATGTCTGTTCATTTAACTTCGCTGATGGCTCCTCCAGGTTCTATATGACGTCTGCCTTGATTTTGAATGCTTGTTGTTTCACCTTGGCTGATCGTTCATTTAGCTTCGCTGTTTGTTCATTCGGCTTCACTAAGTGTTCAGTTAGCCTCGCAGTTAAACTGGATGACAGTTCATGTAGCTTTGCAGTTTAACTGGATGACTGTTGTCGCTGCTCTCTCTGCATCAGCGTATTTCCTGGTTCCTTTTATTTTGGTGTTTCTGCTTCTCCACCTTCTGCGCCTTTTCCCGCATCTGAGGGCCCACCTGAATCCAGATTCATGCCTTCCGACTCGATAGCGTCACGCAAGCGTGCAATCAGTATGTCCCAACTCCTCCTTAAGCTCCGATATAGTCAATTTATTGATTTGTAGATGTAAGCCTTATTGTTTCAGCTATTTTTCCACCAAACTCCACGTTACGTTTCACTTTAAAAATGTTTAAAAGTTTTCACTTTCGAAGTTTTCTTCCCACTTCTCGACACCACTGTCGCGTGTTATGGTTCGGGAAAATGAAAACCCACTATCCTTAAAATTAAGTTAAAAGAGTTTATTTATTGAGAATGCACAATCATAACATCACTTTCGTACAAAAGTTAATTAAAATGTTATTTTTCTTTTGTCTACAAATTTATATTTCAACTTTCTTCGCTATCAATCACTTTCGCCTTTAATTCGCGCTCCACACTTATCGCAGTTTTACTATCGCAGTTTCACTATCGCAGTTTTACTATCGCAGTTTTACTATCGCAGTTTTACTATCCCACCAATCATTCAGCTCGGCTTTATATAGGGTCTCTATTCATTCAATCAACTTCTCGTACATTGGTGAATGTTCTGGCGGGAATTGCCTGGAATATTCAAGCAATTCTGAACACCCCGTAGTAGCTCGCAGAATTGTTTGGACATGTAACAATATATATTTATATATAAAAAAAAAAAAAAAATAAAAAAAAAAAAATATATATATATATATACTCGTATATATATATATATATATATATATATATATATATATATATATATTTTATTTTTTTTTTCTTTGGTTTTTTTTTTTATTTATATATAAATATATATTGTTACATGTCCAAACAATTCTGCGAGCTACTACGGGGTGTTCAGAATTGCTTGAATATACATATACATATATATATATATATATATATATATATATATATATATATATATATATATATACATATATATATATATATATATATATATATATATATATAGATATTTCTACATATAAATATATATATATATATATATATATATATATATATATATATATATATATATATATTTATATATGTATATACATATATATATATATATATATATATATATATATATATATATATACATATATATATATATATATATATATATATATATATATATATATATATATATATATATATATATATATATATATATATATATATATATACATCTGGCTGATCAACTGTAATCTACTCACAGGAGACAACGAAGAGGCAATCAAGCATGAATTTTAAAGCACCCTGTTATGCAATGTCGATGCGTTGCCACCAAATGACATTCAAATGTTTCTGTGTAAATTCAACCCAAAAGTCGGCTAAGAAAGACCCAAAGAGGAACAACCAGAAGGCACAACCTTCATGCAGTTACCAGAGATAATGAACATCTTCTGATATACTTCACTAGTAGTAGAGGCTTCACAACGACAACGTGAGCATCCACCGACGGTCACACGTTCAACTAGATCGACAGAACGAGCCATTACCAGCATTCTTGTTATGTGCTTGCTCTTCGGCGCTATCTGTTATTCGGTTCAACCTCTTATCAGGGTCAATTTTCTTTACCGTACCGTTCACAAGGTAAGGTGACTGTGTTTTACGGAAAAAATATTTATATTTTTATTTATGCCCCTTCAATATTATCAAAACACTTGTGCCAACGCCATACGATATGTGACAATTAAGTAATGTGGTTAATTTTATTGTGGTAACTTGCGACATTGTGATCAACCTTCGGCTTTGAAATTACATTCCCGTTCCCCGGCATCCTCCCAATCTCCATGGCTCTAGCTTGTTTAGTTCGCCTGCTGTGTCGTGTTGAGTAGACGTGTGTTGGTGGTGCTGGTCAAGAAAATGAAGAAACGAAATCAAAAGCAATGCGATGCGATAAAATTTTGTGCCAGATTGGGCAAAACAGCTTCGGGAACGTACGTTAACATTTCAAAAGTGCATGGTGATAGTACTCTTCGTCGTGCACAAGTGTTTCGATGGCGTTAAAAGTTTAGGGAGGGGCGGAAAAGCGTGAAAAACGTGCTGCGGAGCGGGAGACCAGTCGAAGTGCGGACTGACGCGCATGCGCAGCGTGTATGCGCAGTATTCCGTGAAGATTGGTGTTTAAAAGTTTGAATGTTGGCCTCGGTACAGGGCATGAACCGTGAAACAGTCAGAAAAAAGTTGTGCGCGAAGATGGTTCCACAGAAGCCGTGTCACGCCACCCTTAGCGGGTCCCAGTACTTGGCCTCTTAAGGGATCGCCGAGTTGCAACAGCTGCCTTATTCGACTGAAATGTCAAAAGAACCCATTTTGAGTCAATTACGGACATTCAGGCGGCCGTGACGAAGGTACTCGCGGACATCCAAATCAAATCTATCCAGAAATGTTACGAAGCATAGAAAACGCACTGGATTCGCTGTTACTTGCCCAAAGAGACTATTTTGAAGAGGATGGCACAGTTGTAGAAAAATTTTTAAATATACGGTTCTCATTGGATCAGTCTCATTACTTGATTGTCAAACCTCGTTTATATATATATATATATATATATATATATATATATATATATATATATATATATATATATATATATATATATATATATATATATATAATTATATATATATATATATATAATTATATATATATATATATATATATATATATAGATATATATATATATATATATGTATATATATATATTTCTGTACATATTTATGTCTACACATATATATATGTATATATATAATATATATATATATATATATATAAATATGTATATATATATATAATATATATATATATATATATATACATATATATATGTATGTATATATTTATATACATACATATATATATATATATATATATATATATATATATATATATATATATATATATATATATATATATATATATATATATTTATATATATATAGATCTATATATATAAATATATATATATATATATATATATATATACATATATATACATATATATGTATGTATATATTTATATACATACGATATTCATGAATATCTATTTTGTCCCCTTCAAAGTAATCCCCATGAGATATTATACACTTGTGCCAACGGTTTTTCCAATCTTCGAAGCACTTCAAAAAATCATTTTTTTTAATCTTGTTCAGCTCCTCCTTCGATGCCGTCTTTATCTCGTCAAGCGTAGCGTAACGACGTCCTTTCATGGGCCTCTTCAGTTTAGGAAACAAGAAAAAGTCACAGGGGGCCAGATCTGGGGAATACGGTGGCTGCGGCATCATTAGTGTGTTGTTTTTGGCCAAAAAGTCGCGCACAAGCAACGATGTGTGAGCAGGGGCGTTATCGTGGTGCAAAAGCCAATTTTTGTTCTCCCACAAATCCGGGCGTTTCTGGCGGATTGCTTCGCGCAAATTGCGCATAACTTGCAGGTCATATTCCTTATTGATCGTTCTTCCCTGTGGCAAGAACTCATGATGCACCACGCCCCTGCAATCGAAGAAAACTGTCAACAAACTTTCACATTCGACCGAATTTGGCGCGCTTTTTTCGGTCTTGGTTCATGCGGCAGCTTCCATTGAGATGATTGAGCTTTGGTTTCCACGTCATAACCATAAACCCACGATTCATCACCAGTTATGACCCTCTGGAGCAAATTTGGTTCGTCGCGGACAGAGTTTAACATCTCATTAGCAATGTTCATGCGTTGCTGTTTTTGGTCGCAATTGAGCAATTTTGGTACGAATTTCGCGGCGACCCGTCTCATGCCCAAATCGTTGATAAAAATCGAATGGCACAAGCCAATCGATATGTTTAGGTCCTCAGCAACTTCTCTAACGGTGATTCGACGATTGGCCAATACCATTTTCTCCACTTCATTAATTTTTTCGTCTGTTGTTGAAGTGCTCGGGCGTCCGGCACGCTCTTCGTCGTTCACATCTTCTCGGCCTTCTAAAAACATTTTGTACCATCGATAAACGTTGCTTCGGTCCAAGGTAGCTTCTCCGTATGCCACAGTCAACATTCGGAATGCATCCGCGCACTTAATTTCGTTTTTCACAAAAAATTTGATACACGTTCTTTGATCCATTTTTTTGAATAAGTAAAAATCGAAGACGATTGAAAACACGTGCAAGTAAAGCAGCTATCACCAATCAAGTGAACATTCAAAATGGCCGAGCTTGTCGGCATAAGTGACAGACATGAGTACCAACATAACGCCACAAAAAAATCGAAATTCGAATATACGTAACCCGCGAAAATTCAAAATACGCGATACTTTTTGAACACACCTCGTATATAATACATGAAAAATGTGTTTCCTCTCTGGCGAATGGACACTTGTGATCTAAATATTCTGAAAAAATTATCCAGGGAGATATTTATGAATATAACAATAACTAATACCTCAGAAGTCAAAAT
>OZ017739.1:203455687-203488187 GCA_963969285.1 Odontomyia ornata
TGTAGCTGTAGGTTTGCCATCTAGAAATATGGATCGTTTAACAGTCGAAGAACGCATTAATATTATTAAATTTTATTAAAAAAATGGTGATGTTGCTGTATTAACATTCAGGGCTTTACGAGCCGATTACGGTGGACATAATCGACCTACACAGCAAACAATTTCGAGCACAGGGAGAAAATTGGAAGAGACTGGATCGGTTCATGATATTGCAAGGCCATTCGTTCTGCTGAAAATATCGCTGTCGTTGCTCAAAGTGTAGAGGAAGACCCGAATTTGTCGATTCCTCGACGTGCTCAACATTTGGGCTTGTCTTACGGCTCATTCTGGCGGATTTCACAGTTGGATTTGCATCTCCATCCGTACAAAATCCAACTTACTCAAGAACTTAAGCCTCAAGACCATAAACAACGCAAAATGTATGTGAATTGGATGATTGAACAACAAGCCATTGATAACGATTTTTCGAACAAAATTTTCTTTAGTGATGAGGCTCATTTTTCTCTCAGTGGTTACGTAAATAAACAGAACTTGCCGGATATGGAGCTCTCAAAATCCTCAGGTGATCGCAGAAAGGCGTTTGCAATCGGAAAAAGTGACCGTTCGGTGTGCATTATGGTCTGGTGGTGTTATTGGCCCGTATTTTTTGAAAACGATCAAGGAGGAGCCATTACAGTCAATTTTAGCCGCTATGGACGGATGTTAAATGATTATTTTTGGAGAGAAATTGAAGATTATGATCTGAAGAGCATGTGGTTTCAATAGGATGGAGCCACAAGCCACACAACACAGGCTAATCGAGCACTTTTGCAAGAGAAATTTCCAGGACGCGTTATTTCGACATTGAGTGATCTCAATTGGCCCGCAAGATCCTGCGACCTAACACCTTTAGATTTCTTTTAATGGGGCTATGCGAAAAATCGTACATCGTACCTCAAAATCTTAAGCAATTGAAAACCAATATTCGTGAAGTTATGGCCGAGATATTGCCGGGAATGTGCCGAAAAGTCATTGAAAATTACCTCAAAAGGATTGAGGCGTGTAAGAGGTCCCATAGAAGACATTTGAATGATGTTGTATTTGGCAAAGTTCAATCAATTTTCGTGGGTTACGTATATTCGAATTTCGATTTTTTTGTGGCGTTATATTGGTACTCATGTTTGTCACTTATGCCGACAAGCTCGGCCATTTTGAATGTTCACTTAATTGGTGATAGCTGCTTTACATGCACGTGTTTTCAATCGTCTTCGATTTTTACTTATTCAAAAAATGGATCAAAGAACGTGTATCAAATTTTGTGTGAAAAACGAAATTAAGTGCGCGAATGCATTCCGAATGTTGACTGTGGCATACGGAGAAGCTACCTTGGACCAAAGCAACGTTTATCGGTGGTACAAAATGTTTTTAGGAGGCCGAGAAGATGTGAACGACGAAGAGCGTGCCGGACGCCCGAGCACTTCAACAACAGACGAAAAAATTAATGAAGTGGAGAAAATGGTATTGGCCAATCGTCGAATCACCGTTAGAGAAGTTGCTGAGGACCTAAACATATCGATTGGCTCGTGCCATTCGATTTTTAACAACGATTTGGGCATGAGACGGGTCGCCGCGAAATTCGTACCAAAATTGCTCAATTGTGACCAAAAACAGCAACGCATGAACATTGCTAATGAGATGTTAAACTCTGTCCGCGACGAACCAAATTTGCTCCAGAGGGTCATAACTGGTGACGAATCGTGGGTTTATGGTTATGACGTGGAAACCAAAGCGCAATCATCTCAATAGAAGCTGCCGCATGATCCAAGAACGAAAAAAGCGCGCCAAGTTCGGTCGAATGTGAAAGTTTTTCTGACAGTTTTCTTCGATTGCAGGGGCGTGGTGTATCATGAGTTCTTGCCACAGGGAAGAACGGTCAATAAGGAATATTACCTGCAAGTTATGCGCAATTCGCGCGAAGCAATCCGCCAGAAACGCCCGGATTTGTGGGAGAACAAAAATTGGCTTTTGCACCACGATAACGCCCCTGCTCACACATCGTTGCTTGTGCGCGACTTTTTGGCCAAAAACAACACACTCATGATGCCACAGCCACCGTATTCCCCAGATCTGGCCCCTTGTGACTTTTTCTTGTTTCCTAAACTGAAGAGGCCCATGAAAGGACGACGTTACGCTACGCTTGACGAGATAAAGACGGCATCGAAGGAGGAGCTGAACAAGATTTAAAAAAATGATTTTTTGAAGTGCTTCTAAGATTGGAAAAACCGTTGGCACAAAAGTATAATATCTCATGGGGATTACTTTGAAGGGGACAAAATAGATATTCATGAATAAATACATAATTTTTGAAAAAAAACAAAATTCGCGATATTTTTTGAACACACCTCGTATATATATATATATATATATATATATATTTTTTTTTTCTTTAAAAGCCGTCGGGCCTTGCTTAGTTGTGTGAGCAGACGCGTTTCGACTACTTTGAGTCATCTTCAGTGTCTAAAGGATGTGTTGAAGGGAGCGACTTTATATAGTCGTAGGATGGGTAATTAGCGAATAGGTAATTAGCGGATGGGTAATTAGCGGATGGGTAATTAGCGGATGGGTAACTAGTGGATGGGTAATGAGGTCAGGAAGTAAATTACTCAATTATACCAGGTAGGGGGATATTATGTTTTTGTTTTTTTGCTTGTTGGCTGTCCGTTTGTTCTGTTTCATCTCGATTCCGTTTTCGTTTAAGAGTGTGGTCTAGGACTGAGAAAATTGCGTCGGAATTGGTAACAAGTTGTTCGTTGATAATGTCACCGTCTGTCTTTCTATGTTTATAAATTTCAAGCCTTTCTAGGATGTCAAGTCTCGGTCCTTTGTTTTGTTTGTGTAGCAATTTCATAGAGTTTGTCATAGCATCAGGCTCATGTGCGTGGTTTTGAAGGTGCGTCGCATAATTGGAGTCTGCCTTGTTGTATAAGAAAGATCTTAGGTGCTCTTTGTATCTTGTCGTTAGTTTTTGTGTTGTCCTTCCTATATATACCATGTCGCAGTCCTTGCATGTCAGTTTGTATATGCCGCTGCCTTCGTATATCGATGTGTCATTCAGTTTTGGCTTCAGTTTGTTTCCAATGTTGTTGTTCGTTTTGAATGCAGTTTGCAATTTGTATTTCCTAAGGAAGTTTGATAGTTTGTATGTCTCTTTGCCTACGTATGTTAACGATACCCACTGTTGGTCGTTCTTATGAGTTTCCGTCGGTTGGCGTTCCTGTTTTTGTTTGTACTGTGTGACTAGTTTGTCAATGTCGCATTGTTTGTATCCGTTATTATTAGCTATTCTGTAAATGTTGTTTAGTTCGTTGGAGTAGTTAGTAGGAGTCATGGGGATGGAGTGAAGCCTCTGCACCATTGATCTGTACGCTGCTAGCTTATGTTGTGCGGGGTGGTTAGATGTTTCATGTATGGTATGATCAGTTGTGGTTGGTTTTCTGTATATTTTGTAGTCCAATCGTGTTTGTTCACGTGTCACAGTTAGGTCCATATAGTTGAGTTGTCCGTTTGTTTCTTTTTCCATAGTGAACTTTATATTCGGGTGAATTTCATTCATATAGGCAAGTAGTTCGTCTTGTTTATTTTCTTGTGAGTCAATAACAATGAAACAGTCATCCGCATATCGTCTGTAAAATATTACATTGAATCTTTTGACAACTTTGGGTATAAAGACTTCTTCCAAAGATTGTAAGAATATTTCTGACATTATTGAGGACATTGGATGTCCCATACCCAGACCGTCTTTGGCAATGTATGTGTTGCTATTGAACTTAAAATAGTTCTGTTTGATTGTGGTCTTTATGAGATTGAGTATTTGATCTGTGAATCGTCGGCTGTTGTTGAATGAAAGTTTTTCTTTTAGTATGGCCAGTGTTTCATCGACAGGGATAGACGTATAGAGGTTGGTGATGTCTAATGATAAAAGTTGACAATTTTCAGTCAATTTTAAAGAAGTGGTAGAATTTGCTAGCTCGCGGCTGTTCTTTAATGCGTATTTGTCGTCAAGGTGCACGACATCAGCCATTATCGTTGCCAAGTACCGTGCTAATTGGTATGCAGGAGCTGGGCGGTAGGACGGATAGGAATATTGGGTTTGTGGAGCTTAGGTTGTGCTTTAAGGGGTTGTGTGCATGGATTTGGGTTTATGTAGCGTTGCTTAGTATTAGGAGGAATAATTAGTGGGGATTGTATAATGGCAGTACGTAAGTCCGCTTGGAACCTATTGGTGGGGTCTTTGTTTACCAGTTTGTAGCCGTTGGCGTTAATGAAGTCTATTGTTTTTTGTACATAGTCCGTTGTTTTTAGGATCACCGTTGTATGTCCTTTGTCAGCCTTCGTCACTGTTAGTAGGTTATCCGTTAGCTTTGTCTAAATGTGTCTTAATATCTTATGGTCTTCGTAGTATGTCTACTGCAGTATGTCTTGCATGTGTCTGTTGTTCCTGCGGCAGTTTGTTAATGGCTAGTTCAGTGTCGATTACTAGTTGTTCTAGGTCTTTGTTGCGGTTTGTATTATGTAAGTTGTGTTTCAGTCCCTTATTTAACAGCTCCATTTCTTGTGTCGTAAAAGGCGTATCTGATAGGTTTACAGTCCGTGGATAGAAAGTTCTGTTCGCTGGTGTGGTCATTTTGTTTTGTTTTTTCATCAATTTGTCAAGTTTTTTCGTCATGGTCTCATATTTAGTTTTGAGCTGAATATCAATGTTTTGCCTCACGTCATTATAAAACTGTAGAAAGTTTTCAGTTTGTATAGTGTTAGTTAATTGTAAGTGTGAGTGTAGTAGTTGTCGGTTGATTTCGTCCTTTTTTATGTACAGTGTTCTTATTTCGTTTTTAATGCGGAGCATCTGTGCGCTACGTTGTGTGTATCTGACTGTTTCACGGTTCATACCCTGTACTGAGGCCAACATTCGAACTGTTAAACACCGATCTTAACGGATTACTGCGCATACACGCTGCGCATGCGCGTCAGTCCGCACTTCGACTGGTCTCCCGCTCCGCAGCACGTCTTTCACGCTTTTCCGCCCCTCCTTAAACTTTTAACGCCATCGAAACACTTGGGCACGACGAAGAGCACTATCACCATGCACTTTTGAAACGTTATCGTACGTTCCCGAAGCTGTTTTGCCCAATCTGGCACAACATTTTATCGCAACGCATTGCTTTTGACTTCGTTTCTTCATTTTCTTGACCAGCAGCAACAACACACGCCTCCTCAACACGACACAGCAGGCGAACTAAACAAGCTAGAGCGATGGAGATTGGGAATGTAATTTCAAAGTCAAAGGTTGATCACAATGTCGCAAGTTACCACAATAAAATTAACCACATTATTTAATTGTCACATATCGTATATATTTGTATAAATATAAAGATATAAATATACTTATATATGCATATATATATTGATATATATATATATATATATATATATATATATATATATATATATATATATATATATGTATATATATATATATATATATATATATATATATATATATATATATATATATATAAACTTTTTTATATAAATGTATATATATGTATATATATATATATATATATATATATATATATATATATATATATATATATATATATATATATATATATATATATATATATATATATATATATATATATATATATATATATATATATATATATATATATATATATATATATATATATATATATATATATATATATATATATATATATATATATATATATGTATATATATTCATATTATACAGGGTTATCCATTTCGTGGTAGGAAAGTGTAACCCTGCCATATGACATCTGTCTGAACTAAATGTCATCCAAAGCGTGTTTTTTGTAGCTGTAGGTTTGCCAGCTAGAAATATGGATCGTTTAACAGTCGAAGAACGCGTTAATATTATTAAATTTTATTAAAAAAATGGTGGTGTTGCTGTATTAACATTCAGGGCCTTACGAGCCGATTACGGTGGACATAATCGACCTACACAGCAAACAATTTCGAGCACAGGGAGAAAATTGGAAGAGACTGAATCGGTTCATGATATTGCAAGGCCTGTGCATCATCGCAACATTCGTTCTGCTGAAAATATCGCTGTCGTTGCTCAAAGTGTAGAGGAAGACCCGAATTTGTCGATTCCTCGACGTGCTCAACATTTGGGCTTGTCTTACGGCTCATTCTGGCGGATTTCACAGTTGGATTTGCATCTCCATCCGTACAAAATCCAACTTACTCAAGAACTTAAGCCTCAAGACCATACACAACGCAAAATGTATGTGAATTGGATGATTGAACAACAAGCCATTGATAACGATTTTTCGAACAAAATTTTCTTTAGTGATGAGGCTCATTTTTCTCTCAGTGGTTACGTAAATAAACAGAACTTGCCGGATATGGAGCTCTCAAAATCCTCAGGTGATCGCAGAAAGGCGTTTGCAATCGGAAAAAGTGACCGTTCGGTGTGCATTATGGTCTGGTGGTGTTATTGGCCCGTATTTTTTGAAAACGATCAAGGAGGAGCCATTACAGTCAATTCTAGCCGCTATGGACGGATAGTAAACGATTATTTTTGGAGAGAAATTGAAGATTATGATCTGAAGAGCATGTGGTTTCAATAGGATGGAGCCACAAGCCACACAACACAGGCTAATCGAGCACTTTTGCAAGAGAAATTTCCAGGACGCGTTATTTCGACATTGAGTGATCTCAATCGGCCCGCAAGATCCTGCAACCTAACACCTTTAGATTTCTTTTAATGGGGCTATGCGAAAAATCGTACATCGTACCTCAAAATCTTAAGCAATTGAAAACCAATATTCGTGAAGTTATGGCCGAGATATTGCCGGGAATGTGCCGAAAAGTCATTGAAAATTACCTCAAAAGGATTGAGGCGTGTAAGAGGTCCCACAGAAGACATTTGAATGATGTTGTATTTGGAAAAGTTCAATCTTTATATTGAATAAACAATTTCGTTTACATCTGAATGTTTTATGTATTTTCTTTAGCTTTACTTTCCCAAGTGTAAAATGGATAACCCTATATAAATATATATATATATATATATATATATATATATATATATATATATATATATATATATATATATATATATATATACATACATAGATATATATATATATATATATATATATATATATATATATCTATCTATCTATATATATATATATATATATATATATATATATATATATATATATATATATATATATATATATATATATATATATATATATATATTTATATATATATGTATTCAAATATTTAAGTATACTTATATGTGCTTATATATATATATATATATATAAGTACACACACACACACACACACACATATATATATATATATATATATATATATATATATATATATATATATACATATATATAATACATATTATTACATATACCAATAATTCTGCGAGCTACTGTCGCAATTGTTTTCGCAAACATTAAGAACATCATGATCAACAAAACGAACGTACTCGAAAGCAGAAGAACCCTCCAAGCATGATCGACATCTGAAAGTGACTTCACTGCCCATTCAGTATTGCTCGAATATTCGCCAATGTAAGAGAAATGGATCGAACGACTGGATATAAAGGCGAGCTGAATGAATGGGAGGATTATTACAACTGCGATATAGTAAAACTTTAATAGTGTGTAGTGCGAATTAAAAACGATATTCATTCTGAAGTGATAAACAGTTGAAGTAAAAGTTGATAGACAAGTTGTGAAATAGTGAAATAAATTATTGTGAATTTTTAGTATATAAACTCTTTTAACTCAATTTAAAAGACCTTGCGTTTTCACTTTCTCGGGACATTAAAATTATTGGCCGCGAACCATAACACGCAACAATGGTGTCAGCAATAAAAATGAAAATTTTGAAAGTGAAAACTTATAAACATTTATAAAAATGCACAATAAGGAAATGTAACGTGAAAACCTGAAAAAAAATAATAAAAGACGAAATAATAAACATGGAACGAAGCTATTGCTCAAAAATTAATGAATTTACCATGTTGGAGTCTAAGCGGGAAGCAGAAATGCCAAAATCTAAGAAACCAGAAGATGTGCTGATGCAAATGTTGATGCTGATGCAGCAAGAGCAGCGACAACAGTCATCTAGTTTAACTGCGAAGCTGGGCCAAGAAGCGATCTAAATCAAGGCAGACATCACACCGAAGCTGGAGGACCAATCAAATAAGCTAAATGAACAGACATCCAGTTTAGCTGCGAAGCTGGACCAACAAGCGATCCAAATCAAGGCAGACATGCAAAAACAGTCAACGAAAATAAAAGCGGAGCTCGGTAGTATAAACAACCAAATTAAATGCGTCGATGAAAAGATTTACCAGGTCGAGGAGAGAATCAACCATGAGGTCAGCCAGGATGAAGGAGAATCACCCATGAGGTCAGGCAGGTCGAGGAGAGAATCAACCAGGAGATGGAAAACACGAAAAAGGAATTTGAGGCAGCGAAGGCAGTAGTAAACATCTCACAAGCCCCGCTTATAGCCGCAGCGCAAAGCTCATCCAGAAACGTGCAAGCACCAATATTCGTCGGGCAAACGGTCTGGGGTATTTACAAAATCCAGTTTGAAGCCACCGCTAAGATAAATCACTGGAATGACAAGAACAAGCAATTACATTAGTTTTTGCTCTAAGAGGCGCAGCTGCCGAGCTTTTGCAGACTATCCCCGTTGAGTCGCATTTAAACTTGGCTACTATAATGAATGTGTTCGACATGCGTTATGGAGACGATCATCTGAAACAGATTTATCGGGCGCAGCTACAGCATCGGATGCAGAAGTCTGGTGAAACCTTACAGCAGCTGGCACAAGATATTGAGCGACTGGCACTTTTGGCTTACCCAGCGTACGACCCAGAACATCAACAGAAGCATTCATCAGCGCATCAAAGAACCAGGAATCGCAACAGGCTATGCGTTTAGCTCAAAAGCAAACGGTTAAGGACGCATTGGCTTATAGTCTGAACTTTGAGGCAGTGAAAAATGTGACTCGTACCACTGCCCGGGTTCGCGAGGTAGTGGCAGACGGGTGCAGGTGTGAGCGCGTCGAAATTGAGCGAGAGTCACAGGTAAATGGTGCGCCTAGGTGCTGGAATTGCGGAGAGAAGAGGCACCTGCAAAGAGACTGCAAGAAGCAAAGAAAACGGAGCTATTGTCCAGGGTGGTGGAGATCCAGACCGTGCCTGGAGCCTAGAATGGAAGCCCATCAAACTGAGGGGGCCAAATTCGTGGGGCGCACGTTGGCTAGGAGGATCGAAGTCCGTAGCACCCCCATCACCGTGTCAAGACTGCGTCGCGGAGAAGCAGATTGATGCCTTTCGGGTCAAGTTGACGAAGAAAATTGCACCATAGCAAGCGACACTGGTGTAACCCGATCGATTATCCGACCAGACCTAGTGAGACAGCAACTACTTGGCAAGGGTTGAGTTCATGGAAATGCTGACGCCCTATCTCGTCGTCGATGTCCACCTAACTGCAAGCATTGCCGACGGATTGAGGAAAAGGAACTGCCTGTTGATCTGCGATTGATAGTGGCTAAATTCGATGAAGGTTAGTCATCAGAGGAGATTCAAAATGCCCAGTTAGCCGATGAAGACATCAAACCATTAATCCTATGGAAAGAGACAACTGGGCAACCTGAGTGGAAGGACGTTTCGATCCATGGCACCACCCTGAAAAGTTATTGGGCACAATGAAACTCCCTTCAGGTGGACGGTGGCGTACTCAAGTGGAAATGGGAAACGGCGGATGGCAGCTCCTATACAATACAAATTATACTTCCCAAAAGCTTCTAAGGAGGACATACTTAGAGCCATGTTGGATAGGGTGGTCCCCGAACATGAGATAATAGGGCGAAGGTCCCGTGGACTCATGAATCACCTTGCGGAAGGCAAAACATGATTCTGAAAGATTCTCGTCCCATCTGCTGTGACCGGGCCCTATGTGGGCTCTGGTGGCGTTCAATGTCGACGAGACATTCGCTTGTGGTGAATGATATGGAGTGAAGCAGTGCTGCACCCCATAGTCACTCATAAGCTTAGCAAATACCTTGGAGACGAGCTGCACACCATTGCCCGAGTGAAGCCATTTGGGAACTCCAAAGGTCTAAAAGATTTTGTGCTCCAAATATCGCACGACTGATTTCACAGTGGCTTTAGCCATGGGCTTGAGCCATATGAACTTAGTATAATGGTCCAAGACCAACAACAATTGGGTATACCCTGATTTTGAACGGGGGTATGGACCCATGAAGTCCACAAACAGGCGCTGCATAGGTCTCGCCGAGTCTTGTGATGCGCCCATAGGTAGTCTAAAAGTAGAATTCGAAGGCCTGACCTGTTTGCATGTTGAACAGCTTTGGGTGAGCTGAATTACATCTTGACGCAGATGAGACCCATAGTTGTATCTTTGTCAGACTTCGGTTGTCTTACGAATCCCACAATGTGAGTCTTGGGGATCGTCATGAGCTCGCACTATTAGAGCCTATTGGCGACCCTCAGGAACGGATAATTTTATTCGGGGGATATCCGAAGTCAGCGTTATAGAAGAACCAGTACTGATGTACACTTGGCCATCAGCAAGGTGCCAATTCTGAAACATATCAGGTTGCTTCAGGATTTTGTCCTTGAGGTTTTGGTACTCAAGCTCCTGAAACGCGGACTTCAGAAACAAACCATAAATATGTTTGTGCTCCGGAAGACAAGCAATGAGTGAGGCCACCTACTCATCCCGCAAGCAAAATCTCGACAACGCATCCGATACAACTTTAAAATCACCTTTCTGGTGTGCAATTTGGAAATCGAACCCTTGCATTTTCAGACCCTAGCGAGCTAATCGGCCAGAAAGGTTCGACTGCTGCATGAGCCAATAAGGCCTGGCATGATCGATATGATGGTGAATGGCAACCCTTCGGTATATACCCTGAATCTCTTAATGCTCTGCATCGCAGCTAAGCATTCCAATTCATTAATGCTATAGTTACGTTGCACAGCGTTGAGCTTCATCGACAGATATGCAATGGGATGCTCTCCACCCACTGCACTTGCGTCACACTGGAGGTGGGTCAGCACTGTAGCGGAAATCAACAACTGCTTCACTACATTGAATGCACTATTAGCAGAAGCAGACCACTTGAAGGCACGTTTGCCCTTTAGCAAAGCCGTTAGAGAGATCGGAACCAGGGCAAAGTTTTGTCCCACTAATCGTCATTCACAAGCGAATCTTCAAATTAATCCCCGATACTTCGTGAATCACACTCTCCAAACTTTAACATAAGATCCAAACCACACCAC
The DNA here is from genome assembly GCA_963969285.1 of Odontomyia ornata. NCBI lineage: Eukaryota > Metazoa > Arthropoda > Insecta > Diptera > Stratiomyidae > Odontomyia > Odontomyia ornata. The sequence continues at coordinate 203,467,068 of OZ017739.1, forward strand.
AAGAAAATCGCAACAAAAGAAAAAAAATCCAAATCCTCCCCAAAGTCAAGGCTTTTTTCCCCGAACTCAAACTTAAACTTTTTCCCGACACCGCAAAAGAACTTTCTCTCATTTGAAAGCCAAATAAGGTTGCCCTCTCAACTCAAAAGAACAATCCCGCAATACTTTTTTCTCAATTCCCACTGCCACATCGAGGTAACGTCATCGAAATTCAAAACACTCCAACTCCGTTACCCACACATCTTTTCCATATCGACAAACGCAGCAATTTCCATTTAGCACATTTGGCAATTCGCATAGCCATAATAGTGTTTGGTTATATGCAAATCGTCATACACACGGAAATAATTGCTTTTGCCGATAGCCCAAAAAGAGTGTTGTCCTGCGCCCGGGAGAACTTGAACCCAGGGTCCCTGTGGACCCCTCGATTGAGAAACCGCGACGCTACCACCGGAGCCACCTTCTGTTGATCTCCCATTCATCCATTTAACAACTTCAACGGTGAACCTTTGTTAATGGGCATTGGAATGAAATTTGTTAGTATAACAAATAAAATTTATTCGTGGCGGCAATTTGAAGTTGCGAATAGGAGAATGCCGGTACGCCAGAATTCCCAACAATCATGGTGACGACCCAGGCTCTGAGTGTCTCATTCAGCCGGGCAATGAAGGATTGTCGGCAGAGGTAATTATGAGTCAGATCAGACGTCCTTGACGTAGAAGGTCCCTAGCAGCTTACCGGACTTATCCTCAAGCTTATAAGAAACTTACCCAGTACGGCGAAGAACCAATGCAGGAATAAACGATGGAGCAAATTTAGCCGCAAACCGATCGGCTGCATTGCTCACTGCGAAATTTCGCATGAAAACTTTCTGACCCTAGGATAGCTCACGGGGGCGAGACCGAAGATTGTGACATTGAGCTACCTTTTGATAGGTTTCTTCCAGGTTAGCTTGGATGCGGCCTTGTACAGCTCATAGACGGTGACTGTTCACGCCTAACTGTACTTCTCCATCCTCAAAAGCATTCAAGCTTCTAAGGAGGACGTACTCAGAGCCATGTTGGATAGGGTGGTCACCGAACATGAGATAATAGGGCGAAGGTCCCGTGGACTCATGAATCACCTTGCGGAAGGCAAAACATGATTCTGAAAGATTCTCGTCCCATCTGCTGTGACCGGGTACTATGTGGGCTCTGGTGGCGTTCAATGTCGACGAGACATTCGCTTATGGTGAATGATATGGAGTGAAGCAGTGCTGCACCCCATAGTCACTCATAAGCTTAACAAATACCTTGGAGACGAGCTGCACACCATTGCCCGAGTGAAGCCATTTGGGAACTCCGAAGGTCTAAAAGATTTTGTGCTCCAAATATCGCACGACTGATTTCACAGTGGCTTTAGCCATGGGCTTGAGCCATATGAACTTAGTATAATGGTCCAAGACCAACAACAATTGGGTATACCCTAATTTTGAACGGGGTATGGACCCATGAAGTCCACAAACAGGCACTGCATAGGACTCGCCGAGTCTTGTGATGCACCCATAGGGAGTCTAAAAGTAGAATTCGAAGGCCTGACCTGTTTGCATGTTAAACAGCTTTGGGTGAGCTGAATTACATCTTGACGCAGATGAGACCCATAGTTGTATCTTTGTCAGACTTCGGTTGTCTTACGAATCCCACAATGTGAGTCTCGGGGATCATCATGAGCTCGCACTATTAGAGCCTATTGGCGACCCTCAGGAACGGATAATTTTATTCGGGGGATATCCGAAGTCAGCGTTATAGAAGAACCAGTACTGATGTACACTTGGCCATCAGCAAGGTGCCAATTCTGAAACATATCAGGTTGCTTCAGGATTTTGTCCTTGAGGTTTTGGTACTCAAGCTCCTGAAACATGGACTTCAGAAACAAACCATCAATATGTTTGTGCTCCGGAAGACAAGCAATGAGTGAGGCCACCTACTCATCCCGCAAGCAAAATCTCGACAACGCATCCGATACAACTTTAAAATCACCTTTCTGGTGTGCAATTTGGAAATCGAACCCTTGCATTTTCAGACTCTAGCGAGCTAATCGGCCAGAAAGGTTCGACTGCTGTATGAGGCAATAAGGCCCGGCATAATCGATATGAGGGTGAATGGCAACCCTTCGGTATATACCCTGAATCTCTTAATGCTCTGCATCGCAGCTAAGCATTCCAATTCATTAATGCTATAGTTACGTTGCACAGCGTTGAGCTTCATCGACAGATATGCAATGGGATGCTCTCCACCCACTGCACTTGCGTCACACTGGAGGTGGGTCAGCACTGTAGCGGAAATCAACAACTGCTTCACTACGTTGAATGCACTATTAGCAGAAACAGACCACTTGAAGGCACGTTTGCCCTTAAGCAAATCCGTTAGAGAGATCGGAACCAGGGCAAATTTTTGTCCCACTAATCGTCATTCACAAGCGAATCTTCAAATTAATCCCCGATACTTCGTGAATCACACTCTCCAAACTTTAACATAAGATCCAAACCACACCACAAGAAAATCGCAACAAAAGAAAAAAAATCCAAATCCTCCCCAAAGTCTAGGCTTTTTTCCCCGAACTCAAACTAAAACTTTTTCCCGACACCGCAAAAGAACTTTCTCTCATTTGAAAGCCAAATAAGATTGCCCTCTCAACTCAAAAGAATAATCCCGCAATACTTTTTTCTCAATTCCCACTGCCACATCGAGGTAACGTAATCGAAATTCAAAACACTCCAACTCCGTTACCCACACATCTTTTCCATATCGACAAACGCAGCAGTTTCCATTTAGCAGATTGGGCAATTTGCATAGCCATAATAGTGTTTGGTTATATGCAAATCGTCATACACACGGAAATAATTGCTTTTGCCGATAGCCCAAAAAAAGTGTTGTCCTGCGCCCGGGAGAACTTGAACCCAGGGTCCCTGTGGACCCCTCGATTGAGAAACCGCGACGCTACCACCGGAGCCACCTTCTGTTGATCTCCCATTCATCCATTTAACAACTTCAACGGTGAACCTTTGTTAATGGGCATTGGAATGAAATTCGTTAGTATAACAAAGAAATTTGTTCGTGGCGGCAATTTGAAGTTGCAAATAGGAGAATGCCGGTACGCCGGAATTCCCAGCAATCATGGTGACGACCCAGGCTCTGAGTGTCTCATTCAGCCGGGCAATGAAGGTTTGTCGGCTGGGGTAGTTATGAGTCAGATCAGACGTCCTTGACGTAGAAGGTCCCTAGCAGCTTACCAGACTCATCCTCAAGCTCATAAGAAACTTACCCAGTACGGCGAAGAACCAATGCAGGAATAAACGATGGAGCAAATTTAGCCGCAAACCGATCGGCTGCATTGCTCACTGCGAAATTTCGCATGAAAACTTTCTGACCCTAGGATAGCTCACGGGGGCGAGACCGAAGATTGTGACGTTGAGCTACCTTTTGATAGGTTTCTTCCAGGTTAGCTTGGACGCGGCCTTGTACAGCTCATAGACGGTGACTGTTCACGCCCAACTGTACTTCTCCATCCTCAAAAGCATTCAAGCTTCTAAGGAGGACGTATTCAGAGCCATGTTGGATAGCGTGGTCACCGGAAATGAGATAATAGGGCGAAGGTCCCGTGGACTCATGAATCACCTTGCGGAAGGCAAAACATGATTCTGAAAGATTCTCGTCCCATCTGCTGTGACCGGGCACTATGTGGGCTCTGGTGGCGTTCAATGTCGATGAGACATTCGCTTGTGGTGAATGATATGGAGTGAAGCAGTGCTGCACCCCATAGTCACTCATAAGCTTAGCAAATACCTTGGAGGTGAGCTGCACACCAATGCCCGAGTGAAGCCGTTTGAGAACTCCGAAGGTCTAAAAGATTTGTGCTCCAAATATCGCACGACTGATTTCACAGTGGCTTTAGCCATGGGCTTGAGCCATATGAACTTAGTATAATGGTCCAGGACCAACAACAATTGGGTATACCCTGATTTTGAACGGAGGTATGGACCCATGAAGTCCACAAACAGGCGCTGCATAGGTCTCGCCGAGTCTTGTGATGCGCCCATAGGGAGTCTAAAAGTAGAATTCGAAGGCCTGACCTGTTTGCATGTTGAACAGCTTTGGGTGAGCTGAATTACATCTTGACGCAGATGAGACCCACAGTTGTATTTTTGTCGGACTTCGGTTGTCTTACGAATCCCACAATGTGAGTCTCGGGGATCGTCATGAGCTCGCACTATTAGAGCCTATTGGCGACCCTCAGGAACGGATAATTTTATTCGGGGGATATCCGAAGTCAGCGTTATAGAAGAACCAGTACTGATGTACACTTGGCCATCAGCAAGGTGCCAATTCTGAAACATATCAGGTTGCTTCAGGATTTTGTCCTTGAGGTTTTGGTACTCAAGCTCCTGAAACGCGGACTTCAGAAACAAACCATAAATATGTTTGCGCTCCGGAAGACAAGCAATGAGCGAGGCCACCTACTCTGATCGATATGATGGTGAATGGCAACCCTTCGGTATATACCCTGAATCTCTTAATGCTCTGCACCGCAGCTAAGCATTCCAATTCATTAAAGCTATAGCTACGTTGCACAGCGTTGAGCTTCATCGACAGATATGCAATGGGATGCTCTCCACCTACTGCACTTGCATCACACTGGAGGTGCGTCAGCACTGTAGTGGAAATCAACAACTGCTTAACTACGTTGAATGCACTATAAGCAGAAGCAGACCACTTGAAGGCACGTTTGCCCTATAGCAAATCCGTTAGAGAGACCGGAACCAGGGCAAAGTTTGGAATAAAACACCTGTAGCATCCTGCCGTGCCCATGAATCATCTCTCGTCTATGGCGGTTCGGTGTTCAGGATAGAAGAATCTACCAGAAACGTTCTCCGGGTTCGTGCGCAGAATACCATCGCTCACTACAAACCGAAGATATTTATCCTCATTCTTGACACACTTGTTCATTTCAACATTGATGTTCAAGTTCCAAGTGCCAATCAAATGTTGAACTCGGAACAAGCAGTTCATCTAGGTAAACAAATATCTTGTCCTACTGCTCGTGCAGTATAACTTTATGCATCAACCGACACATCGTTTGGGGAGCATTACATATACCGAACGGCGTGACCTTGAAATGGTACAAGGGCCTGCCAGGGATGGTAAAGGCCGTTTTCTTCTCCCTGGCTTCATCCAACGGTACTTACCAAAAGGCATCCTTCAGGTCTAAACTGGAAATGAGCCTGGTGCTCTGCAACCGTGCCAAAAGTCCTTCAATCAGCGGCAATGGATAGGCATGCTTAACTGTCACCTCGTTGATTCGTTGATCGTCAAGGCATAAAAGCACCTTTCCGGGCTTTCTGTCAAGGGTGGCAGAAGCACTCCATGAACTCTGGCTTTATTTTATCACCTCCGAAGATAACATACGATCAAGTTCGTCATACGACAGTTTCTCTATAACGGGCGAGACAGCATAATGCCCCTGCTTAATTGTTCGAGCAGAATCAGTGTCAACGTGATGAGATATGAGACTGGTCTTACCCAAGGGTTTTGCATTATACGATGGAAACTGTTGTTTGACGAAATCCATTCGTTGCTGATCTTTTGAAGACAGCAGATGGAATCCAGGGCTTGGAGGCTCTGCGGCTGCTTTGATAGCGTTGACCTGGACTGCTGCTATTTTGAAGAGATCCCAGAAGTCGATTCCAAGATGCACGGTATGCGTCAACGAAGAGACAACTAGAAATATTATCAATTTACTGGATTTGTTGAATTGCATCAATGTGGAGACGTATCCCAGAACTGGATCCTTCTGCCTGATGCAGCTTGGACATGAGCATGCATGGTATGCATATGCAAACCCAAGTACACCATTTGGTCCAAGCTCTAGATCCAAGGATATTGACACTAGCTCCGCTATCAAGCAAGCCCATCAATTTACGACCGTTGACGAAAATCTGTGCATAGGGCTTATTGTCGCCAGGAATTGCAACAATTGACTTCACGCAGGCATGCAGCAAGAGACGCTTGGCAAAGAAATACCTCCAGGATCTCCCAATACATATTGAATGACTTAATAGAAAAATCAATAAATTTAGCAACAATTAGCACGCGGATTTACCGACAAAACCAGCAAAATCAATAAAAAGCAGACGGACAGCATAGACAATTGGAATAAAATACATAATTTAATAAACCACCGACAGACAAACAAACAATTTAGTAAAAGTAAACTAGACTTTAAATAACAAACAAAAAAGTAAAGAAGTATGTAAATTTAAAAATTTTAATTCTTAACTTAGCCTGAAATAAAAATTAATTAGAGTTTTCCTGATCTGGCTAAATCTATTTTGTGTAAAACTACCTTACAGTTACAATCCTAACTGATAATCCCAAAACTAACTAACAATCTAAAAACTCAATTAACAAAATTCAAACTTAAACTTAAAATGAACCATCCTAAATATCAAATAACTAATCAAAAACCTGATGAAATATAGCTAATCTAGACCCAAAACCCTAATCAAAACCCAATAACATATAACTAAACTGAACCTCAATCTAATAACTGTGAATATATAGAAAACTTTATCAAAACTGTAAATAATTAAATAATTAATCTTAGAGTTGAAAAAAAATAAAGAAGTGAGGAAGATTGTAAATTATTATATAGAAAAAGTTTTTACAATTCATTTCTCAAAATGATCCTCCTCGTGTAGGAATAAGGTAAATGAAAAGGTAATTAAATGGGTTGTTGGGTTAAATTTTAGATAACACAAAGCAGACAAACCGCAACAGCCATAGATATTGAAGGCAGATTCCACTCAAATTGTTACCACAAGACGCCGACTGCAAGACTATCATGAAACGCTACGGACTTCATAATGGCTCGGAACCCGCACAAATCTCAAAGCTAAAATCAGATGGATTTTGGAAGGCTCGAAAGCGTTGGCTAATTCTAAGTGTTGAATCCAAGTCCAACTATCCCGTGCAGGGAGATATAGCCAACGACTTGAAATTCGGTTGATCCCACCCAACATCTACACTACCACAGCTTGACCACTGTCATACCCGGTGAGAACTAATAATCATAAACTCAGCACGGTGTACGCCACTGCAACTGCGGTGAATCCCGTGATAAGAAATCAATAATTAAACAATTATAAATCAAAACAGAAAGCTCTCAAACTTAATCGAATTTTCATAAACCAAAACAGTATGTTTTTAAAGTATTTAAATCATCAAAAATTTTCTAACAAAAACAAAAACAAAATAATTTCTCTGAAATGCACAAGTCAGGCTCTCCGGGTACTAGAGCCCAACAAATCTAAAAACTTAAAACTTTAAATTGAGAATAATAAAATATAACACAGTTGAAACCAATAAAAACAACTTATTCTTGAGCGCTTTACCGTAGCAAAGCAACAAATAGTGCTATTAAGAGTGAAATAAGCACAAACTACCAATTTGGGCGCCATTCTGTTACAATCGCGGAAGTTACCGCAGTTGCAGACATTAAATTTTAGCAGAGGGGTGTGTAACCCGGGTTGGCATTCTGAGGCCGGCTAGTGCTCACTCGTGTCGCGGGTGTTTTGGGACACCCTCTGCTTGTGCTGAGCTATCCTACACATAAAAAATAACACAAAAGGAAACGGACGGGAGAGGAAGAGTTCATCCTGATAAATGAAATTTCATAATTTCAATAAACCATGGCCGTTTTATTAGCCACAAAGCCAAATTGAAACCAAATTATTTGCAAAATAACAATATAAAACAAAAACCAGAAGCTCCCGGCGAAATACAAACAAAAATCGTGGGGCCACTGAAAATCACAGTAAAACAAAAACGCAACGCCCACTTTCAACACTTCGTTCTAGTGTAAAAAAGAAAAATTCAATATCCGGCCCTTTACTCTCTCCACAAACCAACAAAGCAGTTTTTTATTATGAGCAATTAATCTTTGCTCTTGTTTTGTTTTTCTTTGAATATCATTTAATAGCTATACCCAAACTCACCCTGATCTAATCTTTCCCAAGTAGTTAACGTGACAATCACGCACTTTGCGGAAGCTTATACTATCGACGTCATGGATAAGCAAAGCTCACTTCCCAACACACTTCAATTTCACGTCGAATTGTTATTGATAAATTACTGAAATCTGTACTACAACATTTCTCTAGTTTTTCTTATTTTTTGTTTTGTCCCACTAATCATCATTCACAAGCGAATCTTCAAATTCGTCCCCTATACTTCGTGAATCACATTCTCCAAACCTTAACATAAGATCCAAACCAGACCACAAGAAAATCGCAACAAAAAAAGACTCCAATCCTCCCAAAGTCAAGGCTTTTTTTCCCGATACCACAAAAGAACTCTCTCTCATTTGAAAGCCAAATAAAACAAATAAATACATACATGTTACAGAGAAAAAGGTGCATGTGCCAAAAAGTAGGTGGAGATGTTACGGAGGCAATTTGAAGATACGAATGGGAGAATGCCAGTACGCCGGAACTTGCAATAATTTATATATATATATATATATATATATATATATATATATATATATATATATATATATATATATATATATATATATATATATATATATATATATATATATATATATCTATACATATGTTTTAGCATATATATATATATATATATATATATATATATATATATATATGTATATATATATATATATATATATATATATATATATATATATATATATCGATATAGATATATATATATATATATATATATATATATATATATATATATATATATATATATATATATATATATATATATATATATATATATATATGGTTATCCATTTTACGCTTGGGAAAGTAAAGCTAAAGACAACACATAACGTATTCAGATGGAAACAACATTTTTTATTCAACATTAAGATTGAAGTCGCCATTATACGCGAAATACAACATCATTCAAATATCTTCCACGGTACGTCTTACAGGCCTCAATCCTTTTGAGGTAATTTTCAATGACTTTTCGGCACATTTCCGGCAATATCTCGGCCATAACTTCACGAATATTGGTTTTCAATTGCTCAAGATGTTGAGGATTGTTCGCGTAAACACGATCTTTTCCATAGCCCCATAAAAAGAAATCCAAAGGTGTTAGGTCGCAGGATCTTGCGGGCCAATTGACATCACTCAATCTCGAAATTACGCGTCCTGGAAATTTCTCTTGCAAAAGTGCTCGATTAGCCTGTGTTGTGTGGCTTGTGGCTCCGTCCTGTTGGAACCATAAGTTCTCCTGATCATAGTCTTCAATTTCTTTCCAAAAATAATCGGTTAGCATCCGTTCATAGCGGACTCTCTGCGTACATATGCCCAAACTTCAACCCTCGGATGGAGGACTGGGAGGATGGACGTTGAGAGGTTCGCTGACGCGCTTACGGCAGGCGCACCGTTGCTGGGAGCTCCGCCAGGGAGTGGAGGGCCTACAGCCAAGGACTTGGTGAACTCAACTATGAGTACCATCATAACTGCTTGCGAGTCTTCCATGCCCCGTCCGACTGTCCGTGTCGATTTAGCTCATGCACAAACACCATTAGAATGCTCACCTTTCACAATGATGGAACTGGAGCAGGCAATTCTATCCATAAAAGCAAGGAAGGCACCGGGACCAGATGGCGTTCCTGTTGAGGTTTTGCAGCTTGTCTACAAGCTTTGTCCTGACTTGTTACTCAGTATGTTCAACGCTTGCCTTCACGAAGGTGTATTTCCGGAACGCTGGAAAGTGGCGAGGCTCGTACTGATCAGCAAGGGGAAGGGAAATTGTAAGCTAGACGCGGCTGGGAAAGTGCTCGAGAAACTCATCAAGGTCCGTTCTGCCGGGGACCTATCTTCATGGCAGTATGGTTTTAGAGCAGGTCGCTCCACTATTGACGCGATAGCGGAAGTAGTGAGCGCAGTCCAAAGAGCGGAGGCTTACTGCCAGTCAAACAAAAGGGTTGTCTTGCTCGTGACGCTGGACGTCAGAAACGCCTTCAATTCCGCTAGATGGGCGGATATTCTGGAAGCACTGGAAAACTCTTTTCAAGTTCCAGAATATCTGATGCGGATTTTGAAGAACTACCTGACAGACCGGTGCCTGTTCTATGAGACGAAGGAGGGTCGGCGGAGGATGGAAGTTACATCGGGTGTTGCACAAGGCTCCATCCTTGGCCCAGGCCTGTGGAACATCACGTACGACGGGCTACTGAGAATCGAGCTGCCGGATGAGTCGCGCATGATCGGCTATGCAGATGATGTCGCGGCGCTAGCTGCAGGACGCACTGTTGAACAAGCGCAACTCAGACTGGGTATGTTAATGCGCCGAGTGAGGGACTGGATGACTGCTCGCGGGTTTAGCCTAGCTTTGGAGAAAACCGAAGTAGTCATCTTGACAAAGAAGAGAATCCCTAGAGGAAGGATGATCAACATTGGGGAAGCGCTCGTTGAGACTAAACTAGCAGTGAAGTACCTGGGCATTTTGATCGACTCGAAGATGCGTTTCCCCGAGCAAATCAGGGCAATAGCTGACAAGGCTGCAGCGAGTGTTTCGGCTCTCAGCCGACTAATGGCCAATAAAGGGGGTCCCACCTCATCCAGAAGGAGACTTCTGATGAGTGCAGTACAATCTGTGCTGCTGTACGGATCGGAAATATGATGTGAGGCTCTCAACAAGGAGCTGTATCGAAAGCGCTTGGCACAGGTGCAGTGACGAGAAGCGCTGCGGATTGCATCTGCATATCGGACTGTCTCGGAGTCGGCAGTGCTGGTTATCGAAGGAGTGATACCCATTGCCCTCCTTGCCAAGGAGCGCCGCAGAATCTACCTGCGGAGGAACGAATGCGACAGAAATGCTGTCGTCCACGAAGAAACAGAACGCTCACTCAGTGATTGGCAACAGTCCTGGGTGAGCGATACAAAAGGTAGGTGGACCACACACCTTATTGGTGACCTGAGGCCGTGGCTCAATCGAATGCATGGTGAGACTGACTTCTATCTAACTCAGCTACTGAGTGGACATGGATACTTTCGGTCTTACCTGCACAAGATTGGTAAGTCACGGTCTCCTGACTGCATATTCTGTGCTGGAGAGGTCGATGATGCCTACCACACATTTTTTGTATGCAAGAGGTGGGAAAGGCAGCGCGGTGACCTCATTGATGAAATGGGAGATCTCTCTCCGGATGAACTCACTGGAGAGATGCTCACATCCGTTGACAAATGGAACTGTGTGGCACATTACGCTCGGGCAGTCCTTAAGATAAAAATGAACATATTTGAGCGCCTGGAGGCATCCAGGGCGGAGGGGTCTCTTTTCTAGAAATCCCTCTCCCTTCCCCTCCTTCCGCTGGAAAAGGGATCCCTATAGCCCGGTGGCGCCTAAACGCGTAGAGAAATGAGGCTTAGCCAGAAGTAATGTGTCAAACGGTTCCAGGCTAAGTTCTCAGATTGACAGGGGAGGCGTTTAGTGGGTAGTCCAAGGGTATCCTCCATGGGAGTCCCACACTGCCAGACTCGGCGGGCGTAAATGGCTTCACCTCATGACCACAAAAAAAAAGCGGACAAAATTGACTGTAATGGCTCTTCCTTGATCTTTTAAAAAAAAATACGGGCCAATAACATCACCAGACCATAATGCACACCAAACGGTCACTTTTTCCGTTTGCAAAGGCATTTCTGCGATCACCTGAGGATTTTGAGAGCCCCATATGTGGCACTTCTGTTTATTTACGTAACCACTGAGAGAAAAATGAGCCTCATCACTAAAACAAATTTTGTTCGAGAAATCGTTAGCAATGGTTTGTTGTTCAATCACCATACATTCTGCGTTGTGTATGGCCTTGAGGCTTAAGTTCTTGAGTGAGTTGAATTTTGTACGGATGGAGATGCAAATGCAAATGCAAAATCCGCCACAATGAGCCGTAAGACAAGCCCAAATGTTGAGCACGTCGAGGAATCGACAAATTCGGGTCTTCCTCCACACATTGAGCAACGACAGCGATATTTTCAGCAGAACGAATGTTGCGATGATGCACAGGCCTTGCAATATCATGAACCGATCCAGTCTCTTCAAATTTTCTCACTGTGTTCAAAATTGATTGCTGTGTAGGTCAATTATGTCGACCGTAATCGGCTCGTAAGGCCCTGAATGTTCATACAGCAACATCACCATTTTTATAATAAAATTTAATAATATTAACGCGTTTTTCGACTATTAAGCGATCCAGATTTCTGAATGACAAACCTTCAGCTAAAAGAAACAGACTTTGGATGGCATTTGATTTTACCAGATGTCAAATGGTAGGGTTATACTTTACCAACCACGAAATGGATAACCCTATATATATATATGTATATCTATATATATATATATATATATATATATATATATATATATATATATATATATATATATATATATATATATATATATATACATATATATATATACATATATATATATACTCGTATATATATACTCGTATTTATATATTTATATATTTATAAATATAAATAAATATGTATATATATATATATATATATATATATATATATATATATATATATATATATATATGTATATATATTTGTAAATATATATATATACATATATATATACATATATAAATATATATAGATATATATATATATATATATATATATATATATATATATAAATATATAGGGTTATCCATTTCGTGATTGGTAAAGTATAACCCTACCATTTGACATCTGGTAAAATCAAATGCCATCCAAAGCCTGTTTCTTTTAGCTGAAGGTTTGTCATTCAGAAATCTGGATCGCTTAATAGTCGAAAAATGCGTTAAAATTATTAAATTTTATTATAAAAATGGCGATGTTGCTGTATTAACATTCAGGGCTTTACGAGCCGATTACGGTGGACATAATCGACCTACACAGCAAACGATTTCGAACACAGTGAGAAAATTTGAAGAGACTGGATCGGTTCATGATATTTTTGGAAAGAAATTGAAGACTATGATCAGGAGAACATGTGGTTCCAACAGGACGGAGCCACAAGCCACACAACACAGGCTCATCGAGCACTTTTGCAAGAGAAATTTCCAGGATGCGTAATTTCGAGATTGAGTGATGTCAATTGGCCCGCAAGATTTCTTTTTATGGGGCTATGCGAAAGATCGTGTTTACGCGAACAATCCTCAACATCTTGAGCAATTGAAAACCAATATTCGTGAAGTTGTGGCCGAGATATTGCCGGAAATGTGCCGAAAAGTCATTGAAAATTACCTCAAAAGGATTGAGGTCTGTAAGAGGTACCGTGGAAGATATTTGAATGATGTTGTATTTCGCGTATAATGGCGACTTCAATCTTAATATTGAATAAAAAGTGTTGTTTCCATCTGAATACGTTATGTGTTGTCTTTAGCTTTACTTTCCCAAGCGTAAAATGGATAACCATATATATATATATATATATATATATATATATATATATATATATATATATATATATATATATATATATATATATATATATATATATATATATATATATATATATATATATACATATATGTGATAAAACATATATATATGCATATATATATATATATATATATATATATATATATATATATATATATATATATATACAAATTATTGCAAGTTCCGGCGTACTGGCATTCTCCCATTCGTATCTTCAAATTGCCTCCGTAACATCTCCACCTACTTTTTGGCACATGCACCTTTTTCTCTGTAACATGTATGTATTTATTTGTTTTATTTGGCTTTCAAATGAGAGAGAGTTCTTTTGCGGTATCGGGAAAAAAAGCCTTGACTTTGGGAGGAGATTGGAGTCTTTTTTTGTTGCGATTTTCTTGTGGTCTGGTTTGGATCTTATGTTAAGGTTTGGAGAATGTGATTCACGAAGTATAGGGGACGAATTTGAAGATTCGCTTGTGAATGATGATTAGTGGGACAAAACAAAAAATAAGAAAAACTAGAGAAATGTTGTAGTACAGATTTCAGTAATTTATCAATAACAATTCGACGTGAAATTGAAGTGTGTTGGGAAGTGAGCTTTGCTTATCCATGACGTCGATAGTATAAGCTTCCGCAAAGTGCGTGATTGTCGCGTTAACTACTTGGGAAAGATTAGATCAGGGTGAGTTTGGGTATAGCTATTAAATGATATTCAAAGAAAAACAAAACAAGAGCAAAGATTAATTGCTCATAATAAAAAACTGCTTTGTTGGTTTGTGGAGAGAGTAAAGGGCCGGATATTGAATTTTTCTTTTTTACGCTAGAACGAAGTGTTGAAAGTGGGCGTTGCGTTTTTGTTTTACTGTGATTTTAAATTTTGATTTTCAGTGGCCCCACGATTTTCGTTTGTATTTCGCCGGGAGCTTCTGGTTTTTGTTTTATATTGTTATTTTGCAAATAATTTGGTTTCAATTTGGCTTTGTGGCTAATAAAACGGCCATGGTTTATTGAAATTATGAAATTTCATTTATCAGGATGAACTCTTCCTCTCCCGTCCGTTTCCTTTTGTGTTATTTTTTATGTGTAGGATAGCTCAGCACAAGCAGAGGGTGTCCCAAAACACCCGCGACACGAGTGAGCACTAGCCGGCCTCAGAATGCCAACCCGGGTTACACACCCCTCTGCTAAAATTTAATGTCTGCAACTGCGGTAACTTCCGCGATTGTAACAGAATGGCGCCCAAATTGGTAGTTTGTGCTTATTTCACTCTTAATAGCACTATTTGTTGCTTTGCTACGGTAAAGCGCTCAAGAATAAGTTGTTTTTATTGGTTTCAACTGTGTTATATTTTATTATTCTCAATTTAAAGTTTTAAGTTTTTAGATTTGTTGGGCTCTAGTACCCGGAGAGCCTGACTTGTGCATTTCAGAGAAATTATTTTGTTTTTGTTTTTGTTAGAAAATTTTTGATGATTTAAATACTTTAAAAACATACTGTTTTGGTTTATGAAAATTCGATTAAGTTTGAGAGTTTTCTGTTTTGATTTATAATTGTTTAATTATTGATTTCTTATCACGGGATTCACCGCAGTTGCAGTGGCGTACACCGTGCTGAGTTTATGATTATTAGTTCTCACCGGGTATGACAGTGGTCAAGCTGTGGTAGTGTAGATGTTGGGTGGGATCAACCGAATTTCAAGTCGTTGGCTATATCTCCCTGCACGGGATAGTTGGACTTGGATTCAACACTTAGAATTAGCCAACGCTTTCGAGCCTTCCAAAATCCATCTGATTTTAGCTTTGAGATTTGTGCGGGTTCCGAGCCATTATGAAGTCCGTAGCGTTTCATGATAGTCTTGCAGTCGGCGTCTTGTGGTAACAATTTGAGTGGAATCTGCCTTCAATATCTATGGCTGTTGCGGTTTGTCTGCTTTGTGTTATCTAAAATTTAACCCAACAACCCATTTAATTACCTTTTCATTTACCTTATTCCTACACGAGGAGGATCATTTTGAGAAATGAATTTAAAAACTTTTTCTATATAATAATTTACAACCTTCCTCACTTCTTTATTTTTTTTCAACTCTAAGATTAATTATTTAATTATTTACAGTTTTGATAAAGTTTTCTATATATTCACAGTTATTAGATTGAGGTTCAGTTTAGTTATATGTTATTGGGTTTTGATTAGTTATTTGATATTTAGGATGGTTCATTTTAAGTTTAAGTTTGAATTTTGTTAATTGAGTTTTTAGATCGTTAGTTAGTTTTGGGATTATCAGTTAGGATTGTAACTGTAAGGTAGTTTTACACAAAATAGATTTAGCTAGATCAGGAAAACTCTAATTAATTTTTATTTCAGGCTAAGTTAAGAATTAAAATTTTTAAATTTACATACTTCTTTACTTTTTTGTTTGTTATTTAAAGTCTAGTTTACTTTTACTAAATTGTTTGTTTGTCTGTCGGTGGTTTATTAAATTATTTATTTTATTCCAATTGTCTATGCTGTCCGTCTGCTTTTTATTGATTTTGCTGGTTTTGTCGGTAAATCCGCGTGCTAATTGTTGCTAAATTTATTGATTTTTCTATTAAGTCATTCAATATGTATTGGGAGATCCTGGAGGTATTTCTTTGCCAAGCGTCTCTTGCTGCATGCCTGCGTGAAGTCAATTGTTGCAATTCCTGGCGACAATAAGCCCTATGCACAGATTTTCGTCAACGGTCGTAAATTGATGGGCTTGCTTGATAGCGGAGCTAGTGTCAGTATCCTTGGATCTAGAGCTTGGACCAAATGGTGTACTTGGGTTTGCATATGCATACCATGCATGCTCATGTCCAAGCTGCATCAGGCAGAAGGATCCAGTTCTGGGATACGTCTCCACATTGATGCAATTCAACAAATCCAGTAAATTGATAATATTTCTAGTTGTCTCTTCGTTGACGCATACCGTGCATCTTGGAATCGACTTCTGGGATCTCTTCAAAATAGCAGCAGTCCAGGTCAACGCTATCAAAGCAGCCGCAGAGCCTCCAAGCCCTGGATTCCATCTGCTGTCTTCAAAAGATCAGCAACGAATGGATTTCGTCAAACAACAGTTTCCATCGTATAATGCAAAACCCTTGGGTAAGACCAGTCTCATATCTCATCACGTTGACACTGATTCTGCTCGAACAATTAAGCAGGGGCATTATGCTGTCTCGCCCGTTATAGAGAAACTGTCGTATGACGAACTTGATCGTATGTTATCTTCGGAGGTGATAAAATAAAGCCAGAGTTCATGGAGTGCTTCTGCCACCCTTGACAGAAAGCCCGGAAAGGTGCTTTTATGCCTTGACGATCAACGAATCAACGAGGTGACAGTTAAGCATGCCTATCCATTGCCGCTGATTGAAGGACTTTTGGCACGGTTGCAGAGCACCAGGCTCATTTCCAGTTTAGACCTGAAGGATGCCTTTTGGTAAGTACCGTTGGATGAAGCCAGGGAGAAGAAAACGGCCTTTACCATCCCTGGCAGGCCCTTGTACCATTTCAAGGTCACGCCGTTCGGTATATGTAATGCTCCCCAAACGATGTGTCGGTTGATGCATAAAGTTATACTGCACGAGCAGTAGGACAAGATATTTGTTTACCTAGATGAACTGCTTGTTCCGAGTTCAACATTTGATTGGCACTTGGAACTTGACCATCAATGTTGAAATGAACAAGTGTGTCAAGAATGAGGATAAATATCTTCGGTTTGTGGTGAGCGATGGTATTCTGCGCACGAACCCGGAGAACGTTTCTGGTATATTCTTCTATCCTGAACACCGAACGGCCAAAGACGAGAGATGATTCATGGGCACGGCAGGATGCTACAGGTGTTTTATACCAAACTTTGCCCTGGTCCCGGTCTCTCTAACGGATTTGCTAAAGGGCAAACGTGCCTTCAAGTAGTCTGCTTCTGCTAATAGTGCATTCAACGTAGTTAAGCAGTTGTTGATTTCCACTACAGTGCTGACGCACCTCCAGTGTGATGCAAGTGCAGTAGGTGGAGAGCATCCCATTGCATATCTGTCGATGAAGCTCAACGCTGTGCATCGTAACTATAGCATTAATGAATTGGAATGCTTAGCTGCGGTGCAGAGCATTAAGAGATTCAGGGTATATACCGAAGGGTTGCCATTCACCATCATATCGATCAGAGTAGGTGGCCTCGCTCATTGCTTGTCTTGGACCATTATACTAAGTTCATATGGCTCAAGCCCATGGCTAAAGCCACTGTGAAATCAGTCGTGCGATATTTGGAGCACAAATCTTTTAGACCTTCGGAGTTCTCAAACGGCTTCACTCGGGCAATGGTGTGCAGCTCACCTCCAAGGTATTTGCTAAGCTTATGAGTGACTATGGGGTGCAGCACTGCTTCACTCCATATCATTCACCACAAGCGAATGTCTCATCGACATTGAACGCCACCAGAGCCCACATAGTGCCCGGTCACAGCAGATGGGACGAGAATCTTTCAGAATCATGTTTTGCCTTCCGCAAGGTGATTCATGAGTCCACGGGACCTTCGCCCTATTATCTCATTTCCGGTGACCACGCTATCCAACATGGCTCTGAATACGTCCTCCTTAGAAGCTTGAATGCTTTTGAGGATGGAGAAGTACAGTTGGGCGTGAACAGTCACCGTCTATGAGCTGTACAAGGCCGCGTCCAAGCTAACCTGGAAGAAACCTATCAAAAGGTAGCTCAACGTCACAATCTTCGGTCTCGCCCCCGTGAGCTATCCTAGGGTCAGAAAGTTTTCATGCGAAATTTCGCAGTGAGCAATGCAGCCGATCGGTTTGCGGCTAAATTTGCTCCATCGTTTATTCCTGCATTGGTTCTTCGCCGTACTGGGTAAGTTTCTTATGAGCTTGAGGATGAGTCTGGTAAGCTGCTAGGGACCTTCTACGTCAAGGACGTCTGATCTGACTCATAACTACCCCAGCCGACAAACCTTCATTGCCCGGCTGAATGAGACACTCAGAGCCTGGGTCGTCACCATGATTGCTGGGAATTCCGGCGTACCGGCATTCTCCTATTTGCAACTTCAAATTGCCGCCACGAACAAATTTCTTTGTTATACTAACGAATTTCATTCCAATGCCCATTAACAAAGGTTCACCGTTGAAGTTGTTAAATGGATGAATGGGAGATCAACAGAAGGTGGCTCCGGTGGTAGCGTCGCGGTTTCTCAATCGAGGGGTCCACAGGGACCCTGGGTTCAAGTTCTCCCGGGCGCAGGACAACACTTTTTTTGGGCTATCGGCAAAAGCAATTATTTCCGTGTGTATGACGATTTGCATATAACCAAACACTATTATGGCTATGCAAATTGCCCAATCTGCTAAATGGAAACTGCTGCGTTTGTCGATATGGCAACTTCAAATTGCCGCCACGAATAAATTTTATTTGTTATACTAACAAATTTCATTCCAATGCCCATTAACAAAGATTCACCGTTGAAGTTGTTAAATGGATGAATGGGAGATCAACAGAAGGTGGCTCCGGTGGTAGCGTCGCGGTTTCTCAATCGAGGGGTCCGCGGGGACCCTGGGTTCAAGTTCTCCCGGGCGCAGGACAACACTCTTTTTGGGCTATCGGCAAAAGCAATTTTTTCCGTGTGTATGACGATTTGCATATAACCAAACGCTATTATGGCTATGCAAATTGCCAAATGTGCTAAATGGAAATTGTTGCTATTGAGCGATCCAGATATTCAGAAACCCTCAGCTAAAAGAAACAGACGTTGGATGGCATTTGATTTGACCAGATGTCAAATGGTAGGGTTATACTTTACCAATCACGAAATGGATAACCCTTTATATATATATATATATATATATATATATATATATATATATATATATATATATATGAGTGGGCGTGTGTGTGTGTAAAATAGTAAGTTAGTAGTGTTAAATAGTTGGTTACGATGTGGAGTCATAGATGGCGTGCCTATCATAAAAGTAACAACGTAACTTAATCACATCTGTCAAAATTCATCATTCTTAATTTGTATTTCCGAGTATGTAGTTGCTTGAGTTAATTTGGCAAAAGTATACGAGTTAAAAACATGTAGCGAGTTTTCATTACTAACATGGTGCTGAAATCCGGGAAAGGAGGACAATAGAGAAAAGAACAGTTGGCACTTATGGAATTAAATACACTTCGAATTGGACAAATGTAATTAGATTTGGCGCCTCTTGTTGAACATAACTTTCGAGAATGTGTACATGAAACTAGCTGCTGACGGTGCATGCTTTTATTCTATAAGCATTGGATGTGCAGTGAGTCGGTGCAATTGCGAGAACTAAAACCATGAGTAAACAAACCAAAATCGCTGAAAAGCAAGAGTTTTGAACATCTTCGTAATTCCGTAATATTGTGAATACGTGAAATAAATTAAAATATTTGTGTGAATAAATTTTGACTCCATACCAAATAAAAATGGAGAGTTTAATGAAAGGCCAAATGGAGTTTGTTGAGCTGTTGAGGAAGGTGGAACGTAACTTTTAAAAGGCAAATCTTGAAACGCAAACAAAATCTAGTTACGTGACGGCAAGGATAGAGTTACTAGACAAATTATGGCATGGATTTGGCAAGAACCATTTAAAAATTGTCTCGGAAATAACAGAAGAGCAACAAGATAAGACATCGTACTTTTTGAATGACGTGCAAGATACATTTCAAGAAAGTGTTATCAACTATTAATCCGTGCTTAACGAGTACTTAGAGCCAAACATTTCATGAAGGTCAAGTGCCAGTCAAAATGCAAGTGTAACTAAAGAGAACAGTTCTGAGGCGAAGTTGCCTAGGATACAATTACCAATTTTCTGTCATGCCAACAACGCGCTGTTGCCAGTACAAAAACTTCATTATTTAAAAAAAAGCCCGGTGAATCTCAAACACTATTGATAAATTTTCCTGCTACATCAGCCAACTATAAAGAAGCATGGGAACAATCAACTAAAAGATACAACAATAGAAGATATAATTGCAACGCCATTCTAAAAAGCATTTTTGCACAAAAGAGTTTACAACACGAGTCTGGAAGAGTATTCAGAGAGTTATTAGACACAACTTCTTCATGTTTTAAAGCACTAAATAACCTTAGCGTTGCAACACAATCATGGGATGCGATAATAATACACTTGACTGTTTCCAAATTAGACGCAGAATCACACAAACAGTGGGAGACTTATATAAGTGGATAAGAAGACGATCTACCTACATGGACCCAATTAAAAAAGTTTTTAGAGATGTGGTTTAGAAGTCTAGAGGTAGTTGATACTAGTAAACAAACAACAGGCCCTCAAGTGGCTGCAAAATATACGAACTTAAAACAGTTCGTCAGAACAAAAGCATTTCATTCTAATGTGAACGTGAAATTCAATACACCCCAACAGTTATGCGCCTTGTGCAATGGGTCGCATTACATATTGTATTGTGATCGATTTAAGAAGCAGCCAGCAATTGAAAGACAAAATATTGCAAAAAGAAAAAAGCTCTGTTTCAACTGTCTTGCGCCCACGCACGCATTGTTTAAGTGCCGCCAAATTACGTCTTGTCAAAATTTTGGGAGGTGACAT
>OZ017739.1:203493187-203495687 GCA_963969285.1 Odontomyia ornata
TATATGCGTTTATATATATATATATATATATATATATATATATATACATTTATATATATATATATATATATATATATATATATATATATATATATACACATATACATATATATATATATATATATATATATATATATATATATATATAAATAAATATATATATATATATATATATATATATATATATATATATATGTATATATATATATATATATATATATATATATATATATATAGTAAAGTCACTTTGTAATTTGTTTGAAAAATGGAAAAAAGCAAGTTTCGCGTGTTGTTAAAACATTGTTTTTTAATGGATAAAAATACCGAAGAAGCCCAGCAATGTCTTGAAAAACATTACCCGGACTCCTCTCTATCAAAACCAACGATTTGTCGTTGGTATGCTGAGTTTAAACGTGGTCGTACGGACACAAACGATGCGGAACGTTCGGGTAGGCCATTGGAAGCCGTTACACAGGAAAATTTGAGTGATGTCTTAAAAAATGTTATGAAAAATCGCAAAGTGAAGGTCAGTGAGATTGCAGAAATGACACAGATATCATCTGGAAGCTTTTTTATTTATTTATTTATTTATTTATTCAAGTCTACTTAACAGATAGAAATCCAATTACAAAATAGACTTAGACAATTAAATATAGTTAAATAAAATTCAGAGTAAGACAAATCAATACAACAAATCAAGCAGAAAAGAGTTAATCTAAAACATGAAAGAAATGAAGATAGAGTCAAGAACAAAGTTTGTAAAATTTAGTGCTAAGGAACATTAATCACTATTCGCAAAAAGTAACATCTTTAATTTAATTTTAAAAACAAAGTAGGACGTGGATAGACAGCCAAGCTCGAGGCTGTTATGCATTCTGATGATTCGTGGCATAATTGAGTTAAAATATAAATCTGTTCGGGCATACGGAACCTCGAGAATGTGATTAGACCGACTAGGCCGTGCATACAGTCTGTATTGCAAGTCTGCGCTTAGGGTGGAGGCAATTTGTTGGTGGTACAACTTATAAAGGAAACATTGATCTAAGAAGATTCTACGGGACGACAGAGAAGGGGGACGAAGTGTGGATAGACGACGCTCATAAGGCTCATAAGCTACGTTAAATTTGAAAAACACAATACGGGTAAACTTACGCTGAACAGCTTCTATTGAGTTCATAAGATATAAATGTCTTGGAGACCACACCACTGAGCAGTACTCAAGGAGCAGGCGGACAAGACACGTGAACAAGCGAACAGCGGTAGCAATATTTACAAACTTATGCAAATGCCGCATAAGAAAACCCGAAACTTTTGATGCTTTGGTAATTAGGCTAAAAATGTGGACATCAAATTTAAGCTTGGGGTCAAATATTACACCAAGATCTTTACATGAGTCTGCAGAGGAGAGAATAACATCACATAAAGTGTAATTAAAAATTAAAGGGACAGTTTTCAAAGTAAAATTCATTTTAAAACAAATGGAAACATTAATACGAAGGGAGTTTACATTACACCAGTTATACAGGTTAAAAAGATCAGTTTGGAGTTGCTGACAATCTTCAAGGGATCTAATTGTCCGGAATACCTTGAAATCATCAGCATACAGGAGAAGGAAGATCATTGATAAACAGTACGAAAAGAAGAGGTCCAAGGATTGACCCTTGAGGGACACCAGATGTAGGATTGAATGGAAAGGAAAATGTGCCATAGAGATTGACACGACATGAACGGGAGGATAAATATGATGAAATCCAAGAATGAAGGGAACCGGATATGCCAAGCAAAGCTAACTTTTGACAGAGCAGAACATGGTTCACGGAGTCAAAAGCTTTCGAGAAGTCCGTGAATATTGCATCTACTTGAAGCTGTTTGTCTAAAGCTCTAGCAATATAGTCTTCGAACTCAGCCAAGTTCGTAGAAGTTGAACGACCCTTTAAGAATCCATGTTGCTGTGGTGTGACAAATGAACTCAGGGACTCAAGAAGCCTGTTGTGCACAAGTCGTTCCAGCAGCTTAAAGAAACAGGAAAGGAGTGATATGGGACGATAGTTTGAGGCAGATGATGGGTCGCCGTTTTTAAAGATAGGAACAACATTTGCATCTTTCCAGTACGTTGGAAAGGTGCCAGTACTAAGACTGAGATTGAATATAAGGGAAAGAGGAAAACACAAAGAGGAACAAAGTGACTTTATAAATATATTAGGTATTCCATCAGGACCAGGGCTAACATTCGGATCGAGCAAGTTAATAAGGGATTCAACTTCAAAAGGATCAGTGGAATAGGATGTACTTGATGCTGGATAAGTTTGAATTGAATTTATAGGGGAGTGTAGTATGTCAGAAGAGGAAAAAGTAGAGGAAAAATATTCGGCAAATAGGTTAGAAATATCCTGAGGGGAGGAGGCTTCAGTGTTATTCCATTTGACAGTATGCGGGATGGAAGAGGAAGATTTAAGGGATCGGATGTATGACCAAAAGGGTTTAGGATTATTTGTCAGGA
>OZ017739.1:203500687-203620687 GCA_963969285.1 Odontomyia ornata
TCATATCACTGCTTTGTACGGCGTAAAAAATATTTTTTAAATCCTAGAAAACAAAATCGGATCATACGCCTACAGTATTATTGGGGAGTATCAAGGTGGTTTTAGGGCAGGTAGATCAACAACAGACCAATTGTTCACAGTCAAGCAGGTACTTGAAAAATGCTGGTAGTTCAACATAGACGTACACCAAATTTCCGTATACTTCAAGCAAGCATACGACGGTATTGATCGTAATGTACTGTACCAAATAATGCTTGGTTTTGGCATCCCAGCCAAATTAGTCCGTCGCACCAAAATTAAAATGACGTCAACAACCTCCCAAGTCCGTACCAACAAACAACTCACCGATGCCTTTGACACAAATATCGGACTAAAGCAGCGACATGGGCTGGCCCCATTGCTATTCAATTTGGCTCTGAAGTACGTCATACAGAAGCTACCTGTCGATACGCAAGGTACATTTCTATACAAGTCGAACCAAGTGGTAGCCTATGCGGATGACATCAACATTCTGTCACGGTCATTAACAACTGCCAAAGAACTCTTCCTGAAACTCGACAGCGAAGCAAAACTAGTAGGGCTACAAATCAACGAAAATAAAACAAAGTTTATAACGCAGTGAAGGAAAACTACCTCAAATACACAAAAATATCACACTTGGCGAATACAGTATCGAGAATGTTAGCAAATTTGTATATTTAGTCGCCAAAATAACGAGAACGGGCAATGAAAGAGACGAAATACGCCGAAGAATACAGCTCGCAACTAAAATATTTTATTTGGTATTGGTGATCTTGAGGACCAGCTGCGTACACAGGAGAACAAAGCTTCTAGTATACAAATCTGTGATAAGACCTGTGTTATGCTATGGGTGTGAAACATGGACCCTAACCCAAGCATCCGCAAATATATTGAACGCCTTTGAGCGACGCGACGTCGTATATCGCATACAGGAACATCGTAAGCCAAGAGCCAAAATGAAAGTCGTGCATCTGGACCGTCTTGCCCCATATAACACCCAGGGAGAATTGACTACAAATGGCGACACATCTTTTCGGGGCGAAAAGAACTGAGGTGGGGGCAGTGTTACATGTACAAATAATTCTGCGAGCTACTGTCGCAATTGTTTTCACAACCATTAAGAACATCAACAAAACGAATTTACTCGAAACCACAAGGACCCAACAAACATGCTCCATTCATTACGCTGCTGGAATGTTCCCGCTAATTCACCAATGTACGAGAACTGAGTTGAATGATTAGAGACCCTATATAAAGGCGAGCTGAATGAATGGGGTGAATCATTCATTCGACCGCAATAAGAACTGCGATAGTGTGTGGGAAGCGATATTGTTCGAGTAATAAAAAAGTGATTTTCGTAATAGTGAAGTGATTTAGAAAACAATTGTGATAAGAAATTTATGGACAATTGTAAGACTTTTAGTAGTAAAATTAAAATTAGGGAAAGTGTTGAATTGATTATTGTGCATTTTTGTAATTAAATAAACTCTTTTAATTTAATTTAAGAAACATTGCGTTTTCACTTTCCCGGAACATTAAAATTATTGGCCGCGAACCAAAACACGCGACAATATATATATATATATATATATATATATATATATATATATATATATATATATATATATATATATATATATATATATATATATATATATATATATATATATATATATATATATATATATATATATATATATATATGTATATACATACAAGGTGCGTACGGTATTTGAGGACAACTTGAGAGTAAAATTAATTGGCTTGTATTTTTAACAAAATTTAATGAATAGTGCTCTGCAAAATGGTGAGGGTGAGGCGTTGGCTAGTGCCGGGGTCCTCAGTCAACCTTTTGGCGTTCCACGCCGTGTAGCCACCCCGATCCATTACCTCGTCCAGTTGTTACTCTCTTCAGGCTGGCTGATGATTAGAGATTTTCAATAATAAAATAAGTGTAAATGCAATGAATAAATTCAGTTGTACTATAGATGTTTAAAAAATGAACAGTAAAATAAAATTAATTCTTTAAAGTTAACTCTTACCTTGGTTGAGTCAGTTTGGATGGTTATGGTGGCAGGTAAGTATCGTACAGGAAGATTTGATGTGTATCCTATATACATCATCAAGGCTCCCGGGGATAGATCTCACTGTACCACACTTACTTGCTACTCTATCCATCGAAACCAAATCAACAAAGACGAGAGGCTATTTTAAAGGATTTAACTTTATTTTAATGTTCCTTTATTTTAAATTTATATTACAACTGAATTCCTAACTATCTCTTACTTCCAGGCAGCCTGAAGAGGGATACAGCTGGACGAACTAATGGATCGGGGTGGCCACATGGCGTAAAACGCCAAAAGGTCGATTGAGCACCGCAGCATAAGTCAGCGCCTCACCCCTCACCATTTCTTTGATCACCGAACGGCACTTTCAACTCAAACTTAAACCGCAGATGTCACGTTACTACTTGAGCGATGAAATTAAAGAATGGGTAGCAGCACACTCCCTTATTGGACTTGAACACAGTCTGTATTTCGTACGTTGGGTACAAAACCCTTCTGGTATGATCTGTTTACTCAACTTGTTCTAATTGTATTATGCACTACTCTTCTGAGATTTTCATAGTGTTCTCTTTGCATCCTGGTTTTCCTACATAAGTATTCTTTGTACGTCTGAATCTTTTTGTCTAACGCATTCTGGCACTCATCATCAAACCAATCATTTCTCTTGCGCCGGGCTTGATGCTTGATCGTCTGTTCTGTCATAGCCTAAATAACTACTTTCACTTCTATCCAGAGCGTGTGTCTGATAAGCTGGGAACCAGCTAATTGTCGAGACTCTCCGTGAAATTTTTGGCCATAGACACCGCTTAGAGCCTTTCGATGTCAAATTTTTGTAACAGGCTGGTCTTCGCCAAATATACCTTTGACATATGACATCGATAAGTTAATTTCATAAAGTAATTATCAGAGTTACAATTGGCTCCTCGGTATGTACGAACCTCAAGTATGCTTGAGGCCTAACGTCTGGTGATACCCAGGTCATTTTACAAATGCATCGTTGTGCGAAGCAAGTCGAACGTATGACTAGATTTCTGCTACATGTAATGTCAATCAGGCGCTGGGCGTTGTAATTTTTTTCATTGTGCAGGCTATATCTTCCAGTCGTTCCCAGATGAGATAGCACATTGCCAACCTTAGCCTTGAAATCACCGAGAATTATTTTTATGTCGCTTGTAGACAATGAGTCATATAGCCTTTTCAGGTGATTGTGGAACGTTTCCTCCATTTCTCCGTCCTTTCTTCGGTTGGGGCGTGAACATTTATTAGCCAGATTTTGAATATTGTGTGCGATCTCATATCTTGAGTATTATTTCCAGTCCAGTTCATATCCTACTGTTCTATTTATATTGACTCTCCTGCTGTAGAAAGTCTTTAACAGCGCCAGGATAATTGAGTAGTCAGACATTCCAGGATCCAATGCCGTAGTCCTTTTTCCGTTTGCGAAATCGTCTCCGTCAGTCCAATCCACTCCAAGGCCCATCTGCGGGTTTTGAAACATTTTAATGTTATCCAGAAACGCCCAACCTCCATTCCGGCAGCATGGATATAACTTCGATTCCATTATCAGGGGCGGAAGACTCACCTGCACTCTTTTACATCGCCACAAACTAGGCGAAGGAAGGATTTAGTAGCAGAGGTGTAGATATGTTTACAGCTACTAACATTTGTTGGCATTTAATGTCCTATTATTGGGAAATCAGTAAACCCAATGTGCGACCCCGAGACCACCAATTTCACCAATTTCAGGTCCATATATTGACAGATTATGACAGTTTTGTCTTTTACAAATGAAAGAATGGCATCATACACATCAGCCCAACGTTTTATTACTGTTAAAACTTTTTACAAAAATAATGAATTGCCAGTGCAAACATTTCATGCTCTACGTGAAATCGAATAGTTTCACGAAATGGACCCATAAATTGGCTGGCGAGATCGTGTGATTTGACTCCTTGTGAGTTCTTCCTTTGAGGATTTCTGAAGGATCGTATCTACGCTGATGCTTCCCAGACTACTGAAGCATTTAAAAACAATATTCGAGCCAACATACGCCTAATAACGCCGGAAATGTGCAAAAATGTCATCGAAAGTTACAATCATTGTTCGATAGTCTGTAAAGCAGCACGAGGTGCACATATGCCCGAAGTAATGTTTCATATTTAGTTGTAAGGCACCAGATTTTTTTATAATAAATAAACGTTACAGCTCAATCTTCACAAAAATTATGTTTTTTTTTCGACAAAAATGTGTATACTTGTTATGAATCACCCTTTATATATATATATATATATATATATATATATATATATATATATATATATATATATATATATATATATAATAAAATCGGAAATTTTTGTGCTTTTCAGAGTGAAACTCCAATTCGAATAAGATTCAGTATAGCAGTTGAGTCTAAATGACTGATAACTATGAAAATAATCAAAAAGCAAACGCTCAAGTTCAAAATGGCGGCCCCTCATGGCTCAGAAAAGAATTAAAAATGTATATATTAATGGCTACGCAAGTGTTGCCTAAACTTTTATGGAAGTCTTTTAAAATTAACTATTGGAGCTATTTAAGCCAACAAGTTATCACCTTTGTATGGTAACCACTGAGTAATGTGTAAACAGCAAATATGAGAAGGCCGAAAGCTGTATTTATATGTTTATGATAATTTATTATCCGCAGATTTTCAATTAGTAATCCATAGGTGCGCAACTCAATTTTATTAGCAAAATATAAGCGCCTCTACAAAGGATCTCATAACACGAACGTCAACAGATTTATGTTAATAAATATGCATGTGGTACTACGGAAACTGCAGTAAGAACTCTAGTAGCAGGCAAGCCAAATTCTTTTTCGAAATCTTACGCTACATACAAGAAATTGATCTTTCCGGCTGGTGCTGCCAACGGGGATTTTTCGGAGTTTTAACGGTAAAAGTCCTTTGCCGTTATTTGATTTTCTTATCCTATAAATGCAATTTAAAAGAAAGCAAGACGTATCATTTGCCGTAAGCTGGACTCTTCTATGCATCTCCGTTGAAAATTATGCGTGAACATACATGTATATGAAAAAAATAGCAAAAACAAATCTGCGCGATGAATTGATAAACTTCTTTCCATTGGAAGTCGGTTAAAAACTATAGAGCCGATTCTATCAATCAGCCCAAAAACAAAATGTTACTATTATTATTTCCATCATCATTGGTATGACAAGTAGCTACATCGGGTTTGGAATTATAGAAAAATGCTGTCCTGCGCATTGTTTTGATTACATTAGAATAGGTATACCATAGGAGAAATAAGAAAACAAAATTTGATTTCTTATTAGCATCTCCTTGTACGTAGTGATAGTATAGTAAATTATTTGAAAATATAATAAGACCTGTGCTAATTTCCACAATACTAAATTATGTATGGATTTTATGAACATCATTGGTATAAAACAATACACCGTGAGTCCTTTCGTAATCCCTTCAATAGTGTAGTGTGCACAAATTTCACGAAAACTAATAATAATGTACATTTAGGTTTTAGAGTAGAAATGTATTTTGTTGAGTAAAAAAGCTAGCAGCAAATATAAATTAATAATTCTTACATAATATAAAACAAACTTAGTAATAAATTTTATTTAGTTCAGTATCGTCACTTATTAGGGTTTTGTAAAATAATTTACAAAACCCTACTAGTTTCGCGACCAGTCTGTCCGTCGGTCCGTCTGTCCGTCCGTCCGTCCGTCCGTCCGTCCGTCCGTGTGTCACAGCAGTTTTTCTCGGAAACTACTTAAGCTAGAAACATCAAATTTCGTGGGTAGGTGTAAAGCAGTGATCTCTTCAAAGTTCATTTACAGAAAAATTTTATAAGGTATTTAAGGGGGGTCTCCCTATATAGGAGAGTGACCCCCTGAAAATTAAATTTCATTGAAGGTAGCCGATATGGGTGGCGAATGAAAGGTCTTTATAAGAACTTTTCAAAACAGGTCTTAGTTTGGCAAAATTTGCTTTGAGGGGTGCACAGCGAGGGGAAATACACGAAAAATTTGTGTCCCCCCCCTCGCGATTGGACACCTGTGATCCGAAAAATCTGAAAAAAATCAGGAATGTAGGCCTTGGTGAGTGCAATAACAACAAATACGTTAGAAGTCACAATTCGCTCAACTTTGTTAGTAATAGTATGATTTATCGATTTTATGTTTTCTTGAATAAAATCTTAACGGTACACTTAAATTCAATGAAATTCAGTACGTAGATGTCTATTTATAAGGTTGATCTATCCTGAAAGTTTCATAAAGATTGAATCATACTTAGCGAAGTTATAGCGGTTTGAATTTTCCTATATTACTATGGAACAATATGCGCTGCATTTATTACTATGGCAACATATGGCTATGGAACAACATGCGCTTTTTATCGACTCAGACACTACAGTTTTGCTAGGATTTGCCTGAAAATTTCAGGAATGATAGGTATCATGTATATCTTTGAGAATCGGTTCAGCTAGTGGTATCAGTAATCGTAAAACAAAATAGTGGCTGTTTTAAATGCGAAGATTGAATAATTTTGAGTTATTTCTTCCCAACTTCAACGTTTAAGATGCATGCTTTGAACACTTGATTCAATTTAATGAATGACTGAAGATGAGTACCTACAATTAATGCTCATAAGTGAAACGAGTCAAGGAGGTGGGAGAGAGCTCCTAGCAAAAGTGTTTTGTAACCATTCTAGGATTCGAAAAAATTGGCCATTAATCGATGCTAACAGTACAGGAGAGTGGCCCCTGAAAAAAAAATTCATCAAACGTAGCCGATATGAGTATGAAATGAAATTTTTAATGGGAGCTTTTCAAAACAGTTCTTAAACTGTCAGTTTTTGCTTCAGTGGGGGCACGGGGGGAAGTACATGAAAAATGTGCTTCCTCCGTCACGGATGGACATCTGAAATAATTATCAAGGGAGATATTTATGAGTATAACAATAACAAAAACCTCAGAAGTCGAAATTCGTGCTACTTGGTTAATAATGGTATGATCTTCGTATTTCATATTTTCTCCAATGAACTCGTCTTTGACATGTACCTTGATTTGATTCGATCTGGCGACTGCATTTTGAAAATTGAATACAAAACCCTTCCGACATGAGCGTAGGTCTGTTTACCTAACTTGTTTTTATTTATTTATTTTTTTGGTTTTCGTGAATAAATTGAATAACAAGTTGGGTAGACAGACCTTCACTCATGTCAGAAGAGTTTTGTACCTAACTTCTCAAAAATGCAGTCACTTCTCAGAAATGCAGTCAGCAAAACTCACAGTACTAGTGTAATGTTTTTCTTCGAGAAATCTTTGAAATGCGTTTGAATCGGTGGCTGATAAATTGAATTCGGACCTAGCCTGCTCGTAGAAGATCTGACACCAAAATTCCTTTCCTAGCCAGCAGCCACTTTGGAGAAGACCAAGGGTGTCTAGACTAGTTGACCTGCTGGATAAAGTTTGTTAGCACATACCAAGACTTCACGTCTACAACCGATGAGAGGTCGGTTTAGATTTCCTTCCGAAAATCTCGACGGACGACGAAAAATTTTTAGTACTTTTATTGTTTGGAATTCGGTTTACATCATTTGAAAATTTATACCGATGTACATTGAATGAGGTGGGTGGTTGACGGTGCCTTTAACCGTTATGACAAATCGAACGGAAATGTTAACTAGACCCGAAGTTCAAGTGCTATATCTGCTGAAGTCACTAGAGAGGTAGAAATGTTCATATAATGAACCAAATCGAAGGTAGTCGAATCAATTTGAAGCTATAAGGGGAAAATGAAATGTTCAAAAGGTGCGGAAGCTTCGGTACAGTAATGTGTACGGCTATAACCCCACTATATATTATATTTCTATGCCAATGATAAATACCAGTTCTGATCCAACAGAGATTTGAGTGTCATTGAATTGTTATCGGTGAAAATGTGACATTTATATACATGCTATAGAAAGGAATTAACCGAAATTTGTGTTCAGAGGTATGCCATTGTCCACATAAGGATAAACTTCATGTTTTCGATCAGGAGTTTATCCTTATGTTATGTTTATAAAGCAAATTAAGCAATGAATCTAAACCATTAGCCAAATGACCAGTTTTTTTCTTTACTATTTCTATGTGAGGTTAGACTTCAAATCGTATTAAGTTATAATTTGCAGTGATTTGGGAGTAGAAATCAGTTTAAACGTGTCTAAACGGGCATTAGCGCCTAATGCAAAAACAGTGGGGCTTACCGAAGTTAGGCATGGTCTATGCGGGCATAATTGGGTATGCCTAATGAGGACCTAATAAGGCATGCCTAAGCTAACCAATTTTATATATTTAATATTTTAGTGTAACGTGGAGAACCAGAAAAATTTTTAAATAAACATTTTGCAATTTAAAGTGAGATTAGCGATTGTATATTTTTTTCTGTTGAGGCATGTTTAATGTGGACCTAATGTCGCATGCCTAAGTTAGGTATGCCTAATGCTGGCCTAATGAGGGCGGTCTAATTTGGCATGCGTAAACTTGCTCAGTTTAGAATTTGTTTAGGAAAACTCCATTAGGCCCTAATGCCGAACGTAACGCATTACCCCATCAATTCCTAAACACAACGTCTTTAAGTATTGATGGGACTTTCCGCATTAGAACCCAATTGGGTTTACCCTAACAATACGAAAACAATAATTTTACGAACATTTGTAAAACACGATAGTTTCACGAACATTTGTCAAAAACGATAGTCTTACAGATATTCGTCAAAAACAATAATTTTACAAACATTCGTCGAAAGCGAGAGTTTTACGAACATTCGCCAAAAACGATAGTTTCACCACAATCGTCAACAGCGAAAGCTTTGCAAATATACATCAAAAATGGTAGTTTAACGAACATTCGTCAAAAACGAAAGTTTTACGAACATTCGTCAAACACGATAGATATACGAACGTTCGTCAAAAACAATAATCTCACAAAACTTCGTCAAAAGCGATAATTTTACCAACATTCGTCAAAAATGAGAGTTTTGGGAATATTTGTCAAAAACGATTGTTTCACGATAGTTTGGCGATAGCCTTACGAAAGTTTAACGACAGTTTAGCGATATGATTCCGACAGTTGGACGATATTTTCGTGCTAGTTTTAAGATGATTTCACGATAGTTTTGCGATAGTTTGATGACAGTTTTGTGATAGTTTTACTATAGATATATGATAGTTTTATGATAGTTTTACGATGGTGATATAATTTCTTTAAGAAAGTTTTACAACAATTATATAATTATGTAACGATAGTTACATGAAAATTTCACGGTCGTTTTACGGTTTGTTCACAAAAAATCCACTTCCTTGGCAACTGCTTTCTTCACTTTACGAATAAAGTTTCAATCTAGGCGTTGATGAGGTTCGCCTAAATAAGTTTTAATTCAGATAGCGATGGAGCATGTCCTAATATTTCCTAATTTAGGCGGTGATAGAGCTTGCCTAAACAGTTCCTAAATTAAGCACAAATTTCTTGTTGTGTAAAATCGAAGCAAAATAAAATTTCTTGGTAGTAAGTTCCAATTACCCGTAGAAAATGAAAATGCATAGCTTTAAATACTTTTAAGTACAGATATGATGTGGTGATGATCACTTTTTCCCAAGTTAGGCACGCGTAATATAGGCCAAATGGGGCCCAATGTGGCATGCCTAAATTGAATCAAAACATTTCATCGCATATATTTTGCACGAGAGCTAACTTGTTGCGCTTATGTATATATACATATGTATATATATGTATACATACATATATATATATATATATATATATATATATATATATATGTATATATATATATATATATATATATATATATATATATATATATATATATATATATATATATATATATATATATATATATATATAGGGTGCCTACGGTATTTACGGACATGCATAAATGTGACTTTAACTTCGCGAATTTTTTTTTTTAATTTTTTTCCTTTTCAGATAAGAAATGGCGGACTACAACATCACTCGAGAAATGAAGAGACATGCTGGCATCGTCACTATATGTGTGAACCATACAGATTTAGAGATCTCTAATTTTCTTAATTACTCCCGTTCATTCATGCATAAGGTTCGCCGTGAATTGGAAGCATCAAGAGGTGATATGGATTCGGTTGCAAAACGCAAAAAGCACGAACAACGTTCCGACACTGTCCGATCTGCAGAATTTTTCGAACAAGTGCAAGCGATCATAGACGAGGACCCTTCAAAATCAATGAGGGTCTTTGCGAGTGAGCTTCATGTTTCTGAGCGCCTTATTCGTAGAGTTGTCCACGAAGATCTTCGGTACCTAAAGTCGGAAGGAGCACGGGAACAGAGAGTTCTCCGATCAAAACGTCTTTTAAACAAAATCAAACACCCTGAGGCACCCAAAATGTTATGGTTTTTTTCCGACGAAAAAAATATTGACCAAGACCAAACGACCAATCGCAGGAATGACAGATGGCTATGTTCAAATCCTATGGAGGTTCTTGTTGTTATGCATAACAAGTTTCCAGCTACTGTTATTGTTTTAGGTGTTGTCAGCAACGAAGGACATGTTATGTCACCACACTTTTCTACTCAAGGACTTAGAGTGAAATCTGCTGCATACATCGAGGTTTTGAGACGGTAGTGAAACCCTGGATAGACAAAGTAAGCGGAGGCAGACCATACATTTTTCAACAAGACTCGGCTCCTTCACATAAAGCGATGGCGACACAAGATTGGATGGCCGAAAATTTTCATGACCACATAATACCGAACCTATGGCCACCTAGCTCCCCAGACCTTAATCCTTTGGATTAGTACGTATGGGGCGTAGTTGAGCGTGAGACCAATTAGCGTCCTCATCATACCACTTCTTCGCTGAAGACTGCTATTAATGACGTTATGGTCAATATGAACAAGGAGCATTTGATTCGGGCATGTAATCGCTTCCGGACCCAGATCAAAGAGGTTATTGCTCCTAATGGCGATTTTATTGAATAACTTTATACCCATATATTAATTTAACGCTGTATAAAGAATTCCTGAAATTTCATTAAATTTTGTTAAACATACAAGCTAATTAATTTTACTCTCAAGTGTTCCTCAAATATTTTATATATATATATATATCTATATATATATATATATATATATATATATATATATATATATATATATATATATATATATATATATATATATATATATATATATATATATATAATGTATATAAATATATATATATATATATATATATATATATATATATATATATATATATA
Source organism: Odontomyia ornata (assembly GCA_963969285.1). Classification (NCBI taxonomy): domain Eukaryota; kingdom Metazoa; phylum Arthropoda; class Insecta; order Diptera; family Stratiomyidae; genus Odontomyia; species Odontomyia ornata. Next base: position 203,512,088 of record OZ017739.1, read on the forward strand.
TATATATATATATATGTATATATATATATATATATTTATCTATACATACATATTTATCTATGTATATATATATTTATCTATGTATATATATATATATATATATATATATATATATCTATATATATATATATATATATATATATATATATATATATATATATATATATATATATATATATATATATGTTTATCGCAACTGTGGATTTCCTTGAAAAGTGTGAATACTTTAAGTATTTCGGGAAGTGAAGAGAATGGTTAGTATTGTTAAGAAATTTATATGTTATTTGTTGATTTTACCAAGAAAGTTTGTGTTTAGGAACTGTTGAGGCAAACTCCGTCACCGACTGAATTAGGAAGTGCTTAGGCAAGCTGCATCACTGTCTAAATGAGGACATATTTACGTAAGCCCCATCACTGCCTAATTTAGGTAATGCATTGCGTTCGGCATAAGGGCCTTATGCGGAATCTACATTAGGCCCTAACGCCTGTTTATGCATGCCTAATTAGGGTCTAATGACTGGTTAAATCGAATTTCTACACGAGAGACATTAAGATTGTCACTCGGCTAAAATCAACTAGGCTATTTACGAGTACCATTATCCAGGGTGTACAACGAGGAGGACTCTTAAATTAACTACCCAAATTTAGACAGTGATGTGATAATACGTTACGTTCGGCATTAGAGCTTAATGCAAAACTCTATTTAGGGCAAAATGGTTACCTAAATTGAATTTCTACTCGGGAGGTTACAGACATGCAAGTTTAGTTGTAATTGAATTTATGTATTAATAAATATTTTCAATCTTTAAAGCTTCAGACTAAAGCGATGAAAATAGCATTTTGAAGCTTTTTAAAGAATTTCCTATTATTAGGACTGAACAATGATGTATGCACACAAGTAGTGTGATATATTCCAACTTCGTGGAGCCCAGGGTATCATTTGCGCTTACCACTGGAGGACAAGCAGACATTATGTTGATGTTAGTGGCAACAATGAGTTTCTTTTCAAAATTTACGCACAACAACCAACACTCAAAAATTAACTCGGTGATATATTCTAACTTCGTGGAGCCCAGGGTATCATTTGCGCTTACCACTGGAGGACAAGCAGACATTATGTTGATGTTAGTGGCAACAATGAGTTTCTTTTCAAAATTTACGCACAACAACCAACACTCAAAAATTAACTCGGTTTTTCAACGTTTGGATCTTATAAATGTCTAAACCAACTTGCCATTCAGCCACATTCCCATGAAGGCGCTTCGTCTTGTCTTAACCATTGTCAACTCCATTGTAATTCTTTTTTGACGCCACTATCTCCTGAAATTCATTGTCAAGAGAAATCCTGACATCATGCTTCCCCTGGAAAGCCTCCTCAATTTGTGACACTCAATGACATCCAAAGATTTTCAATTCGTAAGAAACTATGTGATGATTTGTGATGGAAGAGATGGTACCGGCATATTAGTAAGAAGACCCTTTTGTGTCTAACATATTGATAAATTCAGATTCAAAAACTTTAAATTTCTTGCAGGATTCTTCATCGAAGTTTTCCTGTCATGTGGAGATAATCTTTTCGCTAACTCGGCCTATGCAACGGTAGGAAACATTTCCAAATCCAATGAAGAGCTCGATTTCTTGTTTAAAATTCTTCAATTGAACGGGCTGCACAACTATTAATTCTTGCATGTGATCCTAATGCTCGGCTTATATCATGGCTGAGCGCCAACAATAACCAAAGAGGTGTATCAAGGATAATAGCGAGCCAAATTGGATACAGGTTCAATCTATAGGAGTAGGAGTCCCCAACAATCCATAACAGAAATTGGTGGTGCTCCCTTACTATAGTGACCATGATGTCATTCTAATGGACGTAAATCATCAAAAGAATGATGTCTTTCTCATTCCTATTCAAAATGTCAGTGATCGGCTTAATTTCAGAAAAAAAATTGGCAAAAGTTTCACAAGAAGTTTAATTGGTAAATCAGAAGCAATATCCACCTACTGAAAGCGATAAATCCCGCCCAATGTTTCCTAATGACAGTAACATAACTAACTATTAAATATATCTCATTTGTCAACGCCGAAGAAGCTGTTATTGGAAACAATTGAGAAAGTAGTTCACAAGCTTTAAACTCGAAACAATATGGTAGAATATGTAGCACCAACCAAAACAGGGTTGAAGGATCGCAAAGTTTTCTTCTCACACGCGGCAAAATATTTATCGGTGATTTCTGGACTACAACTATCCCTCGCTGGCCTTCTTGAAATGACCGGAACTTGATCCATTCTTACTTATCAGCAGCCAATGGGCCAAGCAACTGAGTGGTACTAGCCCATATGGCCTGTTCATAAAAGTGAATAATATGTTCCTTAAGAAGTTTTGAGTGTATATGTTGACAACTGAAGTCACTAGAAGAGAGGTAAACCTTCCAGATAGGGTTGGCATCGAGATTATTTGTATGACTTCGAATATCGATAGAAATAATTGCATGTGATGGTTTATAGAAATTTGCTTGAATTGGAACTCATTTTGAATTGGTCCACATGTCAAACGCTAAGGAGGGGAGCCAAATTCATTCAGGAGTCGTTGAAGCAAAAGTTTCAAGCCTCAACGGTAAATCGATTCTTTGTTTCCGTGAAACATAGACCTCCGACCTCATACCGAGCGGAAATCTTTTTGATTATTTTTAGGGTTTTGTAAAATAATTTTACAAAACCCTTCTAAAACCGCGTCCTGTCTGTCCGTCTGTCTGTCCGTCCGTCCGTCCGTGTGTCACAGCAGTTTTTCTCAGAAACGACTTAAGCTAGAAGCATCAAACTTTTTATGTAGGTGTGAAGTGGTGCTCTCTTTAAAGTTCAACTACAAAAAAATTTTATAAGGTATTTAAGGGGGGTCTCCCCATCTAGAGGAGTGCCCCCCCCCCCGAAAAAAAAATTCATTGAAGGTAGCCGATATGGGTATCAAATGAAAGGTCTTGATGATAACTTTTCAAAACAGGTCTTAGTTTGGCAAAGTTTGCTTGGAGGGGCGCACAGGGAGGGGAAATACACGAAAAATTTGTGTTTAGCTATGAAGATATATATTTCATGTTGGGTAAACCGACCTACGCTCATGTCAGAAGGGTTTTGTATTCAATTTTCAAAATGCAGTCACCAGATTGAATAAAGTCAAGAAGCATGTCATTGACGATTTTATTGGAGAAACTATGAAATTCGAAGATCGTACTATTATTGACAAAGTTGAACGAATTTTTGGGGGGTCACTCCCCTACATGGGGAGAACTTTAAAGAGAGCACCACTTTACACCTACATAAAAAATTTGATGCTTCTAGCTTAAGTAGTTTCCGAGAAAAACCGCTGTGACGCACGGACGCACAGACAGGACGCGATTTTAGAAGACTTTTGTAAAATTATTTTACAAAAACCTAAAAACAAGAAATTATGTGGTATTGACAGCATTCCCAATATAATGTTACGGCACTTACCTGAGTCTGCTATTAGAAACTATTGCATATTACTCAAAAACAGTGGAAAAAGGCTAAGGTGTTTCCGATTTTGAAAAAAGCAGGTAGTCTCCATGCCGCTAAAGCTTGTCACAAGCAAAACTGCCTCCTTTTCAGCATCCGGCTGCCAGTGGATATATTAAATAGGCACTAAATAATAATAAACAGAAGGCAAAAAAAGCTTTTCCGTAATGTCTATAATGTAACGTAATTAACACATAGATACAATTATTATTGTAAACTTTACTTTTTAAGTCATTACAATCACAACCCATCGTTGGAGCAAAGAGATGTCGTGGAAAATACCGGATCCTGACAGCAACAGCGTCAAGCATACCGGACCCCAACCATCCTTGCTTTTAACAATATGGGTGAGTCCTAAAATGACTCTTCTCGTACCCGGAAAGGATGAAGGCAGCACTAGCACTCACGAATTACCATGGCGGATGGCTAAACTCGTAAACAAAACTACTTTTGTGAAAAAACACTCTCGCATATCAAGGACGCAAGCGTTCTACAATATGAGCGAAGACCCAAATGGCTCATCACGAATTACCATGACGGATGGCTTAACTCGTAAACGAAATGACTTTCGCGAAAGAACACTCCACCATATCAAGGACGGAAGCGTCCTATTTTATATTTAAAATTCTGCAGGGAGCCAACAATGCGTCAATGAGTTTAATAAGATAAACAATCTACATATTAAGTTGGCCTTACCTGTCGCGGATGGATTCGACATCGCGCTTGGAAGCCTATTTGTCAGTGTGGGCGCTAGCAGCACATTTCACCCCTCACTCATCCGTACACGTGGACAAATCACTTTCAGACTTTAAACTACTCGTATTTTACGCCACCAAACATCTTATTTTGATCAGGTTCCGCGAGCATGACATGTTTGTAAACATAAACAATCAGTCCAAACGTCAGTTCTGTCTTGTCGCAGCAAACCAGTTCAAGAATCGTTCGAGACTCGAACTGATTGCGACGCTCCATTTATTGATTAGAGATTGGTTTGAGGTTATGCTGAATATAAGTAGGCGCAGTTTGGGAAACTTCGACCAGAAAGACTTTGTTACTTTTTTATGGAATTGTTTGCAGCTACATATAAATGAGTTGCATATTTTGAATAATAATTTTTCTGAAAAATTATTAGAGAAGAAAAATGTTAGAAGAAGGTGGTTTCGACGTGTGCACTAATTCTCCTCAGGCCATCACACTTAGATACACACCGGTGATGGCGACCACCATGCTCAGAGGTGAGGGAGTAAATTTTTAACTTTTCTACTAATGCAAACTCAATATGTTTTTGTTTCTGCAAGTTATATTCAAGGTAAATTTCTCTTGTAAGTACTTGTATTAGCTAAACTTTTTAATTGGATCATTTCACCCTTTTCACATCAATTTAATGTAAATCTATACGACAAATTTGCTCTACATTTGAAGCTTTATCTAACGTCGCGCGGATATCGATCACTCTTTCGGATGGCTCCGATAGCTTTTTAAATTACTTTTTTATGGAATTGTTTGCAGCTACATATAAATGAGTTGCATATTTTGAAAGAGTGATCGATATCCGCGCGACGTTAGATAAAGCTTCAAATGTAGAGCAAATTTGTCGTATAGATTTACATTAAATTGATGTGAAAAGGGTGAAATGATCCAATTAAAAAGTTTAGCTAATACAAGTACTTACAAGAGAAATTTACCTTGAATATAACTTGCAGAAACAAAAACATATTGAGTTTGCATTAGTAGAAAAGTTAAAAATTTACTCCCTCACCTCTGAGCATGGTGGTCGCCATCACCGGTGTGTATCTAAGTGTGATGGCCTGAGGAGAATTAGTGCACACGTCGAAACCACCTTCTTCTAACATTTTTCTTCTCTAATAATTTTTCAGAAAAATTATTATTCAAAATATGCAACTCATTTATATGTAGCTGCAAACAATTCCATAAAAAAGTAATTTAAAAAGCTATCGGAGCCATCCGAAAGAGTGATCGATATCCGCGCGACGTTAGATAAAGCTTCAAATGTAGAGCAAATTTGTCGTATAGATTTACATTAAATTGATGTGAAAAGGGTGAAATGATCCAATTAAAAAGTTTAGCTAATACAAGTACTTACAAGAGAAATTTACCTTGAATATAACTTGCAGAAACAAAAACATATTGAGTTTGCATTAGTAGAAAAGTTAAAAATTTACTCCCTCACCTCTGAGCATGGTGGTCGCCATCACCGGTGTGTATCTAAGTGTGATGGCCTGAGGAGAATTAGTGCACTCGTCGAAACCACCTTCTTCTAACATTTTTCTTCTCTAATAATTTTTCAGAAAAATTATTATTCAAAATATGCAACTCATTTATATGTAGCTGCAAACAATTCCATAAAAAAGTAATTTAAAAAGCTATCGGAGCCATCCGAAAGAGTGATCGATATCCGCGCGACGTTAGATAAAGCTTCAAATGTAGAGCAAATTTGTCGTATAGATTTACATTAAATTGATGTGAAAAGGGTGAAATGATCCAATTAAAAAGTTTAGCTAATACAAGACTTTGTTGCTAATTCGGAATTGGATGAAAGGTGGATGCCCGGTCATCGTTCCTTTCGATTAGCGGAAAACCGCCGTTGTGACATATCTATATAAGGGAGTAAAACGCGTGAGCGGGTCTCTTTTTGGTGACATAATTCTTGGGTCAGTGAGTGTTTGGCTGGCGGTTAATGCGTGCGCGAAGTGATCGCGAAAGTTGTACAGTTATGGATCTTCCGTAGAATCAGAAATCTAAAGAATTAAGTACTTATGAGGAAGTGAATATTGGCGGTAAACTTGTGCGCGAAGATATTATAGCCGCGGACGTGACTACTCTAAAGAACTAACGCACCCGCGCAACATTCAGGGTTCGGCAGAAGGGGGGGGGGGGGGGTGGGTCCGCTACGGAAAAGGTCAACAAGCGGTAGCAGAAAGGGGTCCCCAACAGTATAGCGGAGAAATATTTTGCTTTGTAACTATTTTGTTGATTGGTCGAAATACAAGAACTAATTTTAAACTAGAGTCATTTCATATCTTAGTGTTTTTTTTTTTAATATTGCCGTTTCCTTTTTTTCTTTGTTTTTCTTCTCAATTTTTCTTAATTTTCAGCGGTACTTTGACTCAGGAAGAGGTAAGTAGGAGAAGTCATAGAAAACAAACCTAGTGGCAGTTTCCTTTTTTGGGTTCCTCCTTAGGTCTCCCTCGCAAAATGCGATACGTCCCCTGAAAGAATTAGTTGCGTAGGTAATAAGAGGAGCGTATTAGGTGTCTCGCTTGGTGGCTTTGGGGGTCCACTGACGAAACGAGTGGCGCTCACGCCCATTCTTCATGGGCTATCCGGGTCCGAAGGCTCACAGCCAGAATATTCTCTACGAATAAATTAAATCGGCGTATTCCTTGCGCGAAGTTGAAAATTGAGTCAAGTTCACGTTACGCAGATTGTTTAAAGGTGTAAAGTGAAGTGAAAAGTGTGTTGTTTCGGGAATTTAAAACAGTGGAGTATATAATTTTTGTTTTTTTAGTGCAGTGGAAGTTTTAATTTGAAGAGAAATGGCCCAATCATCTGGAAGACAGGAGTTTATTTTAATTTTGCAGTAGGATCAATTCCCGTAAAAGCAGGATTTAATTTAATTTTACCGCAGGATCAATTTCCATTGCGGTGAAGTGTGGAACAAGTCACAGAATTGAATTTTTCTGCGTAAGTGGTTCAAACCATTTTCTTATTTTTTTAAGTTCAAGTAGAGTTAAGTACTTTTTTTTGTTAGATGAATAATATATTTATCTTTTATTAAAAGAACAAGTGGTTTTATTTAGTTCTAGTTACTATAATAAGGTACAATTAATTTAGTTTTAACATGACTGAATAGGAGTGCTCACGATGAAGGCAGTGAAGATATTGGTGGATCGGCTGAGTCAAGGTTAGTTAACTTATGAGTTGCAAGTCAGAGGCCAGTAGTATGGTACCGTCGAAGAGATGAGGAGGTTATTACGGCGTGCTTTGAAAGCGGAGCAACGTTTTGAGGCATCAACGATTAAAAGGCAAGCCTATCCGTTTACTCCCCAGGATGACATCGTAGCTTTGCTATAGAGACACTGGAAGAAGTGCAGACCTTGTTGAGAACCTTCATCGGTAACACAAACAGTGGCAATTTTGAAAAATTTAAAAAAAAAGTCAAGTTCGGAGTGAGGCGCTTGGAACACGTGCAGCCTGAGGATCAAGAGCAAGAGGATAAGGTTTCAAAGGAGAAGACGGAGCTATGGTTGGCAATGGGGGAATTGACGGAGAAAGCGGAAGTTGACGAGGATGGCGGAGAGGAGCAGCTTCCGACAGGAGAGGCTCAACCGGCAGCTATTTCAACCCCAAGAGTTGAGCGGGAAATGATTAATAAGCCGGATATTTCTGAATGGAGAATAAAATTTTCCAGTAGATGGCCCAGTTCTTTAAATGCTTTTTGGAAAGATTTGAAGAACTGCGGGTGGTCAAAGGCGTATCTAAGGTGCAACTCTTCCGGATGACTGCCGAGTTGTTTGAGAGTAGAGCACTGATTTGGTTCGAGTCTGTGGCTGCAAAGGTGGTTAGTTGGGACGAACTGTGTGTGGAGCTGAAGAAGGAATTTCTACCTTCTGATTGCAATGATAAAATTTGGAAGAAAATAAAGCACCGCACTCAAGGAAGGGATGAGTCGATTGGGGTGTATATGGCGATGATGGAAGGTATGTTCCGACGGCTGGTCGAAAAGTGTTCGGAGAAAGAGAAGTTGAAAATCTTCTGCCTCAATATAGCTCCTTTCTCTCAGGAGCAACTTACAATGCGGTCCATCTCATCAGTGGGGGAATTCATTTCTTTGGGCAGGGAGTCGGAGCAAACCCGTTCATTAGTCCGAGGTCTTGTACCACCTAATCTGAAGACAATGAGATTGGTCCACGAGGAAGTTCCAACAGTTGATGAAGTAACTGTAGAAAGTAACGCTACAGCAACCAGATGCTGGAATTGCAAAGGGATCGGCCACATGTCTCGTGAGTGTCGTCAGCCACGGAGATGGTTTGGTTGTGGACATCTTGGAGCAACCAAATACAACTGTCTGACTTGCTCTTCTCAACGGAATCAAGAGGCTGTACAGCTAAAGTTATCGGAAAACGAGCGCAGTGCTCATTGAGCGGCGGAATTAGCACCGACATCTCAGAAGAACAGAGAGCCGTGGCTAATCTTAATTATCTCTTATGCCTAGTAACGGAGACGAGCACTCACACCTAGAAGTTTGGGTATTAGGTAAGAGTTTCAAAGGTCAGGTGGATTCTGGGGCATCGAATACAATTGTTGGTCAATACGGGTGGAATATAATGAGGAAACTGTGTATTGAATACATCTCCGCGGACTATCGTGCAGTTAAACTAGCGGATATTGGGCAGTGGATCAGGGAAGGGCAATCTTGGGTGCCTTTAAGGTTGCAAGGGAAAACAGAATGGCTGGAAGAATTGTTGGTATCCGCATTGGCACACAAGTTGATCCTTGGAGTAGATTTTTTGCGTCGATTTGGGTTGAGTTTGAATCTAAGGGAGAATCGCTGGAAGGGTACATTTACATAGTAGGTCAGTATTGATGCAGGCCAAAAAAGACAGTAGGATCAACTGGTGGAGGAGGAGCTCCAGAAGATGGGTGAGGGATTGGGGTGTACGATTTTTTTGAAGCACGTTATTGAGACGGAGTCAAGCCCATTAAACAGAAGTATTATCCCGTCTCTACGGCTATACAAAAGTATATTAACTCGGAGTTGGAGGAAATGCTGGCGTTAGGGGTAGTGGAACCTTCCACGAGTGCGTGGTCTTCTGGTCAACAAGGAGGATGGCTCGTACAGATTCTGCGTGGACTTTAGGAAAGTCAATGAGGTATCAACTCGAGATGCCTATCCGCTTTCGTACATTTCAGCCATACTAGATAGGTTGCGAGACGCAAGGTTCTTGTCCATGCTGGACATCAAATCGGCTTATTGGCAAGTGTCAGAGGCTGCGGATTCTCGAGAGTTCATGGCATTTACCGTCCCAGGAAGGGGGTTGTTTGAATTTGAAAGGATGCCTTTCGGCTTATCAAATACACCTGCAACCTGGCAGCGACTTATCGATAGGGTGTTGGGTCCAGAAATGGAACGATTTGTCTTCACCTATTTAGATGTCATCATTATTGTGACACCTTTGTTTGGCAATCATGTAGAGACCGTAGCCGAAGTTTTCAAATGCTTGAGAGAGTCCGGTCTAAAATTATGGTGGAATAAGTGCCATTTTCGTCGATCTCTGCTACAATACCTGGGATACGTGGTCAATGAACACGGTTGAGACGTAGACACTGAAATGATTGAAGTAATGCTGAATATTCCCCAGCCACGTTTGGTGAAGCAGGTTCGGTAATTTGTTGGTATGGTTTCCTGGTACCGGTGATTTATGCCGGACCATACTTCATTGATAGCCCCGTTTACGGATCTTCTGCCGACGACTAGTAAGTTTGTTTGGACACTATTAGGCCAGTCATCGTTCGAGCGTTGTAAGTTGAAGTTAGCGTCAGCACCAATTTCGACTTGTCCGGATTTCCAAGTCCCTTTTAACGTGCAGACGGACGCATTGTTCAGCTAGGCCTTTCCTAAGAGAGAGAAGGTTATTTGTTATTTGAGCCGTGCCTTAACTAAGGCAGGGTGGACATATTCTACAAACGAAAGAGAATGCTTGGCAGTCCTCTGGGTAGTGGAGAAGCTTCGGCCCTATATTGACGACTCCAGTTTCCGTGTCATTACTAGCCATCATTCTATGGTATGGCTTAATAACTTGAAGGACTTAACGGGTAAATTGGCCTGCTGGGTCATCCGTCTACAACAATTCGATAATGAAGCGAAACATAGACGAGATAAAGAGCACTTAGTTCCAGACGCTTTATCCAGGTCAGTTGCAGTGGATACGGCCCAAGGGGTGGATAAAGTCGTTGATATTTGGTATGCGCTGATGAAATGCGGAGCGAACAATGTAGCAATATGCCAAGTGGAGGGTCAAGAACGATACGCTGTGGAAACTTGTTCCTGGACGTTATCTTGATTTAGAGTGGGTTGGAGCATAGAAGAAAATGTTATTGAAAAGAGAAAGAAGAGAGGAGCTTCGGCAATTTCATGATCACTCGATAGCTGGCCACGTGGGAATCGACAGAACGTTAAATCATTAGCATTATTATTGGCTGCGGATGTGCGAAACTATGTCCGAAGTTGTAAAGTGTGGCAAATGGTTAAAGTGGAGCGGAAAACACAAGCTGCGCATATGGTTTCACGCAGTGGGGAGGCATTCCAGCCATGGGAGAAATATGTGTAGACGTAGTAGCGCTCTTGAGATGTTCAACTCGTGATCACAGATATTTTCTAATGTTGGATTATGTTAGCAAATTTTTGCCACTGTTTCCACTCCGGAAGGCCATGACAAAAAGGTTTGCCGTTTCTTGGAAGATCAAGTGCTCCTAGTGTTCCGAGTACCCAAATATCTTGTTTGCGACAATGGAGTACAATCTCGGGGAAAAGAACTGCAACGATTAGTGGAGGGTTATGGGGTGCAGATTATAGTCTCTGTACTCTACCATACGTAGGCAAATCCAGCAGAACGCCGAAACCAAGACATTAAGCAGATGTTGCGTGCTTTTGCTTCAGAGAACCAACGCGCATGGGATCAATACTAAGCTCACATCGGTTGTGCTCTTTGGACTTATAGATATGAGGTAATGAAGATGTCGCCTTACTTCTATAACTTTGTAAGAGAGATGGTGACCTTCCATAGCAGTTCCTAGGCCCCAGAGAGTTTCCATACGGGATTGAGTCCAGAAGTTAGAACAGAGAAGCTTGGAAGGATCTGAGAGTAGATAGGGCGACAGGTGTAAGCAGACGCAAGAAAAAGCAGTGGAAAGTATAACCTTTGGAAAAGAGACGTAGCCTATCAGGTGGAGGATTGGGTATGGAGACGAAATTATCCAATCCCGGATGCAGCTTGATATTTTTCAGCCAAACTTGCTGCCGAATATTTGGGTCCTTATCATATTAAAGATAAGTTATCGGGGTGGGCCTATTTGCTTCAAGAAAACTCGGAAAGAGCCGGAGGGGTCTGGCAAGTCAAGGGCTTAAAGGCCTACATAGAGTAGCATAAACATTACCAATGTTAGTCGAAGGGAAAGTTGGATGAACGAGTTTTGAAGTTAGATTTGCGAGTTAGTATACGGGGGGACGACACATCACACAGAAGATCTCCGTAGAAAAAAATGTAAGGCTAGACCCATTATATTGAGTTCGTTTTTGGTTGCCGTTGCTTCTTTAGGTTGGCAACTTTTGTTGATTTATTTTCTCGTTCATCTCTCTTTATCTTTTCATTTATCCATTTCCTGTTCAACTTCTTTTGTCGTTTTTTCCCTTTCATTTTATGGTATGGAGAGGGTACATTTCCTTAAAAGAAGAACATACAAATTGAATTAGTATATGGATGTTATCCCCTGAAATGGAGTTTTGGTTTGGATAATTGAGTAAGGAGGGAAATGACTGCTGGATCAATAGGAGTTTCAGGGTTCTATTATGGTTTACATTGGATTTTTGTATGTTTTTATGTCAGATTATCAGATCCTGGGTATAGAACCTGCGGCATTCGATGAACTCGTAGCAGATATTTGATTTTAGAAATTTTGGTGATGGGTTACGTATAGAATTACATATCTTCTCCTAGTAGTTAGCAGGTATTGAGTTGTTAAGCATTTTGGTGGTATGTTACGTAAAGAACTACATATTTTTCCCTTCGTAGGCAGCAGGCAGTAAGTCATTAAACATTCTGGTGATGGACTATCTAGGAAATCGTTTACAATTCACATAATAGTATGTAGAGTATTTTTGGCCTAAGCGGGGTTCGTAACCTTGTAAGTTTTTTCTGTTGCCTTTTGTATTTTTATTTTTTCTTTGCGCATAATAACCTAACGTGTTCAGCTTAGTGAGTAAGAGAAGTGCTAGATATTTTCCCTATTTTTCTTCTTTTTCACTAGAAATAGGTTAAGGCAGAATCTTGGATTTTAATTTCCGCATAGCTATAGCATTGAATTTTGGGCTTGCCGTTGTTTAGCTTAGAGACTTTACCAAGGTATTCATATTATCAGTTTTTAAAACCAGAAATTGTTTACTAGCCTTTAAAAAGGGAACCCAGCAGTATTAGGGAAGTTAAACCCATTCGATTTGTGAGTGATTTAGGTCTCAAACAAGCGCAAGGTTAGCTCATGTAGTTGGCATTAGGTGGAGGTAGAGTGAATTTCCGGGAAAATTGTCTTTGAGCTGAGGGGGGGTCTGTTAAAAGTGAAACTTCCTCCTTCTCAGCATCTAGCTAAATGCAAATAAACAGAAGGCAAAAAATGCTTTCCGAGCCAAGGTCACTGCTTTGCGTAATGTCTATAATGTAACGTAATTAACACGTAAATACAATTATTATTGTAAACTTTACTTTTTAAGTCTATGTAATCACAGCCCATCGTCGGAGCAAAGAGACTTCTTGAAAAGTACCGGACCCTAACAGCAACAACGTCAAGCATACCGGACCCCAATCATCCTCGCTTTCAACAATATGGGTGAGATCCAAAATGACTCTTCTCGTACCCGGCGAGGATGGAGGTAGCACTAGTACTCACGAATTACCATGGCGAATGGCTAAACTCGTAAATAAAACTACTTTTGCGCAAAAACACTCTTTCATATCAAGGAGACAAGCGTTCTTCAATATGAACGAAGACCCAAAATGACTCTTCTCGTATGAGAAAAGGATGGGGGCAGCACCACCAATCACGAAAACTCTTCAGGGAGCCGACAACGCGTCAATGAGTTTAATAAGATAAACAATCTACATATTAAGTTAGCCTCACCTGTTGCGGATAGATTCGACATCACGCTTGGAAGCCTATTCGTCAGTGTGGGCGCCGGTAGCACATTTCATGCCTCACTCCCCCGTACACGCGGACAAATTGCTTTTAGACGTATTATACGCGAACAAATTTTCATACTTCCGACTTTAAACTTTTTCACGCCACCAGACTTCTTATTTTAATCAGATCCCGCGAGCACGTCATATTTGTAAACATAAACAATCAGTCCAAACGTCAGTTCTGTCTTGTCGCAGCAAACCAGTTCAAGAATCGTTCGAGACTCGAACTGATTGCGACGCTCCATTTATTGATTCGAGATCGGTTTAAGGTTATGCTGAATAAAAGAAGTCGCAGTTTGGGAAACTTCGACCAGAAAGACTTTGTTGCTAATTCGGAATTGGATGAAAGGTGGGTGACAGGTCATCGTTCCTTTCGATTAGCGAATAACCGCCGTTGTGACATATCTATATAAGGGAGTAAAACGCGTGAGCGGGTCTCTTTTTGGTGACATAATTTTTGGATTAGTGAGTGTTTGGCTGGCGGTTAATGCGTGCGCGAGGTGATCGCGAAAGTTGCACAGTTACGGATCTTCCGTCGAATTAGAAATCTAAAGAATTGAGTACTTATGAGGAAGTGAATATTGGCGGTAAACTTGTGTGCGAAGATATCAAGCCGTGGACGTGAAGTAATTTATCAAACAGTGCGAACTAGATGTTTAGTGAGCGTGAGGCCGGAAAAAAACGAGTGAAAGAAAATTCAGTGGATGAATAGTGAATCTTCTTACCAGGACAGTGAAAGACGGTTAAGCCGCAAGTTATGCGTAGAATAAAGGGAATTCCTTAGTTACACATGGGTTGCGGTTGCTTGAAGCCTTTGGGAGCGGCTTTTGTTTGAAGGACAAGTTTTGGGGAATTCGAGGGGGAAGAGAACTATAAACCGAACTCACAACTTTAATCGGAGTGAAGATTTTAATCATCGTTTTGGGGAATTCTAGCGTCAGGAAGATTTGAAGCAAAACCACTACTCGAAAGAACTAACGCAACCGCAACAATCCCGGGTCCAGCGGAAGGGGGGGGGATGGGTTGGGTCCACTACGGAAAAGGTTAACAAGCGGTAGCAGAAAGGGATCCCCAACGGTATAGCGGAGAAATACTTTGCTTTGTAACTATTTTGTTAATTGGTCGAAGTAGATGAACTAATTTTAAACCAGAGTCATTTCATGTCTTAATGTTTTTTTTCAATATTGCTGTTTGCTTTTTTTTCTTTGTTTTTCTTCTCAATTTTTCTTAATTTTCAGCGGTACTTTCACTCAGGAAGAGGTAAGTAGGAGAAGTCATAGAAAACAAACCTAGTGGTCCAACTGCAGTAGGAAGCAGTTTCCTTTTAAGGTCTTTGTAAAATTTTTTTTTACAAAGACCTACTAGTTTCGCGACCTGTCTATCCATCCGTCCGTCTGTCCGTGCGTCACAGCTAGTTTTCTCAGAAACTATAGAAGCTAGAATGCTCAATCTTTGTGAAAAGGTCAGAAGTAATAGTATCTCAAAAGCTAAGCTCTTACCAAAAATTTAAAAAGTTTTTAAGGGGGGTCCCCCATAATAACGGATGAGCCCCAAAAAATTATTTTTAAACCAAAGGTAGTCGAAAGGGGTATCAAATGAAAGGTCTTGACTAGAACTTTTAGAACCTGAAATAAAAAGATCATTTTATGAATTAGGGGGTCCAGGGGAAGGCAAAATGTACCCAAAGATTGGGTCTTCCCCTCCCTCGCGATTGGACACCTTTGAGCCGAAAAATCTGAAAATTATCACGAATGCAGACCTTTATGAGTACAAGAGCAATAAATAACTCAGAAATCGAAATTCACTCAACTTTGTTAATAATAGTATGATTTGTAGATTTCACATTTTCGCCCATAAAATCAAAACGGTACCTTCAAACTCACAAAATTTAATTGAAATCGAATCATAATCAAGTGAGTTATAGTGATTTTAATTGTATTGAATTACAACAACAATAACACGTGTTTATGATTGACATATATTTTAAATTGACCTAGGCACTTTTATTTTCTTTCAATTTTCATGAAAATTTAAGTAATAGTGTTTAACTTGAATATGTTCAATTGGCGAAACATTCAGAACAATCATTTAAGCTAGATCAAAGTGGCGGCTGCACTGTGCGTATGAAAGAAACTGTGCATCTTACGCATAAATTTGAACGATTTCATAGCCAAGTATTGGATAAATAATTCAAGTTATTGATTCACGATTCAGAAAACTTGTTTTTAACCCTAGGATGTTTACAAAGACCTTCGGGTAGGAGCACTCTCCTGCTTACTCAATTTGTTTGGGTTCCTCTTTAGGTCTTCCTCGCAAAATGCGATACGTTTCCTTTAAAAATTAGTTGCGTAGGTAATAAGAGGAGCGTATTATTGTAGGTAATTGGAATTCTGGCGGTCGCATTCTCACTTGGTGGCTTTGGGGGATCACTAGCAAAGCGATTAGCGCTCACGTCCATTTTTCAGGGCTATTCGGGTCCGAAAACAGACAGCCGGAATACCCTCTACGAGGAGGATAACAAGCTATCGCCCAATCAATTTCTGCCTGAGAACAGCAAGTAATACTAAAACAAGCGTCAACCCCCTACATTGTGTAATATAGGTTTACGCCGAGCTAGTTTCTATGCCAGGCATTCGACCATGCATGCAATAAAGAAAGTAACATTTTGTTTGAATATCACTTAAGTTATTCATCTTATCTGAAAATTTGAAGAAGATCAAATCAAAAGTTTAGTGTTTGGTTCGATAGAAAGCCTGTGTAGTAGAAAAATCGTATATGATTGGTGTAATCGCGGGAAATTCAAATGGCTATAACTTCTGTAAATTTTATTGAAATTTATAGAAGTATAAAGATCTTTCAAAGAACTACTTAAATGGCTAATTTCATCTATTCATATAGTTTTACTGACAAAAATGCTGAATCCTACAGTTTTTGGCAAAGTTTAATGAATTTCAATCTCTAAACCTCCATGATTTTTAAGGCTTTTGAGAATGAGATTTCACAAAAAAGTACTAGTCTTGCATCCTGACTACATGCCTGTCCATCCCCCCGTCCATCTGTCTATCTGCCGGGCATCACAAGAAGTTTCTTTAGAAACTATACAAGCTACAAAAATCAACCCCGTGAAAATGTCAGAAGTGTTGAGCTCTCAAAAGTTTATGCCTTATTAAATCTCGAAATCTGTTAAAGGGGCTCTCCTCTCAAAACAAATTTGTCCGTAACACATTTTTTCATCAAATGTAGTCAAGTAGGGCATCAAATGAAACGTTTTAGTGCTTTTCGAATCTGAAATAAATCATTGCATCTGTGGGTCCAAAAGAATGCAAAATGTACAAACAAGTATATCCCCGTCCCTCGCAAAACTCTAGAAAAATCACACAAATAGGTCTTTATGAGTACAAAGGCAACAAATACCTTAGAAATCAGAATTCACTCAACTCTATTAAAAATGGTATGATTTGTACATTTAAAATTTTCCCCAAAAATTGAAGTGGTGCCTTTAAACTTCTTAAGATTTTACAATTATGTATGTTAACATAAGACCCTTATGTATGTGGAATTTCATGCAAATCAAATCATAATCAAATGAGCTATCGCCATTTAAATTATATGAAATCATAGCAACAATAAAACGTGTTGATGGTTGATACACCTTTCTTATTTTCTTCGGGTTTCCCTGAAAATATAAGTAAAAGTGTTTAATTTGAACATATTCGATTGGCTGAGGACTCAGTAAAATGATTTAAGCTGAAACAAAATGGCGCCTATTAGGTGCTTATGAACGAAACCCTGCATCTTTCGTCTACATTTGAATGATTTGTTATGTAAATATTGTATGAATAATTCAAGTCATCGATTCATGCCATCACAAAACTTGTTTCAAACCCTACGATTATTACAAAGCCCTTCTGTTAGGAGCAGGTTCCTACTTACAAGACTTGCTTCACCTCTAACTTGTAGGTGCTCATGTTCAGCCATTCGTTAATATAGGGTTATCCATTTTACGCTTGGGATAGAAACAAAAATTTTTATTCAATGTAAAGACTGAACCTTGCCATTATACGCGAAATACAACATCATTCAAATATCTTCCACGGGACCTCTGACAGGCCTCAATCCTTTTGAGGTCGCTTTCAATGACTTTTCGGCACATTTCCGGCAATATCTCGGCCATAACTTCACGAATATTGGTTTTCAATTGCTCAAGATTTCGAAGATTGGTCGCGTAAATACGATCTTTCGCATAGCCCCATAAAATAAATCCAAAGGTGTTAGGTTGCAGGATCTTGCGGGCCAATTGACATCACTCAATCTGGAAATTACGCGTCCTGGAAATTTATCTTGCTATAGTGCTCGACTAGCCTATGTTGTGTGGCTTGTGGCTCCATCCTGTTAGAACCACATGTTCTCCTGATCATAGTCTTCAACTTCTCTCCAAAAATAATCGGTTAACATCCGTCCATAGTGGTCAGAATTGACTGTAATGGCTCTTCCTTGATCGTTTCCAAAAAATACGGTCCAATAACACCACCAGACCATAATGCACACCAAATAGTCACTTTTTCCGGATGCAAAGTCGTTTCTGCGATCACCTGAGGATTTTGAGAGACACATATGCGGCGATCCTGTTTTTTACGTAACCACTGAGCGGAAAATGAGCCTCATCACTAAAGAAAATTTTGATCGAAAAATCGTTATCAATGGCTTGTTGTTCAATCACCCAATTCGCATACATTCTGCGTTGTGTATGATCTTGAGGCTTAAGTTCTTGAGTAAGTTGGATTTTATACGGATGAAAATGCAAATCCAAATGCGGAATCCGCCACAATGAGCCCTAAGACAAGCCCAAATGTTGAGCACGTCGAGGTATCGACTAATTCAGGTCTTCCACCACACTTTGAGCAACGACAGCGATGTTTTCAGCAGAACGAATGTTGTGATGATGCGCAAGCCTTGCAATATCAATAACCGATAAAGTCTCTTCAAATTTTCTCACTGTGTTCGAAATTGTTTGCTGTGTAGGTCGATTATGTCGACCGTAATTGGCTCGTAAAGCCGTAAATGTTGATACAGCAGAATCACCATTTTTAGAATAAAATTAAATAATTTTAACGCGTTTTTCGACTGTTAAACGATCCATATTACTAAATGGCAAACTTTCACCTAAAAAACACGCTTAGGATGACATTTAATTCTGACAGATGTCAAATGGCAGGGTTATACTTTCCCAACCATTAAATGGATAACCCTGTACATTCAATTAAGCGTATGCGTTTAACGCTGCTATCAATGTAACTTAAATGATGAAGTTGGGGATAAATAAAACAAATTTGTTCAATCTTCTCATTTAAAACAGCCGCTGTTTTGTTTTACGATCACTAATGCCACTAGCTGAACAAATTCTCAAAGATATTTATGACTCCTATCATTCTTGAAACGTTCATACAAATTCTAGCAAATCTGTAGTGTCTGAGTCGGTAAAAATCGCGTATTGTTCCAGAGCCATATGGTTCCATAGCACTACATCGCATATTGCTGCATAGTAATCAGTAAAATTCAAACCGGTATAACTTCGTTAAATATGATTCGAACTTTTGGAAACTTTTAGTACATATTAATCACGTAAAAAGTAGTTTAGTCGTCAAATTTTATTGTATTGCAGAGTACCATTACGGTTTTATTGCAGAAAATGTAAAATTGATATATCATACTATTACTAAGTTGATCAAACCTCAACCTCAGACGTATTTCTTGTTGTACTCGGAAAGGCCTACTTGCTGGATTTTTTCAGATTTTTCGTATGAAAGGTGTCCAATCATGAGAGGGGTACGCGAAAATTTCATACATTTCCCCTTCCCCTGCCCCCCCCTCGGTTCTGATAAGGTAGTTTTAAGACTAGTCTTGAAAAGACCTTATTAAGACCTTTCTAATGACATCTTGTTATTCTTTCGACTTGCTTCCCACATCAACGCATTCATAAAATGACATAGGTATCACCGGATGGCAACACACAAAACCTGGTCGACCATGTTCTAACCCAACATCGTTGAGCCTCGAGTATACTTGACGTGCGTACATGTTGCGGAGCCATTTGTAACTGGGATCATTACTCGATCAAATTAACTTATTGGTATCATAATTCAAAGGCGTTGTCAGCAAAGACCAGTCCTCTACAGAAATTCAACATCTAAAGGCTCCAAATGGCATTTGTGGCAGAAAATTTCAGGGAGGCCTTCGACAACCAGTTAACTCCCATCTTATCTGATACATTAACGAAAACAAGCAACTAGCTATGGATGGAAGTAAAAGCAACAACTAAGATCAAGCCCAGCACAAAAGAAATGATTGGTTCGATCATGAGTGTTAACATGCGTTAGACAAAAAGAATCAGGCGTACAAGCAATTTTTAGGTAGGAAACCCAGAATGAAGAGAGAACATTATGAAAATCTCAGAAGGGCAGCATATTAGATAATTAAAATTAAGATGAGAAAATACAATGACGATCAATTAAGAAGTATCAATGTATGTCTAGTGGGCAACAACCCAAGACAAGCTCTATCGTGATGACGTCGGCAACATCATTGCTGATGTTGACTGCATTAAGGAAAGATGGGCAACATATTTCAAGGATCTCATAAATTTTCCACATGGTTCCAGAACATTGGAGCTTGCAGACATTCCCGGAGGGTTTCCATTTGCCGCACCTACTCTGAATGAAGTTTGTTCCACCAAAAAAGCCCAAAAAACAATAAAGTGCCGGGCATCGATGAGATCCCAGTTGAGCTCATGAAATATGGTGACAGCAGTGCTCATAAACCTATTCAAAAAGTCATCCAGCATATTCAGCAACAAAAACATATGACAAAAGAGTGGAGCCAATCAATTATATTCCATATCCCCGAAAAAGATGACACGCTACAGTACGAAAACCACAGAGGCATATCACTGTTTTCTACGGTGTACAAAATATTTTCAAAGATCTTGGAAAATAGAATGGGATCATACACGAACAGTATTATTGGGCATATCAAGGTGGCTTTAGAGCAGGTAGGTCGACAATAGACCACTTATTCATAATCAAGCAGCTTCTGGAAAAATGCTGGGAGCGCAACATAGACGTACATGTGTCGTTCTGATTTACGTAAGCACCTGCGCATTATAGGCCTAATATTACGGTCACCATTAGACTGCGATTGGTTTAAGTGCCAATCATTCGCCCCCAAGTTTGGTACAAGTTTACATTGAGGGAACTCTCAACTTTTACACTAGTAGTTCCGATACCTAGCTATATCTGACGCTATATGGTTAACGCCAACCTTTGTTTGCACCACTAGCCACCATAATACTCCTTGAAGGGCCACAACCAATCAGTTGACCATCTTTATGATGGAAGCTCATCATCTGTCCGTGGTACCTGAATATACCTCCAGGGTTGAGGTTCGCAGTAATGAGTTGATCATGTTATCGAACAACCACAAAGCCATTATGTTTCGGATCCAGTTCCAATCCTAGTATTTTTACTAAGCGATTCGGGTACCCCGGGAACCTCAGTCCCCATCGGCTTCACTGGAAACGGAGACGACAATCCAACAATAGCAGTTGCACCCCTTTGAACTACCAGATCAGTTCCACCCTGGGGGTAACATAGACGTACACTAAGTTTTTGTTGACTTTAAGCAAGCATACGACAGTATTAATCGTAACGTACTGTACTAACTAATGCACAGCCATATTAGTCCATCTTACCGAAATGACAATGACGTCGACGACTTCCCAGGTACGCATTAATAACCAACTCACCGATGCCTTTGACACAAATATCGGACTAAAGTAAGGAGATGGGCTGATCCTATTGCTTTACAATTTGGCTGCTTAATATATCATAAGAAAAGTACCTACCAATACAAAAGATACATTATTATACAAGTCGAGCCTAGTAGTAGCCTGTGCGTAACACATCAATTTGTTTTCAGGTCGTTAACAACCGCCAAATAACATTTCCTGAGACTCGACAGCGAAAGAAAAAAAAGGGCTACAAATCAAAGAGAACGAAAAAAATGCGAAATGTAGTTGCAAACAAGGTGGGTAGACAGACCTATGCTCATGTCAGAAGGGTTTTGTACTCAAATTACAAAATACAGTAACCAGCAACGAATAAAATCAAGAAACACGTCATGTTCGAGGATCATATAGGGTTATTCATTTTACGCTTGGGAAAGTAAAGCTAAAGAAAACACATAAGATTCGCAGATAAAAACAAAATTTTTTATTCAATATAAAGATTGAACTTTGCCATTATACGTGAAACACAACATCATTCAAATATCTTCCACGGGACCTCTTACAGGCCTCAATCTTTTTGAGGTAATTTTCAATGACTTTTCGGCACATTTCCGGCAATATCTCGGCCATAACTTCACGAATATTGGTTTTTAATTGCTCAAGATTTTGAAGATTGTTCGCGTAAACACGATCTTTTGCATAGCCCCATTAAAAGAAATCCAAAGGTGTTAGGTCGCAGGATCTTGCGGGCCAATTGACATCACTCAATCTCGAAATTACGCGTCCTGGAAATTTCTCTTGCAAAAGTGCTCAATTAGCCTATGTTGTGTGGCTTGTGGCTCCATTCTGTTGGAGCCACGTGTTTTCGAGATCATAATCTTCAATTTCTCTCCAAAAATAATCGGTTAACATCCGTCCATAGTGGTCAGAATTGACTGTAATGGCTCTTCCTTGATCGTTTTCAAAAAAATACGGCCCAATAACACCACCAGACCATAATGCACACCAAATAGTCACTTTTTCCGGATGCAAAGGCCTTTCTGCGATCACCTGAGGATTTTGAGAGCCACATATGCGGCAATCCTGTTTTTTACATAACCACTGAGCGGAAAATGAGCCTCATCACTAAAGAAAATTTTGATCGAAAAATCGTTATCAATGGCTTGTTGTTCAATCACCCAATTCGCATACATTCTGCGTTGTGTATGGTCTTGAGGCTTAAGTTCTTGAGTAAGTTGGATTTTATACGGATGAAAATGCAAATCCAAATGCGGAATCCGCCACAATGAGCCCTAAGACAAGCCCAAATGTTGAGCACGTCGAGGTATCGACTAATTCAGGTCTTCCACCACACTTTGAGCAACGACAGCGATGTTTTCAGCAGAACGAATGTTGTGATGATGCGCAAGCCTTGCAATATCAATAATCGATACAGCCTCTTCAAATTTTCTCACTGTGTTCGAAATTGTTTGCTGTGTAGGTCGATTATGTCGACCGTAATTGGCTCGTAAAGCCGTAAATGTTGATACAGCAGAATCACCATTTTTACAATAAAATTTAATAGTTCGAACGCGTTCTTTGAGTGCTAAACGATCCATTTTTCTAAATGGCAATACTTCAACTAAAACAAAAAAAAACACGCTTAGAATGACATTTAATTCTGATGGATGTCAAATGGCAGGGTTATACTTTCCTACCACGAAATGAATAACCCTGTACTATTATTAACAAAATTGAAAGAATTTTGACTTCCGAGGTATTTGTTATAGTTATTAATATCTCCCTTGATAATTTTTTCAAATTTTTCAGATCACGGGTGTCCATTCGCGAGGGAGGAAACACATTTTTCATGTATTTCCCGCCCTGTGCCCCCACTGAAGCAAAATCTATCAGTTTAAGAACTGTTTTGAAAAGCTCTCATAGAGAACATTGAGTTGATACTCATATCGGCTACCTCTCATGAAGTATTTTTCAGGGTCCACTCCTCTGAACTGTAATCATCAAATCATGGCCTATTTTTTTGAGTCCTAGAAGGGTTACAAAGCTCTCTCCTGCCTCTTCGACTTGTTTCAATTATATGTACTCCTCTCCATGATACCTATCACTCCTGTAATTTTCATGCAAATCCTAGCAAAGCGGTAGGGTCTAAGTTGGTTAAAAGCGCATATGGCTCCATAGCCATATGTTTCCATAATAATACAGGGCATATTGTTCCATAGTAATACAGGAAAATTCAAATCGCTATAACTTCGTTAAATACTATTCGATCTTTATGAAACTTTCAGAAAAGATCAATCATATAAATAGTCATCTGCTTGCTAAATTTTATTGAATTTATTAATACCGTTTATATTTCATTCAGGAAAACATAAAATCAATAAATCATACTATTACTAAAGTTGAGTGAATTTCGACTTCTCATGTATTTGTTGTTGTTGTACTTATTAAGGCCTACATTCATGATTTTCTTCAGATTTTTCGGATGGAAGGTGTCCAATCCCAAGGGGGGGGGGGGGATACGCGAAAAGTTCGTACATTGCCCCTTCCCCTGCCCCCTCGGTTCTCATAAGGCTATTTAAAGACTTGTTTTGAAAAGACCTCATTGAGACCTTTCCAATGACACCCTATTCGACTACCAATGGTGAAAAGTTTTTTTGAGGGGTCACCTCCCTATATGAGGTGACCCCCTTACACCCCTTTGAAAAAAGTTTTTCCGCCCTTGAATTTTAAGAAGTCACCACTTCCGACATTTCCACAAAGTTTCATGGCTGACGGACGGACGGACGGACGAACACAGGTCGTGATTGCAATATGGTTTTGAATTTTAGTACAAAACCCTAAAAAATATCTTAAATGTCCAAACTATCACAATTGGCGAAAACAATATTGAAAATATGAGCAAACTTGTATATGTAGGCAACAAAACAATGAGAACCGGTAATGAAAGAGACGAAATGCGCCGAAGAATACAGCTCGCAAATAAAATGTTTTTCCAATTCTGACAATCTTGAGGAACACCTGTATAAACAGGAAAGCTCCGAGTATACAAATCTGTGATAAGACCAGTACTATGCTATGGTTTCGAAATAATGCCCCTAACTCAAGCATCCGCGGAGATATTGAACGCCTTCGAAAGACCGGTCTTGAGGTGAATAATCGGAGAAAAGCTAAATGTATGAAATTTTTGGTGAGCCGGAGGTCTCAACGATTGTAAGACTGTGGAAGCTGTAAGGAGCTAGACACATGAATCGTATTAACGAACAATGGATACCCACCCAAAAAGGTATTTGTTGGGAGAACTGAAAGGCGGACACTAGTGGGGAAACTAAGGAAGCGCTGCCTTGACACGGTCGACGAAGACAGTTAATCAATGCTTGGATTTCAAAATCGGAAAACGTGGTCAATGGATCAAGATAGTTTTGCAAGAAGCAAAGGCCCATGAGGCGCTGTAGTGCCAACAAAATGAAGAACACAGATGAAAATCTGACGAAGAAGTTGCTGCATCTCTGATCTTCTCCATATTCGTTGGTAACGCAAATATAACTGGCATTCGAAGAAGTCTGCAGAAAAAGTTGAACAATATGCACAGTTTATTGGCAAATGAAAGTGAATGCACGAAAATGTGAATCAATTTTGTTTCAAGCAACGCTGCGGTTGGCCAGTCAAGTCTTGAGACGTAATTGCTAAGAGTTCCATATTATGGCTGATAAGGGTAGTTTAAAAAAGTATCGACATCAATCCTGTGCTCGATAACTCGGTGCTTATCTCGAACAGAATTTGTATTAGAATTTAACGAAAATATCGAGGGCATGCTCATAAAGACTTTCAAGTGTTCGCGTCGCTTTGAGGATTCCTTCATTCTAGATGCGTTGATCAAAATGTAAAAGTTATCTATTACAATGCTCCGGTTGGGACAATTCGACATATAGATGTCCAATTTGGTATGATTAGAGTACTAGTAAATTGAAAATGTTACGGCTTTGCGTAAGGAAATGTCTATGTGCATGTACTGCTCTGTACAGAAAACCTGAAGCGGATTGGAAATACGATATTGGATCGAATAATTTATCAAACTGCCAATGTGGTGAGAGTCAAAACATTCATTTTGAACCTTTTTCGAAATAATATCGTGAAGTTTGTACTGGGAGTGAAAATCCTTGGATTTTGCAGCCGTTTCACTTTACCTATCGGCAAATACATTGAGACTTGTCTCACTACTGGCTCTATTTCGCTAGAAGCATTCGTGTATTTGGACATGAATCCGTATATAAATATTTGACTGGACGCCTGATTATATATCATATAAATACGTGTATAATATGTCTATAGATATAAATATATATATATATATATATATATATATATATATATATATATATATATATATATATATATATATAATATATATATAAATATATGTGTATATATAAATATATATCTGTATATATACATAAATATATGTCTGCATATATACATAAATATATATATATATATATATATATATATATATATATATATATATATATATAATATATATATATATATATATATATATATATATATATATATATATATATATATATATATATATATATATACTTTCTCCCATTCGCAACTTCAAATTGCCGCCGTAACACTTCCACCTTCCTTTGGGCACTTCTACCTTTTCCTCTGTAAATTTATTTATTTTGTTTTAACATTTTTCCATTTTCCCTTTAATTTTTATTTCCCCATCATCATAATCCTACCCTTTTTCCTTATTTCCAACTACAAAAAAATTAATATATGCTAATAATTTCAATTTTCCCATTTACAACATTCCATTGATTAATTCCCACCAACAAACTTCATTCAATACCTTTTCCCTAACAAAACCTAATTCCTTCCTTCATACTAACTAATTCTATTCCCACTAACAAATTTAATTGTTTATACTAACAAAAATTAATTCACGTTCCCCTACTGACAAAATTCAATCTCATGCCCAAATGCATCGTTGAAGTTGCTTATGAGATGAATGGGAGATCGACAATCCATGGCACCATTAGCTGCGTCGTGAGTTCTTGATCGAGGGTCTGCTGGAACTCTGGGTTCAAGTTCCCCCCGGACGCAGGGAAGCACTCTTTTTGGGGTATCGGCAAAACCAATAGCTTCCGTAATGTACATGTGACACTTTGCATTCAATCAAGCGCTTCTTGGATTGTGCGAATTGCCATATGTAAAACAATGGATACAATTGAGTTTGTCGATATGGAACAAAAGATGTGTGGGTACCGGAATCGAAGTGTAATGAACTTCGATTACGTTACCCAGATGCGGCAGCGGTAATTTGAAAATGAAAAGAATTGCGGGATCGTTTTGGATGAAGGTGAAATGCGAAATGAAGTGGTTAGAATTGGGGAGTCAGATTTTGATTTGGAGAAGATAAGGGTGTTTTCTGTGCGCAGTAAAATTGATTTTTGGGGGGTTTTAAAATTGGGAAAAAAAGGGAGTTAGTATTTGGCGAGAGAAGATAAAGGAGTTTGGCTGTGCGGGATAAAAGTGATTTTTGGGTGTTTTAGGATTGGAAAAAAAGAGTTTTGGGTTGAGAATGTGATGGTGAATTAAATAGATTTTTTTTGAAGTTTTGATGACGAAGGAGGAGAGTGAAAGAATTGAGAAAGTGAGGTGAATATTGGATTTTGGAAGAGAAGGGAGTTGATTTTGTGCGGTATGAAAAAGAAAAAAAAAGATTTTATTGATTTGAAGTGCGGGGAGACGAAAATTGAAAGTTTTGATTTGAAATTCAGCGAAAAAAAACAAAAAAAACTAAATTTTGTTGGTTTGTGGAGACGATCAGGTGCCTTAGAGTGAAGTTTTCTGCGAGTACGGATCAGAAAGTTGAAATTGGCCGTTGTGTTTTTAGTTTTTTGTTATTTTAACCTTAAAATCTGATTTTCAGTGGCCCCACGTTTCTTTTTTTGTACATCACCGGACGCTCGGAGTTTTGCAAGGAAAGAAGTAAGTATCAATCGTATTTTGTTTCAATATTTTACAAATAATTTTTATATTAAATTGAATTGATTTGTTGTGTTGTATTTTAGTATATATTCTTTTGTTTAACTCTCAAAAGGTCCTTTTACTCGTTTTTGGCATTTTTTAGGGTTTTGTAAAATAATCTAAAAACCCTACTAGTTTCGCGACCAGTCTGTCCGTCTGTCCGTCTGTCCGTCCGTCCGTCCGTCCGTGTGTCACAGCAGTTTTTCTCGGAAACTACTTAAGCTAGAAACATCAAATTTCGTGGGTAGGTGTAAAGTAGTGATCTCTTCAAAGTTCATTTACAAAAAAATTTTATAAGGTATTTAAGGGGGGTCTCCCCATACAGGAGAGTGACCCCCCGAAAATTAAATTTCATTGAAGGTAGCCGATATGGGTGGCGAATGAAAGGTCTTTATAAGAACTTTTCAAAACAGGCCTTAGTTTGGCAAAATTTGCTTCGCGGGGTGCACAGCGAGGGCAAATACACGAAAAATTTGTGCCCCCCCCCCTCGCGATTGGACACCTGTGATCCGAAAAATCTGAAAAAAATCAGGAATGTAGGCCTTGGTGAGTGCAATAACAACAAATACGTCAGAAGTCACAATTCGTTCAACTTTGTTAGTAATAGTATGATTTATCGATTTTATGTTTTCTTGAATAAAATCTTAACGGTACACTTAAATTCAATGAAATTCAGTACGTAGATGTCTATTTATAAGGTTGATCTATCCTGAAAGTTTCATAAAGATTGAATTATATCTAGCGAAGTTATACCGGTTTGAATTTTCCTATATTACTATGGAACAATATGCGCTGCATTTATTACTATGGCAACATATGGCTATGGAACAACATGCGCTTTTTATCGACTCAGACACTACAGTTTTGCTAGGATTTGCCTGAAAATTTCAGGAATGATAGGTGTCATGTATATCTTTGAGAATCGGTTCAGCTAGTGGTATCAGTAATCGTAAAACAAAATAGTGGCTGTTTTAAATGCGAAGATTGAATAATTTTGAGTTATTTCTTCCCAACTTCAACGTTTAAGATGCACTTGATTCAATTTAATGAATGACTGAAGATGAGTACCTACAATTAATTCTCATAAGTGAAACGAGTCAAGGAGGTGGGAGAGAGCTCCTAGCAAAAGTGTTTTGTAACCATTCTAGGATTCGAAAAAATTGGCCATTAATCGATGCTAACAGTACAGGAGAGTGGCCCCTGAAAAAAAAATTCATCAAACGTAGCCGATATGAGTATGAAATGAAAATTTTCATGGGAGTTTTTCAAAACAGTTCATAAACTGTCAGTTTTTGCTTCAGTGGGGGCACGGGGGGAAATACATGAAAAATGTGCTTCCTCCGTCACGGATGGACATCTGAAATA
Organism: Odontomyia ornata; assembly: GCA_963969285.1. Classification (NCBI taxonomy): domain Eukaryota; kingdom Metazoa; phylum Arthropoda; class Insecta; order Diptera; family Stratiomyidae; genus Odontomyia; species Odontomyia ornata. The sequence goes on from OZ017739.1 coordinate 203,540,777, forward strand.
ATTATCAAGGGAGATATTTATGAGTATAACAATAACAAAAACCTCAGAAGTCGAAATTCGTGCTACTTGGTTAATAATGGTATGATCTTCGTATTTCATATTTTCTCCAATGAACTCGTCTTTGACATGTTTCTTGATTTGATTCGATCTGGTGACTGCATTTTGAAAATTGAATACAAAACCCTTCTGACATGAGCGTAGGTCTGTTTACCCAACTTGTTTTATTCTGCAAAGTTACAGTGAAAATTGATACACAAGTTGTGAAATAGTTAAATTACTAATTGTGCATTTTTGGTAAATAAACTCTTTTAACTTAATTTAAAAGACATTCCGATTTCACTTTCCCGGAACATTAAAGTTATTGGCCACGAACTATAACACGCGACAGTGGTGTCAAGAAGTGAGAAAGAAAATTTTGAAAGTGAAAAACGTTTATACACTTTTGAAGTGCAAAGTAGTGAAGTTTAACATGGAAACTGGCGGAAAAATAGCCGAAACAATAAAAATGCAAGGAAACTTACATCTAAGAATTAATGAATTGACCATATCGGAGCTTAAGGAGGAGTTGGAACAGTGAAACCTAGCTACACAAGGTACAAAGGCCATATTAATGGTACGCTTGTGTGACGCGATTGAATCGGAAGGCACGTATCTGGATTCGGGTGAGCCTTCAGATGCAGAAAAAGGCGCAGAAAATGGTGAAGTAGAAACACCAAAATCAAAGAAACCAGAAAATGCGCTGATGCAAATGTTGATGCTGATGCAAATGTTGATGCTGATGCAGCAAGAGCAGCGACAACGGTCGCCCAATTTAACTGTGAAGCTAAATAAACAAACAACGGAGATAAATGAACAATCAGCGAAGCTGAACCAACAAGCGTTTGAAATTAAGACAAACATCAAGGCAGACTTCGCACACAAGCTGGAGAAACAGTCAACCAAAATAAAAATGGAGCTCGGTAGTCTCGCGAACAAAATCAAATGCGTTGAGGAAAAGGTTTACCAGGTCGAGGAGAAGGTCAGCTAGGTTGAGGAGAGAATTAACTTTGAGATCAGCCAGGTCGAAGAGAGAATGAGCCATGAGATGGAAAAAGTGAAAAAGGAATTGGAAGCAGCGAAGGCAGCAGTAAAAATCCAGCTAGCCTCGCTTATAACAGCAGCGCAAAGCTCATCAAGAAATGTGCAAGCACCAATATTCGACGGGCAAACGGTCTGGACTATTTACAAAACCCAATTTAAAGCCACCGCTCGGATAAATCACTGGAATGAGCAGGAACGAGCAACTGAATTCTTCCTCTACGAGGCCCAGCTGCCGAGCTATGACAGACGATCCCCGTTGAGTTGCACTCCAACCCGGCTGCTATAATGAACGGTCTCGACATGCGTTATGGAGACGATCATCTGAAGCAGATTTATCGTTCACAGCTACGACATCGGATGTAGAGGTGAGGCGAAACGCTACAGCAGCTAGCTCAAGATGTTGAGCGACTGGCACTTTTGACTTATCCAGCTTACAACCCAGATCATCGAGATGACGCAGTGACAGAAGCGTTCATCAGCGCAAACGGTTAAGGATACATTGAATCTTAGTCTGAACTCTAAGACAGTGAAAAATGTGACTCGTACCTCTGCCTGGGTTCGCGACGTAGTGGCAGATGAGTGCAGGTATGAGCGCGTCGAAATTGAGCGGTAAATGGTGCGCCTTGATGCTGGAACTGCGGCGAGAAGGGACACCTGCAAAGAGACCGCAGAAGCGAAGGAAACCAATGGCAGGATTTTCTCACTACGGACAGCTACGGGAGAAATTGCACCTGTCCATGGAGAGGTCAACCTCCAGACACAGTTGGGAGACCTTGTGGTCCAACATAATTTTCTGGTCGCGAAGATTATGGATGACTGAATTCTCGGAATGGATTTTCTGCGACCACATGGAATCACGTTGGATTTGGGCAAACGGGTATTGAAATGGCAGGATGTCGAAGTATTGATGGAGAATCCCAGTTTCGCGATTCCCAAGATGAGTGTGCCGACACTGATGTACCGAACACTTCTGAAAGCATTGTATGGGCCAAGCTTGATGGTGATTCTAGAGACCGCCAATCTTATCTGATGGTGTCAACGAAGACGTCCGCATTGTGCAGTTTGATTGCTGGACGAAGTCTTGTAAGATCTATAAGGAACGGATACGTGCCGGTTAGAGTCCTTAACACCGCAGACTCAACCACAAACATCAAAGCGAGAGAAGTCATCGGCAGCTGCCAGCCTGTTTCCACCATCACCTCTTTGGAAGCCACTCACGACCAGCATTGGAAAAGGAGGCAGGATGCAGATAAAGCCCGGGAACCCTCGTTTGCAAGCAGGTCAAACTGCCAGTGCAGCTATTCAAGCGAGCCTCTGATCTGGTCACCAAGTACAGTGACATCTTTTCAACAAGCCCGGATGACCAAGGCTGAAAGAGTATGGTACCTCACATCATACATACAAGCCTATTCGACAAGCACTGGGACGTCTTCCTATAGCCAAACAAGGAGTAATGAGCGCACTGATCTCGGGCATGCAAAAACAAGGTATTACCGAACCTTCTGTCAGTCCATGGGCCGCGCCAGTAGATCTAGTAAAGAAAAAGGATGGTAGCACTCGTTTTTGTGTCGACAATAGGCAGCTTAACGACGTCACTAAGAAAGATAGTTACCCGCTGCCACCCATCGGCGACATCATGGACACTTTGGCTGACGCAAAATGGTTTTCTACACTCGATCTCTAGAGTCGCGACTGATAGGTAATAATTGACAAGAAGAACCGAGAGAAGACCGCATTTTCAGTTGGGATCAGATTGTGGCAATTTGTGGTGATGCCATTTGGGCTTTGCAATGCTCCAGCCACTTTCGAATGCCTGATGGAATGCGTGCTACGTGGCCTCACCTGGAAAACCTGCTTGGTGTAACTAGATGATATCAATGTTACCCGGAGAATGTTCGAAGAGGTTTTCTTCCGATTGCGACTGGCAAATCTGAAACTAAGTCCCGATAATTGCACCCTTCTTGCAGCTGTAGTAAAATACATAGGACATGTCGTATCAAGTAAGGGGTCAAAACAGACCCTGAGGAAATCGAAGCCGTGAAAAGCTGGCCAACAGCAAACAACAAGCGCCAACTGCGAAGTTTTCTGGGTCTGGCGAACCACTATTGAAGATTTGTCAAAGACTTTGCCAAAATAGCTATGTGGCTCCATCAGCTAACCGAGAAAAATCGTCCGTATGTCTGAAATGAGCAATGCCAGGTAGCCTTTGAAACCTTGAAGAAGAAGCTGTGTGAACCACCCGTGCTGGCATATCCAAAACCCGGGAAAATATTTGTAGTTGACACTAATGCGAGCAATGGCGGTATTGAAGCTGTAGTTTCCAGCAGATCAACGGCGAAGAAAGAGTCTCCTCGTGTTACAGTCGAGTTCTCTCAAAACGTGAGAGGAACTATTGCGTAACCAGGAAGGAGCTATTGGCTATAATAAAGGCCACCATGCAGTTCCACAAGTACCTATATTGCCACAAATTTGTTGTTCGAACGGAGAATGCATCGCTGAGATGGCTCCTTGACTTCAAAAATCCTGAGGGGCAAGCTGTGAGATGGATCGAAAGATTGCAGTCATACGACTACGTAATTGTTCATCGGGAGGGTGGAGCTCATGGAAATGCTGAGGCCCTATCTCCTCGTCCATATCCAGCTAACTGCAAGCATTGCCGAAGGATTGAGGAAAAGGAACTGCCCGTTGATTCGCGACTAAATGGCCGAATTTGATGAAGGTTGGTCATCGGAGGAGATTCGAAATGCCCAGTTAGCCGATGAAGACCTCGGACATAACAAGACCTTGGCGAAATTGCGGAAAAGGTTCTACCGGTTCCAAGCTCGAAAAGACGTAGAGAACTGGTACGGCGATGCACGATTTGCGCTTCCTTCAAAGGTCCAAAGCAACGCCTGAGAGGACAAATGCAAACCTAAACGTGGGCGTCCCATTTGAAAGGTTTGCTGTTGACCTCGCAGGACCCTTTCCTGAATCCGAATGGGGAAATCGATACACGCTGGTTGTGGCTGATTATTTCAGCAAGTGGCCCGAGGTCTACCCCATTACCAACCTGGAGGCAACCACTGCAACCGAACAGTTAGTTTTGAATGGGGTCAGTAGGTACGGCGTACCTTGCGAACTACATTCGGATCAAGGCCGCAACTTTGAGTCACTAGTTTTTGGCGAAATGTGAGACCTGCTGGAAATACGGAAAACGAGGACAACACCACTGCATCCCCAATCCGATGGAATGGTCGAACGTTTCAACGGCACGCTCAATAAACACCTGGTCAAGATAGTTGACGAGAACCAAAAGGACTGGGACCCACATATCCCACTATTTTTGATGGCATACAGAGTTGCCGAACATGCATCGACGGGCCAAGCGCCAGCCAAAGTCATTTTTGGAAAGACTATTCGTGTACCGGCCAATTCATCAGCACCGCTTATAACCGCAGCACAAAGCACATCCAGAAACGTGCAAGCACCAATATTCAACAGACAGACGGTCTGGAGTATTTACAAAACCCAGTTTGAAGTCGCCGCTCGGATAAATCACTGGAATGAGCAGAAACGATCAACTACATTGATCCTTGCCCTAAGAGGTCAAGCTGCCGAGCCTTTACAGACAATGCCCATTGAGATGCACTCAAACCCTGCTGCTGTTATGAATGCGCTTGACACGCGTTACAGAGGCGATCATCGAAAGTAGATTTATCGGTCACAGCTACGACATCGGATGCAGAAGTCTGGCGAAACGCTAAAGCAGCTAGCACAAGATATTGAGTGACTGGCACTTTTGGCTTACCCAGCTTATGACCCAGAACATCGAGATGACGCAGCAACAGAAGCATTCATAAGCGCATTAGAAGACCAGGAATTGCAACAAGCCGTGCGCTTAGCTCAAAAGCAAACAGTTAAGGACGCATTGGTTTCTCCTCTGAACTTTGAGGCAGCGAAAAATGTGATCCGTACCACTGTCCGGGTTCGCGAGGTAGTGATAGGCGAGTGTAGGTGTGAGCGCGTGGAAATTGAGCGAGACTCGTTTATAAATGGTGCGCCTAGATGCAAGAATTGCGGGAGGAGGGGCACCTGCAAAGAGACTGCAAGAAGCGAAGAAAACCGAGCTATTGTCCAGGGTGTGCAGCTAGGAGGAGATCCAGACCGAGTCAGGAGCCCAGAATTGAAGCCCCTCAAACTGAGGGGTCGGAAAACATGTAAGAGCCAACCTCGCGGGACAGAGGTTGGTTAGGAGGATCGACGTCCCCAGCACAACCATCACCGTGTCAAGGCTACACCGTGGAGAAGCGGACTTATGTCTACCAGGTCAAGTTGATGGAGAGCATTGCATTGATTATCCCACCAGACCATGTGAGGCAACGACTACATCACAAGGGCAGGATTTTCTCACTACGGGAGAAACTGCACCTGTCCATGGCGAGGTCAACCTCCATATACAGTTGGGAGACCTTCTGGTCCAACATAATTTTCTGGTCGCGAAAATTATGGATGACTGAATTCTCGGAATGGATTTTCTGCGACCACATGGAATCACGTTGGATTTGGGCAAACGGGTATTGAAATGGCAGGATCTCGAAGTATTGATGGAGAATCCCAGTTTCGTGATTCCCAAGATGAGTGTGGTAGTATGTGCCGACACTGATGCACCAAAATCTTCCGAGAGCATTGTATGGGCCAAGCTTGATGGTGATTCTAGAGACCACCGATCATATCTGATAGAGCCAACGAAGACGTCCGCATTGTGCAGTTTGATTGCTGGACGAAGTCTTGTAAGATCTATAAGGAACGGATACGTGCCGGTTAGAGTCCTTAACACCGCAGACTCAACCACAAACATCAAAGTGGGAGAAGTAATCGGTAGCTACCAACCTGTTTTCACCATCACCTCCTTGGAAGCCACTCACGACCAGCATTGGAAAGGGAGGCAAGACGAAGACAAAGACCGGGAACCCCACGTCTGCAATATTGAAGCAGGTCAAATTGCCAGTGCAGCTATTCAAGCGAGCCTCTGATCTGGTCACCAAGTACGGTGACATCTTTTCAACAAGCCCGGATGAACAAGGCCGAACGAGTTTGTTAACTCACCTCATCGATACGCAGGCAGCCAAGCTGATTCGACAAGCACCGAGACGTCTTCCTATAGCCGCACAAGGAGAAATGAGCGCACTGATCTCGGACATGGTAAAATAAGGGGTTATCGAACCTTCTGTCAGTCCATGGGCCGCACCAGTAGTTCTAGTAAGGCAAAAGGATGGTAGCAATCGCTTTTTTGTCGACTATAGGCAGCTTAACGACGTCACTAAGAAAGATAGTTACCCGCTGCCACCCATCGGCGACATCATGGACACTTTGGCTGACGCAAAATGGTTTTCTACACTCGATTTCCAGAGTCGCGACTGGCAGGTAGAAATCGACAAGAAGGACCGAGAGAAGACCGCATTTTCAGTTGGGACCGGATTGTGGCAATTTGCGGTGATGCCATTTGGACTTTGCAATGCTCCAGCCACTCTCGAATGCCTGATGAAATACGTGGTACGTGGCCTAACCTGGAAAACCTGCTTGGTGTACCTAGATGACATCATTTTCATCGGAAGAACGTTCGAATGGCATGTGCGGAACTTAAAAGAGGCTTTCTTTCGATAGCAACTGGCGAATTCAAAACTAAATCGCGACAAGTGCACCCTTTTTGCAGCTGAAGTAAAATACCTTGGACACGTCGTATCTGCAGAAGAGGTCAAAACAGACCCTGAGAAAATTGAAGCCATGAAAAGCTGGCCAACACCAAACAACAGCACCAACTACGAAGCTTTCTGGGTCTGGCAGCCTTAGATTAAAGATTCGTCAAAAACTTCGCCAAAATAGCTATGTGTCTCCAACCAAGAAAAATCGTCCTTTTGTCTGGAATGAACAATGCCATGTAGCCTTTTAGACTTTGAAGGAGAAGCTGTGTGAAGCACCCGTGCTGGCATATCCAAAACCCGAAAAACTGTTTGTAGTCGACACCAATGTGAGTAACGCCGGGATTGGAGCGGTACTCTCCCAGCAGATCGATGGCGAAGAAAGGGTCCTTTCGTATTACAGTCGAGTTCTCTCAAAAAGTGAGAGGGACTACTGCGTGACCAGGAAAGAGCTATTGGCTATAATAAAGGCCACCATGCAGTTCCACAAGTACCTATATTGCCACAAATTTTTTGTTCCAACGGACCATGCATCGGGGAGATGGCTGCTCAGCTTCAAAACCCCGAGGGACAAGTTGCGAGATGGATCGAAAGATTGCAGTCATACGACTACGAAATCGTTCATCGGAAGGGCGGAGTTCATGGAAATGCTGACGCCCTATCTCGTCGTTCACGTCCAGCTAACTGCAAGCATGCCAACGGATTGAGGAAAAGGAACTGCCCTTTGATAGCGGCCGAATTCAATGAAGGTTGGTAATTGGAGGAGATTGGAAATGCCCAGTAAGCCGATGAAGACATCGGACCATTGCTCATATGGAAGGAACCAACTGGTCGACCTGAGTGAAAAGACGTTTCGATGCATGGTGCAACCCTGAAAAGTTCTTGGGCACTATCGAACTCCCTTGACATGGAGGATGGCCTACTCAAGCGGCAATGGGAAACGGCGGATGGTAGCTCCTACAGGATGCAAATTATACTTCCCAAAAGCCGAATCTACGATGTATTTTAAGAGATCCACGAAGGATCCTCGGGAGGCCACCTTGGTGTTAACAAGACCTTAGCGAAATTGCGGCAAAGAGTTAATGGCTCCACACTCAAGAAGCCGTAGAGGACTGGTGCCGTAGATGCATGATTTGCACTTCCGTCAAAGGTCCAAAGCGACGACTGAGAGGACACATCCAAACCTATAACGTGGGCGTGCCATTTGAAAGGATCGCTATTGACGTCGCAGGACCCTTTCCTGAATCCGAATGGGGAAATCCGAACACGCTGGTTGTGGCCGATTATTTCAGCAAGTAGCCTGAGGTCTACCCCATTTCCAACCAGGAAGCAACTACTGTAGCCAAACATCTAGTATTAAATTGGGTCAGTAGGTGCGGCGTACCTTGCAGACTACATGCGGATCAAGGCCGAAACTTTGAGTCACTAGTTTTTGGCGAAATGTGCGCACTGCTGGAAATACGGAAAACGAGGAAAACACCGCTGCATCCCCAATCCGATGGAATGGTCGGCCGTTTCAACGGCACACTCAATAAACACCTGGCCAAAATGGTTGCCGAGAACCAAAAGGACTGGGACCAATATATCCCACTATTTTTGATGGCATACAGATCTGCCGAACATGCATCGACGGGCCAAGCCCCAGCCAAAGTCATTTTTCGAAAGATTATTCGTGTGCCGGCTGTTGTAAAGCTCGGAACATCCCCTGAGAAACCCCAAACGATCTCGGAGTACGCAAGTGAGCTAAGACAACGGTGTAACCAGATGCATCGGACAGTTCGAAAACACCTCGAATTGGCTACTGACCGCATGAAGACCAGGTATGATCTAAAGGCAAATTCTACTGACTTCTAGCAAGATGACTTGTTTTGGCTATATAACCCGCAACGGCGAAAGGGTAGGTCTCCAAAGTTGCAAAAACATTGAAAGGGGCCATACCGAGTTACAAAACGAATCAACGACGTCGTATATCGCATACAGGAACACCGTAAGCCAAGAGCCAAAATGAAAATCGTGCACCTGGACCGTCTTGCCCCATATTACATCCAGGGAGATTTGACTACAACTGGCGACACATCTTTTCGGGGTGAAAAGAACTGAGGTGGGGACAGTGTTACAAGTACAAATAATTCTGCGAGCTGCTGTCGCAAATGTTTTCAGAACATCAACAAACGAATGTACTCGAAACACACCAAGCATGATAAACATCTGAAAGTGACCTCTTTGCTCATTCATTAAGCTGCTCGAATACTCCAGGTAGTTCGCCAATGGACGAGAAATGCATTGAATGGCTAGAGACCCTTTATAAAGGCGAGCTGAATCAATGGTTGGATTAATTACAACCACGATATCATAAGCTGCGAAGTGTGGAGTGCAAATTAAGAGCGAGATTGATTGTGAAGTGATAAACAGTTGAAATAAAAAATTAACAGACGAGTTGTGAAATAATTGAATCAGTGATTGTGCATTTTTAGTAAATAAAAGGTTTTAATTAAATTTAAAAGACATTGCGTTTTCACTTTCCCGGAACATTAAAATTATTGGCCGCGAGCCAAAACACGCGACAATATATATATATATATATATATATATATATATATATATATATATATATATATATATATATGTATATATATATATATATATATATATATATATATATATATATGTATACATATTTCTGCATTTCACAAGTAGAAACTACTGCATTTCACAAGTAGAAACTACGCCATGAATAAAAAAATCCCCGTTGGCAGCACCAGCCGGAAAGGTAAATTTCTCGTATGTAGCGTAAAGTTTCGAAAAAGAATTTGACTTGCCTACTACTAAACTTCTTTCTGCAATTTTTGTAGTACCACATGGGTATTTATTAACATGAAAAAATCTGGCTTCGTTCGTTTTTAAGAAACCTTTTATCGGGGCGCAAATATTTTGCTAATTAAATTGAGTTGCACGCGAGTGGATTACATATTGAACATCGGCGGATCATAAATTGTTGTGAACATATAAATACCGGTTTCACCCTTCTCGCATTTGCTGTTTGCACAGTTCACAGTGGTAACCACACAAAGGCTTCAATAGCTCGAATAGTTAATTTCAAAAGATTTCCATAAAAGTTTAATCAGCACTTGCATTGCCATTAATATATACATTTTCAATTTTTTCTGAACTATGAGGGCCGTCATTTCGATTTTTATTGAAATCGGCTGCTAAAAATATTAAGCCATTCGATTTGCATAATTAAATTAAATTAACTTGCCTTAATAACTTATAATTTCAAGTTTGAACGGAATCTGTTGAGAACCTTGGCTGCTAGAGGGCTATAGAAATAAAAAAACATTGTATGCCACCCCCCTGTATGGGGAGCCCCGCCTGTATGGGGAGCCCCGCCTGTATGGGGAGCCCCGCCTGTATGGGGAGACCCCCCTTAAATACCTTAAAATATTATCTTGCACTGCAAATTTCAAGAGGCACCACTTTTGACCTACGTAGAAAATTTCCTCATTCTAGCTCATGTGGTTTGCGAGAAAACTTGTTATGACGCACGAACAAACGGGCGGACGGACGGACAGACAGACAAGTCGCGATTTTATAATTTTTTAGGGTATTGTTAAAAATATTTTACAATATCTTAAAAATGATCTGGTTTATAAGTTCTTTCAAGTAAAGTCATTTAGAACGTTTCCATGAAAAATATTCATTATTTCAGTTGGCACTAAAATAGCGAATTGCGCTTGCCTTCAGACCTTTGGGGGCCGCCATTTTGAATGCATGCATTTGGTTTTGGATTATTTTAAATCTTTGTATGCTAGGACCTCATCAATCAATGTACTATCTCGTTCAAATAGGAGTTTCACTCTAGACAGGGCAAAATAATTCAATTTTTAAAGAAAATGGCAGCTAAAAATATTAGGCTTTAAATTTTCGAATTTTTTATTTTTCATTCAATTTTAATGATTTCCTGTAAAATACAAGAACATAGTACAGAGATTCATAATCTCAAGTTTCATCAAAATCCGTTGGAAAATGTGACCGCTAGAGGGCCACAAAAACATGAAAAAACGCATATTTAAACGGCCGTCATTTTGAAATTTCCACATGCATGATCACCAAAATATCAAAGACTGTAGGTGTAAGTAATGTCTATCTTGAAACCAAGTTTCATACATGTCGGATCAAAATTGCGACTTTTAAAAGCCTTTGAAATTTTGACCTTCAACTGGCCGCCATTTTGTTTTTTGCAACCTGACCTCCAGTTTTTTTAATTCTCTAGATACTTATAATTTCTATCAAACTACCGAATTTCATGGAAATCTGTTGAAAGCTTTGACCACTATTACAACAGCTTCTTTTTTTACAGTTCCCTTGTATATTACTAGGCACGTAAGCTTTCACTATATGTTGCTTAAATGCATAAAAATTCATTACGTTGGGGTTAAAACTTAAGCAATTTAAGCAATACGTATAATTTGACGAATTTATAATTTTATCCAAATTCTCTTAATTTTTTTGCCGAACCACTTTTTTTATGTTCCATTCCCATTATCTTGTCTCTAAGACACTGAGTCCTGTTTAAAGTCCTGTAACGACTTAAACCCTTATTGAAAACTCAACTGTGTCCATCACGTCAGGTGTCCGGCTATTTATCATAGCAGTTCTCTCATTTCAGTGTAAAAAAAGTAAGTGTCAGATAGGGTGAGGTCTCGAAAGATTCTTTTCATCAATTCGTCAATGGTAGTTAATTATTGTCTCACATGAAGGGTCTTCATGTGAATTTTCGAAACAGAGAGTAGGATTGTACAATATTGATCCTTTCTGGATCTTTACGATTGACCCGAAAACCTCAAAAGAGAATCACTTAGTGAGCATAAAAGCAACAATATCTTTATATTGATTTAATTATTATAAACTACTTCCATAGGCCTCGATGGTTTTAAATAAGAATAAAGTAACTAATATTCAATTAGAATGAATAATGAATTGATAAACCTTACCCGACGGTCTTTACATTTCTCTTAACCTGACTGAATATAGGACCCGCAACAAAGCTCCTCCTATAACATCGGCTAGCCATCGCGTGCGCTCCTCCGTTTTCTGCTAACAGGAGCTCTTGCCGAATAGAGTGGCCTTCCGCTCGCCTGCCCTTTTATGATATAGGGTTATGTGTTTTCTTTGCATAACGCTATAGCATAGGTTGGTTATATTTGTATTTCTAATTTGAGAGAAAGAGTCATACAACGTACTTTTGTATGAATTTTTCCCTCAAATGGGAAATACATGGCCACATCTATGTTTGGGAGGGTGCGAAGGGGCACCACCTCCATCTGGATTTGTGGGCCACAAGAATCGTCGGTAACGACGAAGTCCATCTGTCTTCCCCAGGTCCAGTTTGTCCTTTGCTTAAGTAATTTCCGACCGTTATATGATTAGCTCCTTTTCAACTCCGGTCGACATTTTTTGACCCCAGAACTCTTGGATGCGAAGTTCTTTTTGTAGTGGGTCCTTGTGCTGGGAGAAAGAACCCGTCTCACGACACCGTAACGCTAGCCTGCCAGCGCATTCAAACGTCACCAGACATGGCCAATCTCCGTGGATCTTAACATCCTCTTCCACTGAGACACCAGACCATTGCTGGAGTCCTGAACGGACATTTACTTAAACCTACTTCACTACAAAATGGCACCCAACATAGGGCCCTAAAAACCCATCTGTATAAACAGTCATGTGCATGAGACAGACCATCGCATTGTCTCTAGGTGACCCTACAAGGTGTCCAGAATTTTGGCAGGTATGTAGCCCCTAATGGATATTGCCCTAATCGTGCCCCAGCATACTAATAACTGCCGAACGTGTGTTGTCCCTGGACATCAATATCGTTTGGGCCTGCTTTTGATTTATACATTGGTGGTTTACCAAAATTTTATGACTAACAAAGCAAAATGATATCAGTGTCCTTATGTGTATTCGGAAGTTGCTATCCCAACATCATATTTGGGGCGGGTTCTGATCTGCACTGCAACCCAAGTGGTGCCCAAGTGTCTTCCATTCCATGGGTTTTGATTTCATGTGATTGGCTGCCTAGCTAGTCCTTGACTATCCGTGATAAGACACGCGCTGCTTGCGGGTCAGAATTCACCCTGGGCTGGCAAATTGTACCTTGGGAAAACTTGTGAACGAGAGAGCACTTCTGAACCCTGATTCTTATGGTGCCTCAAGAGAGTAGCCCCTGTAACACAAAGCAAGAGCGTACCATTGGTGTCCTTGCCTGTGAAGGTGAAAAAAAAAATGGACAGACTGAGTTATATACTGATACCACTTTGTTAATTTAAACCCATCATACTTTTCAAATCGATCCGTAATTAGGAATTTTAAGACTACGCGAGCGCCTGTGAGACCTATAAAAGCACTCCTTTACCTCCTACGGGTCAACTCAACGTTACGGAGCGTGTATTCCAACGTCTGTATATAGATCTACTCGGTCTATATCCTCGTTCTTCAATGGAACACATTGGAGCTATCGTTGTGTTAGACCAGCTCACAAAATTCTCACTGGTGGAATCTAATCGTAGATTCACGACTCCATGCATTGTGAAATTTTTAGAAAATCGACTATTCCACGTATTTGAGGTACCAAAAACTGTGTACTCGGAAAACGAAGTACAGTTTTGATCTCGGCATTTTAAGGACCTACTCGAACAATACGGTGTCGAACACCATTTGACGCCTATATACTCTCCTCAGTCTAACGCATCTGAACGTTCAAATCACACCCTGTTAGCTGCGATCCGTTTTTATGTCCATCCAACTCAGAAGGATTAGGACCGCAGAATGTCCACCATCATTTGCGCTCTGCGGTCATCTTATCATTCCGTCACAGATAGCATTCAAGAGACCTCCGTCAACAAATTGGATGGAAGTCAAAGGCCGCATGATGCGCAAATGAGGAGCACTACAACCTCAGGTCCCGACTTTCCGATTTTAAAGAAGGAGATGAGGATTTTCGTTGCGATTTCCGCCAAAGCGACGCAACTGGGCATTACAGCGCCAAGCTAGATCGGCGTTTCCTGAAAAACCGTGTGCAGAAGGTTGTAGGACCCAATCTTCACCTCCTCACTGACCTATCGGGGAAAGAAATCGGGATATATCACGCAAAAGACCTGCGTCGATAGTTACATATATATGTCTGTCTTGCCCGTCCATACTCAGTTTCAATCACGCACAAAGTTTCCATACTCACAGCGAAACGTAAATATACGTGTCAGTCTGTCCGACCCCAAAAACAATCGAACCTTCAACTGCTCCTTTTTTGCAATTCTTGTTGCCTTGGGGTCGCGAGAAAATCAGCTACCCTGTGGTAATCGAGCAGTCACACAAGCAAACTGCTCAAAAACCGGCATAACACTGATCGAAATTTTCTGCTAGAAAACACTCTTATCTCCTATTCGAAAGTTTAATAGCAGATTTGGGAAGATATTTAATTACTTCCATTCATAATCGTGATCTGTAAAATAATTTCCTTTCTTATTGTTATTATTAAATGTAATTTTATATCAATTTTCCTTTGTATTAAATTTAAATGTTTCCTTTTAATTATATTCGTCATGAGGTTTAACTTTTATTGCTATTTAAAACCTTCATATTTCTTTTCTTCAGTCAATTTTTGGTTTTTAAAATTTTAAATCTACCAAATAGAATTTCGAGTATGGAAACGCTGGTTTAGTGCACACGAACGGTGTATTACCTTATGGATGGCTATCGAACTTAGCCGAGGCAATTTACCGTGTACGCGGTAATAGAAAGAAGAAAGGTCGGGAATTTCTGGGACGGATTGGGAGTCGACTTACAGCTGCTACTCGAGAAAGACGGGTTGGCCACACGGCCGCAGTGCCAAATACATTCAGGGGGAAAGTGGTGGATCGTGAGAAACTCGTTGCTGAAAGTTATGTTGCTCGTGCTTCGCACATTTTAATTATATATCTGCATGAAATATCCCTAAAGAAAACGATAACGAAAAAACGTCGTTGTTATACATGTTCATAATTGTGGAATTTCCGTGTAATTGGTTCGGACGTGTATTTGCGCAACCGTTGATTTGCGGTGCTTCGCGTTCATACGTCAATTCGTACAGAAATAATTGCGCGAGTTAATGTACCCTTGTACTTACACTATAGATAGCAACAAATTAGTCGTAAGTCCGAACATGATGCACCCACGATTAGACTTGGGAATAACACCAATGTAAGCACGACCTATGTGGTGTAATAGATAAGATAGGATAAGCAAAATGTATACATATACATGACCTATGTATGATGTAAACACTAATGACCTATGAAGCGTAACAGATAAGATAGAATAAGAAAATGCATAAATAACCGAGTCCGGTTTGGACGAGTGTTCTTAAGTAATTAGCCGTACAAGGGTAATGTTATTTTTTGATTAAAACAAATCAAGTTCACGAGAAAGTTAATTTATTTTTGTTCCTTGTATTCTTGTAATACAATGATTGGGGGCTCTACCGGGATAGTGCAAAAGTTGTTGTACTATCCAAGCCGAAATTCAAGTGCCGTATCCTGATCGAGAGTATACAGTAGGAGACAAACGAGCAGCAAAGGACCAAAAGTGTACCAAGCAGAGCTACGAATCATCCGACAACACTGAACAATCGACCAACGTACTTGAACGTCGAGAACTAGTCCTGGACGTAAAAAAAGATCCACCTGCAATCAACGCATGTATATGCAGACAAGGTATTTAGAAACTAAATTTCAACAAGGCGATTATAAATAAATAATCTAACCTAACACACTGTGGATACAGTTAATAAAATCAATAAAAAGTGACGGATTAATAAACAAATTTTCTAAATTAAAAATTAAACCTGTAGATAAAATGGAATTAAACGCTGTAAAGGCCCAGAGTGAAATCCTTAGACAACAAGTAATAGGATTACAAGAGCAGTTGGTTGCTCAAAACGAACTAATATTAAAAAGAATAAGCGCAGTCGAAAGTGTAAACATAATAACTAATAACATAACGACCCATGAAGATGAAATATGTACTTATGCATACAAATGATATAAACATCAATATATTTAAATCTTTACAAACTTTTTCCGGTAATTTCAATGAATATAGACCATGGCGCAAGATGGCCACAATTCTATTTAACACAGTTAAACCTTTTTGCAACCACATTATTTATAGGGAAGCATTGATCCTTATAAGATCAAAAATAATAGGAGTAGCCTCGGAAATGTTAATAAATAATAACACGAAACATAATTTTGACGCGATAATCGAACAACTAGATACTGCGTATTCCGAGAAACGCCCTCTTAACGTTTTAGAAGGTGAAATGACTCGAATCCGTTAAGGGAATAACTCGTTAGAAACATTCCATGACAGACTTAACCAGAAATTGAACCTAATCATATCTAAAATAGAAATGAGTCACAACAACGAACACGCGATAAAAGCTCTAACATTTGAAGCAGAGAAAAAAGCGATTCGAACGTTTACTTTAGGGATAAATAGTCAGTCAATCAAAAATATGCTGTATGGACACAATACTAGATTTTTAAGTGAGGCATTTGCCTTAGCCAGAACTATGTTCCATGATGTTCAATATCAAAGTTTAGAATTCACGCCGAATACCCATAGACATCAAAATGAACCTCCAAAACCTCAGTTTAACCAACAAAAGAACTTCAATTCGAATGAAAACTATCCGCAACCATTCGATCAAAGACCTTTTAACCCTGTGAATAACTACCAAAATCCAGAACCAATGGATATAGATTCATCTAAACAATTCAGAAGATCATTTTATAACAACCCAACAAAAAGAGATCGTGAAGTAACTAATTCAAATTTTAAAGTCCCATATAAAAATCAAAGATTAAACCAAATACAGGATTCTGATAATGAATCAATAGTAGCAAACACCTCTGAAGATAATGATACACAAAAAATCAATACTTTTTTAGCCTTGTGAATATTAAACGCTTAGAACTGTATCGGAGAGTAAGCCACTCAAAATATTAATAGATTGTGGAAGTACAAACAATTACATTAGCAAAAATAGTTCAATTGGAAAAGACGTAAAATTTAACAAAATAATTAGAACAAAAACCTTACATGGAATATCAATAATAAAGGAGAAAAGAATATTAACTGTATTTAACACGCGTTTAGATTTCTACACTCTTGAAAATGCAAGCACTTTTGAAGCTATTTTGGGTTTAGACGGGCTCACTAAACTTGAGGCAAATGTAGATCTTACAAACTTGCAGATAACTTTTTATACAAAACATCCAAAGAACCAATATATAAATAATACTATAGATAATGAAGAATATAAGGATTGACGAAATCATGAGAAAGGATCAGGTTGACGATATGTTACCTTTCACTACAACAATTCAGGCCACCATTAGGACCAAGGATAGCTCTCCAATATGGACTAAGCAATATCCCTATCCTATGAGTGACAACGTATTTGTAGAGAAGGAAATTGCCGACTTATTAAAAAAGGAAATAATCAAACCTAGCAGAAGCCCTTACAATTCGTAGGCCTAAAAGGAGGATGGTAATCGATTTCCAGAAACTAAACAACCAGACCATTACTGATCGTTATCCCATACCTGATGTTAATGTGACTTTACAAAATTTAGGTAATGCAAGAATATTTTCGACCTTGGACTTGGAATCAGGATTCAATCAAGTATTAATCAAAGAAGAGGATAGAGAAAAAACGGCTTTTTCAGTAAACGGGGCAAAGTATGAATTTATTAGAATGCCATTCGGCTTAAAAAATGCAGCTAGTATTTTCCAACGTTGTGTTGATGACATTCTGAGGGATTACATAGAGAAATTTGCATGCGTTTATATCGATGATGCTCTTATATTTTCCTCCACAGCTGAAGAACATATCAAACATATAGAAATAATCATAGATGCACTAAGAAAAGCGAATATGAAACATTCAATAGAAAAATCGCACTTTTTCAGAACTGAAATCGAATACTTAGGTCATGTAATTAAACACGGAAAAATAACCGTGGATCCAAATAAAATACAAACTATTACAGATTATCCTATTCCAAAAACTTTAAGAGACTTAAGATCATTTTTAGGACTAACATCCTATCATCGGAAATTTATAAAAGATTTCGCGAAAATTACGAAACCGTTAACCGTCTATTTCGGGGGAGAAAACGGAGGTATAAGTAAAAGTAAAAGCAAGAACATCAAAATTGTATTGGATGAAGAAGTTCTGAAATCAATGAAGGTATTAAAGGAAAAGTTGCAGGAAAAAGTCGAGCTTTATCAACGCGACTTCAATAAATCCTTTGAACTAACTACTGATGCGAGCAATTTTGCAATTGGCGCTGTACTAAGCCAAAATAGAAATCCCATTGTTATTATTTCGAGAACTCTTTCCGAAACTGAACAGAATTATTCTACAAATAAAAAGGAATTATTAGCTATTGTATGGAGTCTCCAAAAGCTAAGAAACTACCTATACGGTATAGCTGACTTAACCATATACACAGACCACCAGTCCCTAATATTCTCTGTATCTGAGAAAAATCCAAATTCAAAATTAAAAAGATGGAAGAATCTAATAGAAGAGTATGGAGCAAAACTCATTTACAAACCTGGACATCAGAATGTTGTTGCTGATGCACTATCCAGACAATTGATAAATGTGACTACATCAGATTGTAGTATGCACTCACAGGAAAGCTCCGAGCGTAACGAAATCAAAACTAGTGTTGTGCCGCACCTCATATTTTAGTGAGTTTGAGTGAGGTACTCATTTCAGAAAATGAGGTGGTACATTGTCCTACTTCAAATGAGGTATAAAAAATAAGAACGTACAATTTGGCATTCATATTATAGTTAGCGAATGAATAGTGAAAGTGCGAACAGGAGGGAAGATTTCCAACTACCAGGAAAGAACAAGCTGGCAAAAAGGCACGGATTTTTCTGGGTGAGTGATATTTGCTTTCCTTGTTTACGAGAGCATGTTGTTTTAATTATTGTTATTGATCCGAATAGAAATTGTAAAAATTGTTGGATAGGTTTCTTTGTGCGTGAGTTTGGTTTGGGCGGATTGTGAATTTGACAGACATATCCACAATGGACAAAGATCAGCAGATCGCTCTGCTGATTGGACAATTGCAAGCTTCGCAAGCTGTGCAGGCACAGCTTAACGAAGTCATAGAGCAGTTGAGGCAGGCTCAACAGCAATTGTTAGAGGTTAACTCGGAGTTGGCAGAACAACGCCGAGTTAACAAAGAGCTCATGGAGCAATTGAGGGATTTGGCGCTGGCTAAATCAAAAAAGAAAACCAAAAACAAAGAGAAAAAAGTGGAGTCTTCATCTTCCTCATCAGAGGGCCCGCCGCCCTCTCCTCCTTCTTCAGAAGAAGAAGCGATAGAAGAGGAAGTAATCCAAGAAGAAGAAGAAAATGAGTCGATGCAGGAAGACTCTGCTGAGGAGGATGAGGAATTTCCTGCTCTGCCACCGCCGGGTCCCTCAATGGCTCTACCAGAGCTGGCCATCCCACCAAAAAAGAAGACCACTCCTACAGCGCCCACCACATCCAAGTCCCCAGACGACGACAAAAAACGGACAACGGTACCTGTCATCCTCCGAGAGCCTGAAAAGTGGACCCAGGTCCTAAAGGACATGAAAGACCTCGGAATAAAACACGAATCCGCCAAAAGGGTCTACTTAGGGATTCAGGTAGTCCCAGAGACACCACAAGACCACAGGAAACTTACAAGATACTTGACGGAAATGACGATACAATACCATACGTATATCCTTCCTGAAGAAAGGAATCTAAATGTGGTAATCAGGGGTCTGTATGGACTGTCGATTGACGACATCAAAGAAGATCTGGAGAGCCAGGGATTTCACCCCATTGAAATCCACTATATTAAGTTACGAGATGGGCCATCCAGGTTGGTGAAGGTCCTCCTTCCCAAAAGCGAGACAGACATATACAATATAAGGGCAATATGTCACCTCATATGCACTGTTGAAGCGCAACGCCCCCGTACAGGACAAGTTATGTGCCACAACTGTCAGCAGTTTGGACACTCCTCTAGAAATTGTCACGCTCAGGCCCGTTGTTTTAAATGCGATGGGCTCCACCATTTTTCCAAATGCGTTAAAAAAGCAGAGGAAAACTGTAGTGGAGAACATCCAGCCAACTATGGTGGATGTCCTCGGAACCCAGTGAATATCAGGAAATCGTTCGCACAAGTTGCAGCTGCTAATAACAACAAAACCACCACAACATCTACACAACAACAAAATAAAAACACACAAAAACAAAAACAAGCAAACACTCCACTAAACACAAATAACAACATGGACACACTCTTTGCCACCATGCAAACACAATTCCAAACCATGATGCAAGACATGATGGCGAAAATGATCCAGGGAATGTTTGCATCACAAAACAGTTTCAACAGCACACTGACAAAGAAACAATAATGAGCTTTATGGATCATTTAACCATTCTCACATGGAATGCAAATTCCCTGCTGCATAAGACTGGTGAGTTGACTCAAATTATATTTGATTATAAGTTTGACCTCATTCTCATCCAGGAAACCTTTCTGAAGCCTGGAAACCACCTAGGCTTCCCTAACTATTTTCTGTACAGAAATGACAGAACAACAAGCAGAGGAGGTGGAACGGCCATTCTTGTGAGAAGGAATGTGAACCATAATCTCGTATTGACACCTACGTTACAAACACTAGAAGCTACTGCAATTCAAGTGCGGACGGATTCTTTTGAATTCATGGTAGTCTCGGTATACAGCCACCCGAAGGCAGCTACGCTCATTGAAGATATTAAAAAAAAAAAAACTTCTGGACTTTCAGGGTCCCATACTCCTTGCCGGAGACTTCAATGCCTATCACCGAAGCTGGGGAGCTGTGAGAAGCAATCGTGCTGGGACTGAGTTAAACCGATTCATCATAGATAATCCACTAAGCCTGCATATCCCCAACGAACCAACACATTACAGCTACCGAAATAGTTATCCTCTCGATATTGGTATATCACGTACCTTTGAACACGATGTACGCATCGAAGTCCTCGACGAACTTTCATCCGATCACAAACTGGTGCTCTTCTTAATAGGAGGAATATACATAGACGAACCCCTACAAGTAAAGAAGAAAACTGATTGGCAAGCTTTCCAAGTCGCACTGGCTAAAGAAACCATTATTCAAACACCTGAAACAGCCAGCGACACAGAGAAAATGATAGAAGAAATCACAGACAAAATAATACAGGCAAAAGAGGACAACACAGTCACAACTCTGACAAGGGTGACAAACCCCTATGAACTCCCTAGCGACATCAAAAATTTAATAAGGAGG
This sequence comes from Odontomyia ornata, assembly GCA_963969285.1. Lineage (NCBI taxonomy): Eukaryota > Metazoa > Arthropoda > Insecta > Diptera > Stratiomyidae > Odontomyia > Odontomyia ornata. The sequence continues at coordinate 203,561,950 of OZ017739.1, forward strand.
AGGAATCGAGTTCGGAGAAGGGCTAGGAACACAGGTGATCCTAGATTACGCCAGGAAGCAAATCAAATTACGAACAAAATACGTGATCGGATATCAAAATTCCGCAATGAACAATGGGAGAGCTTCTTACAAAGTCTGAAGCCTGGGAGCGATGATTTCTGGAGGGTTTCCAAATATTTTCGTATTAACCCGGCGCCAATGACGTGAAAAAAATTACATCGTCAATGACACTGGGTCAAAACGACCCGATTGGTTTTATTAACGAATTTTTATAAAATTCTAATAAATTATCTAATTTTAATTTAATTTATTAAATCTTCTCGCTTTGTCAATAAAATGAAATGACTTTGTAAATAACTTTTTTATTAATTATTTCTTTATCACATGCAAATTCAACTTAAAAAATATTTTTCGATTTTTTTTTACAACAATTGTCGGAAAACTATTTGGAATAATGAACATTGTGAATTCAGGAAGAGATCATATAAACTGCCTATATCAATAAAAAAAATTGGTCTTCTGTTTCATCAATCAGTGACATGGAATTACTACAGTTTTCACAGTACGAAATTACGTGATCGGGGCATATGTAAATGTTACATGAATTACAGGTGTGAATTGTTTTTTTTATCCTTTTTGGATGGACATATTTGACATCTTCTGCGAGTGCCGGAGACCTTTTGGGAGGGTTCGCCTTGTTCTATACCTGTGAAATCCGCAATTCTTTTGCGCATCTGTCGAGGCAAATTAGTAAGATTTTTGCGCCAGAGCAAATGTTCCTGAACTATACAAAGACCTAGATTTTTCAAGAAGTGTCGTCTTTTCGTATGCATGTCATTATTATTCGCGCAATAAATTATATTTGCATTTATTCCTGCTATATTTAACATAGCAAAAAAGAGTGTCAAAGGCCATCTTTTTGAGTTTCTGCTAACATTGTACGTTGCACATAGTTCATCAGCCACATCTACTCCACCTTTGGTTGAGTTATAAAAAGTTATAATCTCTGGTTTCTGCTTATCATCTGTGCAGTCATCAATATGATCATCGTGATGTAAACTTGACATCAAAAGGACAACTTTGTTTTTCTTTGGGATATACGAGACTAGAGTTATCTCTTTTCGATGCCCGAAAGTTGATGAGTTTTCAGGTTTTCCTCTTGTTTTTATAAATTCAGACGGAATTTGCTTTTTATTTTTGCGTTAAGTACCCACAGAAGTAAGTTTGTGTTTGCACAGAAGATGAGATATCAATTCGTAGCTGGTAAACCAATTGTCAAATGTTACATTACGGCAAGACTTAGAAATTGGCAATACAATACGATCAACCACATCGAATGGTTTGCTGCTGACTGAATATGGGCCACTGGGCTACTTGCCGGCATAAATTTCCAAATTAACCACGTAGAACGTTTTCACATCAACTAAAGCAAATATTTTGAGACCATATCTAGCTGGTTTAGACGGTATGTACTGTCTAAATTTACAGCGACCTCTAAATGCTACTAACATTTCATCAATGGTGCAGTTCTCTCCTGGCGCATACATTTTGTTGCACTGTTCGACAAACGTCTCAAAAAGTTCCCGTATGTGCGCTAAATTATCCAGCTTTTGTCTTTCATCACGTCTAGACTTATCATCAAAACGTAAACAGCTCTGTATAAAGTAGAACCGTTGAATTGACATTGTGAGTCTAAATATTTCTACGCCAGTGCCATCTGTTTCCCACAAGCCATTCAAGTTTTGTCGACTAGAACGATAAAATCCGGCAATATATAGAGGTCCAATAAATGCTTTTAGCTCACTCATTCCAACTTCACTCATGTTTCTATGTTTGCTCACATCTGCACATGCCGCTCTTCTTTTTTGGATATGAAAGTTGGTGTATGTTCGAATTTTGCACAACATCGCACTATTCACAAATAAGTCCCAACATTCTGACACCGATTTGGCACTTTTAGCAGCTGGTTTTACACCAAGTGACTCCGTAATTATATTTTCTGATCTTGTACGTACATTTGGTCGTGCTGGTGCTCTTTCCCATCTTGTTCCATCTCTTCCTTTGAAGAACCGTTGTTGCAAAGTCAATAGATCACGATTATCCAACGAATCAGATTCTGTCTCACTCAAATCACTTGCATCTTGCTCACTTACGCTGCTATCACTGCGTTCAGACAAGTGATCTTCGTTTTCGATGTCAGAAGCAGGAATCGGATCTTCATCTTGAGAATCTGACTCTTCTAATGCCGCCAAAATACGCTCCGGGTGGTTAGCGAGTGACATTTTTGTGAAAACAACTAAAAACAAACAAAAATCGTTAAAAAAAACACTGAACTCATAAATAAATGCATGTCACGAAAATACCACACTAACGATGACGCCGGGTCAAAAGTACCCACTTTGAGTTGTTGCACGTGTATCTCACTGGGCGGGTGGCATTGCACTGAATGCAGGGAAGTTGCAGGTAGAGATGGAATGTAACTTCAGCTACACAAGCATTCAAACGCATAATAATTGTAGAAAATAGACTATGACTGTTTAAAATCTCCTCGGGTCAATATGACCCAGCGTCATTGGCGCCGGGTTAAAAACAAACTTATAATACCACCAATTCACGGCCCTTACGGTATCAAATTCGACAGTTCTGGTAAGGCGGAGGCCTTCGCAGATACTCTAGAACAACAGTTCTGTGAAAATTCATCCGATGAGGAGGACCTTGACGAACACGAAGACCACGTCAATCGGTTGACCAATAGGCTCATGAGGTCAGACATTGCAGACTCCGATCTAATACAAAGCACCTGTCTTCAAGAGGTTAAAGACATCATACAAGTACTGAACAGACGGAAAGCACCGGGATTTGATTTAATATCAAACACCATGTTAAAATGGCTCCCGGATAATATTCTCGATGCAATAGCAGCGATAATTAACGAAATTTTCCGCTTGCAAAAATACCCCAAAATATGGAAATTGGCAATAGTTATTGTTCTTCCAAAACCTGGTAAAAACCTCATGTTTCCACAAAACTGGCGACCCATTAGCCTATTATCCTCTCTGTCGAAAAAAGTAGAGCGGGTGCTACTAAATTGACTAACTAAGGTTGTTACCGAAAAAGAAATACTTCCAGAAGAACAATTTGTCTTCAAGCCATTACACTCCACAGAACTCCAGCTTACTAGGGTGGTCCAACACATTAGAATAGGGCTAAACCGCAAGAAATCAACGGGTTTGGTTATGTTTGAAAAAGCCAAAGCCTTTGATAAAGTCTGGCATGCAGGACTTATTTACAAAATGCATGAATCCCAAATGCCACTGCAGCTCATCCAAATCATTGGCTCCTTTCTAAAAGGCAGATCATTTCGTGTCAAAATTGACAACCACCTCTCAACCATGCGGCCAATTCAAGCTGGAGTCCCACGTGGATCACCCATCTCCCCCATACTATACAACATCTTTACTGCAGACCTACCTCGGCTGCTTTTGAATGTCCACAAGTCCCTATATGCCGACGATACCTGTGTTTTATACTCATCCAGACAAGCAAGAGTCATCACCACCAAACTGCAACTCTCCATAGACATACTTTTGAAGTATTTTCGCAAGTGGAAGATCAAGTTAAACTCAGACAAGACCCAGGCATTATTTATAACAAGAAAAAGACAACAACAACCGAAAACTTTGACTGTAGAAAACGAAAATATTGCCTGGTCAAGAACAGCCAAATACTTAGGACTGACATTCGACAACAAACTCTCCTGGACCGACCACATACGCAACAAACGAGGACATTGCTACAATGTACTATCCCAACTCTTTCCACTCCTTAAGGCCAAGAAACTCAACATCAAGAACCGTCTGCTGATCTACAAACAAATAATACGACCGACGCTACTATATGGTAGTACAGCCTTCTACCAGACGACAGAGACCAACAGAATGGCACTACAATCCATCCAAAACAAAAGCATTCGGCAAATTTTCGGAATCCCATGGTATGTTAGAAATACGGACTTATACAAGGACCTTAGAATAGAACCTGTTGACATATTCGAACGTGACAAAGCACTCAAACTGCTCGACAAAGTGGACAACCATCCTAACACTACCCTGGGAATCCTAAAACGCAAAGCACTACCAAAAGAAACTTATCCAACTATCCGCGCTAACTTCAAGAAAATTTAATTGACAGTAATTAGAATAGCACAATCTCGTTAATAATAGTGGGCAAATTATTGCTCACAGATAGAAGGGAGCTAGAGTGCTAAATCGCACCAGCTCAAAGGAAAACGAATCCAAGGAAGGATATGGCATTCAAAGTTATCTCTGAAGTAGATAAAGAAGGAAGATAATGTAGAAGCTTATAAATGCATGAAGGATATAAGTGAGTAAACGAAGTCAATAACCTTATTTCTCATAAAAATTTAAAAATTTGATTATAAAAATACAAAAAATTCTTTGCATTTCCTCACTCAGTTATTCTCTTAAAAAAATATTTCATTTTACAGTCGTGAGCCAAATATCTTAATCAAAACTAAACAAGATAATACTTCAGTTTTTATTATAAATTTCGTTAACAAAAAAATGTAATTCGTACAGCTTATTTTAAATTATATTGATATGCAATTTTTAAACATTAAAAACAAAGCAAATATGAACACCAGTCTTATCTACTCAAATAAGCAATTCGTTAATTTCTTTATCTAAATAAAAGGAAAATCAAATGTTATTCACATTTCGAGAAAGTAAAGTTTTTTCTACATTACTAAATTACTATCACAACACATTTAATAAACTTTTTTCAACTGTAAAACATTCATTACTGCACATTGTAAACAAAAAGAAAACAAAAAAAATGTAAGTACATATTAGATTTACATATTAAAGTTCAGGAACATTAATTGTGACACCTTTTTTCCAGTCAGTCGATTTCTTCTTTCAACTAAAATTTAGCCAGATTTTGAAAAAATACGCTCTGATGGAACTGAAGTAGCGGGTAAACTCATTCGCTTTTTCATTATTGAGTATAGCCTGAGGTAAGCATGCCTTTTATCTTCCCACCGTTTTAGAGGATCTAAATGACGGTGCAATAAAGGCTCTTGAAGGTACTTGTCAAACTCTATCGAGCTTGCTTTAGAAGAATCTACATTTTTAATCAGATCGCAGACTTTGTTGTCAAAGTCCGCCCAAATGCTGCACGCTTTCTTCGTTGGTAGTGCTGCTTCATCGTTATTGGTGATTTCTTGTTGCGATATTAGTTTAACATCGGCCACCAACGATTTTAAGCTTGAACAAGCCGTGTCGTAGCTCAATGCATTTGAAAAACCATACCGTTTGAAGCGGGGATCTAATAGTGTACTTTCCGCAAATAATTGGTTGTTTTCAATAGTTCTGAACCGCTTTTCTAATGCCTCTAAAAGACTTTGTGCCATTTTTTTAACTGATAAAGGCAGTTCATTTTTCGCGTCAAAATCTCTACATTTCTTCTGCAGAGCATTGACAATCAGGATTACCTCAGATATTGTCACATTTTTTTCAGAGCTCAGTTCCTCAGATACATCTTTAAAAACTGATAACAAATCAACGGCTGCTACTAAGATATTAATATCTTCACTATTAATGTTATCAGTTCCTCGATAATGTATGGCAATGGTGGAAGTCAAGCTGTTTTCAACGGTCAAAACCCTTTCAAACATATCGCACGTTGAATTCCATCGGGTGACAACATCTTGCTTCAGCTTCAGCTCAGTTTCTCTCAACTTTTTTTTGCATTAAAGTCAGTCTTTCAGCTGCTAACGGACTCCTTCGGAAAATCTTGACAATAGATTTTATTTTCGTTTGTGTTACTTTGATTTCCACCAAAGCAGACTGAACAATCCAATTCAGTGTATGTGCAAAGCATGGGATATGCTGCCAGTTATTAAGTCTGATTGCCGCTTTTATGTTGTTTTTTTTTTTGTTTTTTTTTGTGGTAGGGAGGTGAAGGCATTTATGCCCGCCGAGTCTGGCAGTGTGGGACTCCCATGGAGGATACCCTTGGACTACCCACTAAACACCTCCCCTGTCAATCGGAGAACCTAGCCTGGAACCGTTTGACACATTACTTCGGGCCAGGTCTCGTTTTGTTACGCCGTGGGGCGCCTTCAAGCTGAGGAGTCCCTTTCCTAGCGGGAGGGGAGAGGGAAAGAGGAAATGCCAGAAGAGCGATCCCCCAGCCCCAGCACTTCCGGCTGCTGCGAGTCCCTTTTATCTTTTAGGACTGCCCGAGCATAATGTGCCACCTGGTTCCATTTGTCAACCGATTCGAGCATCACTGCAACTATATTATCCGGGGTGAGCTCTCCTGTCTCCCTGTAGAGTTCCCTTCGCAGCCTGACCCATTTGGTACACGCAAAAAATGTGTGACAGGCACTGTCCTCCTCTCCTGGGCAAAACCGACAATCGGGAGACCGTGACTTGCCGATCTTGTGCAGGTAAGACTGAAAACACCCGTGCCCACTTAAAAGCTGGGTCAGATAGAAGTCAGTCTCACCATGCCTTCGATTTAGCCACGGTCTCACATCCGGGATGAGGCGCGCAGTCCACCTTCCCTTCGTGCAATTCACCCAAGACTGCTGCCAATCGTTGAGCGAGCGTTGTCTCTCCTCGCGGACAACCATCTCCCTCGCATCCTCGTTTCGTCGCTGGTAAAGAGCGTGGCGCTCTCTAGCAAGGAGGGCGACAGGTATCACGCCGGCAATCACTCTCACCGCCGAGTCGGAGACTGTTGGATACGAAGATGCAATTCTCAGTGCTCCTCTTCTCTGCACCTGTGCCAATCGTTTTCGGTATACCTCCTTGCTGAGAGCGTCGCCCCATGCCTCCGCTCCGTACAGTAGCACTGACCCTACAGCACTCATCAAGAGGCGTCTTCTTGATGGGCTGGGTCCCCCTACGTTGGCCATAAGTCGACTCAGGGCCGATATTCCCGAAGCAGCCTTCTCAGCCGTTGCCCTGATTTGCTCAGAGAAACTCATCTTCGAGTCGATCAGTAGCCCCAGGTACTTCACCGCTGGCTTCGATTCGATCTGTATACCTCCAATACTGATCATCCTTACTCTAGGGATTCTCTTTTTTGTCAAGATGACCACTTCGGTTTTCTCCAGTGCTAAACTGAGCCCGCGAGCAGTCATCCAGTCCCTCACTCGGCGCATTAGCATACCTAGCCTAAGTTGCGCTTGTTCAACGGTACGTCCAGTGACCAGAGCCGCAACATCATCCGCATAGCCGACCAAGCGTGACTCATCTGGCATCTCGAGTCCCAGTAGCCCGTCGTAAGACACGTTCCACAGGTCCGGACCAAGGATAGATCCCTGGGCAACACCCGATGTAATTTCCATCCTTCGTTGGCCCTGTGTCGTGTCGTAGAGCAGGCTTCGGTCCTTTAGGTAGTTCCTCAAAAGCCGCATTAAATATTCTGGAGCTTGAAAAGAGTTTTCCTTGGCTGTAGGCCCTCCACTCCCTGGCGGAGCTCCCAGCAACGGTGCGCCTGCCGTAAGCGCGTCAGCAAACCTCTCAACGTCCATCCTCCCAGTCCTCCATCCGAGGATTGAAGTTTGGGCATATGCACGCAGAGTGGCACCGTCGTGAATCTCAACAGCTATATACTGGTGATCACTAGCCGAGTAGTCCTCTAGTACTCGCCAGTTGTGTACTCTAGGTACCAGGGACTCCGAAGCGAGTGTCACATCGGGTATGGTTCCTACGCAACCCCAGCGGCGGAAAGTAGGGGTGTTACCAGTATTTAGGACAAAAAGCGCTGTTCTGGCCGCCATGTCCAAGATTTGCTTTCCCCTTCGGTCGGATTGTGGCATACCCCATTCAATGGCTCTAGCGTTGAAGGGCATCGAGTTTGGTTCGAAAATATCGCATTGCCTCGTTAGGCGTCAGATAAACACTGAAATATGTTATCCCTGAACACCGCACCCACACAAAACCATCCCCGCGTCCATGGCCCTGCACCTGAAGGCGGGCGCTGTCTCGAACCCAGATGGCCGAGGTACCAGATTTGTCAGGGTACCACGCTTGCGAGTCCTTGTTATGATGTTGCTCGCTCAGCAACAGGAGGTCAGCTTTCTTATCCCTCGCAAACTGCTCAAGTAGGTCCTGGGCGTTTGTGCTTCGGTGCAAATTGACCTGCAGGATACGGATCATTTGAGTATCGATTTGGCTTTAGTTAAGGCCTCCTTGAAAACCCAGCATCTCCCTGTCCCCGGCTCATGTTTGAGGTCGCCGGGTGCTAGCTTAGCATCCTTGCAAAGAATGCATTTTGCCTCGTTCGTGCACTCCTTCCTTTTGTGCCCCGTTTCACCACATTTGTAGCACAGAGATCTCCTGTTGGGTCCCCTACAGCCATACGCGGTGTGTCCGTATTCGAGGCATCTGAAGCAGCGTATAGGGATCGCTCTTCTCCGTATCCTGCAGATCACCCAACCTATCTTAATTTTGCCCTTCGCCAGGATTTGCTGGGCGTCTTTATCCGCTAGCTCGACAATAGCCATGCGTTGCCTCCTTGTGTTTTCACGTGTCAATCTTGCCTTGACTTCACTTAAGCTGGGGAACTCCCTCCTAATGGCATCCTCTACTTCAGCTTTGTCCGTGACGCAGTCAAGGTCCCTGATTTCCAGGGTGGCCATTGGTTCGAGCGAGGCAACCGTTGCCGCATCTCCAAGAACCTTTTGAACCGCGTCACGGAATGCATCTTTGTTTGTGGCCTCTGGCCCGAATTCCACCAGCAAGCCACCGGTCCGGGTTGGTCGAACTGCTTTGATGGCAGTTTTGGTGTCGTCTGGCTTGACCGCTCCTTTAATTTCACGGAGGACATCTGCGTAGGCTCGGCCCTTAGTGGGTTTAATAAGCAGTGCCTCTCGCAAGGGTTTGCGCCGCGGTTTGCTTTTTGTTTTCTGCGGTATATCGGGGGGTTCTTTGTTCTTTTCGTGGTTGAGCTCTTTGTCTGTTTTTTCTAGGAGTAGCTTTTTGGCCGCTTTTTTCGCTGCCTTGTTTCGTACCACATGAAACTCCTCGCCTGGAGTGTAAACTTCGTTTATAGTCTCGTCCTACCTCCTTTTCTCACGGTCGCCTTCAATTGGGCTACCGGCCATTCTTTTGCTGCTGCTAGGACCCACTGATGCCTCGAGGGAGAGCGTGTCTTTTTGGTGCTTTTCGGTTGCAAGCCACCTCCGCCTGTAGTGCGTTATGCGGCCAAAAAGCTCCTCCAGTTCAAGAATGCCATTCTTGACACTCTTGCTTATGGTTTACTGCACTTCGCAGGCAGCCCTCAGTTGTTTGACGATATTCCCCGCTTTCCGAGTAAGCCGCTCCTCTTCGGCGCGGTCAAGGGCGATTGTGTTATTTGCCGCCACCTCTTGGGAGAGGCCCCCGTTTCCTAGCCCTTTTGCTCCTATCGCTTGGGTCGCGTTTGAAGTGGCGTCGGCCAACGGCAAAACTTCTCCCTCCCTCAGTCTTACACTGGGCGCTCCGGGGTGCGCATAGTCCTTCTACTGCGCCCAAAGGCCGCAATGATGCCAGGTTGCACAACGCACTCTGCCTTCTTTCGTTCATTAGTCCGTCGGTGGTCTGTCTCCGATGATTTAACCTGTGATGTTGACTTTGACAGTGTTTCTGGGGTTTGCTGCCTCCCCCCGCAATCGATGACTTGTTTAATCGGTGTTCTTGCCAGCAGCGGTTTTTGCCTGAAAGGGTTCTCCGTGCTAACGTCCTGTTTGCTTGTGGTTTCATTTGTTGGATGTTTTTGATCTGTTGATTTTGTTTGCTCCATTTTATTGGGTCTCCCCTCGGAGCCGCTACCTCCATTCGTGTGTGTAGTCGCCTTTTTGGTCCCATGGTTATCTTTGCAGAGCAGGGAGGCCATGCGAGGGTTGGCACAAGCCCTTATGGGGACAAGTGCTCAGAGCCAGACCAGCGCTAATCGGGAGTCCATCTCAACCAAACCTACACCACCAACCCAATGGTGCGAACTTCGAACGTACTCCGAGGCCTGCCAAGGTTTTACCGGGACGGAGACGGTATGATAGTTGAATTGGAGCCGTTCACACACGAGTTTCACCTCGGCGCTACTGTGCAAAGCAACTAGGTCCAAACCATCACATCCGCCAGCCCAAAGCGTCAATTCCAGTTCGTTGTCCAAAGCGTAGAACAGATACAATAAGAGTCGTTACCTGTCATCCCAGGAGGGAACCCCACGGCACCCCCCATATCCTCGGGTCCGTGGGGGCGGCACTCCCCAAAGAATGCTAGCCTCCAAGAATGTTCTTGTCGACCGGCTTTCTCCCTGCGGGAATTTCCTCGGGTACGTGGGGGCGGAACTCCCCAAAGAATGCTAGCCTCCAAGAGTGGTCTTGTCGACCGGCATTCCCCCTGCGGAGTTTCCTCGGGTACGTGGGGGCGGAACTCCCCAAAGAATGCTAGCCTTCAAGAGTGCTCTTGTCGACCGGCATTCCCCCTGCGGGGGCCGCTTTTATGTTGTTAGCATTGTTGGTTGTGGCGGCAATGATTTTATTAGATATGTGCCAATCGTCGCACATCCTTTTCAATTCCACACTAAGATTTTCCGCAGTATGTCTATCGGAATATTGATGGCACTTTAACATGCAGGATTGCAATTGCGTATTTTTGTTGATAAAATGAGCGATCAGCGATAAATAATTGTCATTCGGCTTTGAAGTCCAGCTATCTGTTGTTAAAGCCACAAACTCTGAAAGCCCCAAAATCTTCTGAACATTGTCTTTTGTTTCTTTGTAATAATTCGAAAGAAGAGCATTCGATAATATTTTTCTCGAAGGAATTACATAATTTGGATTCAGCTCGAATATATATTTTTTAAACTCCTTGCTCTCAACTAAATGAAAAGGCAAATAGTTTCTTACCACAAGCTCCACCAAACATTTGTTTAGCTGCTCAGATTTTTTGGCAGATTATTGTTTGTTTAAATACTGAGTCATACTGGTACTTACAACTTTTGCAATACAACTTGTATGACCTTCAGCTCTGGCTGTTTGCGTTGAAAGAAATGTGCTTCTTGTTATTTTTTTGTAAGTTTCTGTGCTTACTGCAATGTTCCCAGTCGCTGATGTTTCCATCGAAATTACTGGGTTAAGACGATCAGTTTGGTGTATTGGCTCAAAAATAGTCGGGTGGAGTGATTTCGTATGGCGAATCAAGTTGAATGGACCACCACCCCTGTATGAAATGATTTTCTTGCAAAAATTACATTTTGCCTTATAATCCTTCATGTCAGTGAAGTATTGCCAAGCACTCGATTTTTGCTTATCTGCCATACTGTTAAAAAAATAAAAAGGTTAATTTTAGAGCCTCGTGGTATCATTTGAACGAGATTTGATTATTTTCGTAGTCAAATAAATCAAAGATCTGGAATTGAGTTTTTCGTTTTATATATCTTTGAATTCGATTCAACATACCATAATCAAATATTGTAAGTATAGTTTAAACCATTCATTGAAACAAGGATACATGCATCCGAAAATTGGTGGAAGAAGGTGATTTCTTTTATGTATACGTTCTTGAAAAACGATAAGACCTACTGTGGAAACTGATAAAAACATAGATCGTAAGCTGGAAATATGTTTTTGTAGATACTCATTTCTTGAATATTTAAGAATGCTATTTTACGATAAAAACAATTGAGGCAAAATCAATCGAGGTCTTACTTATGAGGATTTCTTGAAATCGTGTATAAATGTTTATTCAAAAATATCGATGTAAGGTAATCTGATTTATGGTATGTTATTAGATCAAATTGAGACAAAGAACAAAAACTATTCAAGCGATGGGTGGCTAGCTCTATACTTAGAAGAGAAAAGCTAAAAAAAGTTAATAGATATTGTTCAAGATTCAATCCATACAAAATAAATTCGAATAGGTTCCTTCTTAGTTTTTCAAAAATTTCTTCCAACTGAACCATTTAAAAGAAACACAAAAAACTTATGTAATTATTTGGATACTAATAGACCAAGAGCTAGCAACGTTTTTACTTTGGCCGTTTCAAAAGTCGTGAAAATTTACACACTAAATCTTCTATGCCAGCTGATTATGAAAAGTTAATTCTGGTAGTCCTCCCTGGTCTGGTTCTATCACCATAACATTTCAAAGAAGTTGAGGACTAATGGTAATTTTAGTTAAAAGTATAAGTCGTAACGATCCAAGAGATAGTATTCAATAATATTTTCCATCAGAAAAAATTACTGCCAAAATATGATTTTCTTTATCTCAGGTAAATGATTCAAGTATTCTGACAATCCTTTAGAATGAAGGTCATCGTTACGACATAAAGTTTAAACAAAATTACCATTAGTCCTCTACTTCTTTGAAATATTATTGGTGTAGTATCCGGCCACGGAGGACAGCCAGAATTGACTTTTCATGTTCAGCTGGCATAGATAATTTAGTGTGTAAATTTTCACTTTGAAATGACGTTGGTAGCCCTCCGTCTATAAGGAGACTTCAAATTTTTACGAGCTTCAACATACGTATGTCACCAGCTAAAAATAATTGTTTCAAATTAAATCTGCACTTACCTTTTAACTCAGCCTAGTTAGTACTCAATTCCTTTTACTGTTACAAAATTTAATAAAAAATATAAGAACGCGCTACTAATAATCAGTCACCACTTAACACATTTATTTTACAGAAAACTAATGCTCACCATACTACATTCGGAGTGACAAATATTATACTAACTCAATGGAAAATTATGTTTCCCGGATATAATCTATTCCCTCATTTCAATGTTTTCCTGCTCCAATCTCTTCCGCCTCAATTTACTGCTTCACATCTTCCGTGTTCGAAGTTTCATTTTTCACCAATTTTCTCAATCCACTCTTCCACTTTGCACTTCACATTATCCTTTTTCGATCTGCCGGGAACGATCGAAGCTTTATGTTGTAAACATAATATTCATCAAATTTTGGGGCATTTCCTCATGAGGTATGGGATTGAGGTAGTGCTGAGTACGAGAGCATATTGTGTGGAGTTTGAATTATGTATCACAACATCTTTACCTCGCAGCTCATTTTGCCTCAAACTCATTTTACCTCACTCAAAACTCACATTCGCTCATAGCTCATTATAGCATAACATCCACTATACCTCAAGAAAAATTTTACCTCATTCAGAACTCATTCGTACCCAATAGTTCACTTAACCTCAAAATCCGTTTTACCTCAGACCTCATTTTTCTTCTTAGCTCATTTCACACTTCATTCTTGAGGTGGTACAAATAAATTTTTTGAGGTGTTGGGACATTTCCATTCGTGAGGTACCTCATTTGAGGTACCTCATGAGTGAGTAACCCAACACTAACCAAAACAGTAGCACAACCCGTCAACAGTTTCGAAACCCAAATAATCTTGAAAGAAAACTCATTTGATGAAATAAATATAATGAACACATTTGAAGGATATGTAAGATACGAGATTAAATTCTCAAATATACAATTTATAATACGACAGTTGAAAACAATTGTGAGCCCAAAAACAATTTCAGCGATAAACTCTGACTCGGAAACGTGGTTCAAAATAAAAGAGGAAATACAAAAACATTACCAAGCATATAGAATTGTACTCTCACAAATCCTTTTAGAAGATGTAAAAGATAAAGATGAACAAAAGAACCTTATCAGCGAAGTGCACAAACGAGCACATAGAAGTTATGAAAATAATTTAAAAGAACTCCAAGAGAAATACTTTTAGCCAAAAATGAAAAATGAAGTGAATAACCATACAAAACAATGTGAAATTTGTCTGAGAACAAAGTATGACAGACATCCTAACCAAAGCTGGCACCCATATTCAAATAGATATTTTTTACATGGCCAACAATAAATTCATAACTTGTATAGACAAATATTCTAAATATGCGTATTTTAGGAAAATTCCTAACAAAATCAACGTATTTGAGTATTTGGAAGAGATATTCAGAACAATCTTCCCACATTGCCAATCATTAGTTACAGACAATGAAATTGTATTCACAAATCGTAGCGCCAAAGCCTTACTAAATAAACTAAATATAAACCATTTTCAAACACCAGTTGCCCATTCGAACACAAATGGACAAATAGAAAGACTACATTCTACGATCATAGAAATAACAAGAGCATTAAGTAAGCAAAATAAGACTGACCCAAATTAACGAAATATTTAATGCCATATACGAATATAACAATACAATTCTTTCAGTCACCAATGAGAAACCTATAAACGTATATTTCAATTTCAATCAACGCAATTACTTTCAAATCACAGAAAGAATAAAACAAGCATCTGAAAAGTCTCAACAGCACGAAAATAAAAGCAGAACTTACAAATCTTTTCAGGTTGAAGCAACCTGTTTTGCTAAGAATAACAGAAGAAATAAATTATCCGATAGATTCATCAAATACAAAGTTAAGGAAAACCGTGAGGACACAGTTCTAACAACTTCAGGGAAGATCATTCACAAAGATGATATACGCACAAACCATATTTTGCACACTTCTTGTAATTGAAGTTTCATCTATAAAAAATATTACAAACCTTGAAAACAAAAAATTCATTTTAATTCCTGGCGATGATGCATATGTACTCGTATATGAAAAGACAGAGTTCTTATACCACATGAATAATATTTCCCATTATAAAATAGCTCTTCAAAAAGTAAAAGAGAATCAGTTCACAGATCAAATAGACCAGAACACTATCTTAAAAATCGAAAACCTCAAACCAACTAGACGAGCACAGTAGATCCAAAAGAGCAAGCAATTTTTAGGGTTTTGTAAAATAATTTTACGAAACCCTTCTAAAATCGCGTCCTGTCTGTCCGTCTGTCCGTCCGTGTGTCACAGTAGTTTTTCTCAGAAACTACTTAAGCTAGAAGCATCACATTTTTTATGTAGGTGTAAAGTGGTGCTTCTTTAAAGTTCAACAACAAAAAAATTTTATAAGGTATTTAAGGGGGTATCCCCATGCAGGGGAGTGACCCCCCGAAAAAATTTCATTGAAGGTAGCCGATATGGGTATCAAATGAAAAGTCTTCATGAGAACTTTTCAAAACAAGTCTTAGTTTGGCAAAGTTTGATTGGAGGGGCGCACAGGGAGGGGAAATACACGAAAAATTGGTGGACCCCCCCCTCGCGGTTGGACGGACACCTGTGATCCGACAAATCTGAAAAAAACCAAGGATGTAGGCCTTGATGAGTACAACAACAACAAATACGTGAGATGTCGCAATTCACTCAACTTTGTTAGTAATAGTATGATTTATCGATATTATGTTTTCATGAATAAAATCTTAACGGTACCCTTAAATTCAATGAAATTCAGTACAGAGATGACTATTTATAAGATTGATTCACCCTGCAAGTTTCATAAAGATTGAATCAAATTTAGCGAAGTTATAGCAGTTTGAATTTTCCTGTATTACTATGGAACAATATGCGCTGCATTTATTACTCTGGCAACATATGGCTATGGAACAACATGCGATTTTTACCGACTCAGACACTACAGTTTTGCTAGGATTTGCATGAAAGTTCCAGGAATGATAGGTGTCATGAATATCTTTGAAAATCGGTTCAACTAGTGGTATCAGTAATCGTAAAACAAAATAGTGGCTGTTTTAAATGCGATGATTGAATAATTTTGAGTTATTTTTTCCCAACTTCAACGTTTAAGGTGCATGCTTTGAACACTTGATTCAATTTAATGAATGACTGAAGATGAGTACCTACAATTAATACTCATAAGTGAAACAAGTCAAGGAGGCGGGAGAGAGCTCCTAGCAAAAGGGCTTTGTAACAACTCTAGGATTTGAAAAAATTGGCGATTAATCGATGATACCAGTACAGGAGAGTGGCCCCTGAAAAAAAAAATCATCAAAGGTAGCCGATTTGAGTATGAAATGAAAGTTTTCATGGGAGCTTTTCAAAACAGTTCTTAAACTGTCAGTTTTTGCTTCAGTGGGGGCACGGGGGGAAATACATGAAAAATGTGTTTCCTCCCTCGCGAATGGACATCTGAAATAATTATCAAGGGAGATATTTATGAGTATAGCAATAAGAAAAACCTCAGAAGTCGAAATTCGTGCTACTTTGTTAATAATAGTATGATCTTCGAATTTCATAGTTTCTCCAATGAAATCGTCATTGACATGCTTCTTGACTTTATTCAATCTGGTGACTGCATTTTGAAAATTGAATACAAAACCCTTCTGACATGAGCGTAGGTCTGTTTACCCAACTTGTTTATGTTCTATTATAAAATTCTTATTCGGCAATCCCGATCATGAGGATGCAATTGAAATACAAACAGCAATAAACAAGTTAATCGACAATAATGAGAAGCAAAAGAGTATTAATGCAGACTTCGACAAACGAATAAACATTTTGCAAAAGTCGGAAATCCATTATTCCTTTCTCCTTAAT
Source organism: Odontomyia ornata (assembly GCA_963969285.1). Classification (NCBI taxonomy): domain Eukaryota; kingdom Metazoa; phylum Arthropoda; class Insecta; order Diptera; family Stratiomyidae; genus Odontomyia; species Odontomyia ornata. The sequence continues at coordinate 203,578,426 of OZ017739.1, forward strand.
GAAATTTGTATCGAAATTAGAAACATAATTGAAGCCATAAACTAAGCACAAAGCAATAATTTCGTACCAACTATATTAAACTTTAGAGAAATAAAGAAAATCATGAAATCTGAAAACATAGACATCCCAATTGTGAACATTTTGGACTATTCGTAATAATTTTTGCATACAAATACCCAATTGTAACTTTAACTGTAAACTTATACCATGTAATCAGTTTATCGCATGCTTGTGGAAAATATATAATGAGCCCATTTGTTGGATTCACAAACAATGAATATATGTTACTTACAAATTGTAAGAATTACCAAAAATATATGTAAACTTGTTCCTCGAGATTATTGGACGATTCCAATAATTATGAAACAAGAAGCACATTGTGATATAATTCAAGAGAATAATAAACCATTTGATGGAATTAAAGCAGGATCAATTAACCTAAGTGGAAATCACATTGTCGATAAGGCTACTTTGAACGGTGTGTATTCAATAACATTTGATAATCAAACAATCATAGATAATGAGAAATATATCAACTATGAAGAAAGTTTTAAGGAAATATTACATGAATTTGAACCAAGTACAGTCCAAATTTGGGAAATTATCGAGTCAGATAAAGAATATAAATTTTCCAATATACAAAGTTTAACAAAATTTTTAATATCGGTTGAACAAAATCCTACAACCAGTTGCATAATTTTTATATCTGTAATATTTGCTTCAATTTTCATTATATTTATATTAATGAAAATCTGGAAAAGATACAACGAGTATAAAAGAAGTAAAGAACAAAGAGAAGCAAACAAGATATATTTTGAAGCTCTTAAAGCAAGAGGATTTGAACACTTATATAACGGACCACCATTGACAAGTGAGGACACTTTATTTTAAGAAAAGGGGGAGTTAATGTACCCTTGTATTTACACTGTAGCTAGCAACGAATTAGTCATAAGTCCGAACATGATGCACCGACGATTAGACTTGGGAAAAACAACAATGTAAGCATGACCTATGTAGTATAATAGATAAGATAGAACAAGCAAAATGTATACATGTACATGACCTATGTATGATGTAAACACTAATGACCTATGAAGCGTAACAGATAAGATAGAATAAGAAAATGCATAAATAACCGAGTCCGGTTGGACGAGTGTTCGTAAGTAATTAGCCGTACAAGTGTAATGTTATTTTTTGATTAAAATAAATCAAGTTCACGAGAAAGTTAATTTATTTTTGTTCTTTGTATTCTTGTAATACAATAATTCACGCTCAACTGGTGGTGCTGTTAAAAAGGCTAGGGATGGTATTTCGATCCTCGGGTAGTGTGAAGTTTCACCCTTGACGACTGATTCTCCCCAAACATATGGACGGATCGCGGAGACATTGAAAAACTCTGCTTATTGTGGTTCAAATTTGGGCAGTCAACAAATCTGGAGCAGAAATTGAACTTTTTGAAGAAAATCGTGTTCTGCCATGGGGCGAAATCAAGAAGGAATCGCGAAGAAAAATTGTGAAATATCGAATTCTCAACGCGAGTATTGGAGTCTACGGGAGATCTTGCGTTGGCCTTATCATATCGAAGGGTATTCAACTTGAATATAAATTTTTCATTGTTTAATCTTCGATTTTGTACGAATTTATTTTGCTATTTCACTACCCTATTCTACGACCCATCGGTTTTAATACCGAAGTTGATCCAATACGCGTTAATGATCGTGAATTCAAATGCATATGCGGAAATCGAGGAGTTGACTTTTGACTACGACATGGGAAGCACGCGGAGAATAGGCAGCAAGCGGTGATGGAAAAGAAAGTGCAAGTAGCCAAAGAGCAATCGAATTGCAAGTGCAAAATTCCTTCTCCATAAATGGTCCTCTGACGTGCATAGTCAATTTTCAAGTGGAGCAAGGAAATGAAAAGTTATTAGAATCAATTTAGTACTAAATAGTAAATAAACAGTGGAGTTTGTGACAATTTCCTCGCTACTGTTGCATAAGATTATGTTTAATCTGATAGATAACAAACGATTATTGATCATTTTCTCAATCAATCAATTGTGTTAATCTCAAACAATCAATACTTTTGAACCTCAGATTATCAGTGCCTAAAATAAATTATCTATTTTAACAATATGTAATGAATCATGCGACGCCGCTGGTGGCCACTACCAACACACTTTGCTGCTAGGTGGCTTGTCATTTTACGTTGGTTGCGACTAGTGCACATCCCACGTCTATTTTGTCGTGGGATGCCAACAGAATTTGACAGCCACAGGGAATTGAAGTGTGGAGGTAGTGGCCGCCACGCAGAAGGAAGGCCCGGTGTGTGCCGATAGTTCCAAAAAGGAAAAAAACGGGCAGCGTGTGTCGCGAGTTATAGTGTAGGAAGGTTTATTTGATATGATTATATTTACCCGACTGGTAGAAAGTTTTATTATCCATGTGTTAAACCTGAATTAATCGTCGGGAAATAAGCTCGTGAAAGTTTTAACCTATTTCATCCGCAAAAATCAAAAAATGTCCCTCGTAACGTATAACGGAGTATTGGTGTGTGGAATTTGGGTATAAATTCCAATTTACCCAACAACTTGTCCGTAAGTAATTTGCATGCCATTCAAACTGCATTGTGAGTCTACCAGTTTCTAAACGAAATAAAAGCACCGCATCATTGTCATCATCACAAATATCTGTACTTTTTGCTAGATTAACCCCATCAACAAGTGTCGATTCGAATGGGAATTCAGAACGCCCTACACTTGACGAGCATGCCACATTCAAGTCCAGGACTGAGAATGCCCGCCTGTTATGGAAGACTTCATTAAGTTTGCCCGATTTGGAGACATGATAAAATTCTTACATGCTCTGCACATTTTCATCGCAAAGTTTAGTAAGGACGGAAGGATGACAATTCTTAAGCGGGAACGCATTGGCCAAACGTAAAGGAAAAAAATGAGCAAGTGAGTTTGTCTTAGGCAGATAGCTTTAAATCAATTTTACTGACACAAGAAAAAACTGAAATTTGCAAGAAATCCGCTGGAATCAATTAGGCGATTCCAATTGTACGCTTGAAATAGATTTCAAGTTTATTACTTGATACTTTACCATTAACCTTCTTCCAGTACTTAGAAGATATAAGATATATATATATATATATATATATATATATATATATATATATATATATATAGAGTGTACTTAACTATTCATTTAAAATATGCTCGGATAATTCTCGTCAGATTGCAACTAATATTCGTAGGAATTGATCTTTTGCTGGTATTTTCGATGATATACTGATACGCATTCGAGTTGAATCCTGCATCTGCGGAAGCGTTCTTCGGTACACTAATGACGTAGATTTCAATGGCCTCCAAATTATCCATACCCGTCGCGTTCGTCACAACCCAAATTCTAAACTTCAATTCGCAGGAAGACTGCCAGCCCATTGAAAAAGTTGATCAAGTTGTTGTAATTTTATTTTATTAGCATGTACATAGAGAAGTTTAAGTTATTTGTTCTTTCCAATGCTAATTTTGTCCACGGGGCCGTACATAGAAAGTTTTAATTAGTTTTATTGTATATAAAAGTGAAGTCTTATTTACAAGTTATTAGTGTATCATTTTAATTAGAATGATAATTGAAAATCGCTGATAACCATGCAAACTAATTTACATTTACCGAAAGTAAAGCAGCACTGTATCGTGCCTTGAGTATATTTGTTTAAAAATCAGGGATCATATAGGAACTATTCGATTTGTTTATAATTTCAACTTTCTTAAATAAATATATCCCATCATTTGAATTATTAATTTAACGACAACTTAGAAATTACAAATAGAAAACAAAGGTCTATAATATAACATTTCATACGGAGGAAAATAGTAAACATGGCTTACAAATGTCAGCAGTACTGTAAATATAATTTAAATAGTAACATGAAAAGAAATTAATCCAGAATAAATTAACAATATCGATTAAAATTATGACGTCGTTAACTATATGGTACGTTCCAAATATAATTTTAATTATTTTTCATCATTTCTGTAGTAGAAAATTTAAGAATGCAAAACAATAATGTATTATAACGCATGAAAAGGAAAAAAGTCGTTAAAAAAAAATATAGACCATTAAGACTTTTTCGTAGCAGCTAAGTGGATGCAATTCTATTACGAATGAATTAATATTAAATCAATGTGTACTAAATCTGCATATAAATACGAAATGAGAAAAAAGCTACTTTATAAGTATTCTTATTTGTAAAGCTACCTGGAATTTTATTTTGCATTAATTTCAACATTTTCAAGAATAAAATGTAGCTTTCATTCTCTTTTAATTTGTAATTTAATAAATAATATACAAATATTGTTAAGCGAAAAGTTATATGATGAATATTTTTATTTCAATAATTAAAATTGGTTTGTGAGCAAAACAAATTAATAAATTAACAAAACAAAAGGAAAAACCACTAGAAAAAAAATATTTAAAACACTAAAATTCAAAACGAAGCAATGCAATAAAACGTATTAGTAATGAAAATTTAGTATGCGCATTTATCAACAATTTCATACAATCAATTAATTTAATAATGAGATTAAATTTAACAAATTACGATTGTAAAACAAAATATGAACAAACAATTGGCAAATACCAGTTGATTTACAAATAGAAAAATATCAAAAGTAGCCTGTCAGTGAATGAAATCTCCCAGAAAAAAGAAATAAAAATGAAAAAACTGCAAATCATAAATTGTTACAGTTCAGCGAATAAGATCGAAATAACCTAATCCACTTGTTAAAGAACTCTTAAATAAAAACAAGGGTAAAATCATTACAAACCCATAATAGCATAAAAAGAGACACCTTGCAGTTAAAAATGAATTACAAAGAAAAAAGGTTAAAATAAAATGATATGAATTGCTAACCCTAACAACGACTTTCCTTTCCAGTGGTTCTTCTTTTCAGCGGGAAACGAGGTGCAGGGTAGGGTTTGAGAAAATCCGCTGAGGTCGGTTTCGCGTTACGCGTGGTACGCGACACCTTAGTTGATTTTGATTTTTCTTTAGCGTAGCCTTTTTTCGGAATTACGTTAACGTAGTGTATTTTTCGGTACCGCGTCGGAAATTCGGGAATGCGAAGTAAAGATTAGATCTTTGTCTTTTGACTGGTTATAGGAAGAAATACGGAGTAACGTAAAGTAGGTTTCCTCTCCGTATGGTTTTGTTTTGTAACGCGTTTGAAAACGAGCATGTATAGGTGGCTGAATATTGTAAGTGAGCGTAACCCATTCGGAGACCTGCGACCAAAATCCTCTCCGATCTAGCTGGCCGACAAGCAGCCACCGCGTGAATGGGTTACGGTGCACGGATTGGTTGACCGGTTGGTGCCGTCCGTTGGCACTACTCAGACTTAACGTCTAGAACCGATGAGAGGTCTGTTCCGCGTTCAGACGTAGACATAAAATCATTACAAATACCGTTGCCGAAGTTCTATAAAAGCAACGGAATTTCGTCATGAAGTGCCGTAATTCATGAATGTTGCGCTAATCTTCCTGACAGATATATCAACAATTTTACCGAAGGCAATGCTAACCGTGGCATTCATTTAAAGCCAAATTGAGTGGAGTGAATCGTACGCTTTCACGACACAACCAACAACCAACGCTTTTTGACCGCCTTCTATACGACTCTTCAAATCCGGCAAGTCTTGATGTAAATGGAGACACGATGGAATGCCTGAAATTACAACGAGAATGGTGAGTGATCGCTTCTGATTCGATTCTGCCGTAGGGTGTCATTGAAAGAAGTCCTTGGCCGAAAACGTTCATATTCGAAATTGTCAATCCGGAAGGAAAACTGTACTTTACTAATAGCAACGTGATTGGAATGGCGCACTTGACTAAGGAAATAATTCGATATCAACGTTTCGTGGATTTTTCACGTCCATCACAAAAACTTGCTTCAGTTTCTTGCATTGCGATGAATGGTTCCTATTATCGTTTTACCTGAGGTTATATTCTTCTCGAAATCAAGCAAGACACAGCAACGTAATGAGTGAGAAGGGAGTAGTCAACCGTACCCGAATAACCTTGCCAAGTACATGTATTAGAGTGAAGCATTTGCTGGAGTTCCTCACTATAACCAGCTTTAAATTTCACTTCTAAATGATTGCATGCATCAGAATTATAAACTCTCAGACCTACGTAAATAAACGTTCTTTGTTTTGTTTGATCAGGTTATAAAATATTTTGGGCATTCTTTACAGATTGAAATCATAGTGTTCTTTATTTGCCTATGGAAGTAATTTAATTTATCATAAGGTTGAAAGGAATTAACCAACTCATAAGTTTTTTAAGCCTAGATGCAATAGCTTCTTTCTTTACAGCTCCCTTGTATATTGCTAGGCACGTAAGCTTTCACTATACTTTGCTTAAATGCATAAAAATTCATTATGTTGGGATTAAAACTTAAGCAATTTAAGCAATACGTATAATTTGACCGATTTATAATTTTATCCAAATTCTCTTAAAATTTTTTCTTAACCACCTTTTTTTATGTTCCATTCCCATTATCTTGTCTGTAAGACACTGAGTCCTGTTTAAAGTCCTGTATCGACTTAAAACCTTATTGAAAACTCAACTGTGTCCATCACGTCAGGTGTCCGGTTATTTATCATAGCAGTTCTCTCATTTCAGTGTGAAAAAAGCAAGTATCAGATAGGATGAAGTCTCGAAAGATTCTTTTCATCAATTCGTCAATCGTAGTCAATTATTGTCTCCCATGAAGGGCCTTCATGAGAATTTTCGAAACAGAGAGTAGGATTGTACAATAGTTTTCTTTTTTGAATCGTTTACGATTGACCCAAAAACCTCAAAAGAGAATCACTTAGTGACCATGAAAGCAACAATATCTTTATACTGATTTAATTATTATAAAATACTTCCATAGGCCTCGATGGTTTTAAATAAGAATAAAGTAACTAATATTCAATTAGAATGAATAATGAATTGATAAACCTTACCCGACGGTCTGTCCATTTCTCTTGACCTGACTGAGTATAGGACCCGCAACAAAGCTCCTCCTATAACATCGGCTAGCCATCGGGTGCGCTCCTCCGTTTTTTGCTATTTAACAGGAGCTCATGCTGGGAAGAGTGGCCTTCCACTCGCCTGCCCTTTTATGAAATAGGGTTATGTGTTTTCTTTGCATAACGCTATAGCATAGATCGGTTACGTTTGTATTTCTCATTTGAGGGAAAGAGTTATACAACGTACTTTTGTATGAATTTTTCACTCAAATGGGAAAAACATGGCCACATCTACGTTTGGATCTTGATCCGTTTGGGAGGGTGCGAGGGGGCACCACCTCCATCTGGATGCCTCACTCTTATTTGTGGGCCATAAGAATCGTCGATAACGACGAAGTCCTCCTAAGTCCGTCTGTCTTCCCCAGGTCCAGTTTGTCGTTTGCGTCAGCAATCTCCGACCCTTATATGATTACCTCCTTTTCGACTTCGGTGGATGCAAGTTCGCAGATGCGAAATCCTTTTTGTAGTGGGTCCTTGTGCTGGGAGAAAGAACCAGTCCCACCACAACGCAACGCTAGTCTACCAGCGCATTCACGCGTCCCCAGACATGGCCAATCTCCGTGGATCTTAACATCCTCTTCCACTGAGGCAACAGGCCATTGCTGTAGTCCTGAACGGACACATAATTATACCTACTTCGCTACGATTTCCATGATCTCCCCCCTTCCGATGAACAATTTTGTAGCCGTATGATTGCAATCCTTTGATCCACATCAAAGCGTGTCCTTCAGGGTTTTTGCAGCTAAGCAACCGTCTCAGTGACGCATGGTCTATTTGAAGAACAAATTTCGAGCCACATAGGTACTTGCAGAACCGCTTGCCAAATTCTTTCGGAAGTGGGTCCTTGCCCTGGGGGGCAGAAACCGCCCTACGATACCGGAACGCTGGCCTGCCAGCGCATTCACGCGTCCCCAGACATGGAAAATCTCGGCGGATCTTAACATCCTCTTCCATTGAGGCAGCAGACCATCGCTGCAGACTTGAACAGACATTTAATTACACCTATTTCACTACAATTTCCATGAACTCCCCCCTTCCGATGAACAATTTTGTAGTCGTATGATTGCAATCCTTCGATCCACCTCGCAACTTGTCCTTAAGGGTTTTCAAAGTCAACCAACCATCTCAGTGACGCATTATCTGCTCGAAGAACAAATTTTTGGCCATATAAGTACTTGTTGAACTGCTTGATGGCCTCTTTTATAGCCAACAGCTACTTCCTGGTCACATAGTATTTCCTCTCATTTTTGAGAGAACTCGGCTGTAATACTAGAGGACTCTTTCTGCCTTTCTGCGGGGGGAGTACAGCTCCAACTCCACCGTTGCTCGCATTGATGTCAACTATAAACATTTCTCTGAGTTTTGGATATGCCAGCATGGGTCCTTCACTCAGCTTCTCCTTCAAAGTTCCAAAGTCTGCCTGGCATTATTCATTCCAGGCATACGGACCATATTTCTCAGTTAGCTGATGGAGAACATTTAGCTATTTTGGCAAAGCCTTTGACGAATCTTCGATAGTTGGTTGCCATATCCAGAAAACTTCGTAGTTGGTGCTTGTGTTTTGGTGTTGGCTAGCTTTTCACGGCTTCAATTTTCTCCAGGTATGTTTTGACCCCTTCTGCGGTTACAACGTATCCCAGGTATTTTACTTCAGCTGCAAAAAGGGTACACTTGTCGGGACTAAGTTTCAGATTTGCCAGGCGCAATCGGAACACACACTTTTGAGTTCAACACATGCTCTTGGCACGTTCCTCCGATAACAATGATGTCATCTAGGTACACCAAGCACGTTTTCCAGGTTAGGCCTCGTAGCACATATTCCATTAGGCGTTTGAAGGTAGTCGGTATATTGCAAAGCCCAAATGGCATCACCACAAATTGCCACAATCCGGTCCCAACTGAAAATGCGGTCTTCTCTCGGTCCTTCTTGTCGATTTATACCTGCCAGTACCCACTTTTGAGATCGAGTGTAGAAAACCATTTTGCGTTGGCTAAAGTGTCCATGATGTCTTCAATGCGTTGAAGCGGGTAATTTTTTTTCTTAGTGACGTCGTTAAGCTGCCTATAGTTGATACAAAAACGAGTGCTATCATCTTTTTTCTTTACTTGAATTATTGGCACGGCCCATGGACTAACGGAAGGCTCAATTACATCTTGCTTTTCCTTGTCCATGGTCAGTCCACTCACATCTTCTTGTTAAGCTATAGGAAAGCGTCTCGGTGCTTGTCGGATCGGCTTTGCTCCATGTGTATCTATGACGTGAGCTACCATACTCGTTCGGCCTTGATCATCCGGGTTTGTTGAGAAGATGTCACTGTACTTGGTGACCAGATCAGGGGCTTACTTGAATAGCTGCACTGGGAATTCGGTATGCTTCAATATTGCTGACGTGAGTTCCCAGGCTGTGTCTGTGTCTTGCCTCTTTTTCCAATGATGCTCGTGAGGAGCTTCCAAAGAGGTGATGGTGGAAACAGGCTTGCAGCTGCCGATGACTTCTCCCGCTTTGATACTCGTGGATGAGTCTGCAGTGTTAAGGACTCGAACTAGCATGTAATCGTTCCTTATAGATGTTACAAGACTTCGCCCAGCAATCAACCTACGCAATGCGGACGTCTTCGTTGGATCTTTCAGATAAGATTGGTGGTCCCCTGAATCACCATCAAGCTTGGCGCATACAATGTTCTCGGAAGATTTTGGTACATCAGTGTCAGTACATACTACCACACTCATCTTGGGAATTTGGACACTGGGGTCCTGCATCAATACTTTGATATTCTGCCATTTCAATACCCGTTTGTCCAAATTCAACGTGATTCCATGTTGTCGCAGAAAATCCATTCCGAGAATGCAGTCAACCATATGATCGCGACCAGAAAATTATGTCGGAACGAAAGGTCTCCCAACTGTATCTGGAGGTTGACCTCTCCATGGACAGGTGCAGTTTCTCCCGTAGCTGCCCGCAGTGCGAAAATCCTGCCCTTGTGATGTAGCTATTGCCTCCCTAGGTCTGGTCGGATAATCGATCGGGTTGCACCAGCGTCGATTGTTATGGTGCAATGTTCTCCGTCAACTTGACCCCAAAGGCACGAGTCTGCTTCCACACGATGCAGTCTTAATACGGTGATGGTGCTGCGTGCCAATCTCTGCCCCACGATGTTGGCTCTTACATGTTTCCCGACCCCAAGGGCTTCCATTCTGGGCTCCTGACTGGGTCTGGATCTCCTCCTAGCTGCAAAACCAGGATTAAAGCTCGGTTTCCTTCTCTTCTTGCGTTTTTTTTGTAAATGCCCCTTCTCTCCACAATTCCAGCATCTTGGCGCGCCATTTAACTGCGGCTCTCGCTCAATTTTCACGCAATCAATTGTACTCGTCTGCCGCTACCTCGCGAGCCCGGGCAGTGGCACGAGTCACATTTTTCGCTGCCGCAAAGCTCAAACTATAATGTGTTAAGAATAATGGTGCCAGTCTTCTAAGTGAAAGAACCACTGATTCTTACACGCGGTTCATCATTGGCTATCAACATGATAGCACATTTTCTTGGCCCGATGGAGACCAGCGTTTCCAGCATAGGTCTGGTGCCAGCATACAGCGGTTTCGATGTAGGTGATGGACACTTCTCAGGAGCTACCACACGCTATCACCCACAGGGCAGCTCGAACGCGTGGTCCCAAGGTGGGTATTGGACCATATATACATGTGGAAACACACCCAACATGCAAGTTATAACAAGCTGAAAGCTTCCAAATCGGCTGTGCTTGTCAACTACAATGTGTTAAGAATAATGGTGCCAGTCTCCTAAGTGAAAGAACCACTTATTCTTTCACCCGGGCCATCATTGGCTATCAACATGATAGCACATTTTCTTGGCCCGATGGAGACCATATATATATATATATACATATATATATATATATATATATATATATATATATATATATATATATATATATATATATATATATATATATATATATATATATATAATATATATATATATATATATATATATATATATATATATATATATATATATATATATAAATATAAATATAAATATATATATATATATATATATATATATATATATATATATATATATATATATATAAATATAAATATATATATATATATATATATATATATATATATATATATATATATATATATATATATATATATAAATAATTCTGCGAGCTACTGCCGCAATTTTTCTCGCAACTATTAATAACATCATGATCAATAAACGAATGTACTCCAAACCACAGGTTTCGACCAAGTAGATCCGTGATCAATTTCTGAAAGTGACGTCACTATGGGTATTCAGAATTGCTCAAATATTCCAGGTAGTTCTCCTCAGAACATTCCCCAATGTACGACAAATGAAGTGAATGACTAGAAACCGTATATAAAGTCGAGCTGAATGTAATAGTAAAAACTGCGATAAGAGTGGAGCCAGAATTTAAGGCAATATCGACTGATAGTGAAATGATTTTCGTGATTCAGACAATTGGAATATTAATTGATAGATAAGTGAAAAATGATAACGTTTTAATAATTTGTAAAAAATTGAAATTAATAATTGTGCATTTTTAAGAAGTAAACTTTTTTAACTTAATTTAAAAGATGGTGCGTTTTCACTTTCCCGGAACATTAAAATCAACGGCCGCGAACTGTAACACACAACAGTGGTGTCAGAAGTGGGATAGAAAACTTTGAAAGTTAAAACTTTTGAACATTTTTCAAGTGCAAAATAGTAAAATTTAACGAGAAAACTGGTGGAAAGAAAAAGCTAAAATAATAAAAATGCCATGTCGGAGCTTTAGGAAGAGTTGGAAGGTGCAAAGACCACACTGATTGCACGTTTGCACGACGCGATTGAATCGGAAGGCGTGCATCTGGATTTGGGTGTGCCCTCAGATGCGGAAAAAGGTGCAGAAGATCGGGAAACAGAAACACTAAAAGCAAAGGAAATCTATATATATATATATATATATATATATATATATATATATATATATATATATATATATATATATATATATATATATATGTATATATATATATATGTAGATTTATATATATATGTATATATATATATATATATGCATATATATTTATATATATATATATATATATATATATATATATATATATGTATATATATATATATATATTTATATATACGAGTATATATATACGAGTATATATATATATATATATATATATATATATATATACACATATACATTGGATAGTCTAAAAAGAATCGAGCGTTTACTCTTTTAAAAATGAGTGAAATTTCTGAAAAAATTCATAATATTTTACAATATCACTACGATTAAGGTGAAAATGCATCGCAGGCTCGTGAAAAAAAACTGTGGGGTCTATAGTCTAGATCCATTATCAAAAACCATAGCCAAGAGATGGTTCGTTCGCTCTCGTTCTGGAAATTGTGATGTCAAAGATGCACCTCGCTCAGGTCGAACAATCAATGGAAAAGTCGAAGAAATCTTACAAAATATTGAAGTAGACCGACAGATATGCAGCCATGATATTGCTAAGGAACTGAATATCCATCACCAAATAGTTTTGAACCATTTGTCTGAGGCTGGATACACAAAGAAGCTCGACGCTTGGGTGCCGCATGAATTAACACAAAAAAATTTTATTGGTGGAATTTTCATTTGCGAAATGCTAATAAAACGCAAAGAAATCGAGCCAATTTTAAAGCAAATCATTACGAGCGATGATAAATGGGTAAGATACGAGAATATCGTTCGAAAAAGACCATGGTCAAAAAAAGGAGAATCATTGCAAACGACATTAAAGCCAGGATTGACACCAAATAAGGTAATGCTGTGTGGATGGTGGGATTGGAAGGGAATTGTTTATCATGGGTTGCTAGAATCTGGCCAAACATTTAATACGGCTCCATAATGTCAGCAATTAATCAGATATCAACAAGCAATTCAAAACAAGTTGGATAAACAGACCTACCCTCATGTCAGAAGGGTTTTGTACCCAACTTCTCAGAAATGCAGTCACCAGCAATGAATAACGTCAAGAAATATGTCAAAGAGATGTGCACGTTCAAAAGAAAATCCATTGTTTTTCTATTTTCAACCGTCGCCAATTTGTTGCAAGCCAACGAAAATCACTCAAATCATCAATTCTCAAAAATATTGATGTTATTGTCTTTATTTAAAAATTTCAAGAAGATCAAATCATAAATGCAATGACTGATTCGATGGAAAGTCCATATAATACCAAAATCATGTGTTACTGTTGTTGTAATTGCAGGAATTTCATACGGCTATAACTTCCGTGTAAATCATTCGATTTTCATCAAACATACAAAGAAATCTTAGAAGGAATACGTTAATATCGAATTTCGTTCAGTTTAAGGGTATCGATGCGATTTTATTGGGGAAATTGGGAAATTCGCATATAATACTATTATTAACAAAGCTGAACGAATTTCGGCTTCTTAGGATTTTGTTGTTGTTGTACTCATAAACACCTTCTACCATAATGTTTTTCAGATTTTTTGGATCACAGGTGTCCAATTGCGAGGGAGGGGGACACAAATTTCTCATGCATTTCCCCTCCCTGCGCGTCCATCGAAGCAAAAAGTAGCAAATTAAGACCTGTTTTGAAAAGTTCTCATCAAAACATTTCATTTCATACCCATATCGGCTACTTTCGAAGAAATTTTTTTTTCGGGGCCCACTCCCCTATATGAGGAGAACCCCCCTAAAAAACCTTATAAAATTTTTTGTAGTTGAACTTTGAAGAGAGCACCACTTTACACCTGCATACAAAATTTGATGTTTCTAGATTAAATAGTTTGCGAGAAAAAGTGCTGTGACGGACGGACAGACAGACGGCCAGACAGACGGACAGACAGGACAGACAAGACACGATTTCAGTAGGGTTTTGTAAAACTATTTTACAAAACCCTAAAAGCCGGCCAGAATTGATCATTAGAAAAGGCATTGTCTTCCATCATGACAACGTCAGGCCACCCACATTTTTTATGACCCGGCAAAAATTGACAGAGCTTGGCTGGGAAATTTTGATGCATCCACCGTATAGTCCAGACCTTGCACCATCAGACTACCATTTGTTTCGGTCTCCGCAAAACTTCCTTAATGAAAAGAAATTCACTTCAAAAAGGGACTGTGAAAATCACTTGGCCAAGTTTTTCGCCGATAAACCACAGAAGTTCTACACAGATGGAATAATGGCTCAACCCAAAAAATGGCAAATGGTCATAGATAATAATGGACATAATGTACTTAAATACAATCCATTTTAAATAAACGAAATATTCAATCGAAAAATCATAAAAAAGGCTCAATACTTTTTAGACTAACCAATATATATATATATATATATATATATATATATATATATATATATATATATATATATATATATATGTATGTATATATATATATCTATATACATATATAAATATATATATATATATATACATATATATATATATATATATATATATATATATATATATATATATATATATATATATATATATATATATATAAATATATATATGTATATAAATATATATATATATATATATATATATATATATAAATATATATATATATATATATATATATATATATATATATATATATATATATTTATATATATATATATATATATATATATATATATATATATATATATATATATATATATATATATATATATATTGTTACATGTGCAAATAATTCTGCGAGCTACTGTCGCAATTGTTTTCACAACCATTAAGAGCCGCATGATCAACAAAATGAATTTACTCGAAACCACGAGAATCCACCAAGCACTATCAACATCTGAATGTGAGGTCACTGCTCCATTCATTAAGCTGCTCAAATCTACCAGGTACCTCTCAGCAGAACATTCGCCAATTTACGAGAAATGGATTGAATGGCAAGAGACCCTATATAAAGGCGAGCAAAATGAATGGGGGGATTATTCATTACAACCACGATAGTAAAAACTGCGACAAAAGCGAGTGCGAATTAAAACCGATATTGATTGATTGATAGTGGAGTGATTTTCGTGACACAGTTGTTATACAAATTGATGGACTAGTGAAAAGAAAAATTGTAAAATAGTGAAATTGATGATTGTTCATTTTTTAGTAAATAAACTCTTTTAACTTAATTTAAAAGACAGTGCGTTTTCACTTTCCCGGAATATTAAAGTTATTGGCCGCGAACCGTAACACGCGACAGTGGTGTCAAGAAGTGAGAAAGAAGATTTTGAAAGTGAAAACGTTTAAACATTTTAAAAGTGCACAATAGTGAAATGTAACGTTGAAACTGGTGGAAAAATAGCCGATACAATAAAAATGCCTGGAAACTTTCATCAAAAAAAATAATCAATTGACCATACCGGAGCTCAAGGGGAAGTTGGAACAGCGAAATCTGGCCACACAAGGTGCAAAGGCCATACTGATTGCACGCTTGCGTGACGCGATCGAGTTGGAACGCGTGAATGTGGATTCGGGTGAGCCCTCAGATATGGAAAAAAGTAAACAAGGTGGAGAAGTAGAAACACCAAGATCAAAAGAGCCAGAAAAGACGCTAATGCAAATGTGAATGCTGATGTCATCCAGTCTAACTGCAAAGCTAGATGAACAATCCACGAAGCTGGACCAACAAGCGATCGAAATCAAGGCAGACTTGCAAAAACAGTCAAAGGAAATAAGAGCGGAGCTGCGCAGTCTGAACAACCAAATTAAATGCGTCGAGGAAAACGCCTACCAGGTCGAGGAGAGAATCAGCCATGAGATTAGTCAGGTCAACGAGAGAATCAACCATGATATCAGCCCAGTCGAGGAGAGAATCAACCAGGAGATGGAAAACATGAAGAAGAAATTGGAAGCAGCGAAGGCAGTAGTAATCACCTCACCAGCCCCGCGTACAACCGTAGCGCAAAGCTCATCCAGAAATGTGAAAGCACCAAAATTCGACGGACAAACGCTCTGGAGCATTTACAAATCCCAGTTTGAAGCCGCCGCCAGGGCAAATCACTGGAATGAGCGGGAATGAGAAACGGCTTTTGCAGACTATCCCCGTTGAATTACACTCAAACCCGAATGCTATAATGAATGCGCTTGACGAGCGTTATGGAGACGATCATCTGAAGTAGATTTATCGGTCACAGCTATGGCATCGGATGCAGAAGTCTGGCGAAACTCTACTAGAGCTAGCCGCAAACATTGAGCGACTGGCACTTTTGGTTTACCCAGCTTACGACCCAAAACATTGAGATGACGCAGTGACAGAAGTATTCATCAGTGCATTAAATGACCAGGAACTGCAACAAGTCATGCGTCTAGCTCAAAAGCAAACAGTTAAGGATGCATTCGCTTTTAGTCTGAACTTTGAGGCAGCGAAAAATGTGACTTTTGCCACTGCCTGGGTTCGCGAGGTAGTGGCAGATGAGTCCAGGTGTGAGTGCGTGGGAATTGAGCGAGACCCACCTGTAAATGGCACGCCTAGATGCTGGGATTGCGGAGAGAAGGGGCACCTGCAAAGAATCTGCAATAAGCAAGAAAACCGAGCTGTTATCCAGGGTGTGCAGCTGGGAGGAGATCCAGACCGAGTCAGGAGCCCAGAATGGAAGCCTTTCAAACTGAGGGGTTGGGAAACATGTGAGAGCCCACTTCGTGGGGCAGAGATTGGCTAGGAGGATCGACGTCCCCAGCACTACGATCACCGTGTCAAGACTACATTGTGGAGAAGCGGACTTATGCCTTCCAGGTCAAGTTGACGGAGAACATTGCACCATAACAATCGACACTGGTGCAACCCGATCGATTATCCGATCAGACCTAGTGAGGCAACAACTACTTCACAAGGGCAGAATTTTCACACTACGGACAGCTACGGGAGAAACTACACCTGTCCTAGAGAGGTCAACCTCCAGATACCATTGGGAGGCCTTGTGTTCCGAAATAATTTTCTGCTCGCGAACATTACGGATGACTGCATTCTCGGGAGCGGATTTTCTGCGACCACATGGAATCACGTTGGATTTCGACAAACGGGTATTGAAATGGCAGGATGTCGAAGTATTGATGGAGGATCCGCGCGGCCAATTTCCCAAGATGAATGTGGTAGTATGTACCGGCACTGATGTACCGAATTCTTCCGAGAGCATTGTATGGGCCAAACTTGATGGTGATTCAGGAGACCATCAATCTCATCTGATAGAGCGAACGAGAACGTCCACATTGCGCAGTTTGATTGTAGGACGAAGCCTTGTAAGATCTATGAAGAACAGATACGTGCCGGTTAGAGTCCTTAACCCCGCAGACTCAACCACAAACATCAAAGCGGGAGAAGTCATCGGCAGCTGCCAGCCTGTTTCCACCATCACCTCTTTGGAAGCCACTCACAACCATCATTGGAAAGAGAGACAAGACAGACAAAACCCGGGAATCTACGTCTGCAATATTGAAGCAGGTCAAATTGCCAGTGCAGCTATTCAAGCGAACCTCTGATCTGGTCATCAAGTACAGTGACATCTTCTCCAAAACCCCGGATGACCAAGGCCGAACGAGTATGTTAACTCACGTCATAGATACACAAGGAGCCAAGCCAATTCGACAAGCAGCGAGACGCCTTCCTAAAGCCAAACAAGGTAAGTGAGCGCACTGATCTCGGACATGGAAAAGCAAGGTGTTATCGAGCCTTCTGTCAGTCCATGGGCCGCGCCAGTAGTTCTAGTAAAGGAAAAGGTTGGTAGCACTCGTTACTGTGTTGATCATAGGCAGCTTAATGACGTCACTAAGAAAGATAATTACCCGGAACATTAAATCATCGGCCGCGAACTATAACATGCAACAGTGGTGTCAGAAGTGGGATAGAAAACTTTGAAAGTGAAAACTTTTGAACATTTTTCAAGTGGAAAATAGTAAAATTTAACGAGGAAACTGGTTAAATGAAAAAGCTAAAATAATAAAAATGCAACAAAGCCTCCATTTAAAAATCAAAGAATTGACCATGTCGGAGCTTTAGGAAGAGTTGGAACAGCAAAATCTAGCTACTCAAGGTATAAAGACCACACTGATTGCACGCTTGCGTGACGCGTTTGAATCGGAAGGTGTGCATCTGGATTCGGGCGATCCCTCAGATGCGGAAAAGGGCGCAGAAGATTGGGAAACAGAAACACCAAAAGCAAAGGAACCCGAAAATGCGCTGATGCAAATGTTGATGCTGATGCAGCAAGAACAGCGAAAACAGTCTTCCAGCTTGACTGAGAAGCTAAATGAACAGTCATCTATTCTAACTGCGAAGCTAAATGAACAATCAGCGAAGCTGGAACAACAATTGATCAAAATCATAGCAGATTTGTACAAACAGTCAACCGAAATAGAAGCGGAGCTTGGTAGTCTGGGCAAACAAATTAAACGCGTCGGGGAGAAGACTTACTAGGTCAAGGAAAAGGGCAGCCAGGTCGAGGAGAGAACGAACCAGGAGATGGAAAAGCGAAAAAGGAATTAGAAGCAGCGAAGGCAATAGTAACCAACTCACCTGCCCCGCTTATAAACGCAGCGCAAAACACACCCAGAAACGTGAAAGCACAAATGTTTGATGGGCAAATGGTCTGGAGTATTTACAAAACTCAGTTTGAAGCTGACAAATTATCAGTTTGAAGTTTGACAAATTACTGGAATGAGCAGGAACGAGCAACTGCATTAAGTTTTGCTCTGAGAAGCCTAGCTGCTGAGCTTTTGCAGACTATTCCCGTTGAGATGCGCTCAGACTCGGCTGCTATAATGAATGCGCTTGACATGCGTTACAGAAACGATCATCTGAAGGAGACTTATTGGTCACAGCTATGGCACCGGATGCAGATGTCTGGGGAAACTCTACAGCAGGTAGCCCAAGACAGTGAGTGACTGGCACTTTTGGTTTACCCAGCCTATGACCCAGAAAATCGAGATGACGCAGCAACAGAAGCATTCATCATCAGGATAAAGGACCAGGAAATGCAACAAGCCGTGCGTTTAGCTCAAAAACAAACAGTTAAGGATGCATTGGCTTATAGTTTGAGCTTTGAGGCAGCAAAAAATGTGACTCGTGCCACTGCCTGGGCTCGCGAGGTAGCGGCAGACCAGTACAAGTTTGATTGCGTTAAAATTGAGCGAGAGCCACAGGTAAATCGTGCATTAAGATGCTGAAATTGTGGAGAGAAGGAGCATCTGCAAAAAACCGCAAGAAGAGAAGGAAACCGAGCTATTATCCCGGTTTTGCCGCTTGGGGGAGATACAGACCGAGTCAGGAGCCCAGATTGGAAGCCCTTCAAACTGAGGGGTTGGGAAATATGTGAGAGCCAACATCGTGGGGCAGAGATTGGCACGCAGCACCATCACTGTGTCAAGACTACATCGTGGACAAGCAAACTCATGCCTTTCAGGTCAAGTTGACGGAGAGCATTGCCCCATAACAATTGACACCGGTGCAACCCGATCGATTATCCGACCAGACCTAGTGAGGCAACAACTACTTCACAAGAGCAGGATTATCTCTCTATGGACAGCTACGGGAGAAACTGCACCTGTCCATGGAGAGGTCAACCTCCAGATCCAGTTGGGAGACCTTGCATTCCGACATAATTTTCTGGTCGCAATCTTTATGGATGACTGCATTCTCGGAGCGGATTTTCTGCGACAACATGGAATCACGTTGGATTTGGGCAAACGGGTATTGAAATAGAGGAATCTCAAAGCTTTGATGGAGGGCCCCAGTGTCCAAACTCCCAAGACGAGTGCTGTAGTATGTACCGACACTGATTGACCTAAATCTTCCGAGAGCATTGTATGGGCCAAGCTTGATGGTGATTCAGGAGACCACCGATCTTATCTGATAGGGCCAACCGCATTGCGCAGTTTGATTTCTGGACGAAGTCTTGTAAGATCTATAAGGAACGGATACATGCCAGTTAGAGTCCTGAACACCGGAGACTCATCCACGAGTATCAAAGCGGGAGAAGTCATCGGCAGCTGCCAGCCTGTTTCCACCATCACCTCTTCGGAAGCTCCTCACGAGCATCATTGGAAAAAGAGGCAAGACACAGACACAGCCTGGGAACTCACGTCAGCAATATTGAAGCATACCGAATTCCCAGTGCAGCTATTCAAGTAAGCCCCTGATCTGGTCACCAAGTACAGTGACACCTTCTCAACAAACCCAGATTGTTACAAACCAGTATACCCTATGTATACTGGTAAGAACTGGGAGCTCAGCTTGATGTGTATCCTATATACAACACCAAGGCTCCCGGGGAAAGTACTCACAGTAACACCACTTACCTGCTACTCTGTTCATCTAAACTATATCAACAAAAGACGAGAGTTAATTTTTAATGAATTACCTTATTTTTATTGCTCATTCTTTTTAAATCTCTAACATTACAATCAATTATTTAATTAATTTAAGCAACTATCCATACCGGGTGAAGCATTTACATTCACACTTCTTTAGTTATTCATAGCAACTATCCATACGGTGTCTACACGGACGGAGGATGCCTAGAAGTAAGTAAAGTAAGTTGATGGTGGCTACGCAGCGTAATACGCAAACAAGCCGAAGGAGGTTCGCGGCTCAAGCCTACACCTCACCATCTTACTAATTATCGAAGATACTCCGCATTTGCATCGGAACTATATGCACTGCTTCTTCGTTGTTGACTTCGCGGCGAAATACTCTTCGTGTACAATACCGTAATCGCTGTTATCACTACTTGCCGTTTCTCGCTCGATCAATTGTCTTTTAAACGATTCATGCGGCCTCAATTCGCCCTAAATTCGCTGAGTAGTTGAAACGTGCGTTCTCGTTCTACGTAAACTTCTTCCTCCACGCCCTTCTCACTAGTTCGCATGGTGAAGCTTTGCGGCGAATTGGAGAAATGGTTTGAAGGCAGGGTTTAGCACAGTGTCACTCCGCTGGAAACACACCCCGAAGCTTCTCATGTACATGGTCGTTGTCGTTGCTAATGTTATGGCCTATGTAGTATAACACTTGGCGTAGCTTGTCGATGTTTCTATAAGCACACCCCGAAGCTTCTTATGTACATGGTCGTCGTCGCTAATGTTATGAATTATGAAGACTTTTCGCTTGCCGTTGGTCGTCAGGTATATGATTCAACGACAATGGAGGTGTGTGCTTGGTTGGCTTATTGTATATCGTTCGTAACAAGATGACCAAGGCCAAACGAGTATGGTAGCTCAGGTTATAGATACACATAGAGCAAAGCCGATTCGAGAAGCACCAAGACGCTTTCCTATAGCCAAACAAGGAGAAGTGAGCGGACTGGTCACAGACAAGGAAAAGCAAGATGTTATTGAGCCTTCCGTTAGTCCATGAGCCGTGCCAATAATTCCAGTAAAGAAAAAGGATGATAGCACTCGTTTTTGTGTCGACAATAGGCAGCTTAACAACGTCACTAAGAAAGATAGTTACCCACTTTCACACATCGACGACATCATGGACACTTTAGCCGACGCAAAATGTTTTCCTACACTCTATCTCAAGAGTGGCTACTGGAAGGTAAAAATCGGCAAGAAAGACCGAGGGAAGACCGCATTTCCAGTTGGAACTGGTTTAAAGTGACTTGTGGTGATGCCATTTGGGCTTTGCAATATACCGGCTACCTTCAAACGCCTAATGGAATATGTGCTACGAGGCCTAACCTGGAAAACTTGCTTGGTGTACCTAGATGACATCATTGTTATCAAGTTTACCCTTTTTGCAGCTGAAGTAAAATACCTAGGACACGTTGTATCAGCAGAAGGGGTCAATACAGACCCTGAGAAAATTAAAGCCGTGAAAAGCTAGCCAACACCAAACAACAAGTGCCAACTACGAAGTTTCCTGGGTCTGGCGACCTACTATCGAAGATTTGTCAAAGAATTTACCAAAATAGCTAAATTTGTACCATCAGCTAACCGAGAAAAATGGTCCCTATATCTGGAATGAACAATGCCAGGCAGACTTTGAGACCTTGAAGGAGAAGCTGCGTGAATCACCCATGCTGGCATATTCAAAACTCGGAAAAATGTTTGTATTTGACACCGATGCGAGCAACGGCAAAATTGGAGCTGTACTCTCCCCGCAGAAAGACAGAAGGCGTCCTCTCGTATTACAGTCGAGTTATCTCAAAAAGTGAGAGGAAATACTGTGTGACCAGGAAGAAGCTATTGGTTGTAATAGAGGCCACCAGGCAGTTTCACAAGTACATATATGGCCAAAAACTTGTTCTTTGAACAGACCATGCATCGCTGAGACGGTTGCATGGAAATTGAAGTGAAGTAAGTATAATTAAATGTCCGTACAAGACTGCAGCGATGGTCTGCTGCCTCAGCGGAAGAGGATGTTAAGATCTACCGAGATGTGCCATGTCTGGGGTCGCGTCAGTGCGCTGGTAGGCTAGCGTTGCGGTGTCGTGGGACGGGTTCTTTCCCCCAGCACAAGGACCCACTACAAAAAGAATTTCGCATCCATGAATTTCGGGGTCAAAAATGTTGACCAAATTTGAAAAGGAGCTAATCATAGAGATTGCAGACGCAAAGGACAAACTGGACCTGGGGAAGACAGACGGACGTAGAAGGACTTCGTCGTTACCGAATATTCTTACGGCCCACAAATAAGAGTGGGGCATCCAGATGGAAGTGGTGCCCCCTCGCACCCTCCCAAACGGATCAAGGTCCAAACGTAGACGTGGCCATGTATTTCCCATTTGAGAGAAAAACTCATACAAAAGTACGTTGTATAACTCTTTCCCTCAAATGAGAAATACAAACGTAACCGATCTATGCTATAGCGTTATGCAAAGAAAACACATAACCCTATATCATAAAAGGGCAGGCGAACGGAAGGCCACTCTTCCCGGCATGAGCTCCTGTTAAACAGCAAAAAACGGAGGAGCGCACCCGATGGCTAGCCGATGTTATAGGAGGAGCTTTGTTGCGGGTCCTATACTCGGTCAGGTCAAGAGAAATGGACAGACCGTCGGGTAAAGTTTATCAATTCATTATTCATTCTAATTGAATATTAGTCACTTTATTCTTATTTAAAACCATCGAGGCCTATGGAAGTATTTTATAATAATTAAATCAGTATAAAGATATTGTTGCTTTTATGGTCACTAAGTGATTCTCTTTTGAGGTTTTCGGGTCAATCGTAAACGATTCAAAAAAGAAAAATATTGTACAATCCTACTCTCTGTTTCGAAAATTCTCACGAAGGCCCTTCATGGGAGACAATAATTGACTACGATTGACGAATTGATGAAAAGAATCTTTCGAGACTTCACCCTATCTGACACTTACTTTTTTTACACTGAAATGAGAGAACTGCTATGATAAATAACCGGACACCTGACGTGATGGACACAGTTGAGTTTTCAATAAGGTTCGAAGTCGTTACAGGACTTTAAACAGGACTCAGTTTCTTACAGACAAGATAATGGGAATAGAACATGAAAAAAGTGGTTCAACAAAAAAATTCAGAGAATTTGGATAAAATTATTAATTGGTCGAATTCTACGTATTGCTTAAATTGCTTAAGTTTTAATCCCAACATAATGAATTTTTATGCATTTAAGCAACATAAAGTGAAAGCTTACGTGCCTAGTAATATACAAGGGAACTGTAAAGAAAGAAGCTATTGCATCTAGGCTTAAAAAACTTATGAGTTGGTTAATTGCTTTCAACCTTATGATAAATTAAATTACTTCCATAGGCAAATAAAGAACACTATGATTTCAATCTGTAAAGAACGCCCAAAATATTTTATAACCTGATCAAACAAAACAAGGAACGTTCATTTACGTAAGTTTGAGAACAAAAGCAAATATATATGATACTTTTGCTAGTTTTATCATTCTGATGCATGCAATAATTTAGAAGTTAAATTTAAAGCTGGTTATAGTGAGGAACTCCAGCAAATGCTTCACTCTAATACCTGTACTTGGCAAGGTTATTCGGGTATGGTTGACTACTCCCTTCTCACTGATTGCGTTGCTGTGCCTTGCTTGATTTTGAGAAGACTACATCCTCAGCTATAACGATAATACGAACCATTCATCGCAATGCAAGAAACTGAAGCGAGTTTTTGCTATGGACGTGAAAAATCCACGAGACGTTGATATCGACTTATTTCCTTAGTCAAGCGCGCTATTCCAATCACGTTGATATTAACCAGTTTTCCTTCCGGATTGACGATTTCGAATATGAACGTTTTCGGACCAGGACTTCTTTCAATGACACCCTACGGCAAAATCGAATTGAAAGCGATCGCTCACCATTCTCGTTGTAACTACAGGCATTCTATCGTGTCTCCATTTACATCAAGACTCGCCGGATTTGAAGAATCGTATACAAGGCGGTCAAAAAGCGTTGGTTAGTCGTTGTGTCGTGAAAACGTACGATCCACTCCACTCAATTTGGCTTTAAATGAATGCTACGCGTAGCATTGCCTTCGGTAGGAAAATTAGCGCAACATTCATGAATTACGGCACTTCATGACGAAATTCCGTTGCTTTTATGGAACCTCGGCAACGGTATAGTAAAATAGATAATTTATTTTAGGCACTGATAATCTGAGGTTCAAAAATAAACACGATTGATTGATTGAGATTAACACAATTGATTGATTGAGAAAATGATCAATAATCGTTTGTGATCTATCAGATTAAACATAATCTTATGCAACAGTAGCGAGGAAATTGTCATAAACTCCTCTGTTTATTTACTATTTAGTACTAAATTGATTCTAATAACTTTTCATTTCCTTGCTCCACTTGAAAATTGACTATGCACGTCAGAGGACCATTTATGGAGAAGGAATTTTGCACTTGCAATTCGATTGCTCTTTGGCCACTTGCACTTTCTTTTTCATCATCGCTTGCCGCCTATTCTCCGCGTGCTTCCCATATCGTGGTCGAAAGTGCACTCCTTGATTTCCACATATGCATTCGAATTCACAATCATTAACGCGTATTTGATCGACTTTGGTATTAAAATCGATGGGGCTGTAGAATGGGGTAGTGAAATAGCAAAATAAACCCGTACAAAATCGAAGATTAAACAATGAAAAATTTATATTCAAGTTGAACACCCTCTGGCATGATAAGGCCAACGCAAGATCTCCCGTAGACTCCAATACTCGCGTTGAGAATTCGATATTTCACAATTTTTCTTCGCGATTCCTTCTTGATTTCGCCCCGTGGCAGAACACGATTTTCTTCAAAAAGTTCAATTTCTGCTCCAGATTTGTTGACTGCCCAAATTCGAACCACGACAAGCAGAGTTTTTCAATGTCTCCGCGATCCGTTCATATGTTTGGGGAGAATCAGTCGTCAAGGGTGAAACTCCACACTACCCGAGGATCGAGACACCATCCCTAGCCTTTCTAAAGGCACCACCAGTTGAGCGCGCAATTATTTCTGTACGAATTGACGTATGACCACGAAGCACCGCAAATCAACGGTTGTGCAAATACACATCTGAACGAATTACACGGAAATTCCACAATCATGAACATGTAAAACAATGACGTTTTTTCGTTATCGTTTAGTTTAGGGATATTTCATGCAGATATATAATTAAAATGTGCGAAGCACGAGCAACATAATTTTCAGCAACGAGTTTCTCACGACCCGCCGACACTTTCCTCCCGAATGTATTTGGCACTGCGGCCATGAGGCCAACCCGTCTTTCTCGAGTAGCAGTTGTAAGTCGACTCCCGATCCGTCCCAGAAATTCCCGACCTTTCTTCTTTCTATTACCGTGTTCACGGTTAATCACCTTAGTTGAGTTCGATTGCCTTCCGTAAGGTAATACACCGTTGGTGTGCACTAAATCAGCGTTCCCTTACTCGGAATTCTATTTGGTAGGTTTAAAATTTTAAAAACCAAAAATTAACTGAAGTAAAGGTAAATCAAGGTTTTAAAAAGTAATAAAAGTTAAACCTCATGACGAATATAATTAAAAGGAAACATTTAAATTTAATACAAAGGAAAATCGATATAAAATTACATTTAATATTAATAACAATAAGAAAGGAAACTATTTTACAAATTACGATTATGAATGGAAGTAATTAAATATTTTCCCAAATCTACCATTAAACTTTTGAATAGGAAGTTTTTCGAGCAAAAAATTTCGAGCAGTGTCATGCCGGTTTTTGAGCAGTTTGCTTGTGTGACTGCTCGATTACTACAGGATATTTTCTCGCGATCCCTTGGTGACGAGGGTTGCGGAAAAGGAGGTGAAGGGTCTTAAGTTGTAGGTTCGATTGTTTTCGGGGTCGGAACGCTGAGTGGGCGGATTGAAGAAAACGATTTGTGGCCGGACAGACTGACGCGTATATTTACGTTTCGCTGTGAGTATGGAAACTTTGCGCGTGATTGAAACTGAGTATGGACGGGCAAGACAGACATATATATGTAACTATCGACGCAGGTCTTTTGCGTGATATATCCCGATTTCTTTCCCGGATAGGTCAGTGAGGAGGTAAAGATTGGGTCCTGCAACCTACTGCACACGGTTTTTCAGGAAACGACGATCTAGCTTGGCGCTGTTATGCCCAGTTGCGTCGCTTTCGCGGAAATTGCGAAGAAAAACCTCATCTCCTTCTTTAAAATCGGAAGGTCGGGACCTGAGGTTGTAATGCGCCTCATTTGCACGTCCTGCAGCCTTTGGTTTCCATCCGATTTGTCAGCGGAGGTCTCCTAAATGCTCGTGGGGCTCCAATGCAACGACGGGACCTCCCAAACACTTCAATTGCCGTAGTAGCCATGTGCTCTCCGAGGGCGGCAAAGTAAGGCAAGGAAGGCACCCATGACGGCATGATAAGATGACCACAGAGCGCAAGAGACATATACATATATATATATATATATATATATATATATATATATATATATATATATATATATATATATATATATATACATATATATATGGGTGTGTGTTGATAGATATGTATAAATATATACATATACATATATATATATATATATATATATATATATATATATATATATATGTATATATATATATATATATATATATATATATATATATATATTTATATATGTATATGTATATATATATATATATATATATATATATATGTATATATATATATATATATATATGTATATATATATATATATATATATACATATATATATACATATATATATATATATATATATATATATATATATATATATATATGTATATATATATATATTGTTACGGGTGACTAGCTTTCATCCGGGGACCACACCACGACCACTAAGGAGATCGGGATGCATGTCATTTATACACCCCAGACCCGCTTGAGCATCGAGGTAGCAGTTGACCCATTGTATTTTCCTTTCGACACTAATACTACTCTCATACAAAAGAAGGAAATGTCATTGTTATATAATTCAAATTGTTATATAAGAAAAATGTTATTTTTGTATGATAAACAATATTATTTATCCGTCGAGCTAGAGTAGGGCGTTAATTTAGGTAGGGAGCAAACGGCAGCAACGGACGACGAACGACATCAGAAGGGGGCCGGTCGACCAACACTCTTCCCAACAAGGATAACCTATGGCAACGCATCTAACGCAAGCGCTCCACAAAGGCTAGCACCTACTCGGAAGGCGATAAGGGGGCCCACTCCTGGTCACTGCACTAGATGGATCCACCGTAATCAATGGAAATGGCAACAGCAAAACCGAGAAGGGATGCAGCGCGCCAAACGGAAACATACACCGGCGAGGCTACTGTAAAATATATGGAGTGTCGTTACGAATGCAAAGACTTACCTCGGGGAACTTGCCGTCGCCAATTTACATCTTCCTGACGGCGTCTCTGGTGCGACGCCAAGACGAGGCGAATCTCAAATTGAACAACACTCGCGATGTAATGCAGGCATCACGACCAGGTTCACATATCACCTGTACCACACCAAGTCGACTTTCGGAAATCTTTTCATCTTCTTCTCATTAATTCCCGACATCCAGCTTTATCGCAACCAATCACCTACAACACATAAGTAATGAAGCGGACAAACATTTCGTTCGGGGACGCCATTCCGTCATTCATTTAACAACCGGAACACTGACTTGCGGGCCAACCACGTACACTGATGAACTAACAAGCGATCGAATGCAGGGCGTGCGATTCTACCGACAAACACACGTTTTTAGATTTAATGGCGAAAACTAATTCACCGAAATCGCGTTTATTTACACTTTATGCTGACAACTACAAAATGTCATTCGGCGATGACATTTTAGGATGATCCAGTGACCCACATATTGGGACTGCTCAGCTGATCCCAAAATAATGGGTAATACAGTCAAACTCGCGTGCAGCAACCATGGGTGCGGAGCCGAGGTGTCGAAGATGGTTGGTGGCCGCGCTACGAACCGCGCCAAAAAGAAAGAAAGAGTTCGTCGTATGAATGGGAGGCCAACCACCTCCAACGTAGCGGACGCCCGTTAAGGCGAACAAATTTAAAGGACTGAGGACTAACGGAGGGTCTCTTTTTTCAATTTGGATTCAAGGCGGAAAGTTCGGAGGATATAGGATTGGCAGCAAAAATAAGGCGAT
Organism: Odontomyia ornata; assembly: GCA_963969285.1. Lineage (NCBI taxonomy): Eukaryota > Metazoa > Arthropoda > Insecta > Diptera > Stratiomyidae > Odontomyia > Odontomyia ornata. The sequence continues at coordinate 203,607,174 of OZ017739.1, forward strand.
TGGAACTTGGAACAATTCGTCATCGTCACCACGGCAGACAGCGGAACAACAGAAGAACCATTTCATTCGGCGAGGAGCTGAACAAAACGATAATCCGGCTCCCGGGATAAGCGAAAATAATCAGGCGACCGTTTGCTGGGGCCCCAAGAAAAGATAGATTAGCGAAATTAGGAAAAGGTACTTATTTATTTTGTTTCTTCTTCTAGATTACATCTGATTTTATACTAATTACATTGGAATCGTTTCGTGTGAATATAACGAATTATAAACCCGGAAAAATTTTGATTATTATTGAAAAGAGGTATTTTTTTGGATTGTGCGCGGCGCTCGAGCGGGGAGTTTTTCTTTTCCGCGTTTCAGTTCAACAGTTTTTTTTCTTTCAGGAGGTCGTGGTGTGGTTACACGGAGTAGTTTGTACAAGTTAGGGACGTGAGTAAGTGAAACGGTTACATTCCTTCTTTTTTTCCCTTCCCTTTAGGTGTTAGGGGTTAACCCTCGTGCGTCCGCGGACGGATCGTCTACTCGCTGACGATCCTATTGGTTAAACCATCCAGCCTAGGGATAGCGAGTTGGCGCCTGCGCCGTCTCCGACGGAGCGAACCGGGCCCGCAAGGCTGGACCGCGCGTCTACCCTTGAGGCGTAAGGGTGACAATTGGCGCCCAACGTGTTGAATCGTAAGTCAAGTGGTGAAAGTGATAGTGTGCAAATTGTAAAGTGAAGGAGTGAGAAATAGTGGGTCAGTGGTGTAGTGCGAGTGCAAGTGAAGTGTTAATTTGCGGGAGTGTGAAGTAAAGGGTGGAAAGAGTGATTGTGCGTGCTAAGTGTGAATTTGCGGGTGTTTGTGGTTTCAATTTTAAGTGAAAAGTGCGATATTTTTGGATTAGAAGTGCGAAAGAGTCTGAATTTAGAGTGTTTGAGGAGATAGTGCGATAGAGGGTGACTGTGGATAGTGAGTCGTATGTTGAGTGGTGGGTAAGGTAGTGAGTGAAATTGCGTGAGTTGGAGACTGAAATAAGGGATTCTGTTTGTGGGTTGTGTGGATGACTTAGAGTGCTTGCTTAGGGTTATGTGAGTAGATTGATTGTTTGTTTTGTGTGGAAAATTGTGTGAGTGGATGCAATTAGTTTGAGATTGTGTAAACAAAATTCGATAAATAAAACAAAACTTTTGAAGCAAATAATTGTTTGGAATATTAGAATAAGTGCTAGAGTTAGATTTATTTTTCCAGCACACACCAGAAGGATGGCGAAAACGATAAGAATCCTGGTGGATAGGCTCGCGAAGGATGAGCTGGTGTATGAGCTGGCAATCCGGGAGGAGCCAGAAGGAACGGTCGACGATATGAGGCGCCGTCTAAGGAAGGCTTTGAAGTCAGAGCAAGATGCCGATGAGAGCTTCGTGGATTTACATGCCTACCCATTCACTCCATCAGAGGATATTGAAGCGGTTTCGAATAAGTTAGAGGAAATCCTGACCCTGACTAGGAATTTCAAAGGGAACAAGGAATGCTCCGACTTCCTAAAAATTAGGAACAAAATCGGGTATGCGTTGCGCCGTTGGGAGTACGTACCCACTACGGATCCTGACCTTGTAGGACAGGCAAAGAAATTAAAGAGGGGGTTGTTGATGGCGTTAGGGGACCTGATAGACAAGGCTGAAGGTGAGGGCGGCGAAGGGAAAGAGTGTACAATACTAGCTCAGGGGTCAGCAGAACCAGCGGAAAGGGAGCGCAAGCAACCACCACTAACCAGCGTGGCCGGACCGTCCAGGAGGATGGAGCAGGAGGAACCCGGAAGGAGGAATTTGTCGGCCATCACTGAGGAACTGGAACCTCGAACCCCGGAACTGCGGCATGGACCCGTATATTCTACCCCGCGGGTGGAACAGGATCTGAGGAAGCCACCGGACATAGCCAAATGGGGTATTCGGTTCTCCAGTGACTCTCCAGGGTCAGTAAACGCTTTTTTGGAGAGGGTAGAGGAGATCCGAGTGGCCAAAGGAGTATCTCCGGACCAACTTTTCCGAATGGCAGCGGAACTCTTCGAGGGCAAAGCCTTGGTGTGGTTTAGGTCAGCCAAGGATCGGGTTGCAAACTGGGAGGAGCTATGTCGAGAACTCAAGGAGGAGTTTCTACCACCAAACTATGAAGACCAGTTGTTGGAGGAAATTCGTCATCGCACCCAAGGTAGAGACGAATCAATCGGTGTGTACGTGGCTGTCATGGATGGGTTGTTTAGACGGTTGAACGAGCCATATACGGAGGTAGAGAAAATGAAGATTTTACGTAAAAACATAAGCCCCTTTTACCAGACACGATTATCCCTGAGGAAAGTTGCCACGGTCTCCGAGTTGATTACCCTGGGACGAGAGCTGGAGGAAACTCGGGCGACAGTAGAAGCCTTCGTGCCTCCTCCGGATGGACGGACGACTAGACTGCTAGAACCAGACTTGGCCTACGTGGAGGCTTACCCTCTGGATGCGGTGGCTCCTGCCAGCAATATACAGCGTGGCGCTTGTTGGACATGTGGTGGGACAGGCCATTTTGCGCGAGAGTGCCAAGAGCCTCGAAGATGTTTTGGCTGCGGAAGAAGGGGGGTAGTTAAGACAAGGTGTCCGAATTGTTCACCAAGTGCGGCGACTACTCGGCAGCCAGTAAGCCAACCTCTTGCCACGTCATCGGGAAACGGTCGCGGTGCCCAGTGGGCGGCGTACTGGGTACCATCTCTACCAATAAAAGAAAGGCTGCAAGCGGAAGGATATCCTATGTATTCACTCGGGAGTCAGGAGATGTGCGCCCCCATCTCTCCGTGGATATTATGGGGAATAAGTTTACCGGCTTGGTGGACTCAGGTGCCTCCACTACTATTGCAGGTAAGGAAGGATGGCTCCGTTTACAAGAGATAGGGGTAGAGCTGGGGTCAACGGCACAAGAGGCAGTTCGCTTAGCAGATGAGGGGCAGTGTAAGGTGTTGGGAAAAGTTTTAGTCCCGATTAAATTGCAGAGGAAGACAAGGTGGCTAGAAATGTTGGTGGTCCCTTCGCTACCCCATGGTCTGATTTTGGGGGTAGACTTTTTGAGGGAATTCGGAATTACCCTTAATCTCCGGCATGAGCGATGGGATTTCGTTAGCGAAGTCACCCCAACAGCGGGCCACTTGCATAGCAGGTCCATCCTCCCTCACCCAGACGAATTGCGTTTGGAGGAGATGGTGAATGGCGAGTTCTCGCGTATGGGAGAAGGGCTGGGGTGTACCTCCTTGGTGGAGCACGTCATTAAGACGGATGCGATGCCCATCAAGCAGAGATATTATCCGGTCTCACCAGCCCTCCAAAAGCACATCAACGCGGAATTGGAGGAAATTTTGAGTCTGGGGGTGGTCGAGCCTTCTTCCAGCGCGTGGTCCTCGCCTATTCTAATGGTAAAGAAGAAGGATGGAAGTTACCGATTCTGTGTGGATTTCCGAAAAGTTAATAAAGTGACCGAAAAAGACGCCTACCCCCTTCCCTATATATCAGCCACCCTGGACAAACTGCGGGATGCCAGGTACTTGTCTACGCTAGACATTAAATCAGCGTACTGGCAGGTGCCAGTGCAGAAGGAGTCTCGACAGTTCACCGCTTTCACCATACCCGGGAGGGGATTATTCCAGTTCTGTAGAATGCCTTTTGGACTGTCAAATGCACCGGCTACCAGGCAGCGCTTGATCGACCGTGTTTTAGGCCCGGAGTTAGAGCCCTATGTCTTCACATACCTCGACGACATAATCATCGTGACGCAGACCTTCGAGAAACACTTGGAGATTTTGAAGGAAGTGTTTAGGCGTCTGAGGGACGCCGGGCTGAAACTCTCGCGGGACAAGTGCTATTTCTGTCGGTCGCAATTGCGCTACCTAGGGTATGTAGTCGATGGGAACGGATTAAGCGCAGACCCTGAAAAGGTTGAAAGTGTTATGAATATCCCCAGGCCACAAAGCGTGAAGCAGATTCGGCAGTTCCTGGGTATGGTATCGTGGTACCGTCGGTTTATCCCAGACCATACCTCTCTGGTAGCGCCTTTAACAGGGCTCCTGCGCAAGGATAAAAAAATGCAATGGTCTCCGGAGTGCGAATTGGCGTTCAACAGGTGTAAGTTGAAATTAGCGTCAGCCCCAATATTGTCTTGTCCCGACTTCAGTTTGCCTTTTAACGTACAGACAGACGCATCAGATGTCGGACTGGGGGCGGTATTGAGCCAGGCCTTCCCAGAGGGAGAGCGGGTAATCTGCTATTTAAGCCGGTCGCTGAATAGGGCCGAAAGGAAATATTCCGCGACGAAAAAGGAGTGCCTAGCCGTCCTTTGGGCAGTAGAAAAGCTTCGGCCCTATATCGAAGGAACGAAATTCAACGTGATCACGGATCACCATTCCCTGGTCTGGCTGCACAATCTAAAGGACCCCACGGGTCGGCTGACCCGGTGGGCCGTGCGGCTCCAGCAGTTCGATTTTGATGTGATACATCGAAAAGGGAAAGAGCATTTGGTGCCGGACGCGCTCTCAAGATCAGTCCCGGAGGTAGGGACCATTGAAAGCGACAGTCCACCAAACGACAAATGGATACAGGGGATGATGGACAAAGTACGAGGCAATCCAGACCAATTTGCAGACTGGCGGGTGGAGAGAGATGTCCTATGGAAAAGAATCCCAAACCGACATGCGGAACTCAGTGGGAATTTCTGGAAGCAGGTAGTGCCAAAGTCGGATAGAAGTAAAGTCCTCCAAGAGTGCCACGACGATCCTACTGCCGGCCACATGGGCGTAAGTCGTACCTACGACCGAATTGCTCAGAGATTCTTTTGGCCCAAGATGCGTTCTGATGTTCAACGGTATGTCTCAAGATGTAAGGTGTGTCAGTCTACTAAGGTGGAGCGACAGCGACCCTTTGGAACAATGGCCACGCGAGCTGGTCAAGCAAGGGAGCCCTGGGAAACTATTTGCATCGATCTGGTGGGACCTTTGCCTCGGTCAACGCAGGGGCATACTCATATCCTGACTGTTGTGGATTATTTTTCCAAATTCTCTTTGATTTTTCCATTACGGCAGGCCACGGCGGCACAAGTGTCGAAGATTCTAGAAGATAGAGTATTTTTGCTGTTCGGAGTGCCTGCGACAGTGGTATGTGACAACGGCGTGCAGTTCAAGTCAAAGGAGCTGCAAGCGCTGCTGTCAGCCTATGGTACGGATGTGCAATATACCGCGTTCTATCACCCTCAGGCTAATCCAGCGGAAAGGATCAATCAAAACATTAAACGGATGCTGCGGGCCTATGTGCGAGAAAACCATCGAAAGTGGGACCGAGACTTAGGGCGAATCGGATGTGCATTACGTACATACACACATGAAGTTATGGGGAGCACGCCTTATTTCGTCAACTTCGGTCGAGAGATGGTAGTCTCCCGGAAGAGGCCAGTTCAGCCAACGGAAGAGAATACTTTGAGGGATCCCTTGAAAAGGGCCGAGAAGCTAAGGATGGTCCGGGATGAGGTACTGAAACACCTCAAGGAAGCTGCAGGCAAGAGTACGCTGCGATACAATTTAAGGAATAGACCTCCACAATTTAAAATCGGTGACTTGGTATGGAGGCGGAACTATGCCCTGTCAGATGCGGCTCAATTCTACTCGGCAAAGCTGGCACCCGAATATCTGGGGCCATATCGAATCGCAAATCGCGAGTCCGCATCTTCTTTCACCTTGACGGATATAGGCGGCCGAAATGCAGGCGTCTGGCACGCGAAGGATTTAAAACGCTACGTTGAGTAGCGATACCATCGTAGGGAGGTTCCAACAAAAAACAAAAAGTAAAACAAATAGCAAACCGAGGGAAACAAAGACGTGAGTAATAAAATGAAGAAAGCTAAATGGACGGCACAACATTAAAAATTTTTGAAAAGTACAAGAAAATGTTACCATAAGCCGGTCCAGGTGACGGTTGTAGCTTGGCGGGGCGTCGTTGTTTTTTTTTCCCTCCTTCCCGCGTTGTTAGACGTTTTTTTTTGTGTTTTTTTTTCCCTTCGCACTTCGTTTGAGTTTACTTTCCTTGTTTCCTTTATTCTTCCGCATTTGTTTGTTTAACTCCGGCCCACCTAAAATAGTTTAGCTTGAATTAGATAAGGATTTTCCTTTAATTAGGAACGTTAGTAATGGGGAGGTAGTTTAACCCACTTTTCCTCCAGGAATACGCTGGGACAGGCAACGATAATAGGGATGATTGGTGGAGGGATAGTTATTTAGGCAGGCAGTTATAAGATAGGGGACTAGGGATGATTGATGGAGGGTAATTACCATAAAAGGATTATCACATTAAGACTATATACATATATATATATATACCCATACCGTTTTACTTAGACGCACAGGTAGAGAGGAGGCATAAATAGAGTTAGGGATAAAGCTCGATAAGAAGTAGGAAGTAGGGAAGTTTTGGAATTTTATTAAGATATTGGAGTATATGGGAATAGGTTTGGAAATGGAAGGAAGTTGCCAGTAACCTGTTACTTTAGAAGTACAGTCGGTAGCAGTAGGGCATAGCTAAGGAGTGAATTTCCAGGGAAATTCACTTGAAGTAGGGGCGGGATGTTACGGGTGACTAGCTTTCATCCGGGGACCACACCACGACCACTAAGGAGATCGGGATGCATGTCATTTATACACCCCGGACCCGCTTGAGCATCGAGGTAGCAGTTGACCCATTGTATTTTCCTTTCGACACTAATACTACTCTCATACAAAAGAAGGAAATGTCATTGTTATATAATTCAAATTGTTATATAAGAAAAATGTTATTTTTGTATGATAAACAATATTATTTATCCGTCGAGCTAGAGTAGGGCGTTAATTTAGGTAGGGAGCAAACGGCAGCAACGGACGACGAACGACATCAGAAGGGGGCCGGTCGACCAACACTCTTCCCAACAAGGATAACCTATGGCAACGCATCTAACGCAAGCGCTCCACAAAGGCTAGCACCTACTCGGAAGGCGATAAGGGGGCCCACTCCTGGTCACTGCACTAGATGGATCCACCGTAATCAATGGTAATGGCAACAGCAAAACCGAGAAGGGATGCAGCGCGCCAAACGGAAACATACACCGGCGAGGCTACTGTAAAATATATGGAGTGTCGTTACGAATGCAAAGACTTACCTCGGGGAACTTGCCGTCGCCAATTTACATCTTCCTGACGGCGTCTCTGGTGCGACGCCAAGACGAGGCGAATCTCAAATTGAACAACACTCGCGATGTAATGCAGGCATCACGACCAGGTTCACATATCACCTGTACCACGCCAAGTCGACTTTCGGAAATCTTTTCATCTTCTTCTCATTAATTCCCGACATCCAGCTTTATCGCAACCAATCACCTACAACACATAAGTAATGAAGCGGACAAACATTTCGTTCGGGGACGCCATTCCGTCATTCATTTAACAACCGGAACACTGACTTGCGGGCCAACCACGTACACTGATGAACTAACAAGCGATCGAATGCAGGGCGTGCGATTCTACCGACAAACACACGTTTTTAGATTTAATGGCGAAAACTAATTCACCGAAATCGCGTTTATTTACACTTTATGCTGACAACTACAAAATGTCATTCGGCGATGACATTTTAGGATGATCCAGTGACCCACATATTGGGACTGCTCAGCTGATCCCAAAATAATGGGTAATACAGTCCAACTCGCGTGCAGCAACCATGGGTGCGGAGCCGAGGTGTCGAAGATGGTTGGTGGCCGCGCTACGAACCGCGCCAAAAAGAAAGAAAGAGTTCGTCGTATGAATGGGAGGCCAACCACCTCCAACGTAGCGGACGCCCGTTAAGGCGAACAAATTTAAAGGACTGAGGACTAACGGAGGGTCTCTTTTTTCAATTTGGATTCAAGGCGGAAAGTTCGGAGGATATAGGATTGGCAGCAAAAATAAGGCGATTGGAACTTGGAACAATTCGTCATCGTCACCACGGCAGACAGCGGAACAACAGAAGAACCATTTCATTCGGCGAAGAGCTGAACAAAACGATAATCCGGCTCCCAGGATAAGCGAAAATAATCAGGCGACCGTTTGCTGGGGCCCCAAGAAAAGATAGATTAGCGAAATTAGGAAAAGGTACCTATTTATTTTGTTTCTTCTTCTAGATTACATCTGATTTTATACTAATTACATTGGAATCGTTTCGTGTGAATATAACGAATTATAAACCCGGAAAAATTTTGATTATTATTGAAAAGAGGTATTTTTTTGGATTGTGCGCGGCGCTCGAGCGGGGAGTTTTTCTTTTCCGCGTTTCAGTTCAACAGTTTTTTTTCTTTCAGGAGGTCGTGGTGTGGTTACACGGAGTAGTTTGTACAAGTAAGGGACGTGAGTAAGTGAAACGGTTACATTCCTTCTTTTTTTTCCCTTCCCTTTAGGTGTTAGGGGTTAACCCTCGTGCGTGTGCGGACGGATCGTCTACTCGCTGACGATCCTATTGGTTAAACCATCCAGCCTAGGGATAGCGAGTTGGCGCCTGCGCCGTCTCCGACGGAGCGAACCGGGCCCGCAAGGCTGGACCGCGCGTCTACCCTTGAGGCGTAAGGGTGACAATATATATATATATATATATATATATATATATATATATATATATATATATATATATATATATATATATATATATATATATATATGTATATATATATATATATATATATATATATATATATATATATATATATATATATATATATATATATATACATATATATATATATATGAATACATCAATAAGTATCCTTACAGGATCGCCATGTAATAAATATGCAGGATCGCCATGTAATGAAATTCGCAGGATCGCCATGTAAATAAATAAGCATAGGGTTAAAATGCTTTTGACGTAAGGAAATTAGCACAAGCTTTGGACGCCTTCCTGCTTGTTTCCTGCAACTGCTCTTCATAAATCACGAGTTTAATAGTTTTTAACGTTGCAAACACAAGCGTGAAACACCTTCCTGTTTGCATCTACCCTAACAAGAAAGTCCCATGCGAGCGTTAGCACGCCCTTAGCAAAGGGATATTCCCTCGCAGCTAGTCAAATCAAAGTCCAACGTATCGAGAGTGTGTGTTGTATTGAAATCACTGCTACTTAAATACTATTTTAACCTAACTGTACACATAAAGGGTTGTCCAATTATAATGCACGATGCTAATTGTGAGCCACACCTTAACGTCAAGTTTTTCGCCCAATTTAATTTGACATTTCTTTGTTTCAGTGTTTGACAAATTCAACCATGAAGAGGTACACAATTGAGCAGCGCGTTAAGGTTGTTGAAACCTCTTACAAAAATGGGCGTTCAAATCAAAATACATTTGGTACACTTTGTGATTTTTTTGGTCAGCATAATCGATCAATATATCCAGAACCGGGAGAATTGAGCGCAAGTTTCAGCAAAATGGGTCTGTAGGATATGTGAAATCATCCGTGCATGCTCGTTCAGTTCATTCTGCGGAAAACATTGCTGTTGTTCGCGATAGTGTGGCAGAAGAGCCGTCAACCTCGACTCATCGTCGTGCCCAACAATTGAACATCTCACGAACATCATTGATGTGAATTTTGAATATAGATTTGAATTTACACACTTACAATGTTCAATTAACTCAAGAACTGAAGCCTACTGACCATTTCAAGCGGTGATAATACGTCGAATGGTTGGTTGAACAGACCGAAGGGAATGGTGACTTTACAAAAAAGTCATCTTCAGCGACGAGGCACGCTTTCACTTCAGTGGATTCGTTAACAAGCAGAATTGGCGCATTTGGGCAAATGAGAGTCCACGCGTGACTGTAAAAAAGCCAATGCATCCACAAAGAGTGAGTGTTTGGTGCGGATTATGGGCTGGCGGCGTCATCAGGCTGTGCTTCTTCGAAAATGAGGACGGCTTAGCAGTTACCATGAATGGTGTTCACTATTGCTAGACGATATGGACTTCTTGTGGCCAACAATTGAGGTTATGGACCTGGACGATGGTGGATGGTGCTACTTGCCACACATTCAACGAAACAATGGCTCTTTTGCGCGAGAAATTTAATTGCCGTGTTATCTCGCACTGTGGTGATGTTAATTGGCCACCACAATCATGTGATTTGACACCGTTGGACTTTTTTGTCTGTGGATATTTAAAAAAAAGTGTACGTCAATAAGCAAAGAACAATTTATGAGCTAAAGGATGAGATAATTCAGCAAAATAACGACATTGAACCTCAATTATGTCTCAGAGTCATTGAAAATATGGACGATCGGATAGAAATACGCCACCGTAGCCGTGGCGAGCTTTTGGGCAATATTTTATAACATTCATGATTGTTATAGACCCTTCTATTATAATAAAAAATATTGGCATGATTCTCTGAAAATTTCTGTTCTATTTACAATCATCGTGCGTTTTTGTTGAACCACCCTTTAGAACTTAATATAACCCAATTGCCTACAAACTGTTCTTAAATTTATATTGCTTACAAAAGGCATTGCCAGATGTTAAATCTACTAGAATGAAAAATGTATTAAAGTTGGCCATATTCAAATATTTGCTAATTTAACATGATTGTTTGAATTCATCATGTATCTACTATGGAGATCTCTACACCCTGGCTACTAAGTAAAAGTTTTCAAGTAAATTTAATTCTAAAATTTTTGCATACTGATTGTTTCTTCCAATGATTTCATCTCGTTTGTTTTTGTTAATACATCAACATTACATCTGTTTTGTAGTGGAAAAATGATTCGAGTTTATTATTACTGGCCTATTAAATTTTAATGTGAATTTCCATTTCAAAGTATTTTTATTTGTTTATAAAGTACAATTTTATTTTTCATTTGTACGGTATCTATTATCTAGGAATACTTTTTTTTTATTCAATGAATCGTATTGTTTTTATTGATTAGATTGTTTTTATTTTGAATAAATTTGTTGTGTGCTCTTTGTACATTTAATTTTACATTTTTTGTAAGAAGGTTTTCGTAATTTTTGTTTTTGTTCGTATCCATAACTAATATTGGATTTATTATTTGAAAGGTGGAAGAGTATTTGGCAAAGTCAAAACTTTATATTTGGTTAAATTCAAAATGAAGTCATATTCAAAATTAATATTAAGTTTGATTCAAAACTAAATTAGATTCAAAATTTCGAAATCTAAATCTATTTTTTTTTTTTGTGAAAATATAAATGAAGTTATCAAATATTTATAAGGAGAATACGCGGGCTGTATAATAAGTAGCCGGACTGAGCCTGCCCCGCGCCGTCAAAGCGTCTGCTAACCGGTATTTGGTGCTGTAGTGGTGGTGGGGGTCCAGGTAAAGGGAACCGGGCTGCAGCAGTTGCCTCCAAGCGCTTGGAGAGATAGCATCGAGCGAGAGCGGAGTGCGTGTTCAGTTAGGTCGTCGGAGTGAAAATGGAGCGTACGGTCGAGCAGCCGAGCCCGAGTTTTTTAACCACGTTATTACAGGAGATGAGGCATGGGTTTTCGAATACGATCCTGAGAGGAAGCAGCAGAGTTCGGAGTGGCACACACTGGCGTCACCACGACCGCAAAAAGCGCGCATGAGCAAATTGAAGGTGAAGTCGATGCTCATTGCTTTCTTTGACGTGAAAGGCATTGTTCACAAAGAGTTTGTACCACCCGGCTAAACTGTAAACGGCCAGTACGACAGAGAGGTGCTCCATCGACTAACCGCCCAGGTTCACCGAGTCCGTCCGGAGATTGCCGATTCGTGGATCCTCCATCACGACAATGCTCCGTCGCACACTTGCCTGCTCGTCACCGAGCAGTTGGCCAAACAGTTGAGGGCAACGTTGCTACAGCCTCCTTACAGCCCGTATATGGCACCAGCAGACTTCTTTCTGTTCCCCAAGAACAAGTGACACCTTAAGGGGACGCGGTTCGCGACTCTGGAAAACGTTCAACGTACTACGACGAGGGCTCTAGACGGCATCAAGGCTGCCGACTTCCAGGGAGCGTTCGGAGATTGGAAAATCCGGTATCAGCGTGTTATCGACTCCAATGGAGAATACTTTGAAGATTTCTAAAGAAAAATTGTGCATATTTTGCCAATAAAAAATTTCCTGAGGTCAGTCCGGTTACTTATTATTCAGACCCTGTATAATGGATATTATGGAAATTCAAATGGATTTTGTTATGTCGGCTATAGCGGCTTGTTCTTTTATAATCTGAACTTTTGATTTTTATGCGATCAGATACACTTTTAATTGTAGATTTTACTATTTCTTTCTTCTTTTCCCATCGTAACTTTTTTTAAGATTGAGAAATACGCTTTGCTGATTTGCATTTCTGAAGAATGTTTATTTTGATACATTGGTATTAATTTGTTCAGTATTATTTCGCTAATTACCTTTTCAGGGATTTTGTGTATCATTTTTATTGGAACCTTATTTTCCAACTTATATCTTTCTTCTCGGACATTGCGAATATTTTTAAATTTTTCTATCGTGTTCTTCTTAAATATTTTATCATATTTGATATATTTGAGCGATTTCGACGACAGTTTCTCCTTATGTGAAAATAATTTCATAGAATTTTTGCTGCATCTTATCGCTTGTCTATTTCTTCTATCTTCATCTGTATTAAATTGTTTGTTTTTCCCCGTTAAATATTTAATTTTTTTCGTATTTGTGCTTTTTGGTAAGGACTTATTGTCGCAAATATAAATATCTGGTTCTGTTTGAGGAAATAAGGATTTGTTATTTGTACTTTCAGAAGTACGTTTGCTTGTCATACTTCATGATATTGGTAAGGTTGCTTGATTTTCAGTATTGAATTTCGGCAGTTAATCTGAAGTTTTTGAATTTAGTTTGACTCTTAATATTGTATCCGTTTTTAATATTCATTTTATGTTTTTTATTATTATCAATGAAATTTTTACATTGGAATAATTCTGAGAATCCTTCATAGGGATCATAGGTTTCTGTTTTATTTTCATCTACTTTTAGAATCTTAACCGTTTCAATTGTGTCGCCTTTTGATTTCAAAGGAGGTTCTACAATCTCTTTTTCCTTCATATCTACCACTTTCAAATGTTTTTTCTTATATATTGGTAGTTGGTTTTCGCTATCAAACTTTATTGTACATTTTATACTCGTATGCAAAAAATTGTTTTGGCTTTATGTGATAATGCTTAAGTTTGCCGTCATTCTGTTTTTGTACCAGTAAACTATTAAGTTCTTTTGGCGACCTTCTATCATTTTGTGTATTTACGTATTTTGCTTCTGTATAATTATAATATTGTCTTGTTTGGTTATGATATGGTCTTCGGGTCCTTCTAAAGATAGTTTTTTTGTATCTGATTGAAATTTTGCGGCGTATAGTTACATTTGAAATGTCCTCTATTATTGAATTTAGGATTTTTAATAAAATGTTTGGAGTTGTAATTGCCTTTATTATTTTTATTGTAGTTTATATTGTTTTGATGATAAAATGTTCATATT